>OX369302.1:5150462-6350462 GCA_947284805.1 Coleophora flavipennella
ACTGGCTAAGCCTGATTTCATTGTTAATAATTAAAATTGTTGCTTTGTTTGAAGTTTTTAAAAACATTGTTAAAATACCTAATCATTTTAGTTCTTTCAAAGATATTGTCTACTGTTGATATAATAGATTTGATTTATGAAATACCTATGTTTTATTGACAATGAAAGATCAAATGTTATATCTTTTCCAATGAAAAACCGTAAATTACAGAAAAACACGTGTGAAAACACGTTGTGACACGTCGTCGTAGGTAGGGTAGGGTAAGGGCGTGGGTTAAAGGACGAAGTTCACAGATTAACGTTTATTGATGATTGTAGAAATGTAGGATGAAATACAAGACCCAAAAAGTAAATACACAAGAATAAGAAAAGCATTATACACATTAAATTACTAACACACCAACGAATTATAAATATAATTTATTTCTTACCCGAGATGGGTCTTTTAATTACTTGTTTCTGTTATATTACTTTTTTTTTTATTAAAAATTTGAGTGCGTTTGGCTGCACCTCACCTGATGGTAAGTGCCGATGCAGCCGAGGATGTAACACGCAAGCTCAAATAGTGCCTATTCACATTATTTTTACATACAAGAGTTTTAGTTATTTATATCCAAGTAGTAGTGAAAATATAGAAAATTGAAGAGAATTCGGATTTTGATTTTTGAAATCAAATGTCAGCGCATGCGTAAAAGAATAAATAGATGGAATGAAAAAAAGGTATAATGAAAGAAGAACGAATAACAGCGTACCGCGTTACAAACTCGTAGTCGAAAACCGCGGTGCGTGAGACCGGGGTCACCAGCGATGTAAGTTAAACTCACGTCACCAACGGCGGGTTAAAGTGGTCTGCTTAAATTCAATTTCTGGCTGTATAGGATCATGTATATCATATAATAATAATAGGAAAAGAGGGAAATACAATCAAGCAAAAAAGGCATACTTAATGTGGTCCAGTTAAATTAAATTTATGACTGTACCAGGATCATTTAAGATTATTTCAATAGTTAGAGAATTAAACAGGAAAGGGAATCCCACCTGGTGGGACCACACAAGAACGACTCATGTTCACATCACGGTGTGATCATACTCATACATTTACAGAGAATCAAGAACCTGGCTTTACCCGCCGGGCCCTATGACGAAAGAAGGCCACGGCCGCGTCGGTGTTAACACAGAAACACGGTAAACACGGTTTCGAGTATCTGGTGTTAAGCAACGCGGGCAACCGACAGTGGCGCACCTCCGCTCCGCAGCAATCACTTTATTGATATTAGCTTTGCGCGCGGCTTCACCCGCATCGACGTTATTTATATTTTTATATAAGGTCTTACAAAATTAGCTGAAACTATTTTAACTGGTGCTTCTACCCATGAAACTAAACAACTTTCCCCATTGAACCCATAGTCAAATCGCAAAAAAAAATTGGCTCTCCCATACTAACTCGATCAGCTGATCAGCCAACTTAGTATGGGAAGTTCAAATTTTTTTTTTAGATTTGACTATGGGTTTCATGGGGAAAGTTGTTCAGTTTCATGGGTAGAAGCACCAGTTAAAATAGTTTCAGCTAATTTTGTTAGACCTTATTATAATAAAATATATTATAATAATAAACATATTTTTTCTTTTATTATGTATAATGTACTAGTATCTATGTGTGTATGTTTCTAGTCACAAAAAAACGTGTTATATATCTATCTATCTATCATATAGGAATATTTTTAATTGCTCATCAAACAACTAATCACCTATCAATTTATTTTCATCATGTATTTGTGAAAATTATATCAAAAATACCGATTACACACCAAATTATCGATCCTTCTCAAATGGACTAGAGTTGAGCGAGCAAATCGAGCGATAATTGGTTCGTTTAGGTTAGGTTTGAGGGATGGAAGCGAGCGATTATAGGTTCGGTTAGGTTTGATCCTCTCCTGGGTGGCGGATTTACGAAATAATATAACAGTTTGACGCTATACTTGTAAGTAATGGTGCGCCACGAACCTAAATTGTTGCTCAATTAATTATATTACCATGCTTTTATTAGCTTCATCTGTATGTATGTATGTAACCGACTCCTTTGCACTCGATTTTGACCCACTTTAAATAGACAGATTAAATTCAAACTTTGTACATTTATCAAGAATCTGTGACACTACAATAATTTCATAAGTTTATCACATTATCCTGATCAGGATCGCCAGGATTAAGTTCATATCAAACTAAAAAAAATAAATAAAATGGTTATATCTTCGTAGATTGTGGTCTATGTCCTGATAACTTATGTCCTTTTTCATGCCACAAGCTACATGGATGCCAAAAGTAAAGTTTGGTTGAGGCGTTGAAGCATGAAGAGGTAACAAACAAACAAACACCTTCTCACATTTATTAGTAAAGATTAGTCAATGAACTTTAATGTCATGTTGATTATGTTTCGCTGTATGTCCAGTGGCATTCTTTGTATTGTATTCTATTAGGAAATGGAATGTACCCGCTCTGGGCCCGCGTGGTCGACTAAGGCCTAATCGCCCTGATTCAGGGTAAGCTCGAGCCCCTCGGTGGGGACGTATATGAGCTGATATAATAATTCTATTAGAACATGTTGTCAAAGTAATTATGTGTGTAATATGTTGAAAAGTGCTAAGTATGCCGCTTTAGAAGGCAATTAGTGCGTGGGGATCGGAAGCCAGGGCTTTTATTAACTCTTGGCCTCTCGTTTACGTCAGAGGGGCCATGATCCCCCTTTCGGTTCATATCTGATTCTACATGTATCTGTAACCGGGATATTGTGAAAACCGCGATATTACAATCTCACTAGTAAGATTATTATATAACGGTAAATTGTGAATCGGATCACAATATCACGGCCTATTCTTGTACTTTTTTTCGACTGCGGAGGAGGGAAGGGAGAAATGCATTTATGCATGCCAGTACACCCGGCTGTACTGGTCATATGGGACACACAGCCCTGCGCCTATATGCATACATACTCATTATATACATAAGGTATATATACATAAACTAGCTATCCCGGCGAACTTCGTACCGCCTTACATTACATTACACTGCCCTGCCCTACCCTACACTACCCTACACTACACTACACTACCCTACCCTACACTACCCTACACTACCCTACATACACTACACTACACTACCCTACCCTACACTACACTACCTTACCCTACACTACTCTACCCTACCCTACCCTACACTACCCTACCCTACCCTATCCTATCTCTCAAGTTGGATCGAACTGCACATGGTGTGCGAATTTTATTATAATCGGTTAAGTGGTTTAGGAGTCCATTGAGGACAAACATTGTGACACGAGATTTATATATATTAAAAAAGATAAGATAAGCAGTAAGCACAGGCTCAAGACCACACTACCCACTAACAACCCCCTTTAGCCTTGGCAGCTAAGCTGCCTTAAAAGCTAATCGGAGCGACGTCCCCCGAATAAAACCGAAGATTTCTTCTGCTGCGAAGCATTCTGCTACCCAGGGGTACTGTTAAATCCATCAAAACTGACCGACCCTAACATCGCTCGCTTCGCGAGCTCATTTATTTAGTGTTCTTCACTTCGCTATGTGTTATTGTAATGTCACTAGTGTTATTGTAATGTCACAAGTACAGTATATGTAACAGTTCACAATATTTCGACAGTTCACAATCTCGCGAAATAAATCCCGTTAGATTATAATCTAACGGAATTTACAATCTTACGGTGACATGTCCATAGCAATCCAACGCGGTAAAGGTGCGGATGTGATGGATACTTTTGAATCTGGTGCGATTCGAAGCGGGATTTTAGATTTTTGATTATTTTATAAAGTGTCAATGTTTCAGTAAGACCTTTTTTTACTTACATAGCTACTCTTATGCAATTTGTTTTCGGTGTAGTATAAATATTTTAATGATTAATGTGCTTGAAAAGTACTCGTAGTTCTTGAATGTCAGCTCGGCTTTTAAGTCCACACCGTATATGTCAATGGACGCTTCGATGATGCGGTATGTGCATTTGTCTTGTGCAACATACCTTTTTATTGTAATAACTAATAAGGTATTGTCATACTTATTGCAAAATGCTAAGGTGAACAAACCACTCGCAAGTTATTACGAGTAACTGACCTACTCATATTTGCGAGTAGGTAAGTGTCTTTTCCCCCCTCGGCTAAGAATAGGACCATCCCATCTCTTCCAATGGGTGTCGTAAGAGACGACTAAGGGACTTAAAACCGGAGGATGGGTAGCAGCGTCTCTCCGTGCATTGCAACACACCTGCAATCAAACTGCGATCGCCAACCCGCCTGCCAAGCGTGGCAATTACGGCAAAACCCCCCTATGAAATCCACACCCAGAAAACGGCCCCTAGTCCTCGGCGGCCCCGCTATTCCTGGCTCCGGTAGCAGTCATGGTAACGTGGGCGGTGCGAAGAATCCCCGGCAGATGCCAGGCTAACAAACCCAAAAACCTAGCGTAGGTAGGCCTCCCACGCGGTGGACCGACGACCTGGTGAAGATCGCGGGAAGCCGATGGAAATCCTTGGGGGAGGCCTTTGTCCAGCAATGGACGATTTTTGGCTATGATGATGATGAAGTGTGTTTTAAAGGCCTTAAGATGGATCAATTGACAATATTCAATTCAAAAAAACTGTGTGAAGCTACTTCATCTATGGAAAAAATAAATAATCTACTTAAATTAATAAAAAATCGATTTAATTAAATACAATTTTAAAAATAATACCACATTTGATGTAAAAAAATATACCGTAGACCCTGTTTTTGGCATTAATTGCAAAATTTCTCGAAAACAAAAAGTTAATGTTGAATGAAACCAACACAGAAAAATCGATGACTTTAAGACATTACATTTTAATTGAAAACATGTTTTTAAAACTTATTTGAAAGTATAGAAAAGTAATAAACACATGTAAAAATCGATAATTTGTCGTTCGGTTTCAACGTAACAGCCGCGTTGAAGCCTGCATTGATTTGAACTTAAAATGTATAGAGTTACGTTCGATATTATTTTAACACGTATCAACCTGCTCGGATTGAGGCATCTCAATGCCTTAAATTCACGTTTTCTTTGCATATAATTCTGAAGTAATCTCAGATATTGTGAAAACTAGATGTACTCAAAACATTTTAAAAGTAGAAGTTGCGGCATCGGCTACCCCCCAAATACGCCTATGCACGCACAAGAAAGAAGTGGGTTCTGGAGGGAGGGGCAGCGTTCGTTGTAATCTAATAAAAAAATATGCTTCCACCACCGACACTGAACTATATAATATTTAAAAGGAAAGTACGAGTAATGAAGAGGTGAATAAAACCAATAATAATCAAAAACGCTAAAACACGTTAAAAACCGACTTCCATCGCAACAACTTGAGATTTTTGCATTACTATTTATGGTTTTTGTTAATTTTCTAATAATGTACTACAAAATAGCAGCGGACGATTTGTGGCTGATATGATGATGATGATGATGATACTACAAAACTATAAAATGTATATGGGACCACACGGGAAGAACTAGCTTTCAAACAAAAAAATAATCAACAAAATCGGTTCACCCAGTCAAAAGTTCTGAGGTAACAAAAAGAACAGTCGAATTGAGAACCTCCTCCTTTTTGGAAGTCGGTCGAAAACAGAGCATTTAGAAAAAAACCAACAAACGTAAAGACATGGAAATAGAAAGTATTGATGATCAGTCGGAATATAGTCAATTTTAAAAATAAAACAACCAAAGACAAACAAGTAAAAAAGACAAAAATTGATATAAAAGCAGGTTGGAAATTAAAAAAAAAACAAAGAGATTAACTTCGTCACAAAGTAAAGCTCTATTTTCAATCGACTTCCAGAAATAAGGATGTTCTCAATTCGACTGTATGTTTTTTTTCTATGTTTATTACACGTCACCTTCGCAGAATGCTGTCAGCTTGGTCGCATACAAATTTTGTCAAAATCGGTGTAGTATTTTTTTTGCCAGCATCCAGCGACTACCCGCGACCTTCACCAGGTCATCGGTCCACCGAGTGGGAGGCCTTCCTACGCTACGCTTTCCGGTGCGCGGTCGCCACTCGAGAACTTTACTGCCCCAACGGCCATCCGTTCTACGACCTATGTGCCCCACCCGCTGCCACTTAAGTTTAGCAATTTTGAGAGCTATGTCGCGGTTACTTTGGTTCTCCTACGGATCTCCTCGTTTCTGATTCGATCACGCAGACAATCTCCGAGCATAGCACGCCCCATTGCCCTTTGGGTGACCTTGAGCCTTTTTATGAGGCCCGTAGTAAGCGACCATGTCTCAGTTCCGTATGTCATCACTGGCAACACACACTGGTCGAAGACCTTGGTCTTAACACACTGCGGTATCTGGGACGTAAATATATTGCGAAGCTTCCCGATCGCTGCCCAGCCGAGTTGGATTCGACGATTGATCTCTTTCTCGAAGTTGGACCGACCGAACTGGACTGTTTGTCCCAGGTACACATATTCAGTAACAACTTCGAGTGTAGAGCCTCCAACCTTCAGAGGAGTAGGTATGACGCGGACGTTTGACATAATTTTCGTCTTGTCCCCATGTTCATTCTAAGACCTAGTTGTTGAGAGGCTCTACTGAGGCCATCGAGCATTGCGCCTAAGTCGTCCATAGTCTCAGCCATGACCACGCTATCGTCAGCGAATGGAAGGTGGGTGAAGTACTCGCCGGTGATATTAATGCCGAGTCCACCCCAGTCCAAAAGCTAAAAAACATTTTCCAGGGCGGCGGTGAACAGTTTCGGAGATTTAACGTCTCCCTGTCTCACCCCTCGCTGCAGCCGGATAGGTTCCGAGTTTTGCTCCTGGAGGTGTACCGACATGGTGGCGTTTTCATACAAACACTTCAGTACCTCGATATATCGATAGTTAATTTGGCACCGTTGGAGAGACTGTAACACAGCCCATGTTTCGACCGAGTTGAAGGCTTTCCATAGTCCACGAACGCCAAGGATAGTGGCTATTGTACTCTGCGGTCTTCTGTATAATCTGCCGCAGCGTATGTATGTGGTCTCTATGGTACTAAAACCTTTTCGGAAACCGGCTTGTTCGGGAGGCTGGAATTCGTCAAACCAGCGTGCGAGACGATTCGTAATAACTCTCGAGAACAGCTTGTAGACATAGCTCAGAAGTGAGATGGGTCTGTAGTTCTTCAGCAGGGTATTGTCACCGTTTTTGAAGAAAAGCACTACCACACTTCTGTTTCATGTCTTAGGCGTTTGTTCCTCAAGTATAACGGAATTAAATAACTTCTGAAAAACTTTAAGCACCGGTTTTCCACCTGCTTTCAGAAGTTCAGTCGTTATTTCACCATCACACAAAACTGTTTATGTAAAAAATATAAAAAAATATGTTTGAGATTCTCAAAATAAGCCCTTTTATTTAATATGTCACAATGTACGGAATCCTAAAAAGTGCATATTTCTGATGGTCATAAAATAGTGATCAAATTATATAATGCAAAGATTCTGAAAAAATTAAAAACAAACAATCATCAGTTAAGGCGACACATTGGAAAAAAACAGTATTCTTTGTTTTTTCTTTACGTGTAAGGAGTAAAGAAAATATCCATATTTTTGCACTTTTTCAAATGGTTTTCGTTGTTATTTTAAAAACTACAATTCATATTAAAAATCCAACTGGCATATTAAAGTGTGTGTTTAGACTAATCGACTTAGATGTTTTGGACCCTCGATACAAAATTGTTCAACCAGCTGATAGATTTGTATGAAGATGACATTTTTTTTTAAAGAATATGCTATGGGTGTCTTTTTCTCTGAAGTTGTTCAGTGTGATGAGGAGCAACCCCGGTTAACGGATCCTACACTACATCTTGTATACAAATTAGTGTGCTGTTCAGCAAACTTTCTAATTTAAAAATTTGCCTGACTCGGCATTGACCGTTTATATACGGACGAATTATTACAATTTGCCTAAATCGGCGTTGTAGGGAATGGACTAGATCGTGATGGGTCTACGGGATATGAAGGGTAAATATGACAATACGGATTACGTGAAACACCCAGGTACGTAGGGGTGGGCCTGTGTGACCACAGCGCGATGGCTGGCTACTGACTGCTGACTAGTTGTGTTACACTTGCTTTAAAAGGCAAGAGAGAAGACATATAGTTAGATGTACATAGGTGCACCCCTAGGTATATACAGGTAAGTTTATTGGTCCCAATATAATGGTACAGATGGCGCTGTATAACAAAGGTAAGTATAATATTTATTTTAATTTATTTAAATTAGGTAGGGTTTACCTTTAAGTTTTAAATTACAGGTTTTAGATAGATATATCGTCTAACAGGCGTACAGCATTTTATATTTTGCCTGACCGTTTACATACGGACGAATTATTACAAATTGCCTGAATCGGCGTACACCATTTTACATGTTGCCTGATCGTTTACATACGGACGAATTATAAAATTTGCCTGTCCTTATGTAAAATGACTAATCAATAATCATACAATTTGCCTGCCACATATTATTATGATAGCATAGTCTGCTTGTAAGATGTCTGCTTTAAAATTTGAAAGTAAAATTTGACCCACTTGCCGGTGTCCGACTGAGTTGAAATTTCGCTTACGAAATTTTTGTTTTGGATGACAATGCATGGTTAGCTAAGTGACGTCAATCTAAATCCAATATGGCGGACTGCCAAAGATGGCTGACATGTTATATATTTATGTACCCTTTGATATGGGTATCAAATGAAAGGGTATGCTGAGAAAAAAAGTTAAATTTATTTTAAAATAAAAGCTTTTTTTTAATAAACTGTTTGGATCTCCCATACTAACTCGATCAGCTGATCAGCCAACTTAGTATGGGAAGTACAATTTTTTTTTTGAGATTTGACTATGGGTTTCATGAGGAAAGTTGTTCAATTTCATGGGTAGAAGCACCAGTTAAAATAGTTTCAGCTAATTTTGTTAGACCTTATCTATCAGTTTTTGGGTTATATTCGAAATGAGTTTATTGATCATCTAAAATGTAAGAGATGCTCAACACAAATAATAGCTTGTGTTTTTTTTTCTTTTTGTTTTTTTTCGTAATAAATAACGTAAGCGCGGTAGACATTAATTCATGATCTCTACTCAGACGCCGCGATAATCTTCGCATTTCGTTATAGCCTGTTAGTTGCTTGCTTTAAACTTTAATGTTGCGTCATTGGCCAGTTAAGTAGCGACCGTGTTTTTGACCGCGTCGCGGACAACTAAACATATGAATGATTGCTTAAAAGAAAGTCTAAAAATAAATTAACAAACCATTTATAAATCTCCTTCTTTTATTACTGAATGTAAGAGATGCTCAACACAAATAAAAGCTTGTGTTTTTACATTTTTTTTTGTTTTTTTTTTCGTAATAAATAAAGTTAGGTTCGGTCAGGTTTGATTGATTCAACAGTCAGAGCCTCTTGAAGCGAGCCCCCCTAAGGGTAGCAGAACGCTTCGCAGAAGAAGAAATCATCGGTTTTATGTAAAAATGTGTTTGTTTGTTTGTATGTATGTATAAATTCTTTATTGCATAAAAGGAATAATCATAACATGGTTTTATCACACTTAAGTGTACAAAGGCGGTCTTATCGCTAAAAGCGATCTCTTCCAAACAACCCTCGGCAGATGAGATATATTTAAATATAGTAAAATAACGATAGTGCAGGAATCTGATAACAAGGTATTTTCCAGAAGGCAAAGAAATAATAATCCACGATAAATATATATAATATATCTATAGAGATAACTTAAACTGGGGCTTCTTCTGATTATACTGAACAACTTTTCCCAAGGAACCTATACTGATTAAAAAAAAAGTACTTTTCATACAAATCAGTCAGCTGATCTGCCAACTTTGTATGTTCAAATTTTTTTTTGAGAATTCGGTATGGCTTCCGTGGGGAAAGTTGTTTAGCACCTGTGGGAAAGAGTATACCGACTAATTTTAACCAACGATTCTAGTGCCTATTTGAACAAAAAAAAGTTATAAAAGCATTGCTAGATCAAGCCTAATTTTCGAGATATTCGGTAATTCACAAGTTGAAAAATCTCAAATATCTCAAGGGTAACACGCCTTAATAATATCAGATGTTTATATGACGTTTGTTGTCTTGAGCTCTTAATAATCAAGTGTCATACTGACGTCATACTGCATACTCCACTCGTTGTTTATCGTATGTTGTCGGAGTCTTTCGTGATGTGTGAAGTTTTCTTTTTAGACTCTTTAGACTAAGGTTTCGTTCACAAGGGAGTACTGTCGTTAATTGATTTTTTTGTTCCAGAAATTAAGTTAGTAAATTAGGCAGTTTTGGACCCATGTTGATATAACATTATTTACTCGTAATACCACCAGGAATCCATGGTTAAAATCTGTCGGTCAACGAGACGCCGGGGGTGTAACTGGTTCAGTATACTACAAGGAAAGTTTGGTATGCGTATCAAATGATCATCAGAGATGATTGTTTATTGATATGCAAAAAAAAAGATAGAAGGCTCTGTCGGCTGACTGATTTTTATAGCTTCATTGATTCCTCTCACTTTCTTGCCAAGACTTTAGGGAACACAGCCCAGACGCGCGGATAATAAAAATATACTTTTAGTCAAAGGACCTCTGTCCTGGTTCACGGTCAGCCATTGAATTAATCTATTGTTTCAAAAAGCTTTCGAATGACTTACAAAATCAAATTTAAACCAATATTCTAAATTCGATTCGCGCTGGCAAGAAACTAAGCAAAGAGGCTGGAAGTACATGTATGTAGAGACATACGATCTCTACAGTATGTACTAATATATATACTGTGACAGTATACTCCTTCCCACCCTGTATACTGTAATGTACTGTACTGTATGTTTTGTAGTTACCTCTTCACGCTTTAACACCTCGACTAATCTTAGCGAAACTTGGTATGCATGTGCCTGTGTTATGGAGGACAAAGGCTACTTTTTATTTCTTGTAAATAGCATAGTCTGATACATTTCCTGAGGGAACCGAAAGAAAACCCTCTTTTTTTTGGTTGATTTCCTGTACACAGCTAAGGAACAACGTTTTGTTGGGAATTTTTTTGCACAGAGATGGTTGAGGAGATTGGAAATGACTTAGACTACTAATTAATAATCAGTATAGCTCGATATAGTTGAGTATTGTATAGAGTGGGCAAGAATTTATTGCACTTTTGAAACTTGACAACTTGTTATATTTTCACACTTCAAAGCATCAACCAATCTTGACGAAATTTGGTAAGCTTTTGGCTTGTAGTAGGACAAATGCTATGTTTTATCTCGTTTTATAAAGTGATTCTTGCAGAATAGCTGTTTGTTTTTTTTTCTTTTTTGCTAATTTCTGTGTACCAATGAAGCGAAGGGTTCACGTAATATTTTGCACAGAGATAGTTGAAGGGGTAAAGAGTGACAAATACTTACTACTAATAAGCATAGCCTGACATAGTTCCTGAGGGATCTGGAGAACTTATTTACACGCATCTGGCTGAATTTTGTCAGGTAGACAGATAAGGACCTGGATTAATACATAGGCTACGTTTTTCCACGCTCGCGAGTTGCTTGCGGCTCGCGAACTGCGCACCCTCGAAAAGTCATAGAAACTTTGTCCACGCGGGTAAAGCCACGGGAAACAGCTAGTATTATATAAAAGAAAGTGTACAATGTGCGTGCCGCTAAAACTCAGCAACGAGTCCCGGTACGATCAAGGAAGTTATATGGTGTGATAGCCCTCTATCCCCCCATCCCTGAAGAAGGTTCCCGTTTTACCTGAATGGCGTGCTTTTGAAGATATAATGACTGGAAGTTTCGCCCTATAGAAATTTCTAGAACATCCAGAACATTTGAGAGTATTCGAGAGCATTCCCCAACAACATCCCAGTTCACGGTGGAACATTCCAGAACACTCTCGAATGTTGTGGAGTGTTCTGGAACATTGTGGATTATTCGAAGCCTTTTTTGTATGGGTGGGGCACCCAATGACAGGAGTATATAAAGCAGGATCCGTCGTGAGTTTAAACGTAACATATCAACTTCCTGACTGAAGTCATCAGGTACTCCAGCTAGTAATAAATAAATGACAAATACTACATCTTGTTGGGTAATTACATATTTATTTTATGACTCATGTGCCCTAATTAAGTTTATAAACCATAAATCTGTTATACTGCCTAATGGTTTTTTTTTAATTTATTCATTTATAACAGGTAACAAAGTACGTTTGAATATGGGGAGAATAATAAGGTGCTGGTTTTATTGTAGATATCCCACAATCTTGCGATGTCTAGGGCTAAGCGATATCTAGCGATATCACTATATTGCGCTAGACATCGCGAGATTGCGATGGAAATGAGAATGGGGAGACTAAGATCAAATAAGTTTAAAGAGAATCTTTTTGAAGTAAAAACTTCTTTAGGCGCGTTGGGCATTTTTGAGATGAAAAAAAAAACTATTGAACTCGCGACACTGTAACCATGTCACGTAACCAATACCGTACCAGGAACACTCGCAGGGTCAAAACTTTGTCAACCTAGGCATTCGCCAGCAACACTCGGAGGATGAAAACTTATAAAACTGTTAAAAGATTTCACTTCCACCGGCACTCCCGGACTGGTTAGGTTTTTAATTCACAATTGGTACACCCTTGGCATCATCATCATCATAACACGTAAATTTAATGTGAAGCCAATCAAAACCACTCCAAACCTGTATGTACACTGTATGTACCTACTCACACACATAGACATCAAAACCTTTCAAAAATTTTCGATACTATTTGCTAAGTCGTCGTCGAAGACACGCACACACACATAACGAACCGATACCGCACACATGTATCAAAAAGTGTCTTCAACTAGACAGTTCGCATCATTCTGAATTTCTTTGATCTGTGGCTTAGAAAAACCGAATATCAATGTTGATATCATTGGTGTGTTATTCCGGCATGAAGATAAGATAGCCAGTTCCCCATTGCGTTGGGGAATCTTGGTAGGCCCACTTCCATCTTCGCAACATCGTCACTTACCACCAGGTTAGATGTGGTCAAGGGGGTTTACCAATTGTGAATAAAAAAAAAGTTATTTTTAATTTATTTTTTAATTCCACAATTGGTAAGCTTTTGGCATCATCTCACCTAATGGTAAGTGACGATGAAGCCGAAGATGAAAGCGTGCTTACCAAGATTCCCCACCCCACTGGGGAACTGGATATCTTATCTTTCAAGTCGCAACACATTAATGTTGGTAACATCGAATTGGTTGCATCAATCACGCAGATTAACTGACCTGACCTGAAGCAAGGTCATTACCTAGATGGGTTTGATTAATAGTTGAATTTTTCTCGACAGACAGTGGTGCCGGTTGCTATTACTAGATGGCAGTCGTATAGCCGTCTCAGAGGCTTAAGACAGTGGGGTCCGACACTAGGTCTATATAATCTCCACCAACCCGGACGTGGTCCCGTGTGTAGACTTGGACTAACCTTGGGAAAAGACCCGTGCCCCAGCAGGGGGATACGTTATGGGCTGTTAACCTTTTCAACCGACTTCCAAAAAGGAGGAGGTTATCAACTCGATTATATGTTTTTTTTTATGTGTGTTACCTCAAAACTTTTGACTATGGGTGAACTGATTTTGATAAATCTTTTTTTTATTTTTAAGCTAGTGCTTCCCGTGTGGTCCCATATAAATTTTATCAAAATCGGTGTCGTACTTTATTACAAAATTAAAAAAAAACCAAAAATAAAAATGCAAAAATGTACTCAGTTGTTGCGATTGAAGTCGGTTTTTCAACGTGTTTAGCGTTTTTTATCACTGCTAAAGTTGGCCATAGCCGACAGGGAAGTAAAGTAAACATGGCATGCACGCCTAAGTCGGGATATCACGTCAAGAATAAACTTTCGATTATTTTACACTCATGATTTCTTCACTTACACAAACAAGCAGTTAACGGCATCACAAATGAAGAAGAGTAATGAATGATGAAATCTATATAATACTAGCTGTCCCGGCGAACTACGTACCGCCTTACATTTCATTACACTGCCTTACCCTACCCTAACCTACACTACACTACACTACCCTACCCTACCCTACACTACCCTACCCTACACTACTCTACCCTACACTACACTACCCTACCCTACACTACACTACACTACACTACCCTACCCTACACTACCCTACCCTACACTACCCTACCCTACCCTACACTACCCTACACTACACTACACTACCCTACCCTACCCTACCCTACACTACCCTACCCTACCCTACACTACCCTACCCTACCCTACACTACCCTACCCTACACTACCCTACACTACACAACACTACCCTACCCTACCCTACATACACTACACTACACTACCCTACCCTACACTACACTACCCTACCCTACCCTACCCTACACTACCCTACCCTACACTACCCTACCCTACCCTATCCTATCTCTCAAGTTGGATCGAACTGCACATGGTGTGCGAATTTTATTATAATCGGTTAAGTGGTTTAGGAGTCCATTGAGGACAAACATTGTGACACGAGATTTATATATATTAAGAAGATAATACTAGCTGTCCCGGCGAACTACGTACCGCCTTACATTACATTACACTGCCTTACCCTACCCTAACCTACACTACACTACACTACCCTACCCTACCCTACACTACTCTACCCTACACTACACTACCCTACCCTACACTACACTACACTACCCTACCCTACACTACCCTACCCTACACTACTCTACCCTACACTACACTACCCTACCCTACCCTACACTACCCTACCCTACACTACCCTACCCTACCCTACACTACCCTACCCTACACTACACTACACTACACTACCCTACCCTACCCTACCCTACACTACCCTACCCTACCCTACACAACCCTACCCTACCCTACACTACCCTACCCTACACTACCCTACCCTACACTACACAACACTACCCTACCCTACATACACTACACTACACTACCCTACCCTACACTACACTACCCTACCCTACCCTACCCTACACTACCCTACCCTACACTACCCTACCCTACCCTATCCTATCTCTTAAGTTGGATCGAACTGCACATGGTGTGCGAATTTTATTATAATCGGTTAAGTGGTTTAGGAGTCCATTGAGGACTAACATTGTGACACGAGATTTATATATATTAAGAAGATATATATACGGTCGAATTGAGAAACCTCCTCCTTTTTTTGAAGTCGGTTAAAAAGAGCGTCGGTGGCGTAATGGCTAGGGCCGCCGCCTCCTGTCCGGGAGGTCGTGGTTCAAATCCTTCCACGTACCAATGTGATTTCGAATTAAGATTTTATATACTCGTACGTTTATCCGATGCTCTTACGGTAAAGAAAAAATATCGTGAGGAAACCTGCACACGCCTGTGGAGAAACTCGCAGGTTATGTGTGAAGTCGACCAACCCGCACTGGGCCCGCGTGGTCGAATAAGGCTCGATCGCCCTAATTCAGGGTAGGCTCGAGCCCCTCGGTGAGGACGTATATGAGAGCTGATATGATGATATAGGTAATATAAAAGGAAACAGTGACTGACTGACAGATCTTTCAACGCACTAATCAAACCGCTGGACGGATCAGGCTGAAATTTGTCATATAGATAGCAATGTTGACTAGGCGCATCGGGAGCCGGGTCGTTCCTTTCCCTCGAATATGGTTGAGGAGAGTGATGGCTGACTCTCGCGTTACACTCGTGACCGGGTGCTGTCCGGCATTAATGACATTTAATGGTTTTATTGTTTAACTTCTCGTGTCTAAATGTTTTCATGTTATAATGACATTTATAACATGAAAATTTATAATATATATTTAAATTTATGATTGTAAATTGACGTTATTAACTAATGATTGCTTAATTTTTATTATTCACGAATGACATTATGTGTAAGTAATTATTATTTTATGACTATCAGAGAGAGTGCATATTTTGAATAAAAATCTTGAATTTTGAATCTTTTGGATTGAAGGATTCTGGATTTTGGAAAATTTCCACGGGAACGGTAAAAAACCGGCCAAGTGCGAGTCAGAACCACACACAAAGGTTAGTACCATCATACTAGATGGCGCTACTTTCTTCACGTTTACAAAAAACAAGTTTTTGGTGTAGAAACTTCCACTTTTTAATTTTTTTTTGTATTTGTTGTTGTAGCGGCAACAGAAATACATCATCTATAAAAAAATTAACTGTCTAGCTATCACGGTTCATGAAATACAGCCTGGTGACAGACGGTCAGACAGCGACGTCTTAGTAATAGGGTTCCGTTTTTACCATTTGGGTACAGGACCCTAAAAACGGGATCTGCGCGGGCGAAGCCGCGGGCAACAGCTAGTGTGTTGATATATTGGTTGCATGGTGACGTAGAATGGACGGCGTGATGTCTGTCTGGATGTGTGGCGGTCAAAAGTTCAACGACCAAGAACGTTGTCCTATCATTGCTTAAGCAGGATGTTTTTAATAAAATTTTTGATAAACAAATTGTTTACAAAATAATAAATAATGTTTTTGTGGGTTATTCCCAGCCTCAAGCATTGTCACGGTCATTGTGCCTCCGTGGCGTAATGGTTAGTCCATTCGCTTCACACCAGGAGGTCGCGGGCTCGATTCCCGGCGGTGTCAACTTTGGAAGACTCGGTTTGGTTGGTGGTAGGAAATTTTCATAGGCCGCCTGGCTAGCTAACACCATCTTATCTAAGTGCTGCCGTCAAACATCAGTGTTAACAGCATTGATGTGTTCCGGTTTAAAGATAAGATAGCCAGATCTCCATTGCGTTGGGGAATCTCGGTAAGCCCGCTTCCGTCTTCGGCATCATCGTCATTTATCATCGGGTGAGATGATGCCAAGGGCTTATCAATTGTGGATAAAAAAAATACAGAACAAACCAGAACACGCGTGCAGTGAGAATTGTACATACATACAACGCGCGTTGAAGCCGAAAAGTCTGCACCTACCTTCCTTCCCTTGGCTGTAATAACGCAATTTTAAGTCAGATTTTAAACCTTTTTAACCGACTTCAAAAAAAGGAGAAGGTTTCTCAATTAGACTGTATATACTTATTTTTTTATGTGTGTTAGGGCACAACTTCGTCGTTTATGAACCGATTTTGATGATTCTTTTTTTGTTGGAAAGGAGATATCCCAAGGGTGGTACCATGATAAGGAAACCAGGATCTGATGATGGCATCCAAGAAAAATCGAGGGGAACCTTCGAAAATCGCAGTGGCGACTAGTGCGTTTGAAGTCGGGTTTTTTTTTGTTTAAAATTATTGAGTTAGTTAAGTTAGAAAGAACCCCTGCTTGTTTACCACAAAAATAATTCACTTGCATGTAGGACTTAGAAGGGCCAAAACGTCAAAACTACACAGATTTAGAGTAGATTCGTACAAGCACAAGTTGCTTCACTTTTAGCGTCGTACGCGTGTTCTGGTTTATTCTGTACTAGCTGTTTCCCGCGGCTTCACCCGCATGGACAACGTTTTTATAACTTTTCGAGGGTGCGCAGTGCACGAGGCGAAAGCGGCTCACAAGTATGAAAAAAAGTAGCCTATGTGTTAATCCAGGTCCTAATCTGTCTACCTACCAAATTTCAGCCAGATCCGTTTAGTAGTTTTTGCGTGAAAGAGTAACATACATACATCCACACATTCTTACAATTTTCCGCGTTTATAATATTAGTAAGATTCTGTGTTCCCAGCGACTCAACGGCCATTGTTCTCAAATTGTTAACGAGCATCAGAAGTTTAAGGAATAATTTTAAATTGAAAATTTAATAAAACGCGACGGTAAAAAACATTACCCCTCTTTTTGGTAAGTCGGGTAAAACTTATTCTATGTCACTCACGAGATCAATACAAATCTAACGATACCGTGCACTCTAAAATCTATTTTTTTTTATTCACAATTGGTAAACCCTTGACAACATCTCACCTGGTGGTAAGTGACGATATTGCCGAAGATGGAAGCGGGCTTACCAAGATTCCCCAACGCAATGGGGAACTGGCTATCTTATCTTCATGCCGGAACACACCAATGATATCAACATTGATATTTGGCAGCAAGACTTAGATAAGATGGTGGTAGCTAGCCAGGCGGGCTTAGAAAATGCCCTACCACCAACCAAACCGAGTCTTACAATTGACCCCGCCGGGAATCGAACCCGCGACCTCTTGTGTAAAGCCAGTGAACTTTGCCTCTGAGCTACGGAGGCGGTTAAACCTTCAAGTTAATCCTTCAAGTCGTTTAGAAGATATCGTGGAATAATAAAGAAACATACATACTCTTACATACAAACATTAGACCTGAAAACAGTACACTCCATTTTTTGTGTGTAGTCGTGTAAAGATATAATCGGCATGAAAACGACTTCAATAGCAGCATGAAAAAAACATAAAAAGGACTTAACCGATTTTGATAAAACTTATACGGGAAAACGTATGGAATAAAAAGCAATAATTCATAATCGGTTCAAAATCTGCGAAAATATCGCGTCACAAACTCACAAAAAAAACTGGTTGTCTGTAAAATCGGTTTACGGACGATAATTTCACGTGATAACTCGTCACAAAAGCCGAACGCTTAGGCCGATCGTGCCTCTCTATCGCTTGTTCCGCGCTCTCGCTTGCACGCTCGGCTCAGGCGGGACGTGACAAATGAGGACGTGACACTTTTTCGTGAGTGCAGCCGGCGTTCATCGATTTATTGGACGTTATCACATCAAAAGTTTACAGTCGAATTGAGAACATCATTTTTGAAGTCTACAAAAAAGTTATTGCAATAATTCAAAGCAAAACACCCGTAATAAATAAAGTAATATAAAACCCACAAAATACCCATGAGTAATAAGATTCGAGTAATTAGGTTTATTGGTGAGTTGGGTAAACAACCTTAATTATCTTGAGTCAGAGCAGAACACGGACGAGCGAAGGAGGTTTTATTTACAAGTGCCTTTGCCCGCGGCTCCGTCCGCGTCGATATAGTTTTTAGGGAACTAAAAATCGGGCAACTGAAATAAGTACTGAGTGAGCGACTAAAATACTGAGTGAGCGACTAAAATACTGAGTTAGCGACTAAAATACTGAGTGAGCGACTAACATACTGAAATTCTCTACTGTACTAGATTTGAGCGAGCGAAAATAAGTTTGTCGCTTCGATGATTGCGGCGGCCGGGCGGCGGCGGCGGCGTGCCCTCCGTCGTGCCGATGCACGCACGAAAAGGAAACTAGTTTATGGAGGGAGGGCAGGGTTATTTTTTAAAAACAGTGAAATCCACCAAAATATACCTACTCGTATATTGAAACAGAAAAAAAAGGTAAAATATGATAAAATTGACAGTCGTATAGATGATCTGGATGAGTAATTGACAATTTCAAATTAAAAATAACCAATGACTAAAAAGTAAATAAAAAAAAACGAGACCTACAGTACTCGCATATGATGATGTGTAACATGTGACAAAATACTTATGAAATTAATTAATTATCGGGTCGTACATTCACGGGCCGACCCTTCGAATAGTAGTATGTCATCTTTGCCTTTGCCATCACACTAGGCGGCATGACAACCTTAGTTTTCGAGAATTAAAAAACGTTCGCATTTCCTGTTACACATTTCCGTCCCATTTCACGAATTCACTTCCACAAATTGCAGGAAGGCGAGAGCAAAGATGTTACACATCAAAAACAAAAAAGTGAGTCTCGGTTCCGACTCACGACTGGAGTTTATTCGTTCCGAACTATTATTATATTAAGGGGATGCGCAAGATAAGTTGCGCACTATGTGACACATGTACACACATGTGAATACATGGACACACATGTACACACATGGGCACATATGCACACACACGTACATACATACATACACACATAAATTCATACATACATACTAAAATTGAATTCCTCTTTTCGGCGGAGACGGGTATTAATAATTATTACCACAGTATTGCGATATCTATTACTATACAACTATTTCCTAACGCATAACGTATAACGTTTTGATTTTACTCCCCATAAATTTTCATACCTCCGGGTTATATAATATGAAAATCGATTCTTAAGTAGGTAAACTTCAAAAAGATGATATAAAAGCAGGTTGAATCAAAAACCAAAAAGATTGACTTTGTCACATGATAATAAATAAGCCAGGCTCCTACCCTTGGTGGATGTTCGTGCATTACGCAAAAATTACCAGGCCGATTTTGATGAAATTCTGTATGGTATTTTCTTAGAGCTACATATATAGGATCATTTTTATCCCGGAAAATTAAAGAATTCCCATGGAAAAATTCAAAAACTCCACGCTGACAAAGTCGCGGACACAGCTAGTATATTATATTGTGAAATGTCTATGTCCATGTCCAGTAGCTCCGCGTACCAGGTCATTGGCCCACCGAGTGGAAAGCCTACTTACGCCACTCGAGATCTTTACTGTAAGCACTGCCTGCCCAAAAGGGTTGTCACGAATTATGTGCCTCGCCCAGTGCCACTTGAGTTGAGAGTTTCGGTGAGCTAGATTTCAAGATTACACGACACATTATCTGATCGTCATAAAATAGTAATTACATAATTATACATGTCATTTGTGAAAAACTAAAAAATAAACAATCATTAGTTCACAACGTCAAAATACAATCATTGATTTCAAATAAATTATGTCTTAAGAATATAAAACAATATGACACGAGAAGTAAGACATTTAAATCTTTAAATGTCATTAAAGCCTTTGACAAGAGTAGGCCAGTTCACGCAGACAGCACCCGGTCACAAGTATAACGCGAGAGTCAGCCATCCCTCCCCTCAACCATATTAGAGGGAAAGGATCGAATTTCCGATTTGTTCACGTACATGAGGGAACTCCGCGTACAGCATTATTTGAGCTTATTTTAAATTAAAATCCGGCTCCTTATAATTCTAGGAATTAAATAAATAACCCTCCATCTGGCGCAGTTGGATAATTAAAAACCCGACTTCATAAAAACTTAACCCCTCTTTTTTTTGGCCATTCGGGTAAAAATGTACCCTATGTCACTCACTGGATCAAGAAAAATCCAACGACACACTAGTTCCATCAAGCCGTTTATGCTACAGGGCGTGCCAAAGAAATATACATCATAACATACTCGTACATACATACACTCCAAAAAAATGACCCTCCTCTGGTACAGTCGGGTAAAAATAACGTCTTGTGAGGACTATGTTTTCCGTGTTAAACACTAAATTCAAAATCTCGATGTTGATTTGTAGTTTATTTTACAGGAACTAAATAAGGTCATACGATAATAATAATAACACTATATCGGGCCGTCGTAAAAAGCTTCGGTGGCTCAACCGGTAGCGACTCGGTCCTTCTAACTAGAGGTACCGGGTCCAAATCTGGACGACCAATGTACCAATGAGTTTTTCAAAAACTTACGTACATACTTACCGATTGCTTTAACGGTGAAGGAGAACATCGTGAGGAAACCTGCACACGCCTGCGAAGAAACTCGAAGGTTGTGTGTGAAGTCGACCAACGCGCACTGGGCCCGCGTGGTCGACAAGGCCTAATCGCCCTGATTCAGAGTAGGCTCGAGCCCCTCGGTGGGGACGTATATGAGCTGATATAATAATCGGGCCGTATTTACCCGACTGCCTCAGAAGGAGGGTTATGTTTTTCGAGTGTATGTATGTATGTATATTTTTGTATGTTCCCTGCTACAGCCTGAACGGCTTGAAGGATTTAACGTGTGTGGTATCGATAGATTCGTCTTGATCTCGTGAGTGACATAGGATACATTTTTACCCGACTGGCCAAAAGAGAGGTTATTTTTAATGAATTCATGAACTGTAATAGGTATGCAGTTAAAATTTTCACAGAGTGTGTTTCTCTGTTACCGCTATAACAACAAATAATAATACAAAGTAAAAAATTAAGGGGGTACCCCATACACAAAAAAAACGTATTTTTACAAGTATTTTTTATAGGGTACTAATTAAACAAGCTTCTTTTTAATAGCATTATTCGCCTCAGAAAATATAAGTTACCTTCTAAATTACTAAGTCGGCCACAACCAACGCGCGTCTGAATAATAGTATCTCAGCCACTAGTTATCTTCTATGTAAGCCACTGTAAATATAACTCAGCATGATGGTTATTTTTTAGCATCTAAATTTGTGGCATGCATTCAAATAGCAAACTTTTAAAATAATAATATATGACACCAAAATAGTAATTCTATTAGCTTCTAATTGTATAATTTAGTGTGTTTAAAATGTAAGTCATCCTACATTAATTGACGAACCTAACCTAACGGAACCGAACCTAACGGATCCGAGTCGGGGTGCTCCGCAAGTCCTAGCTCGCTTCGCTCGCTCCCGCTTCCATTTAGAACTCCCCGTACCACACTCTTCCTACAGTGTTGAGTTGTCGACGGGAGCCCCGACGGGGCTCCTACCTCGGTGTTCTCATGTTAAACCTAACACTACGACTGTGCGGGGAGGCGAGCTAAGCTCGCCTCCCCGCACAGTCTCCGAACCTAACGGATCCGAGTCGGGGTGCTCCGCAAGTCCGAGCTCGCTTCGCTCGCTCCCGCTTCCATTTAGAACTCCCCGTACTACACTATTCCTACAGTGTTGAGTGGTCGACGGATTAGTGGCCGAGTCAGTAAATTAGTTGGCAATGTATAAATCAGAAGGACAAGTAAAAATAATTGTTGATCTTGAGTCGACGCTTTCTTTAACATTTTTAGTTGGCGTTGTAAAGAAGATGACTTAGTTTATTAGAGGCTATCTCATTTTCCCGATGCTTAGTTATTAAATGAGAAGGTTGACCACGTGGCCAAAAAAAATTCTGTGGCCGAATTTATTATTTCTCTTTTTTATATAAGGTCTAACAAAATTAGCTGAAACTGTTTTAACTGGTGCTTCTAACAATGAAACTGAACAACTTTCCTCATGGAACCCATAGTCAAATCGCAAAAAAAATTGGCTCTCCCATACCAACTCGATCAACTGATCAGCCAACTTAGTATGAAAAGTTCAAATTTTTTTTTTAGATTTGACTAGGTATGGGTTTCATGGGGAAAGTTGTTTAGTTTCATGGGTAGAAGCACCAGTTAAAATAGTTTCAGCTAATTTTGTTAGAACTTATATTGTGCTAGCTATCGTAAAAACGGTTTTTTTATTTTATTTAAAAAAATAAAAAAATGAAAGTGTTTGACTACATTTCACCGGATGGTAAGTGACGATGTAGTCAAGGATGGTACACGCAAATTCAAATAATGCCCATTCACTCTCGCCTTGAAGAACCCCAAATTGTAGGAGTCGGGAAACACAGACGCTGGCAAGGATGTAATACCCAAATTAAGTAGTATCTCATCTGTGGTAAAACTTACAAGCGTAAAACTTGGTATGATTATATTACTATAATTCTGAAATAAATCAACAAATAAAAAAAAAATACCCAAAATGTGAGTCGTACTCACGCTAAGGAGTTCAAACTGAATAAAAAAATAAAGCATTTTTCTGTCGCTCGCGTTGATCTCTTTTGTTTGTAATTTAAGTATAAACACATATAAGTACTTGTCTTGTGCTCAAAAATGAAATATTTCTTTACATTAATTTATGAAACTGCAGGTCTATTTATAACTATTATATATGTAAGTATGTATGTTTGAGTTCAAAAAAATAAAAAATAGTAATGTGAATAGGTATCATTGCCATAGTTGTGTGGAGCGGTGTGGTGGTACGGAACACGTACCTTAAGAGTCCAACTCACACTTCGTCGGTTTTTATACTATATTTATATATCATCATCATCATATCAGCTCATTTACGTCCCCACCAAGGGGCTCCAGCCTACCCTGAATTAGGGCGATCGGGCCTAAGTCGACCACGCGTGCCCAGTGCGGGTTGGTCGACTTCACACACACCCTTCGAGTTTCTTCGCAGGTGTGTGCAGGTTTCCTCATGATGTTTTCCTTCACCGTTAAAGCAATCGGTGAGTATATATACAGGGTCTTCGGCAGATGGTTGAAAATACGAAAATGGGGGATAGGTGGGGTCGCCTCCCACCT
Organism: Coleophora flavipennella; assembly: GCA_947284805.1. Taxonomy (NCBI): domain Eukaryota; kingdom Metazoa; phylum Arthropoda; class Insecta; order Lepidoptera; family Coleophoridae; genus Coleophora; species Coleophora flavipennella. Next base: position 5,174,588 of record OX369302.1, read on the forward strand.
ATTTTGAGAATTAAAAAAAATCTAGGACTTGTAATTTTTTTTACAGGATTTTTTTTCCTTTTTTTAGAAATTTTGCCATTTTTATACCTTTGAACACATGTAACTTTTTGTTTTTTAAAGCTAGCTCCAAAATCTTTTTTATAATAGACTTTTATAAGATTTTCGGCTCTAAAAAAAATTATGTTTGTGTCAAGTTATTGCTAAAAACAAAAATGTGGGCCCCCGAACTTAAAAAAAAAGTTGAACAAAAATTTAAAAGTCAACTTTGCGATGCATTTAAAAAAAAAATAATGGGGCTGGAAGGCTTCTGTTTTTTTTTAAAACATCTCTAAAGCTTAGGCTTTTGAATGGTATGTAATTTGTTTCGGTATCTTTTTTGTAACCGGAGTTGTTAATTTTTTTTACTCAATTGGACCATGTTGACGAAATTCCACTAGTTACATGTTTTGTGAAATGTATCAAATGCAAAGTTGAAAATAATGTAAATTCTTACTGTTGGGACGGTTACAAAGAGCAGGTACGTTTTTTTACATTCTTGCACACACATAATGGCTATCTTTTGTCATTTATTGGCATATTGGAGTTAGCACTTCCATATGCCAATAAAATGTCCGCATATTCCGCATTGGTAAATTGAGCCATTTTAAACCACAACAAAGTCTTCACAAAACGTCTGATAATAACAAAAAGTGACAAACAACAAAAAAACCTAACAAAATCACAAACGTTAATAACGTTAACGTTTTTTTTTTGTTTTCGTTAATTTCACTTTGCTGTGTTTGTGATTTTGTTAAGTTTTTTTGTTGTTTGTCACTTTTTGTTATTATCAGACGTTTTGTTAAGACTTTGTTGTGGTTTAAAATGGCTCAATTTACCAATGCGGAATATGCGGACATTTTATTGGCATATGGAAGTGCTAACTCCAATATGCCAATAAATGACAAAAGATAGCCATTATGTGTGTGCAAGAATGTAAAAAAACGTACCTGCTCTTTGTAACCGTCCCAACAGTAAGTATTTACATTATTTTCAACTTTGCATTTGATACATTTCACAAAACATGTAACTAGTGGAATTTCGTCAACATGGTCCAATTGAGTAAAAAAAATTAACAACTCCGGTTACAAAAAAGATACCGAAACAAATTACATACCATTCAAAAGCCTAAGCTTTAGAGATGTTTTAAAAAAAACAGAAGCCTTCCAGCCCCATTATTTTTTTTTAAATGCATCGCAAAGTTGACTTTTAAATTTTTGTTCAACTTTTTTTTTAAGTTCGGGGGCCCACATTTTTGTTTTTAGCAATAACTTGAAACAAGCATAATTTTTTTTAGAGCCGACAATCTTATAAAAGTCTATTAAACTAAAGATTTTGGAGCTAGCTTTAAAAAACAAAAAGTTACATGTGTTCAAAGGTATAAAAATGGCAAAATTTCTAAAAAAAATCCTGTAAAAAAATTACAAGTCCTACATTTTTTTAAATTCTCAAAATAGGTGGGAGGCAACCCCACCTATCCCCCATTTTCGTATTTTCAACCATCTGCCGAAGACCCTGTATATATATATATATATATATATATATATATATATATATATATATATATATATATATATATATATTGCAGGGAGTATACATTTAATATTTTTAGTTGCCGTCAACTGGACAAGATGGAAGTACCTATCTTGTAAGAGTTAATTATTGCACCGACCGGTTTTTTGGCCCAGTTTAGTGCAGGTACCATTCCCGTCTCGGTTCGTAAGTACCTAATCATTATGTTACTTACGTCACATTGCACCCACACCTACCTCATTGCAAATAATAGAGACTATTTTACTCATAAAATAAAATAGTTATTTATGATACAAGGGTGGTAAAAAGGTCAATAGCAAACGAGTGACATTTGTGAGGCAAGGGTTTACCATCGTCACGACTTTGTTATTTCCCTTTACACCCAAGTATTATACGAAGTTTTTCAATATCATCATCATCGTGATCATCATATCAGCCGAAAAACGTCCACTGCTGGACAAAGGCCTCCCCCAAGGATTTCCACGACGACCGGTTCTGCGCTACCCGCATCCAGCGACTTCCCGCGACCTTCACCAGGTCTTTGGTCCACCGAGTGGGAGGCCTTCCTACGCTACGTTTTCCGGTACGCGGTCGCCGATCGAGAACTTTGGTCATCCGTTCTACGAGCTATGTGCATCGCCCACTGCCACTTAAGTGTAGCAATTCTAAGAGCTATGTCGGTTACTTTGGTTCTCCTACGGATCCCCTCGTTTCTGATTCGATCACGCAGAGAACCTTCGAGCATAGGTAGGTAGGTCCAACCTCAAGAAAGAGATCAATCGTCGAATCCAACTCGGCTGGGCAGCGCTCGGGAAAGTTTGCGATATCTTCACGTCCCAAATACTGCAGTGTCTTAAGACCAAGGTCTCCGACCAGTTTGTGTATTTATGATACAAGGGTGGTAAAAAGGACAAAAACAAACGAGTTACATTTGTGAGTCCGACCCGCAAGCGAGGGTTTATCATCGTCACGAGTTTGTTATTTCCTTTTACACCCAAGTATCATACGAAGTTTTTCAATATAGTTGTGAGGAGACAGGTAAAATAAAAAACGACCGTGACAGAAAAACAAAATACACGGGTACAACCTATCAAGGCATCGGCAACTAAAGTTCATTTTACGCTGATTGTAGCTCATTTTAAATGTCCGGGGAGTAATCACACTTTGTGGTTTCTTATACATACATATAAGTTATATTTTTTATTACGTATATACAAGTAAATATTCATAATTTTATTAGTTTTTTCAACTAAAACAACTCAATTCAGAGTTAAGTAAATTGCGTCATATTTAATTTAGCTAACTACACGTACGTATGTGTAAGTTTTTAATATTACTATAAATATATTACAAATACATAATGCTTAGAATGTTATTATTGTAAACATTAAAACCTCCCTGGAGAAGATGAACTATTCCTTGGTGTAACCTATGTGCATTATTCATGTATGATTCTCCTTTCTTCACAAAGATATAACCCAAAGAGAATCTAATCAGCTACATGCCCATGCCACACAGAAAGGCTTCGAATGATCCAAACAGAACACTCCATAACATTTGAGAGTGTTCTGGAATGTTCCACAATGATCTAGGATGTTGTTGGGGAATGCTCTCGAATACTCTCAAATGTTCTGGGCTGTTCTAATAAAATTTCAAGAGGGCGAAACTTCCAGTCATTATATCTTCAAAAGCACGCCCTTCAAGTCACCTTATGGTGACACTACATATAGTCTTTTATTAGTAACTAGTGCCATGTCTTTCATGTTCCAATCCCCTGAGCTATGTACCATTGAATGGAACAAAGGCGTTTTCTTAGTGGTCAGATGGGTCATTTTTAAAGACTAGTTAATTTTCTTGAATTTTCATGAAAGTGACGAAATTTTATGCAGGGTATTCCCAAATATGACACAAGTAACGAAAAGACTGCTGCGATAACTCTAGAGCTTTAAAATTTAAAATGTGTATTATTTGCGTCAATAAAGGCGACTTTTTCAGGTGAATAAACCCGACTTCATGGGGTTAAAGCCACCGTGCTCTCAAAATATCTAAACAATAGGCATATGTTTACCACCATTTAATTTCTAATAGTATACTGCTGTTTTGAAAATAAATTTTGTTTTAATAACTATTGTTCTTAATATTAATTTTCATCTTTAAACTTTTTTAAACAATTAGCAGTTTCATAGGTAACCATTATAAGGGAAATGTTGACATCGGGTAGCAATTCCGGCCGTGCGAATTAAAATGTCTCGGTTGAAGCTATACTGTATTTTAGTGTTGACACGAAGTGTGGATTCCGTAACACAGCGTTGTACTCGTAAAAGCGAATTGCAATCACATTCTACTGTACAACACGGCAGCGTGCTGAGTTTAAGGATGATTTAATAAGACGCAACAAAGCCCTGCCCCCCTCACCCCGCCACGGTTGTCTGACTTAAGTAATAAAATCAAAAACTACCGAACGGATTTTCGTACGGTTTGCACCAAGTGGATGGAGGAAATATTGACGAGGAAGGTAACAGTTTAAGTGTAATTCCCCGTGAGCTGCTTGCGCGCACCGCGGACCCTCTAGTACCTACCTACATTATAATTATTACTGAAAGAAGGTCACGTGTACCTACATACATTTTCAATTTTAATTAGCTTGTCCAAGAATATTAAATATTTTTTTGGGTGTATTTATGTATCTTTTTTGTGATACAAGCTTTTATAAAACTTTTTTTATATTATTTAAGTGCGTTTGACTATATCTCACCTGATGGTAAGTGACGATGTAGTCGAGGATGGTACACGCAAACTCAAATAATGCCTATTCACTCTCGCCTTGAAGATCCCCAAATTATAGGAGTCGGGAAACACAGACGCAGGCAAGGAGTTCCACTCCATTGCTGTCCGAATAATAAATGAGGAAGCATAACGCTTCGTGCGTATATGGAGAAGATGAACTATTCCTTGGTGTAACCTATGTGCATTATTCATGTATGATTCTCCTTTCTTCACAAAGATATAACCCAAAGAGAATCTAATCAGCTAGCGTCATGTACTAACCTCACGAAGGAACAACCTATCTCTTTTAAAATTCTCCTTTCAAAAGTCTCAAAGAAGATTCTGTATCTTTGGTTATAATATTTTTTATTTGCTAGAAATGTCTTGTTCCTCCGAGCTACAAACGAAAAAAAATAATTAAAGTAATTATATAAAGTAAAGTTTAAAGTGCGTTAAAATCAATTTTGCGCTCGCTTGACTGGCATATAAAGGACCACTTTTCGAGCAACTCCATTGAAAAATAGTTTGTTAGTAGATTTTTTTAACGAGATTAAACTTTTTTAAATATATTTGAAATGTATAGTTTACTAGCTCTTGCCCGTGGCTTTGCCCGCATGGACATGGTTTTTATGACTGTCTTTGAAGGTGAGTGGTGCGCGGCTCGCGAGCGTGGACATGAGTTTTCTCCAGATCCCTCAGGAACCATATCGGGCTATTCTGATTAGCATTCTATGTCAAACAATTCAATACAAAAAAAAACCACTTCAATCCGTTGCGACGCCGACGTGCGCGAGCGTGGAAATGAGTTTACCACAGATCCCTCGCGAAGAATGTGAGCTTATGCTAATTAATAAATTATGTCAATCATCTCTGTGCAAAAACCACACTCATTTATTGTTCCGTTGCGATCTCAAAGAACTTAACCAAAAAAAGAGTATTTTTTCAGTTCCCTCAGGAACTGCATCGGACTATGCTATTTTCACGGGACAAAAAGTAGCCTATGTCCTTCCCCGTGACACAGGCTACCTGCATTTCAAATCTCATCAAGATTGGTCGAGGTGTTGAATTGAAGCGTGAAGAGGTAACAAACAAACAAACACATTTTTACATTTACAATATTAGCAGGGATAAATTAGTAGTTATTATTGTGATATTGTTATAGGTGCGAAAAAATAGCAAAGATTTTTTAAGGTCCATGCAGTAAATTTAAAATTGAAGCTAAAAAATCCGACCGGTGAGTCAGAACCGCACACAAAGGGTTCCATACCATCATTCTAGATGGCTATAGGTTCTTCAATTCCGTACTATCATACTAGATGGCCGCTAGTTTCTTCATGTTTAAAAAAAACACACGTTTTTTGTATGGAGACCCCCCCTTATGTTTTCACTTTTTCTAATTTTTAGTATTTGTTGTTATATAGCGGCAACAGATATACATCATCTGTGAAAATTTCAACCGTCTAGCTATCACTGTTCATGAAATAAAGCCTGTCAACAGACGGACAGACGGACAGCGGAGTCTTAGTAATAGGATCCCGTTTTTTCCCTTTGTGAACGGAACACTAAAAACGTACTGGTAAGTACCTGTAACTCCGAAGTCAAAAAGAATATAAGGATTCCAAAATACATCAAGCCGTTTTGGCTACAGGCTCAGCTTAATAACCTCCTGAGGCCCACAGTACTACAAGAAGGCCTTCTATCGATGAGGGGTAAGGGCCCAGCGAATTTACCAATATCATCTTATAATGACCCACGGTACTCTACAAAGGACCCTTTTTGTAATCCAATATTAGAGTTTTAAGTTCTACAAGAAGTACCGTGGACCTTTAGCTAAAAATAGGATTAAGAGCTCTGGGCCTCAGGAGGTTAAGCTCATTTTGAAAAGCCTTAGAACTTTTAGGTACAGAAGCCAGCACATCAAGCTAGACACTTTGGACTTTGTACCGTTTTCTTATCCCGTATGCGTATGGATCAAAGTCGCACAACGAGTGTCTAGCTTGATGTGCTGGCCGCTGTACAAGCTTTTATTTGAAAATAATTAAAGTTATTTAGTATTTTTCTCAGAAAACACTTTCATTTGATACCTATATAATCGGGGTTGCATCGAAAAACAATGGTCCGACATCTTTGGGAGTCCGCCATATTGGATTTATAATGACGTCACTTAGCTAATCATGCATTGTGATCTAAACTAAATGCAACATTTCAGCTCAATCGGAGACCGGGAAGTGATTCAAATTTAACTTGCAAATTTTTGAAGCGGACATAACTTGCCTTACAAACATTGCAAGTTGCCGCAAAGTTGCCTGTCTTTCGGTTTTCTATCGAATTCATTTCGGAGAGTGTGCTCAAGAACTTCGTGAGCTCATTCCCCCAGCTCCATTCCACCTTCGGTCAACGAGACGCAGGGGGAAGTTCCACCCCTTTGTTGTTGATATTAAGCCTATACGCACGAAGCGTTATGCTTCCTCATTTATTATTCGGACAGCAATAGAGTGGAACTCCTTGCCTGCGTCTGTGTTTCCCGACTCCTATAATTTGGGGATCTTCAAGGCGAGAGTGAATAGGCATTATTTGAGTTTGCGTGTACCATCCTCGACTACATCGTCACTTACCATCAGGTGAGATATAGTCAAACGCACTTAAATAAAATAAAAAAAGTTTTATAAAAGCTTGTATCACAATAAACATACATAAATACTACACCCAAAAAAATATTTAAACTTCTTGGACAGTCTAATTAAAATTGAAAATGTATGTAGGTACACGTGACCTTCTTTCAGTAATAATTATAATGTAGGTAGGTACTAGAGGGTCCGCGGTGCGCGCAAGCAGCTCACGGGGAATTACCTTCCTCGTCAATCTTTCCTCCATCCATTTGGTGCAAACCGTACGAAAATCCGTTCGGTAGTTTTTGATTTTATCACTTCAGACAGACAGCCGAGGCGGGGTGAGGGAGGGAGGGCTTTGTTGCGTCTTATTAAATCATCCTTAAACTCAGCACGCTGCCGTGTTGTACAGTAGAATGTATTGCAATTCGCTTTTACGAGTACAACGCTGTGTTACGGAATCCACACTTCGTGTCAACACTAAAATACAGTATAGCTTCAACCGAGACATTTTAATTCGCACGTCCGGAATTGCTACCCGATGTCAACACTTGCCATAAATATTAGGTTACCTATGAAACTGCCGATTGTTTAAAAAAGTTTAAAAATGAAAATTAATATTAAGAACAATAGTTATTAAAACAAAATTTATTGTCAAAACAGCATTAGACTATTAGAAATAAAATGGTGGTAAACATATGCCTATTGTTTAGATATTTTGAGAGCACGGTGGCTTTAACCCCATGAAGTCGGGTTTATTCACCTTAAAAAGTCGCCTTTATTGAGGCAAAAAATACACATTTTAAATTTTAAAGCTCTAATAAAAAAAAAGCTTTAAATAGCTTTTAATTTTTAAGCTTTTATCGCAGCAGTTTTTTCGTTACTTACGTCATATTTGGGAATACCCTGCATAAAATTTCGTCACTTTCATGAAAATTCAAGAAAATTAACTAGTCTTTAAAAATGCCCCATCTAACCTCTAAGAAAACGCCTTTGTTCCATTCAATGGTACATAGCTCAGGGGATTGGAACATGAAAGACTTGCCACTAGTTACTAATAAAAAACTATAAGTAGTGTCACCATAAGGTGCATAATAAAAAACAACAACTTTTTTATTTTCAATAAAAATTGGTATTGAACTTCAAATATGTCGCTAAAACTCAGAAACGAGTCCAGGTACGATTAAGGATGTTATATGGTGAGGTAGCCCTCTATCCCCCATTCGTGAAGAAATTCGTTTTTACCTGAAGGGCGTGCTTTTGAAGATACAATGACTGGAAGTTTCGCCCTCTTGAAATTTTATTAGGACAGCCCAGAACATTTGAGAGTATTCGAGAGCATTCCCTAACAACATCCTAGATCATTGTGGAACATTCCAGAACACTCTTAGATGTTATGGAGTGTTCTGTTTGGATCATTCGAAGCCTTTTTTGTGTGGCATGGGCTTTTTCCTGAGCGAAGCCCGATACCCCAGCTAGTATAATAAAAAACGAAAATTTTTGAACCTATTAAAAATTATTCTCTTTCACTTATAGATCTATAAAAAGTTTAGTTAATCTCAAAACAAAAAGAGATTCACGCAAAAAGTTTCGTAGTCATTCGCAACGCTACAAAACGTACGTTTTTATAAGCCCCAACCGACGTAAAAAGATGGGTGTTATTACTTAGTAGTTATGTCAAAAAATCGCAACACGATTTCACAAACAGTGTTCAAAAATTAGCACTTGCGGTGAAGCAGATGTCTTAAGAGTTAGTATTTACTTTAAGCATTAGTGCTACTTAGGTAAAGGCTACTTATGTAGACAAATTTAGTTCAGTAGGTCACTCTAGTGGTCGGAGTTGTTGCAGTAGGTCACTTTAGTGGTCGGAGTTGTTGCGAAAACATAGCTATATTAGCTATTTCAGTTGGGACGTCAATGTTGCGCTTGAATGAGTTTCGTGAGCCGCCGTACAACGCAAGGTTTGCATGTTACCCTACAATTATTAAAAAAAAAAACAGGCCACGTGCGAATCTGGTTCGCGCAAAGTAGCGTTCCGTGGTCTTTTCAAAAAGTAAATGTATATTCAAAAAGCAAAATAATTTTTGCAGTTGGTAATAGAATATTTTGTATGGAAAATCTATGAAGTTTTCACAAATCCAATTGCACACCATAAGTGTCGCTTAGAAACAAAACTGGTCAAATCCGTTCGGGAGATTTTATGGGAATAGACAACTTTCTGTTCTGAGCTCCATGCACAAGCAGTATATAGAGTTTGAATCATTATGGCTTCGCCTATGTTGCTATTACTGATTTAAAAAAAAACATGCATCACTATAGACCTAAAAAATCAAGATAATTGGGATTGAATTTTGGATTTGACCTATTTCGAAACCAAGTTATGGATTTGACTAGGTTTGTTATTGATGTAGTTGGATTTAACCATATTTGATTCTTAAGAAAATGGATCTGGCTGATTTTGATACCGAAACATTATCATGTCAGGGGTTCCCAATATTTCGGGTTATTTAATCTAATCTTCTTCTAAAATATAAAATTCTCATGTCACAGTTTAGTTACCATACTCCTCCGAAACGGCTTGACCGATTTTTATGAAATTTTATATGCATATTCAGTAGGTCTGAGAATCGGCTACTATCTATTTTTCATACCCCTAAGGGTAGGTGTAGGGTAGATGTAGGGTAGGTGTAGGGTAATGTAGTGTAGGTGTAGGGTAGGTGTAGGGTAGATGTAGGGTAGACATTAATTTATATGGCAAAGCAACGTTTGCCGGGTCAGCTAGTTAATTTATATTATATGTAATATGAAATATTTATGTACTAACAAAGCATTTTATATATTATATAAAATGCTTTTTTAGTACATAAATATTTCTCTATCATCACCAATTCCAATCAACTTCCCGTTGGGGTGGTAAATACCTCTTGGTGTCCAAGTGGGAGTGAGGGAGTTTGGTGGCGGTGGGTGGAAAGTGGGTGGCGAAAATGTTAAAATGTAGGGTAGATGTACGGTAGGTATAGGTTTATATTATCTTTGGTATAGGGTAGGTGTATGATAGGGTGTTGGGTAGGTGTAGAGTAGGTGTAGGGCTAGTTGGTAAATAAATATAAACAATAAATAAATTTAATAATCCTAAGTTCTTTAAAATAAGTTTTGCTTTATTTGAAAAACCTTTATTCATCATCACTATTATAATTTTAAATTTCTTATACAACTATAGCTGGTAATTCTTCAGTGAAATCGCATTCTTCAACAATCTCTTCATGAGCAGTAGATGATAGAGGTCTTGATAATACTTGTTTATAATAAAATAAATCTGAAATTTCTTCCCACTTCTCTCCAAAATGTGTGATTAATAATTTTTTCACATCATTCAATTTTTCTTGTTTTACATCAACATACAATTTTGTTACATCTGGGTTTATAGCAGAAACCGTCTTTTTTCCTTTGCAAATATTTCGATACTTGTTTGTAGTATTTTGGTAAGATTCTTCCGCTCGAAAATACACATTTTGTTTGTTACGAGTCTTTTTAAGAAAAAATCTTTTCGATTTTTTAATTGAAAAGTGCATATTTGTTGTAGTTTTTAAAACTTCAGCTGATGATCGTTTCCAGTCGTGAACTTTTATATCTATTCCCAGGTAATACACAATTCCATGATTGATGAAAATTTCGTAATAATCATCAGGGCTAGTCATTACCTCACGACTTTTTATTTCTTTTTCAATTTTTGCGAAAACTCTATCTGGTGGCAAAAACGAATGGCCAACAACTGGAAACAGAATTTCTAGGCCGATAATGTGTTCTGGTGCATAGTCTTGTAACCATTTAGCTGCCATACCAAGAACAGATTGGTTTTTATTTTGGCCGCTGCAGCCATCTGCCACCAAACGAACCTGTGTGATGTGCTCTAATCCGGGACTTAGGAAAATGGCATTCAAGCAATGAAATACTGCGCTAGCAATTTCATTCGATGCCTTCGGCAAAACATCTTCAGTCCACGTATAGATGAATGTGTTATTAACAGTCAATGGTGATTTTGAATTTCCGACAACCACCGTAAAATTGTATACATACAATTGCCTTGAATAATACGCACTTTGATCGGGGACTTTTGGACACGGTTGGTTCTTCTGGCAGTCGAAACTCAAAATCAAAAGATTTTCGCTGCTGTCTTTTAATAAACCATAAAACGCTTTAGCTCGCAGTTTGTGAATTCTACTCTCAATCATTAATTGATTTCTTACTTCATTGTTTTTTTCATGTTTTAGTCGTTCTTGTAAAACTATACAAGTGGAGCACATATCTGTGCGAGGGGATCCAAAACCTATGTTAAATTCGGTTTTAAAAATTTCTCTGAAGTAAGATGCCTTAATATTTTTATGTTCATCCGCTGTTTCTGCAATAAACATTTTGTAAAGTTTATTAATGTTGAGCTCTGATGACAAATATTGTCTACTTTTTATTTTACTTCTGCAGTAATGTATTTCCAAGGGCACAAGCTTTTTAATAAATTCTTTGACAGCTTTTCTCTTAAGTGCATATTTTTGTGCTTTACGCCGTCCTCCTCTATTCTCTTGTGCAGATTCACCCATTGCTTTGAAATGTCGATTAATAACACCAGTTACTCTTCCTTTCTTTAGAGCCAAAATAGACAGAAATGTGCGTTTGCAAACAGGAATCAGAACATTGTGTCGCCGTCGTGCAAAGTAAGTTACAGACATTTCTTTTTTATTACCACGATTAGTCACTGGCCGACGTCGCTTCGTAGTAGTAACTTTCGTATGGCTAATTATAAAGTTATCCTGATACATTTTATCCGGTTTTTTGTAGAAGGCTCTATTAAACGCTATTATATCAGCATGTCTCAATGAAGTGCATCTGTATGCTTTTGTATAGTGGTTACATGGAAGTGTCAAATTTGGTGGCTCCTTTGGAGAATACCTAAAACAATAACAATCACAAATAAATACAGTAGTTACGGTTTTATGTTTTTTGAGTTACTGTTTTATCTTTTCAGCTTTTTAGTTCTTTTTTAATATATATTCTTTCTAAATATATAAGTTGTATTTATTTTTGTGACTTCTTAAAACCCTTCATTCAAAGTTTCAATACGCCTTCAAGACGATTTAGATTTTTCATAGTTTTAATATACCCAGTGACACTTGCGTTATCAAGAAAAATCTAATGACGAATAATTTATCGAAATCGGTTCAGCCGTTTAGTAGTTTACACAAACAACATATGAATGAGCCTAAGTTTATACTGGTATAACCCTCCTTTTGGACATCGCCGCAGTCGGGTAAAAACTACTTCATGCCATCCCATTGTAAGTAAAAACAAATCGCAAGAAGAATTAAATTCAGTGGCTGACCCAAAATAATACCTACGGCCTGTAGGTATGTTACAGAAATTTACTATGACACAATGTTTAGCACCACTGACCATAAAGGGCAACGTGAGTTATCAACGCAATACAAACATACCTTTCCTTCTTCAATTTGTTGCATTTCCAATCCGCTTTTTGTTGTGTCCTTTTCCGTGATAACTGGGGAGTAGTTTCCTTTATTAAATTATCCATTTTATTGTGATTGTACACCAACTTTTAAGTAAAAACGGCCACAAAACTAAAACAACACGATCCGCGTGCTCGACGCTCCGCAAAATGGCCGCCGGTCAGATGTCATCTTCATACATGAATCTGGCTTCTTATTGGCTGCGCGGATTAGACCGATTTCGTTTCTAAGCTTCGAAGGATTTGACTCTTTTTGATACCGACCAGTGATTTCAAATTGATTTTTCTACTAACTGCTTTGGATCTGACTCTTTTTGATACTGATAGCGAACACAAGATTTTGTACCGAAAAAAATGGTGCGCTTTGCTCTAAAACCGTTATTTTTGGATTTGACCAGTTTTGTTTCTAAACGACACAGTTGGTCGACTATTACTCATAAACTAAGAAAGTCTACATAGCCTGAAGGGGATAGCTAATAGGTACGATTCCCAGCTCTTTTCGCACTTCATACGTGTACTAGTCCCTATGCTTCCTGTAACTGGTAGGCGCATGGGGTGTGGAAGGGTTTTTTAACTTGTTACTGTATTATTTTATTCTGTGTTCTACTAACATTAGTGTAATAAGACGTTTGTGTTACTAACAAAAATGGACCATGTTGTCTGAAAAAATAAAGATAATAATAACAATAATAGCCGTGACAGTTTTCCTATTGATTGGATAATACGTCCTTCTATTTTCTTTTTTAAGATATCCTGAAATAGCGGTTTAGCTGGTAGGGGAGGGGGTGGGGGACACTCAACTCTAACAAAAACTTACGCTTTAAAGATAAATATTTCGCAAATCGATCTCTGAATCGAAAAATGGTCTTAGCAAACCCGCAGTAGTTTCGAAACACCTATTCAACAATACCCTACATCATAGGGTATACGTCAACGAAAAAAAAATCACCCCCTCTTTACATGTAGGGGAGGTACCCTAATATTTTTTTAAAGATTTTATTATACCACTTTGTCGGCGTGATTAATATGTATACCCATGCCAAATTACAGCTTTTTAGTACTAATAGTCTCTGAGCTGAGCCTCAGATAGACGGACAGACAGACATGGCGAAACTATGAGGGTTCCTTGTTGACTTCGGAACCCTAAAAACCTGAACGATTTGACAAAAAAATAAATCCTTTTTTTTTATTTGAGTTTGTTTGGTTGCACCTCACCTGGGGTAAGTCAAATGCCGAGGACGTAACACGCAAGCGCAAATAGTGCCTATTCACTCTCGTCTTGAAGATTTCTAAATAATACGAATCGGGGAATTCGAGAATCAAGTTGAAATCACGAGTTATATAAAATAATTAGGTATAACCCTAGGAGCTGTAATAAAACAACGCAATAAAAATACGGCCGTATTTCGATATTCACATACAAATAAAAACCTATAAGCAGCAAGTCTCACAGCACAAAAAAAATCGGAAATGTTTGCTCTGCGATATTTTTGCGATTACAAACTTTCATTTGCAGTTGAAAAATTGACTGTGGCGTATATTGATTTATGGGCGGATATCTTTTCAACTTATAACTTAAGTTTGTCTTTCAATCTGATGTTCATAGTTTTTTAATTGCGGAACCTTCGGTGCGGGGTCCAATTCGCACTTTTTTTTAATTAGCTTAAAATTAAATTAAAAAACTCACAGCATCGTGGAATAGTTCTTCGAGTCTCTGCTTTGGTGTCTTCCCTTTTCTGCTTCTAACGATGAGCAGAATCTTCTTTAGATCTGGACATTTCCTGTAAAAAAAGTTAGAGAGCTAATTACTTATTTACCTAGGCAACTAATGATCTAATAGTCGAAAAAAAATGTCAATCCCATCTCCGCATCAGTGCGATTGTCTTGCTGATGCTTGCTGTTCACTATCAGCCTGGACCGAAAATACGTCATCATATCAGCTCATCCCCCGCGTCCTCCCACCGAGCGTCATCTCACCTAATGGTAAGTGACGATAATGCCGAAGATGGAAGCGGGCTTACCAAGATTCCCCAACGCAATGGGGATCTGGCTATCTTATCTTCAAGCCGGAACACATCAATGCTGTTAACATTGATGTTTAACGGCAAGACTTAGATAAGATTGTGGTAGCTAGCCAGGCGGGCTATGAAAATGCCCTACCAACAACAAAACCGAGTCTTACAAAGTTGACCCCGCCGAAGATCGAACCCGCGACCTCCTGGTGTGAAGCGAATGGACTAACCATAAAGCTACGGAGGCGGTTAAAAACCTACACCATCTTTGTTACATCCTGTATAATAATAATAAAAATTAATATTAATTAAATAAAAAAATGAAATATTTTTATACTTTAATTTATGAACCTCCAGGTCTATTTATAAATGAATTTATAGAATTAAACAATATAATTATGCATGACTGTTTGTGTATATAATAAAAATAATAACATACTAGCTGCCCCGGCGAACTTCGTACCGCCTTACATTACATTACACTGCCCTGCCCTACCCTACACTACACTACCCTACCCTACACTACCCTACCCTACCCTACATACACTACACTACCCTACCCTACACTACTCTACACTACACTACCCTACCCTACACTACCCTACCCTACACTACCCTACCCTACCCTATCCTATCTCTCAAGTTGGATCGAACTGCACATGGTGTGCGAATTTTATTATAATCGGTTAAGTGGTTTAGGAGTCCATTGAGGACAAACATTGTGACACGAGATTTATATATATTAATAAAAAAGAAGATAATAATAAGAGGACAATACACACGGCCATGAAGTATAGAAGAGCAAAACGCTGGGTGTACTGATCAGTTTCTATTGTTCGGGACTATTTTGAGCTTAACCATGCCAAAAATAATCAATATTTATTTTTTCTATAATACATATGTTTTTTTATCCACAGTTGTTAAGCCCTTGACACAATTCATCTCACCTGATGGTAAGTGTTGATGATGCCGAAGATGGTAGCGGGCTTACCAAGTTTTTTTTTACAACCTGTATATGAACTTGGTTGGTAACTTAACAACGCAACGTTGTAGAATCTCTCTTGTTGCTTACCTAAGCAGCTTCTCAATGAGGACTTTGCCCATGAACCCAGTGCCTCCGGAGACCAGCACCGTTTGCCCGGCGAAGGTCTCCGCGATGCGGTCCGGCATTTTCTCCAGCTCTTCCGCCGAAAAGCCCTCGGAAGACATTTCGGCTTCTGTTGGAAAAAAATAAAATAAGACAAGGTTTATTTTTAAGGGCTTGTTGCGGCAACTGCAGTAACCCGCCACTGGACCTTAACACAAGTGAAGAGAGAACAAAAGCAATACTACATCTAGAACGCGCTATTAGAATTTCTTTAGCGCTGAGTATATATACAGATACCAATCATCAACGATTGGTCCACGGCCGGACCTCAGGCATACCACCTCGCCTGGTGGAGATATCTCCATTTGCTCTCTTCGAGTAGGAACGCGTCGTTCCTAAAAACTCAATATACATGCTACTCTGATCAAGATATAGGCCTACTATTTATTTGTATCAAATTGTGGGCTAATCTTTTCAAATAAAGGGCCTGCTTCTCAGAAAATTATAGGCAGACTTATCATCATATCAGCTCATATACGTCCCCACCGAGGGGCTCGAGCCTACCCTGAATTAGGGCGATCAGGCCTTAGTCGACCACACGGGCCCAGTGCGGGTTGGTCAACTTCACACACAACCTTCGAGTTTCATCACAGGCGTATGCAGGTTTCCTCACGATGTTTTCCTTCACTCAGGCAGACTTATACCACAGATTACTAATTAGTTACTGCTTATACTCGCATCAAACTAAATGCCGCCCACTACTCGGAGCAAATAATTAAGCTCTTACTCGGATCAAATTAAAGGTTTACTAGGTTTAAGTTATATAGGCTTACTTCTGAAAACAAATTATGTTTCCCTGGATCCGAAGAAGACTCATGTCTACGCGAGGGTGGGCTACGCTATGCTAATGTTTACTTTCGGGAGTCACTTGCGGATCGCGTACCACTCACCCTCACAGACAGTGGTCAAAACGATGATTCTAGCGGCCGAATCCGCGAAATTGTTCCAGAGGGATCTGAAGAAGACCCATGTCTCGCGAGCCGATCGTGGCTCACGCACCACTCACCCTCACAGACAGGGGTAAAAACAATGTTCTAGCGGCCGAATCCGCGAAATAGTTCCCGAGGGATCTGAAGAATACTAATGTTTACTTTCGGGAGCCACTTGCGGATCGCGCATCACTCACCCTAACAGACAGTGGTAAAAACGATGTTCTAGCGGAACGAATCCGCGAAATAGTTCCCGAGGGATCTGAAGAAGACTCATGTCTACGCTCGCGAGCCGCTCACGTCTCGTGCACCCCTCCCTCTCACAGTCATGAAAACGATGTTGAAGCGGGCGAAGCCGCGGGCAAAAACTAGTTCTCAAATAATTTTTTGGTCTCTTCATTTTTCTCAATTGGGCTATATCAGCTCACAGCTGATTGACTTCTATGAAAAATAAAAAAATAAAACTGTCCACTACATCTCAGGGAAAGTTGTTCAGTATGATGAGTAGAACCAATTTTTAACCCACTTAAAAAAATGAGGAGATTCTCAAGTTAAAATTTATATTTTTCATGTATACTTACATGAAAAAGTACAAAATTCTGGAAAAGCAACTAAAATCATTAATGATTTTTCATGTTTCCTCCACCTAAAGGTTGTCTGGAAGAGATCGCTTATGTTGTGCAATAAAGTGTTTTCAATTAATCAATCAATGGTTTTAGGTTGGAGCCTATATTATCTACTAATAAGTAAGTAACTACAAAATTCCGGAAAAGCGATTTCAATCATTTAGGTGCTTGTTGTTGTTAATTAGTTGTTAATTCATTTATTAAAGGCTTCTTAGATTTTGAACGGGCAACCCAAACGACCTTTGTGTCACAACGCACAAGACGAGGTGTCATAACGTAACACAGTTCTACCGCTTTAGTAACCGATAGCCGGCCGGCCACAAACCATGCCAAAAATACACTGTGGTCAGTCAGTTGTCATTTGAGTTACTTATTAGGAGTTGAATTACTTTTGTGCGGATGGTGGCGCATCGGGGAACCGGATCGTTCCTTTTCTTCTAATATATGATGCCAAGGGCTTACCAATTGTGAAAAAAAAAATTAAAAAAATGGGAGCGATGGCTGACTCGCGATATATTCGTGACCGGATGCCGTCCGTGTGAACTGACCTACTCTTGTCAAAGGCATTAATGACATTCAATGTTTTTTCGTGTCATCTTGTATTCATGTTCTAATGACATAATATGGTTTATTTCAAGGATTGAATTTTGACGTTATTAACTAATGATTATTTATTTCTTGATTTTTCACAAATGACATTATCATCATCATCATCATTACAGCTCATATACGTCCCCACCGAGGGGCTCGAGCCTACCCTGAATCAGGGCGATTAGGCCTTAGTCGACCACGCGGGCCCAGTGCGGGTTGGTCGACTTCACACACAACCTTCGAGTTTCTTCGCAGGCGTGTGCAGGTTTCCTCACGATGTTTTCCTTCACCGTTAAAGCAATCGGTAAGTATGTACGTAAGTTTTTGAAAAACTCATTGGTACATTGGCCGTCCAGATTTGAACCCGGTACCTCTGGTTAGATGGACCGAGTCGTTACCGGTTGAGCCACCGACGCTTTTAAATGACATTATGCTATTATCATTTTATGAATATCAGAAAGAGTCTAATTTGCACCTACTTTGGATAAATACCTTAAATATTGAATCTTAAATCTAGAGTTCCGTACACCTTAAGGATAACCAACCGGACCCTACAACTAAACTTCCGCTGTCCGTTCATCTGTTTGTCTGTCAGTGGGCTGTATCTCATGAACCTTAATAGATAAACCTTTCCGCAGTAATGTTTTTCTGTTGCCGCTATACAAATTTGAAAAGTTCAAAAATGTTCAAAGATATTTTGATCTATTGTTAAAATGTTAATACATGCTAACATGAAACTTGGTGAAACAACAATAAGAATAGGCCAAGTGTGAGTTGTACTCGCGCTAAGGAGTTTGAACTGAATGAAAAAAGTGTATTTTTGTCGCTGGCGTTGATATCTTTTGTTGGTAATTTTAATAGGTATTATTGTCATAGTTAAGTTAAGTGGAAAGGTGTGATGGTATGGAACCCTAGGAGCGCTACTCAGTCAGTTTTTATAAGTTTTTTTAGATTCCTCTATTGTATAAACGGTAATACATACTAGCGTGAAACTTGATGTATAATAGTGCTTATTCTGAAGTAACCGCCTCCGTAGCTCAGAGGCAAAGTTCACTGGCTTTACACAGGAGGTCGCGGGTTCTATTCCCGGCGGGGTCAATTGTAAGACTCGGTTTGGTTGGTGGTAGGGCATTTTCTAAGCCCGTCTGGCTAGCTACCACCATCTTATCTAAGTCTTGCCGCCAAATATCAATGTTAACAACATTGATGTGTTCCGGCTTGAAGATAAGATAGCCAGTTCCCCATTGCGTTGGGAAATATTGGTAAGCCCGCTTCCATCTTCGGCATCATAGTCACTTACCACCAGGTGAGATGTTGTCAAGGGTTTACCAATTGTGAATAAAAAAATAATAATAATAATAATAATCGATCGCCCTGATTCAGGGTAGGCTCGAGCCCCTCGGTGGGGACGTATATGAGCTGATATTATAATAATAATAATAAATAATAATAATAAAAACCGGCCGAGTGTGAGTCTTACTTACGCTAAGGAAGGACTCCGAACTTATTTTTTGTGTAGACCGAATATATTTTTTTGTGTAGCTCGCGTCGATGTCTTTTTTGTGTACTAAATAAGTGTCATTGTCAATGTGATGTTTGTGGGTGCTAATAATAATTTATTATTCCTAAATTATCTTTGGTGTGGGAGGAAAATAAATAATTATAATTAGATGTAGAATGATAAGTTGAAGAAAAACTTAATATGTTTTAGGTACAAGCATTTATTTGAAAAGTTTTTATGCTCAAAAACCAAATGCTCAGGGCACGTTTCCAAATAAAAAAAAAGGCGAGCATAGTATTTCTTACGATTCTATTAAAAAAAAAGACGATCCTTGGACCTTGATTCCACCTCCAAAGTTCATCATCAGATTAACTTCAAAATACCAAAAAGGATCTGTTGTCACCGGGATTACAGCTTCATACCAAATTTCAGCTCAATCGGAGCCCTGGAAGTCGCTCTAAAATCGATTACATGATTTTACCTAAACATACATACATAACTTTTTTTTATTAAAAAATTGAGTACGTTTGACTGCAACTCACCTGATGGTAAGTGAAGATGCAGTCGAGGATGTTATACGCAAACTCAAATAATGCCTATTCACTCTTGCCTTGAAGATCTCCAAATTATATTAGTCGGGAAACACTGACGCAGGCAAGGAGTTCCACTCCTTCGCTGTGCGCATAAATACATACACATAAACATTGCAAGTTAAATAAAATCTTCTTATACTCAAACCGTGGGCATTCCAGAACTAAAGTTACAGCCACTTCTGTAGCCAGCCTTAGAGAGTTGTTACAAAGAGAGATGTTTGCATAACGCCCTATGTCACGGTCAAAATCATTACCTTGTAACGTTGTGACGTCACTCTTTGCATCACACAGACCAGTATTTGATCTTAGCTTTACTTTCAATGGTAAGTAGGTTTTGAACATCTCTCGTTTTTTTTCGTTATTTTTTTAATAACTTGCCGTGTTAGTTACTTTGGGACAAATATTGGAAACTAATTTGGAACCACTTTCTGGATTCCGATTGAGCTAAAATTTTGCATACACGTTAAGTTTTGAGCAAGTTGCATGGTAAACTAAGTGACGACGTTTTAAATCCAATATGGCGAAATCCCAAAGATGGCGGACTCCCAAAGATGGCGGACTCCCAAAGATGGCGGACCAGTTTTTTTTTACCAAATCGTTATCAAATCGGCAAAAATGTATAAAGCACAAAATAATTTTTTTTTCATATTTGACATATAGTTTTTTTGGGAAAGTTGTTTGTTAACACGAGTACATTCATATCCTTTGCTATCAAGAACTAATTAAAAGTCCTATACAGGATGTAAAAAAAATGGTGTAGTACCCGTTAACTGGGGGTTTTACTCGTCATACTGAACAATTTTCCCCACTGACTATTGGGTTATAGTCAATTCTCAAAAAAAAAATGGACCCTCCATATTATAGTGCACAAAATTGTTCGATCAGCTGATAGCTTTGTATGAAGAGTAAAAATATTTTTTTTGCGATTTCAGCAAATTTGTAGAACAAAAGTTGTTCAGTATGATGAGTACAATCCCCAGTTAACGGGACCTACACCAATTTGGTTACACCCTGTATAAATAGACCTGAAAAACATAACCCTTGTTTTTGGGTAGTCGAGTAAAAAGAGAGAGTTAAGTCTGGGTAGAAAGATGGCCATTACTGAATGAATACATAATCAAGACCGGTCGTCGTGGAAATCCTTGGGGGAGGCCTATGTCCAGCAGTGGACGTTTTTCGGCTGGTATGATGATGATGATACGAAATAGGTAGTTAAAATTGTATTTAAAATTAAAGCTTGTACCTAAAAGTTACAGGTTTTTCGAAAATTATTCTAAGACAAGTAACGAATTATAGTTTGATAAGTCTCAGTCACTCCACATTATAATGATATAATTTAACACAAATCAGAACAGGAATAGGTGTTAATAAGGTTGGCTGGAAAAAATCGCTTAAAAGCTATAAGTCCGCCTTTGCTTAAAAGCTATAAGTCTGACTCGGTGGCTCAGTGGTTAGTGCTCTTGACTACTGATCCGAGAGTTGTGGGTTCGATCCCCACCCAGGGCAAAAATTTGTGTGATGAGCAGATTTGTTTGCTCTGTGTCTGGATGTTAAATATCTATATATGTATGTATTTAAACGTATATAAGTATGTATATCAGTCTCTGGTTCCCATAACACAGGGAATCCTACTTTGGGGCCAGATGACCATGTGTGATTTGTCCCAGAATATTTATTTTATTTATTTATTTATTTATTTATTTGCATATCATTCTAGATTTTGCTAGTTAATATGTTTTTCATTTATGTATATTTGGTGTGCAATTATAGTAGTTTATGAAACTGTTGCATAAAATGAGAGGTATTTAAAACACGAGTGTGAGTTTTAATAGTTATCATACGAGTGTTTTAATACCCAGTTATGTGCAGTTTCATACACTACTTTATCTAATCTCATACATTGGGATTGAATCAACTAAACAACAAAGACCAAAGTTAAAAGAGTAAGAAATAAAAAAATAATAAAATTGTATTAAGATTTTTTGTTTTATACCTACTTGCTTTTTTATGCAATGTTTTCGTTAAATTACAAGTTTTTTTTTTAATTTTGAAGCATTGTGTCCACATTTATGAAAAAAATTACAATCTATCGATTTTAATTTATCATTTAGAATGTAACAAAGTTAAAACCAATAAAAATACGAACGGTAATTATTTTTTTTCGTTTTGTTGATATTTATCACTTGGGATTTTTTATAAAAAAACTTAACCCGGCGACAATGACGCTGGGTCATATTGACCCGAGTGATTTTCAATTGGGGAAATTTCGAAAAAAACATATTATTATCGTTATTGGTTTTCTCAGTAGCTGGAGATAAGACCTCAATTCATATGATTTGTACCATAGTGTAGTGAGCAAGCGCCAGTGAAGAATGGTAAATACCCTTTTCTTAAATAAAACGGCTACAGCTCCATACATTTTTAGTTCCAAAAGAGAAATTATTTTAGTTGCCCTTTTGAGGTTGTTGCATTAAAACCAAATTATAGTTTGATATCTAAATTAACATAAACATCTTGGTACTACAATGACTTCATGGTCATGCAATAGTTCTTAATTTGTATTAAATTTGTTATAATTCAGCAAATAACCAGATAATAAAAAAAAAAACATTCGGGTCATATTGGCCCAGCGTCATCGTCCGCGTTATTTTTTACACGTCATTGGCGCCGGGTTAAAACTGTATTATCTCAAAAATGGGTCACTTTTGTATAAGGTGTTATATGGTTTAATTTGTTGCAAATGAACTGATCTATAGCCCCTTAAAAGGATTTGCACTACATACCAGTCACCCTGTATGTGGGTCTTATAAAAATAAACTTATTATATTTATAAGATTATTAAATATATCCCGCTACCCTCCGAAACGCTTTCGCACTTTGGCGGTAGTTATAAATTGGTACCCACCTATTTTTAAAATTTTTTATTCCACAATTGTTTAGCCCATCGCATCATCTCACCTGATGGTAAGTGACGATGATGTCGAAGATGAAAGCGGGCTTACAATGATTCCCCAACGCAATGGGGATCTGGCTATATTGTCTTCAAGCCGGAGCACATGATGTTTGACGGCAAGACTTAGCTAAGATGTTAGTAGCTAGCCAGGCGGGCTATGAAAATGCCCTACCACCAACGAAACCAAGTCTTGAATCGAACCCGCGACCTCCTGGTGGGAAGCGAAAAGACTAACCATTACGCAATGTAGGTGTTGTTTCACAATTAGAGATCCTACCACTGGCAAAAGAGTCACGTATGCAAACAATGCTTTCTTTAAATTACACAGTCAACGCGAAAAAATACGAGTATCTTTCAAATGATGACAAAATCAACAGCTGACTACTTAACTATGCCACACTCTCTCTAATTCAAACACGAATGTGTGCGCATGCGTGTTTGCTGAATTTCGCAAGTATTGTTACGTAAACCTAAAAACTTTAATGTACAAGCTTTTAATATTGCATTGTCACGCGATTATACATATGCATGCAAAATTTCAGCTTAATCGGAAACCAGGAAGTGGGTCAAATTTAACTTGTAAGATTTTATTAGAGACACCGCGACAGGTCAAACTAAATAAAAGCTTGTAAAAATAAAACTTTTCATTTATCTATATCTGTACTAATATTATAAAGAGTAAGATTAGGTTGAGTTTGTATGTTTGTATGGATGTAAACTACTCTCTTATCAGCTCATATACGTCCCCACCGAGGGGCTCGGGCCTACCCTGAATTAGGGCGATCGGGCCTTAGTCAAAGTTATATTTTTAATCTTTGCCTTAGTCCACCATGCGGGCCTAGTGCGGGTTGGTCTACTTCACACACAACCTTCGTGTTTATTCGCAGGCGTGTGCAGGTTTCCTCACGATGTTTTCCTTCACCGTAAGAGCGTCCGATAACGTACATATGAAATCGAAATTCGAAAACACATTGGTACGTGGCAGGAATCGAACTACGGCCTCCCGGACTGGCGGTGGCGGCCGTAACCATTACGCCACCGACGCTCTCACCTTTAAAATTACTCATCTGATTAAAAAAAAACCCCTAACCAATAGTTAGAATGGAATTTAGGGATGGACATAGGTAAGCTACATTTCTGGATGCGGGCAGCGCGGAACCGGTTGTCGTGGAAATCCTTTGGGGAAGTCTATGTCCAGCAGTGGACGTCCTCTGTCTGATGTGATGATGATGATAAGCTAAAATAACCCGCTCTCTATCAATTTCCACGGGGGCGAAGCCTAGGGCAACAGCTAGTAATTCATAATTGAGGGAGTTAACACCTCCGCGGAGTAATGGTTAGTCCATTAGGTTCACATCGGGTCGCGGGTTCGATTCTCGGCGAAGTCTAACTTTGTAAGACTCGGTTTGATTGATGGTAGGGCGTTTAAGGGTTCCGTACCCAAAGGGTAAAAACGGGATCCTATTACTAAAACTTTGCTGTCCGTCCCTCTGTCCGTCTGTCACCAGGCTGTATTTCATGAATCGTGATAGCAAGACAGTTGATTTTTTTACAGATGATGTATTTCTGTTGCCGCTATAACAACAAATACTAAAAATTTGAAAAAGTGAAAGTCTCCATACAAAACACGTGTTTATTTTAAACCTGAAGAAACTAGCGCCATCTAGTATGATAGTACGGAACTGAAGAAAGTAGCGCCATCTAGTATGATAGTACGGAACTGAAGAAACTAGCGCCATCTAGTATGATAGTACGGAACTGAAGAAACTAGCGCCATCTAGTATGATAGTACGGAACTGAAGAAACTAGCGCCATCTAGTATGATAGTACGGAAATGAATAAACTAGCGCCGTCTAGTATGATAGTACGGAAATGAATAAACTAGCGCCATCTAGTATGATAGTACGGAACTGAAGAAACTAGCGCCATCTAGTATGATAGTACGGAACTGAAGAAACTAGCGCCATCTAGTATGATAGTACGGAACTGAAGAAACTAGCGCCATCTAGTATGATAGTACGGAACTGAAGAAACTAGCGCCATCTAGTATGATAGTACGGAACTGAAGAAACTAGCGTCATCTAGTATGATAGTACGGAACTGAAGAAACTAGCGCCATCTAGTATGATAGTACGGAACTGAAGAAACTAGCGCCATCTAGTATGATAGTACGGAACTGAAGAAACTAGCGCCATCTAGTATGATAGTACGGAACTGAAGAAACTAGCGCCATCTAGTATGATAGTACGGAAATGAATAAACTAGCGCCATCTAGTATGATAGTACGGAACTAAAGAAACTCCCGCCATCTAGTATGATAGTACGGAAATGAATAAACTAGCGCCATCTAGTATGATAGTACGGAACTGAAGAAACTAGCGCCATCTAGTATGATAGTACGGAACTGAAGAAACTAGCGCCATCTAGTATGATGGTATGGAACTGAAGAAACTAGCGCCATCTAGTATGATAGTACGGAACTGAAGAAACTAGCGCCATCTAGTATGATGGTATGGAACATAGGGTTCCGTGTGCAGTTCTGTCTCAAACTGGGCCAGTTTTTTAAACTACACGACAGATATGAGTTTACATAGTTTTTCAAGCCCGCCTGGCTAGCGGCTATATACTATACCTTATCTAAGTCTTGCCGCCAAATATATAAATGTTAACAGCGTTGAAAGGTTCCGGCTTGCAGATAAGATAGCCAGTTCCTCATTGTGCTGGGGATTCTTGGTAAAGCCGCTTCCATCATCGGCATCATCGCCACTTACCATTAGGTGAGATGATGCTAAGGGCTTACCAATTGTGGATAAAAAAAGGTATTTAAAGCGACTGTATGTTTTTTAAAGTGAAACTTTTATTACATCGTCTCAAATTTGTTCGTCTGTGTTGCATGTCGCGTGACGGTCGCTTTCGTCTGACGGTATGATCGTTTCGTCCTCTGTACCGTAGCGAGAGCAGCCATGATCGTTTCGTCCTCTGTAAAGTTTCACTTTTACCGTCACACTTACTTTTTGTGTGTATATTACTAAATTTCTTCTCCAATGTGAACCGATTTTTATCATTTGTAGGGTTCTGTGCCTAAAGGTTCCCAATGGGATTACTAAGCCTCCGCTGTCCGTCTGTCTGTCAGCGGTCTGTAATTTCATGAACCGTAATTGGTAGACAATTAAAATTTCCACAGAAATTGCAGGTATTGGTAGTTGATACTTTTAATTGTAGGTTCTTGGTGGAACATTAATATCAAACATTTTTGTATTTATTTACACTAATTCTACATAAAATAAATAAAACTACACGTTATAATTTGTCAGTGTTAGAAAACGGTCGCTGACAAATTGTAACGTGTAGTTTTAGTAGTTTTATTTATTTTATGAGGAATTAGTGTAAAAATGGTTAAAACACCCAAAATAGGTGTGTAGGTATTTTCTATAACAACAACAAAATAATAATGAAAATAAAATAAAATCAAAGCCAAAATACAAAATAAAATACAATAAAATACAAAAAACATGATTTTTTTCTTGAACGATGGTACGGAACCCTTCGTGCACGCGTCCGGCTCGCACTTGGTCGGTTTTCCTGTGTATGTTATTCGATTACGTAATTAATTTTTCAACTAATTGGTAAGCCCTTGGCATCATCTAATCTGATGGTAAGTGACGATGATGCCGAATATGAAAGCGGGCTTACCAAGACTCCCCAACGCAATAGAGAACTGACTATCTTATCTTCAAGCCGGAACACATTAATGTTGTTAACACCGATGCTTGGCTGTAGCAGTGTTTTTTTTTTATTCACAACTGGTAAACCCTTGCTATGGAAGTCGGTTTTTTAGGGTTCTGTACCCAAAAGGTAAAAACGGGACCCTATTACTAAGACTGCGCTGTCAGTCTGTCACCAGGCTGTATTTCATGAGTCATGACCCGTGATAGCTAGACAGTTGAAATTTTCACAGATGATGTGTTTCTGTTGCCGCTATAACAACAAATATTAAATATAATATATAATATTAAGTCGTTTTCTATTTTTGTTGTTTAAAGGTGGAGACTTGTTATTAGCATCGCCATGCATATTTTAGTTACAAATTGTAAAATTTTGCTGTAAGACTCCCAAATTAAATAAAATAAAAATTAGAAAAAGTGAAAGTCTCCATACAAAAATATACGTGTTTTTTTTTTGAAACGTGAAAAGACTATAGCGCCATCTAGTGTGGTGGTACGAAACCCTTTGTGCGCTGACTCGCACTTGTGGTTCTGACTCGCACTTGGCCGGGTTTTTTTTTAAACGTGTTTAACGTTCTTAAATTATATTATTACTTTATTTAAGTAGCCTTAAGTCAAGGCCAGCGCCTTGTCTCGTGTCACATTGACTTGAATACAAATTTGAACTTTGATTTTGTCACAAAATTGAAAACAATGTTAATATATTCGACAATTAGTCAAGAATCAATTGAGATGTTTCTATTAAGTAAGTAGGTATTTGGTACGTACATACATACATTGATCAACATTGCCTAGGATACTTATTAAAAAAACATGCAAATCATGTTTTTTTTAAACCTATTAAAAATTCATACTTTTTCCAAGTCAGGAAAATGATATAAACAAAAAAAACAGGGTAAATTGTTTTTTTTTTATTATTTTTGCTGGTGTATCTCCCGTAATAAAAATATTCTATAAAAATTTCTGCCGGCTACAAAAACATATATGCCTATATACGAGTGAAATTTTATTAACTTTGTTTATATTTTTTATTATTTTTGGTTTTTTTTTTGCTGTGGATACTACCTACTTGTGAAACTGAATAACTTTCCCTAAGAAACCAAAACAATCGGAGCAAAAACAATTTTTGACTCCATACAAATTGATCACATTTATCATCAACTTTGAATGGAGAGAAAAAAATATAGAAGCAAACGGGAACAAAATTAATTAAATTTCACCCTGTATGGTAGGACAGACACATAGAAAGACAGACGCGGCGTACAATAGATAGATTTTTGTTTGACATATACACGCACAAACACACACATATAATCCAATATATAAAAAGAGATAAAAAGGAGATATAAATAAAGAAAAACATGTAGAAAATAACTACACGAACGAGTTAAAAATTAACCCGACTGCACAAAAACTTAACCCCTCTTTTTTGGTCAGTCGGGTAAAAATGTATTCTATGTCACCCACGGGATCAAGATGAATCTAACGACACCAAACACTCCAAAATTCATCAAGCCATATTATACAAGATATAAAAAGAGTAAAACATGTAGAAAATAACTACACGAACGAATTAAAAATTAAGCCGACTGCACAAAAACTTAACCCCTCTTTTTTGGTCAGTCGGGTAAAAATGTATTCTATGTCACCCACGGGATCAAGATGAATCTAACGACACCAAACACTCCAAAATTCATCAAGCCATATTATACAATATATAATAAAAAGAGTAAAACATGTAGAAAATAACTACATGAACGAATTAAAAATTAACCCGACTGCATAAAATCTTAACCCCTCTTTTTTGGTCAGTCGGGTAAACATATGTATCTTGTCACTCACGGGATCAAGACGAATCTAATGACACCACGCTCTCCAAAATTCATTTAGCCAAAGCAAAGCTTTTTATATCTTGTTTAATAATACAAGATATAAAAAGAGATATAAAAAATATGAGTTTAAAAAACTGAAAAACGAATTCAAAATGAAATTTGCTCAAAAGTATGAAATAATATTATGAAACTTAAATACAAGACATTAACCAACAATTACGAAATCAAAGGTCAGCAAACCATTAAATCTAAAACATTTGATAAGTACGTAAGTAGTTGTATGCTGACAAGGACCTCAAAAAATTTAAGCCCCTAATTTAATTTGTACCCACCTTTGATTTCGTAATTGTTGGTTAATGTCTTGTATTTAAGTTTCATAATATTATTTCATACTTTTGAGTAAATTTCATTTTGAAGTCGTTTTTCAGTTTTTTAAACTTTTTGTTATTTTCTATATTTTAGTGATAATAAATAATAAATTATAAATCTAACAACGTTAAACCCAATCACGTACTCGCCAATAAGAATCATCAAATCATAATGCATGTGTTTCATTAAAAGATACAGAGTCCTGTGGCTTCCATTATCATCTCAGCAGCATGAAAGTTAAGGAGTTAAATCTTCCATCATCAGCTCATCTGAATAACCTGAAAGAATACAACTATCTGTCTAAACGTACTTACTCGTACGTATCTATCTATATTTAAAGAATTATCCTCTAACTCATAACCGTTAATGAGTTGTACCTTTCTTCATCAGCTCATCATGAGATGATGACTGCCAGATGCAAATACTTTAATAGCTTTAGAAAACATATGAAACACGTAATACGTGCCTATAAAATTTGAGGGTTGCCCTCGATTTCCCTGGGATCCCATCATCAGATCCTGGTTTTCTACCACCCTTGGGATATCTTCTTTCCAACAAAAAAAGAATCATCAAAATCTGTTCATAAACGACGAAGTTATCCGCGAACAAACATAAAAAAAATATACGGTCGAATTGAAGAAACCTCCTCCTTTTTTGAAGTCGTTTAAAAAAAAATACATGTAGAAAATAACTACACGAACGAATTAACCCGACTGCATAAAAACTTAACCCCTCTTTTTTGGTCAGTCGGGTAAAAATTAATCCCATGTCACTCACGGGATCAAGACGAATCTAATGACACCAAACACTCCAAAATTCATCAAGCCATAATAAACATGATAAAAAACGGACTTCAAAAATAAAATACTCAAAAGTATGAAATAATATTTTTATACATATAAATACACGAAATTAACCAACAATAATGAAATCAAAGGTAGGTACGAATCAAATTAGGTGACTGCAATTTTTTTGAGGTCGGTACCAGCACACAGCTACTTACCTATAAATCTTTTAGACTCGATCGCTTTGCTGGCGGGAATGCGTCGGGGACTCTTGGTAAGCTCGCTTACATCTTCGGCATCATCGTCACTTACCATTAGGTAAGATGATGCCAAGGGCTTACCAATTATGGATAAAAAAGGGTATTACTGTATACGACTTGAATCTTAGAACTGATGTACGTTCCAGAAATCGTTATGTTATGTGTGTTAAAATATATAAGGTCGAAGAAAATTAGCTGAAACTATTTTAACTGGTGCTTCTAACCATGTAACTGAACAACTTTCCCCATGAAACCCATAGTCAAATCTCAAAAAAAAAAAGTTGGCTGATCAGCTGATCGATTTAGTATGGGAGAGCCAAATTTTTTTTTGCGATTTGACTATGGGTTCCATGAGTTTAGTTTCATGGGTAGAAGCACCAGTTAAAATAGTTTCAGCTAATTTTGTTACACCTTATATAATGCGTTGCCCAATGACATTAAGTTGGCATTGATGATTGGCGGCAAGACTTAATTAATATGGTGGTAGCTAGCCAGACGGGCTTAGAAACCAAACTGAGTCTTAAAAACCTAGACTCCGCGGGGAATCGAAGCCGTTGAAGCTAATGGACCTAACCATTACGCCACGGAGGCGGTTAGAACTAATCTCGATTTAACAAATAATTTTTTTTTATATCAGCTCATATACGTCCCCACTGAGGGGCTCTAGCCTACCCTGAATCAGGGCGATTAGGCCTTAGTCGACCACGCGGGCCCAGTGCGGGTTGGTCGACTTCACACACAACCTTCGAGTTTCTTCGCAGGCGTGTGCAGGTTTCCTCACGATGTTTTCCTTTACCGTTAAAGCAATCGGTAATTATATGTACTTACGTAAGTTTTTGAAAAACTCATTGGTACATTGGCCGTCCAGATTTGAACCCGGTACCTCTGGTTAGATGGACCGAGTCGTTACCGGTTGAGCCACCGACGATAAATATTCTGGGACAAATCACACATTGTCATCTGGCCCCAAAGTTGGATTCCCAGTGTTATAAGAACCAGAGACTGATATACATACTTATATACGTTTAAATACATACATATATAGATATTTGTGCCCTGCCCACTGCCACTTCAGTTAAGCGATTCTGTGAGCTCCTCGTTTCTGATTCTATATATGGCTATCGGTGCTCCAAAAAATTTTTAACCAAAAAATTCACAAACTAGAGTCTTCAAGCTTCAAAAGCTTTACTTTTTTATTTCCTGTACGATCATTTTTCACTGAAATACAGCCTGTTGAAAACTGACAAAAAAACTCGTATTTTTTTTTTGTTCCTTTAATTTTTGCGATCAGCATATAAAAGATGACGGAGCTATCTTATATACACACAACTAGTGATTATACTTTGGATACCATTATTAATAAGTCCTATCACTGGGTTATTTAAGGCTGCAGTCTAGCTATTTATAATTTTCACGCATGTTTGCGCATGTTGTGGGAGGCCTGCCTACACTACGCTTTCCGGTGCGTGGTCGCCACTCGAGAACTTTACTGCCCCAACGGCCATCTGTTCTACGAGCAACGTGCCCCGCCCACTGCCACTTCAGTTTAGCAATTCTGAGAGCTATGTCGGTTACTTTGGTTCTCTTACGGATCTCCTCGTTTCTGATTCGATCACGAGAGAAACTCCGAGCATAGCACGCTCCATTGCCCTTTGGGTGACCTTGAGCTTTCTTATGAGTCTCATAGTAAGCGACCATGTCTCAGTTCCGTAAGTCATCACTGGCAACACACAATGGTCAAAGACCTGAATCTTGAGACACTGCGTAAAGTTCTCGAGTGGCGACCGCGCACCGGAAAACGTAGCGTAGGCAGGCCTCCTACGCGGTGGATCGCCAACCTGGTGAAGGTCGTGGGAAGCCGATGGATGCGGGCAGCGCAGGACCGGTCGTCGTGGAAATCCTTGGGGGAGGCCTTTATCCAGCAGTGGACGTTTTCGGTTGATAAGTTAAGATTATGATAGATATTTATCACCTAGACACAGAGCAAACAAATCTGCTCATCACACAAATGTTTGCCCTGGGTGGGGATCGAACCTAGAACCCTCGGATCAGTTCTCAAGAGCACTAACCATTGAGCCACTGAGTCAGAAAAAATTGTATTTTTAATTGTATAATTTGACCTTATGAAATCCAAATACGTATATTACTATATTATATTGAAGTTACCTACTCGTGTTTGGAAGGAAACACGTTTGACGAAACCACGTGAGACCACCAAATTGTTCAAGGTCTTATCAGATAGAATACCTTACTACCTACACCACGCCCCGGACACTTCATACAACATACAACGGTTGTGAAATGACATTTCTTAAAACAAACGACGGAGCCAACAAAATCACGGCAAAATCCTATATGTTCGAGAACAAACTAAAAAGTAAGTATGTGGTTTTATGAAACGATCATGGCTGCTCTCGCTACGGTACAGAGGACGAAACGATCATACCGTCAGACGAAAGCGACCGTCACGCGACATGCAACACACAGACGAAAAAATTTGAGACGATGTATCAAAAGTTTCACTTTTATAACCAATCTGTATCAATCTGGGTGACGAGGGGGTGAGGTCGGAATCTAGAGAGCGGCAAGGAGTTTCCATACTGTATGTTAATACAAATATTTATGTACTTTGATCTAGTACAATAATTGGAAACTCTAGGGACGTTTATAATTGAAAACGCCAAACACGTTAAAAAAAACACTCCAATCACAAAAACTTAGTAATTTTTTTTGTTTTTGTTCAGGTATCTACTTAGCCCATTTTGATAAAATTTATATGAAACCACTTGAGATGACAAACTTGTTTAAGGTTTAAATAAACATACTACCTACTATGTATATTTAAAAAAAAACCACTTTAATCGCAACAACTTAGTACACTTTGCATTTTTTTGTTTTTGTTTAGATACTTAGCCCATTTTGTTAAAATTTATATGAAACTACGTGAGATGACAAACTTGCTTCATCAACATACTTCCTTCTATATTAATTGGAAACGTTAAACACGTAAAAACCAACTTCAATAGCAAGAACTTATTGCAATTTTGCATTTTTTTTGTTTTTTTTTAGGCAGAAAATAAAATGATATAATAGGTATTACTTATTTCTAATTAGAAATTTCTTCCAGCAAACTCGGGAAATGGTAAGTTTTAGTTGAAATGTCAGACATGTACACAAATAAAGAAGCTATACCTCACAAAACGTCACAAAAATTTAAATTTGTATTCGAGGTACAGTAGACAAACCAGAAACGCTTAAGGTTGCGTCATGTCCGTCTGTCGGTCCGTTCGTCGCGTCGGTACGTAAGTCAAAGTAGGTTAATTCAACGACCTTGACATTATTTGTGACGAGACGATATTATTAACATAATATGGAATAAGAAATTTTTAATGTAGGTACCTCCCTCTATGCAGGGTGTTCACATAATTAAGGTGCGGTGATACCTTAAGGTGAGCTTGTACTCATCAAACTGAACAACTTTTGTTCCACATCTCTGCTGTAGTCGCGATTTTTTTTTGGATTTTACTAACAAATCGGTCAGAGTTTTGTATGAAAAATAAAAAAAGATCGCGATTTCTGCAAAGTTTTAAAACTAAAGTTGTTCAGTTTAATGAGTACAAGCCCACCTTAAAGTATCACTGCACCTTTATGTTACACCCTGTATAAAGTGAGGGTGAAATTGAGGGGTTTTTCAGTTTAATTTCAATAGGTTAACACATCGATTTAGATATGTTCTAAGGACACAATACTTTTACAATATTTTTCTTTTAAGCTAGATTAACCTACAAATCGTTAAAACGACAAAAATTGCTTGATTTTTTTTTAATTGTAACACTTTTTCCATGTCAGGAAAAAGATAAATCACTTGTAAATATAAAAAAATAATTTCAGGGTAATGTGGGCCATATCATTATAGTATAACTCATAAAACACTTTTTGTAGGTACCTACTTATTTTTTTAAAAAAAAGCGTCGGTGCCTCAACCGGTAACGACTCGGTCTTCCTTTCCAGAGGTCCCGGGTTCAAATGCGGATGCCCAATGTACGACCAATGAGTTTTTCGAAACTTACGTACATGTACTTACCAATTGCTATATCGGTGAAGGAAAACATCGTGAGGAAACCTGCACATCTGATTCTAGATGTGTATGAAGGTCGCTTGCATACGTCCGTAGGTGTAAATCTAAATGCCCTACATGTGACCGCGGGTGATGCTAAGTACAACACGAGGTAACCGCCGTCGTCTATCCCTTGAATAGCACGGTCAATTGTGCCACACGATAAGAAAATAAAAAATATTTTTTAAAATGTTTTTCATTAGTAACGTGTACATTCTACCCACATGCTTGTAACATTTCTCAATGAACCCAATATTATTTCGCAAGGGCTCAAATCAGCTGTTCGCATAACCTGACTAACCCGCCGTATTTTAATTAAATTCACAATTGAAATAAACACAGTAACAGAGTGTCACAGAATTAGTGTAGGGCCCGTTAACAGGAGGGGTTCTACTTATCATACTGAACAACTTTTCCCAAGCAACTTATTGTCAAATCTCACAAAAGAAAATTGGACCATCCATATGAAAATGCACAAATTGGTCGATCAGCTGATCAATTTTTTAAGGCGACGCTTTGGAAAATATTACGGCTTAATATTCCCTACTCTTTGCCTAAGGGAAGGAGGGTAGGCGCAGAGTTTTTTTCGCGTTAGCGCGCGTCATACCATTTTTTTTAATCCTCAGTTGATAAGCCCTTGAAATCATCTCACCTGATGTAAGTGACAATGGTGCCGAAGATAGAAGTGGGCTTATCAACTTTCCCCAACGCGAATGGGGAACTAGCTATCTTATCTTCATGCCGGAACACATCAATGCTGGCAACATTGATTTTTGGCGGCAAGACTTAGGTAAGATGGTGGTAGCTAGTTTCTATGGGATAGAACCCGCGACCTCCAAGTGTGAAGCGAATGGACTAACCATTACGTCACGGAGATGGTTAAAGTTCTCATTTTACGCGGGTTCTGGTCCCCAATTAACGGGAAATTAAATTACACCAATTTTGCTACACCTGGTCTACGCTAATTTTAATAACGTCTCAAAAAGAGGTAACAATCTAAAGGCAACATATACGAGATAACCACTGCCGTGCGGTCAGATGAAAAAAAAGATTATGTCAATTCCAAGGACACGTTTATACATCCTCCCAGAATAAAAAAAAATATCAGACTAAAAACAATTATGACACAATATGAAATGCCTTGTCACGAGAAGAAATAATAATTAAAAAAAAAACATTTCGTGAACACAACAACTTCCAAGGACACATTAGTACACCCACCCAGAATCAAAAAATACCAAATTAAAAACAATTATGACACAACATAAAATGCCTTGTCACGAGAAGAAATAAAAAAATTAAAACAAAACATTTACTCACCGACAAATTGAATATTTCAAGTTTAAAATTCGAGCCAGCGCACGTATCTCAAGAGCAAAGCGAGAATAAGGACTGAGGAGCAATCGCTAGGACGTTGCGAAAAACGGTTGCGTTAGAGTAAGGCTGCGCTCACACGCACGGGGCAATTTCGATTGTTTGCAATGTAGTTGCGAAAGGTTAAGTACAAATATTTATGGCATATCAACATAACTTACAGATTTATTACCCCACTGCCCAAATAGGAGGGCAATGTTTTTAGTGTGTATGTATGTATGTCTGATTCTGTAACGGCTTGATAGATTTTGATGTGCAAGGTGTCGTTAGATTCGTCTATAATGAATTGCGCGAGGGGCGCAGGTCTTGATGAAATGTAGAATACGTACAAACAATTGATTTAAAATTTATAGTATTTAATTTCAAATTACCGATTGCTTTAACAGTGAAGGAAAAAGTCGTGAGGAAACCTGCACACACTTGCGAAGAAACTCGAAGGTTGTGTGTGAAGTCGACCAATCCGCACTGGGCTCGCGTGGTCGACTAAGGCCCGATCGCCCTAATTCAGGGTAGGCTCGAGCCCCTTGGGGGGGGGGGGGGGGGTGTTTATGAGCTGACATGATGATGATGAATTACAAATGATTATCAAGCTACAATCTTTTGGGCGAAGCAAAAATAACTTAATATACTATTAAACGTATTCTGCAGCGCTACCACGAGAACATCGCAGTGTTACTATAAAACCTACTAACTAAGAGGAGAAATGTGTGAGTTCCATCTCAATAGTCTTTATTTCCTGAGTAGTCATAGAGTATACATTTTTACCTGACTGCCAATTAAAGAGAGGTAATGCTTTTTGCAGTCGCTTTGGTTTGGTCGGGTTCTTTCTAAATCTTCTTATAATAAGTACATATTAAAAGTGATACAAATAGTAAAATAACATTAAATAAAACGACTTCCATTGCAAGCACTTGGTACAATTTTGAATTATTATTTTTAGTTTTTGTTAATTTTCTAAAAAAAATACTTCACCGATTTTGATAACGTTTGTATGGGACCAACCTGGCAGCATATCCTATGGAATAATAAAAAAAATCCGCGAAGATATCACGTAACAAAAATATAAAAAAAAACAATTAAACGAATTGAGAACCTCCTCCTTTTTTGATGTCGTTTGAAAATATTACATGTCTTTTTTTTGGCCGAAAAGTGTCACGTTATATTGCTTTGACAATCTTAAAAATGAAAATCTCAGTAGATTTTAACCGACACCGTGGCGTAATGGTTAGACCATTCGCTTCACACCAGGAGGTCGCAGGTTCGATTCCCGGCGGGGTCAACTTTGTAAGACTCGGTTTACTCGGTGGTAGGGCATTTTCTAAGCCCGCCTGGCAAGCTAACAATATCTTATCTAAGTCTTGCTGCCAAACATCAGTGTTAACAGCATTGATGTTATCCGGCTTGAAGATAAGATAGCCAGTGCTCCATTTCGTTGGGGAATCTTGGTAAGCCCGCTTCCATCTTCAGTATCATCGTCACCATATCAGATGAGATGATGCTAAGGGCTTACCAATTTAATGTGAATAAAAAGAAAAAGATTGCGTGCATAATAATCAATTACGTGGTAACATGACGCTTTCTGCCAAAAGGTCCTAATACATTTTCGGATCGTTTTTAACCGACTTTCAAAAAGGCGGAGGTTCTCGATTCGACTGTTCGCCGATTATGAACCGATTTTAATGATTCCTTCTTGGGGTCCCGTACTCAACAAGAAACCCGTATATATTCCATGTCTGTCTGTCCGTCTGTCCGCGGTGTAACTCAGAGACTCTTAGTAGAGCAAAACTTGGCTAATCCGTGATATGCAGCAATTCGGTGATAGTTTGTATGGGCTCTATTACCAGGTTACTGCGTAAAGATAGAGTTTAACATTAATATTAATCGATGGTGCTGTTCTTAAACTCTATAATGTACTGCAGAGTACACTCAAAACAAACTCCAAACACTTTTTGAGAAATTAAAAAAGCCGATGTCAATGTCAGTCTATACCCGTATATATATTCCATGTATATATTCCATTATCAAAAATCGTCGGTGGCTCAACCGGTAACGACTTTGTTTTTTTAACCAGAGGCACCGGGTTCAAATCTGGACGGCCAATGTTCCAATGAGTTTTTCAAAAACTTACGTACATATACTTACCGATTGCTTTAACGGTGAAGGAAAACATCGTGAGGAAACCTGCACACGTCTGCGAATAAACTCGCAGGTTGTGTGTGAAGTCGGCCAACCCGCATTGGCCCCGCGTGGTCGACTAAGGCCTGATCGCCCTAATTCAGGGTAAGCTCGAGCCCCTCGGTGGGGACTTATATGATCTGATATGACGATTCCATTCTCATATTATTAAGAGTCTGTGCAAGAGGCAATTAAACAAATTAATATTAATTATACTACTTAGAAAATGGGTAAAACCAAGGAAGATCTTAAAAAGGTAAGAGATGAAAACATTTTTGTTGCATTTAACCGCCTCCGTAGCTCAGAGGCAAAGTTCACTGGCTTTACACAGGAGGTCGCGGGTTCGATTCCCGGCGGGGTCAATTGAAAGACTCGGTTTGGTTGGTGGTAGGGCATTTTCTAAGCCCGTCTGGCTAGCTACCACCATCTTATCTAAGTCTTGCCGCCAAACATCAGTGTTAACAACATGATGTGTTCCAGCTTAAAGAGAAGATAGCCAGTTCTCCATTGCGTTGGGGAATCTAGGTAAGCCCGCTTCCATCTTCGGCAACATCGTCACTTACCACCAGGTGAGATGTTGTCAAGGGTTTAACAATTGTGAATAAAAAAAAAATATTTGTGATTATGTGTGTATAAATTTCAATATCTAAAATCCATAACCAAATGTATATCACACTATAACTCGAGTATCACCAAATTAACTGATTTTAGGAACTGAATAAACAAATGTATATTGTTTAATCGGTATAGTATTTGCCATATTTTTAGATATTAGTTATCAAAGCTCCTGTTATTCACACTTACATAGCCAATGTTTAAAAAAATCTGATCAACGAACAAAATTTTATAAGTCAAAAACCAAACTATCACCGATTACCCACGTTTTGCCCTACTGAAAGCTGTAATTTGGCATGCCTATACATAATGATAATGGAAGGTAGGTTCCTTGCCTCAATAGAAAAAAGGAAACCCTAGTAGGATTACTTCGTTGTTCGTCTGTCTGTCCATTTTTCTCAGGAACGCTTGGATGTATCAAGGTGAAATTAATATTAAAAGGTAATCTAATTTATGGTCTTTTGAAGCTGTTAAAAAATCAAGCTTCTAAGTCAAAGCAATAAAAATATACAGATATTCGTGTCATATATTCTGATAATCGATAGTAAATCAAAAGTATAACCTATAACCTTTGACTAGTTCGGTTGTTTCGCCCACGCTGCAGAGATGATTTATCAGTATATTTGTATAAAAATCTCAAAAAACTAATTACTGATTTAGAAAGAGGATCATAATATGTTGCTAACCATATTTATTTTAAATGACTTGAGTTTAAAACAAATTAAATATACTGCGTTACATTTACCGCCGTTTCGGTTCAGCCGATTCTCCCGTGCTGCAGTTTCCTGAGGATTTCTTAGTATTTTTGTATGAAATTTGCAAAAACTAATTACTGATCTAGAAAGAGGATAATATTTTCTTGCTAACCATATTTATCTTACATGAATTGGGTCTAAATCAAATAAATTATAATACGGTACATTTACTGCCGTTTCGATTCGGCCGCGATTCTCCCGTGCTGCAGTTATCTGAAGATTTCTTAGTATTTTTGTATAAATTTTGCAAAAAAAATATAACTGATCTAGAAAGAGGATAATATTTTCTTACTAACCATATTTACTTTACATGACTTGGGTTTAAATCAAATAAAATATAACACGTTACATTTGCCGCCGTTTTGGTTCGGTCGATTCTCCCGTGCTGCAGTTTTCTGAGGATTTCTTAATATTTTTGTATAAAAGTTGCAAAAACTAATTACTGATCTAGAAAGCTAATAAAATTTACTTTTTAAAAATATTCATATAATATGTATTAGATTAGAAATAAATAAAATAAAAGACGTTTTAATGAACCCGTCTGTAGCGATGCCTCCAGGGCACTCAACCCGCTAGAGCGTTGTCAATTATCTATGCCCCAGACTTCGCTTGACTCGCTTGAGAGGTTAATCTCTCAGATTTATGAATATTGTCATAATTTTATGAATGAAGAATGCTTAGCTGGCCTAAATTACCTATTTTTTTGTTTTCAGTTGATTTGGTTAGATTTATAAAGTTAATTTTATAATAAATCTAAATTAATTTCTTATTAATTTTATAACACACTTAGTTGATTTTAAAACGGAAAGGAAAAATTGCTTTGATGTAACCAACCTGGACCCTGGACCCGGCTGGATCCGATCGGATCGATGGGGATCCAGGCGGATAGGACCGGTTTGAAATTGGTACCGGATTGCAATCCCTAGTCCACACTCCCTAATTATTATAATATAACAAAGTTAAGTCCTGACTCACTCACTGACTGACTTTTATCAATACCTATACTAAACACAAAGTATACATATTAGTACCAACATACATACATACATGCCGATTTCCGACCTCACCCCCTCGTCTTCCAGGTTGATACAGATTGGTTATAGTATGGTTCTCGAACGTAAATAATTTTGCCGTGATTTCATTTGTTTCGTCGTAATATAGAAGTGATTGGTTTCGTCATTTATTTTTAGAAATATCATTCCTCGCCCGTTGTATGAAGTGTCCGGGGTGTGCTAAACACTTGGACATCGAAAGCTGAAATATTTTTGAGATTTTTAACCGACTAGGAGGTACTATAGATTTTCATCAAATTTATATGGTACCACACCTTTCACAACGAAAAAAATATTTTTCATAATCGATACACAATTGACGGAGAAATCTGTGAACATACAAAAAATATCGAACATATGTTCGATTGTATTATGTATTTTTTTTAGATATATTTTTATGCAAATTAACAATAAACAAAAAATATAGCAAAATTGAATAGTCGGTTTTCAACGTGTCTTTTTAGATTTATTTATGATTTAGAGAAGGAATCAGGCCAGATTTCTTGTGATTCCCTCAAGATAGGGAATTCAACAAAAAACAAAAACAAAAGTTTGATACAAGTTAGCCTTGTGAACGCAGCCCAATTTAATTTAACCAGTTTTGACATTTTATGAATTGCACGAACAGAACACGTCATAAAAATTTACCTGCAATTTTCGTACGTCAGATATTTTGATAAAAACCCGTAGTAGGTGACA
Source organism: Coleophora flavipennella (assembly GCA_947284805.1). Taxonomy (NCBI): domain Eukaryota; kingdom Metazoa; phylum Arthropoda; class Insecta; order Lepidoptera; family Coleophoridae; genus Coleophora; species Coleophora flavipennella. The sequence goes on from OX369302.1 coordinate 5,215,157, forward strand.
TGATTAATTTCACAGTTTATGGGAATTTAAGCATTTTTTTTTCTTAATAATTAAGATGATTGCAGACTAGATGGATTGTCCCATTCGAAAATTATGGGTGGACGGATCCACTGGGTTATTTAGGGCTGCAGTTTATCTTTTAATAATTTTCACGCATGTTTGTTTGTTTGTTTGTAAATTATTACTCTTTATTGCATTCAAACAAATAATGTGTTTACAAAAGAATATTAATATGTTTGCGCATGTTGTTTGACTAATCTAAATATAAGTAGTAGAATTAAAAAGAATTATAATAATTACTAGCTGTCCCGGCGAACTTCGTACCACCTTACACTACACTACCCTACCCTACCCTACTCTACCCTACACTACACTACACTACACTACACTACCCTACCCTACCCTACACTACACTACACTACCCTATACTATACTACTTTACCCTACATAAGAACCTTATCCTGACAATAACGAACTCAACAAAAAAAGAATTGGCGAAATCTGGATACCGATTGCAGCGCCATCTGCCGGGCTGATTAGTGAATCTAAACCATCCAAGGCGCCACCCAAATACATACAAAAAAGTCATTCAAATCGGTCCAGCCGTTTAGGAGTTCAGTGACATAAAAAAGTACAGAATGTAACAAAATTGGTGTAGGTCCCGTTAATTGGGGCTTCTACTCATGATACTGAACAACTTTTGTTCCACGACTTTGCTGAAATCGCAAAAAATTTTTTTTACTCTTTATACAAATCGATCAGCTGATCGACCAATTTTTTGCATTTTAGTATGGAGGGTCCAAATTTGAGGAAAGTTGTAAAGTTTAATGAGTAGAAGTCCTAGTTAACGGGTCCTACACCAATTATTTTAAAAAGATTACATCAAACTTAAGGAACAAAATCTTGTTCCCTTAATTTTTTCAAAATTTCAATCAATCGGTTCAGGGAAACCGCTGAACCGATCGATCTTAAAATTTAGGGGAGCCTTTGGGGTACATAAGACTGTAAAATTTTCCTCTAACCTAAGCTTTTCTCCCAATATTGTCGAAGATACAGTCAATTAACCAAAAAAAGGGAAAATGTCATTTTTTTGCTCTCTTTTTACGTTAACGTTACAGGTGGAAAAAAAATTCTTTTCTAATCAACCATGACAGATTCTTGTAGAAAGTTTTCTGCAGAAAACGAAACCTCCTGTCCGCTTGCTGGGTGACCAGTAGTTTCAGAGATATCGGCAGTTGAATGAAAAAGGATCATTTTGCATTCAAAATTCGATATCTCGAAGACAAATGGTTGTATCTGACTCCCGCAAAAATAAAATTGAAGCTGAATGGATAGGCTATGCGACCTATATATTGGTTAAACTCAAAAAAAAAATCGATGCCCGTAGAGCAAAAAAAAATGTAAAAAAAATTAAAAAAAAAATTCTTTGTGCTTTATCCGAGAATTGTATGGATACCGGTGCTCCAAAAAATTTTTAACCAAAAAATTCTAAAACTAGAGTCTTTAAGCTTCAAAAGCTTTACTTTTTTATTTCCTGTACGATCATTTTTCACTGAAATACAGCCTGTTGAAAATTGCCAAAAAATTTTGTAATTATTTTTTTTCCTTCAATTTTTGCGATCAGCATATAAAAGATGACGGAGCTATTCCTGTATACACACAACTAGTGATTATACTTTGGATACCATTATTAATAAGTACTATCCACTGGGTTATTTAAGGCTGCAGTCTATCTATTTATAATTTTCACGCATGTTTGCGCATGTTATTTGATAATCTAAATAAAGTAGAATTGAAAAGAATTATAATAACTATTCCTCATCATATCAGCCGAAGGAAGTCCACTGCTGGACATAGGCCTCCCCCAAGGATCTCCACGACGACCGGTTCTGCGCTGCCCGCATCCAGCGGCTTCCCGCGACCTTCACCAGGTCATCGGTCCACCGAGTGGGAGGTCTGCCTACACTACGCTTTCCGGTGCGTGGTCGCCACTCGAGAACGTTACTGCCCCAACGGCCATCTGTTCTACGAGCAATGTGCCCCGCCCACTGCCACTTAAGTTTAGCAACATTGAGAGCTATGTCGGTTACTTTGGTTCTCTTACGGATCTCCTCGTTTCTGATTCGATCACGCAGAGAAAATCCGAGCATAGCACGCTCCATTGCCCTTTGGGTGACCTTGAGCCTTCTTATGAGGCCCATAGGTACTAATATATATACTTTGCCCATAGTAAGCGACCATGTCTCAGTACCGTACGTCATCACTGGCAACACACATTGGTCGAAGACCTTGGTCTTAAGACACTGCGGTATCTGGGACGTAAAGATATTGCGAAGCTTCCCAACTATTCCTATATACATATAACTAGTGATTAGACTTTGGATACTAATAGTATTAACTACAATTATTAGGTATTAACTGTCTAGCTATTACAGTTCATGAAATACAGGCTGGTTACAGACGGACAGACAGACAGACAGACGGATGGATAGCGGAGTCTTAGAAATAGGGTACCGTTTTTACCCTTTGGGTACGGAACCCTAAAAAGGGAGCAGAGGTTGTGGTTATCATTGTGACCTTGTGACGTGGTTGCCCAACCAATCACAAGGTCGCAATGATGACCTCAACAGATGCTTCCTGCGTCCCCGACTAAATGTTTTGTCTCAAGGATATCTCTGTAAGTAAACAATGAAAACGTTAAAAACCGATTTCAATAGCAACAAATTTTGGTACTTATACATTTTTCGGTTTTTGTTAATTTCCTAAAAAAAAGTACTAAACCGTTTTTGATAATTTTTTTTAGAAATCAACCTGGCAATAACCAAAAGAAAGAATCATGAAAATTGGTTCACAATCTGCGAAGTTATCGCGTAACAAAGATACAAAAAAACATATAGTCTAATTGAGAACCTATCCTCCTTTCTGAAGTCGGTAGAAAATGTTCACGGGAACCGAAGGAATCGAACCCGCAAACCACCACATTAAAAGTTAATAGACTAACCATTACGCCACGGAGGCGGTTAAAAACTCGCTTAATCCTATTCTACTAATATAATAAACGCGATAGTTTGTAAGAATGTATGGATGTATGTTTGTTACTCTTTCACGCAAAAACTATTAAACGGATCTGTCTGAAATTTGGTAGGTAGACAGATTAGGACCTGGATTAACACATATGCTACTTTTTCGCACTGCGCACCCTCGAAAAGTCATAGAAAAGTTGTCCACGCGGGTGAAGCCGCGGGAAACAGCTAGTATATTATTTACTTAAGTTTAAGGTTCGTCTTGTCATTCAGCTCCTAACAAAAATGCGTTAATCGTCTTAGCAGTCAACTGTATATACAAGGTCATTTCAGACAACAATATAAAAGAGACCGGCCAAGTGCAAGTTGGACACTGAAATATATGTGTCGGAGGGTCATTGAAAACGCGACCAATACCAGCTCGAGATAAGTTTACATAGTTACACTTTGTTTGGATCAAACGTCAGGTATTAGTACCTGGGTGAAACCGGTGGTGGCGTGACGATCGCTTGTACTCGTGAGACGATCGTTTGTGGTAGCAAAGATGATGTATTAACGGAAGGCTGTTTGTGCTGCCACACTGAGTTGAGAATTTATTAGATCTGTGGAGAAGCCAGATTAGCTGGACGTCAGTCTCGGAGCAGACACTTTTTGACGGAGCGTCGAGCAGAACACATGCAGTGGTGATCTGTGAGAAAAATGGACGTGTCACGCCATCGCTGTGATCACCGCGTTTGCATCCATTGTTATCCAAGGCATCCTGTACAATTTCGATTACCAAATGATCAAGACTATTGAAGAAGGACCTCTGTGATATAGCTGCATTGTTATTTCGACACCTACAACCGAAATAGTTAAGGAGTGAACCACGAGGCCATCCATAACCTAACCATCACCCACACCTTTGACATCAGAAGTTGGATAGTTCCCTGCGCTCGCAACAAGTGGACAACGACGGGAAAATGTGAAAATTGATGATGGAGCAGCGAAATAAAAACCACTGGCAACAATTCTTCGTGCTACAGAACCAGAACATGCTGCGATTGATTGAGGCTATGCGAGCACCATCCTACATCTGCTGCAATCACATTGACAGAATTGACCCCGAATATCATCATCATCATATCAGCCGAAGGAAGTCCACTGCTGGACATAGGCCTCCCCCAAGGATCTCCACGACGACCGGTTCTGCGCTGCCCGCATCCAGCGGCTTCCCGCGACCTTCACCAGGTCATCGGTCCACCGAGTGGGAGGCCTGCCTACACTACGCTTTCCGGTGCGTGGTCGCCACTCGAGAACTTTACTGCCCCAACGGCCATCTGTTCTACGAGCAATGTGCCCCGCCCACTGCCACTTAAGTTTAGCAATTCTGAGAGCTATGTCGGTCACTTTGGTTCTCTTACGGATTTCCTCGTTTCTGATTCGATCACGCAGAGAAACTCCGAGCATAGCACGCTCCATTGCCCTTTGGGTGACCTTGAGCCTTCTTATGAGGCCCATAGTAAGCGACCATGTCTCAGTTCCGTATGTCATCACTGGCAACACACACTGGTCGAAGACCTTGGTCTTAAGACACTGCGGTATCTGGGACGTAAAGATATTGCGAAGCTTCCCGAACGCTGCCCAGCCGAGTTGGATTCGACGATTGATCTCTTTCTCGAAGTTGGACCTACCTAACTGTACTGTTTGTCCCAGGTATACATATTCGGTAACAACTTCGAGTGTAGAGCCTCCAACCTTCAGAGGAGTAGGTATGACACGGACGTTTGACATAATTTTCGTCTTGTCCATGTTCATTCTAAGACCCACTTGTTGAGAGGCTCTACTGAGGCCATCGAGCATTGTGCCTAAGTCGTCCATAGTCTCAGCCATGACCACGATATCGTCAGCGAATCGAAGGTGGGTGATGTACTCGCCGTTGATATTGATGCCGAGTCCACCCCAGTCCAAAAGCTTGAAAACATCTTCCAGGGCGGCGGTGAACAGTTTCGGAGATATAACGTCTCCCTGTCTCACCCCTCGCTGCAGCTGGATAGGTTCCGAGTTTTGATCCTGGAGGCGAACCGACATGGTGGCGTTTTCATACAAACACTTCAGCACTTCGATATATCGATAGTCAATTTGGCACCTCTGGAGAGACTGTAACACAGCCCAGGTTTCGACCGAATCGAAGGCTTTCTCATAGTCCACGAACGCCAAGCATAGTGGCTGATTGTACTCTTCGGTCTTCTGTATAATCTGCCGCAGCGTATGTATGTGGTCTATGGTACTAAATCCTTTTCGGAAACCGGCTTGTTCGGGAGGCTGGAAGTCGTCAAACCTGCGTGCGAGACGATTCGTAATGACCCTCGAAAACAGTTTGTAGACATGGCTCAGAAGTGAGATGGGTCTGTAGTTCTTCAGCAGGGTATTGTCGCCCTTTTTGAAGAAAAGCACGACCACACTTCTGTGCCATGCCTTAGGCGTTTGTCCCTCAATTATAACGGAATTAAATAATTTCTGAAGAGCTTTAAGTACCGGTGTTCCACCTGCTTTCAGAAGTTCAGCCGTAATTCCATCATCACCCGGTGCCTTATTGTTTTTAAGCTGTTTAAGAGCCATTCTAATCTCGTACAGGCTGACGTCCGGGATATCTTCGGTATAGTGTCGGGTAAGTCTAGCTCTTGGGTCTTTAGCCAGATCGCTGACAGGCAGACGTGTGGTCGTGTACAATTGTCCGTAGAACTTCTCAACTTCTTCCAGCAACTCAGTCTTAGACGATATGATCCTGCCGTCCTCAGTCTTCAGCTTGGTCAGTTGGCTCTGACCAACAGACAGATCTCTAGCGAATACTTTTGAGCCTTTGTTGTTCTCAATCGCCTCTTCAATACAATTTGTATTAAAGTGGCGCAAATCGCGAGTTAGAGACTTAGAGATCTGCCTGTTTAGTTGCCGATACTGAGTAGCGTCTTCAGAGGACTGCAAAACCAATCTGCGTCTTTCTTCCATGAGGTTGCTGGTGAAGTCAGAGATTTTTTTTGGTTCTGTTTGAACGGCGAGTTTTGAAAATCTTAGACCCGACCGTTTGGACAATTTCCACGAACCTGTCGTTATAATCGTCCACATTCTCGCAGTCTCCTAGGCATTCGAAGCGACTGTGCAACTCGAGCTGAAAGTTTTCGGGGTTTTGGAGCTGGATGGGCGCTGGTCGGAGTGTGGACTTCATCAGTCGACATCTTTCTAGCTTGGTCTTTAGATTCAATGTGCCTCTTACCATTCGGTGATCGCTTCCTGTTTTGACTGAGTTGATCACAGAGACATCATTGAATATTTGCCTTCTTGTCGACAAGATGAAGTCGATCTCGTTCTTCGTTACGCCATTGGGATGCAACCATGTCCACTTTCGCTGTTTAGGCTTTTTGAAGAAGGAGTTCATCATAAAGAGGCCCTCCTTCTCCATAAAGTCGGCCAGCAGCTGGCCACGTGCATTTCTCTCTCCATATCCAAATTGCCCCACTCTCAGCTCACCATCACTTCGTTTGCCCAGTTTCGCGTTAAAGTCCCCCATAACAATGGTGTATTGAGTCCGGGAGCTATTATGTAGAGCTCTAGAGATATCCTCATATAGGAGCTCCACTTCATCGTCGGAGTGTTGCGCGGTCGGTGCATATACCTGAATAACTTTCAGCGAATACCGTTTGGTAATTCGGAGAATAAGGTACGCTACCCTCGTCGAAACACTCTCGATCCGGACCACATTGTTAATGAGGGACTTGTGGACTAGAAACCCGACACCACCCTCGGACAGTTGGTCGCCCTCCCGGAAATAGAGCAGGTTTCCGGATTTAAGGATTATGGTGTCCTCCCCCTCTCTTCGGACTTCACACAATCCTACGATGTCCCATCGTAACCTGCTCAATGCTTCCTCGAGTTCTGTTAGCTTTACGTCGGTTCGCAGTGTGCGCGTGTTGTAGGTTGCCAGGGCCAGAGGTCTTTTGTTGAGGTAGCCTGGCATCTGCCGGGGATTCTTCGCACCCCATGTCCCGCCGTTACCTTGACCGCTACCGGAGCCAGGAATAGCGAGGCCGCCGGGGACTAGGGGCCGTTTTTTCTTTGTGTCGGTCATTTGGGGGGGTGTTGCCGTAATCGCCACGCTTGGCAGGCGGGTTGGCGATCGCAGTGTTGCAGATTGGCTGCAAATCACGGAAGGACGCTGCTGCCCATCCTCCGGTTTGAGTCCCTTAGTCGGCTCTTACGACACCTATTGGATGAAATAGGATGGCCCTATTCTAAGCCGGGAGCCATACGGCCCCGAATATACCTGAAGCTAATCCACGTGCACGGTGCACAACTGTCGACATCTCCCTTACGGAACGACCATTGGAATGAGGTGACAGCGTGGGCTGCGCTGGCAGCAGCGGAGATGCACGCGAGCGGCGCGTGCGGCTTCTGCGAAGTGCGTGATGTACGCGGTGCTACGAAAATCCGGTGAGTCGTACCCCGTTTGTTTTGATAGTGGTACTAGTACAAACGTAGTACTATTACCTAATCTGTGGTGGTACTGAGTGTTCTCTCGTTAAGGAAGGTTTCGTGTATAGACTTTCGGGAGTGTGTCCAGTACAAACGCACGATTGACTTTTATAGGCAACGCTCACGTTTACTGTACAGAACAAATATTGAGTGAGGGTAGTATTGACGGGAATCATTCAGAATTTTTATTTTTTTGTTATGCCAAACGAGTACCTACGTTCCAACCTACGTACAACAATACGTGCCAACAATATTATGATCGGTTCAGATATTTTAAATCTAGGATTGACGGTATTCTTAAACGAGTCTGTCAATAACAAAACAGCTTGACTGTCGGTAAGGATGCGAATAGAGTAGTTAGTCCCTTACCCTTCTAGTAGTGATTGCATTAGCAGCCAAAATGATGCCTTGTAGTCCTTCAAAGTGCTCTTTCACGTGCTTTCGGATAGTTCCTTGTGGCACAGCGTCGTGATTCAACGGTAGATTTAAAAACTAGAGTTTTGGTTATACAAACCTAAACCAGGATAGAAAGTATTGAAATCCCTTTAAGCTTTTATAATATTGAGACTGACATTTTTACATGGAGTAAAAAAAAAAAAAACCTTTATTAGCTTTCGTAGTATTGGGACTGATATTCTCATTGATCATAGGCCAAAGTTGTTGCCTATTTTTAATAGCTTTCGTGATGAATTTGTCGAGGGCATCCTTAATGCCCCGCTATCATATAGACCCTATGTAGGTATGAGTTTCGGGGACCCCAATAAAATATTTTGTTTACCAATTGTAAAAAAAAAAAAAAGAATAATAACAGGGTAGTATGCGGAGTGCAGTGATGAACGTCTTACGGCTGATGTGATGATGATACAGGATTCATGGGCTGGAGGCTGCGAATGTCATAAGCCCCGAAGCTTTCCCTTTTTGACGGCCTTATCATGCTGGTAAAGAAAAAGGATAGCATATAACGCAAGTGTTGATAACCGTGAAAAAAAAATGATAACAACATGCCTGAACGGAAATTGCTTCCTCTGATAGCTTGGAACATCGATTGACTTCATAGGTGGTCACTATTTAACCACGTCAGGCATAGCTAGTGGTTACATCAGGTGCATTCTTTACCTATTAAATCGAAATGACTGATTTTGTAACCTCTGTTCAAATACGTCCACGTGTCATTCGATCTACGTAATGCCCCCTTGTATTTGAACTTACGTTCATAAACGCTTTAGGCGCGTGGCAACGGTCAGGTGAATCTTAGCACGTTTAAACGTTGGTACTCTTAGTTAAGTGTCCTTTAAAATATGCTCACTTCCTTCGAGTATAGTAATGAGATTTCAATGTTACAAGTCCTTCCATGATGATCATTTGGCAGCAACCAAACTGTTGGGTTAACCGAGTTACGAAGTACAGCCTCCTGGAGTTGCTTCTAGGTACGAGTAAAGTAGCCTAACCTCTAAATGTCATGTTTGTCGATTACACACACAGGCTGTAATTTTATCTAAGTGAAGCACGACAACATACTAGTGATAATACGAAGAGTAACGCATCCTATTACAGGAGTTGTTAATCAGCTTGCTGCTGATGTGATAATAGACATGGGCCTCCCCCATGTTGGAGCGGTTTCACCAATTGTAAAAAAAAAAAAAAAAAAAAAAAAAAACGCTACGCTTGGCGGGCTGTTTGGCGGTACAGTATGAGCGTGAAGGACGATGTTGCTTGTCCTCAAATTTTTAGTCCCTTAGTCACTTCTTGTGAAACCCTTGGGAAGAGATGGGGTGGTGTATTGCTCTGAGGCAGCGCCACTGGCTGATTTCTAGACAAAAGCTTAGTTTCACAAGTTACCTAACTTTGTGTTGTTACAAATGGAGAAGCGTTACCTACCACTTTAGATATCAAATACCGTCAGTTATTGAGGACAGACTACGTTAAATGCCCGATAGTGACAGTATTATTGACTTGGACAGAATTGATGATGGAGAGACTGAACCTCGACCATCTACTAGTGCAGATTAAGGACTTTTGTACTTGACCGTGATTTTAACGTTCACTAGTTTGTATTTTGAACCTTAGACGTAAACAATTTTTCGCAACTGGATGACAATAGCCTCAGCCATTCGTAGACGTAGGCGTAAAACACCGAGTTGATTTTCTCGTTGCTGTGCGGCCACAACTGTGTGTGGCGTGCGTTTGGCTCGCAGGCGTATCACCGGGGAGGTGATGTTGGCAATGACCAGAAAGAGGTGATGTTTGAGATCGCCGCATGGAAGCGATAGTGTGGTTGGACACCGGAGGGAGGTGGTCCAAGAGTCGCCAGGTAGGGTGACTGTGTGTTTGGGCGGGCACCGGATGGAGGTGTCTGAGAGTCGCCAGGTTGGGTGACTGTTGTTTGTTTGGGCACCGGATGGAGGTGGCCCAGAGTTGCCAAGATGGGTGACTGTTGTGGTGATACAAAATAAGGAGCGTAACCAAACCAAGTTAGGTCCCAAATACCGAGGGCCGTTCAGGGTCGTAGAGGTCTTAGAAGGTGACAGATACAAATTACAAGCTTTGAATTTGAGACGAAGTTACAAGTATGCCCATGACCGTTTACGTAGTATGTCCGAAGGTTATTTGCCTCCGGATGTTGACGATGAATCTGGTGCAGAGGCGTCTACCTTTCAATGTTAATTGTATTGACAGATCGTAACTCAATCAATTGTGTACAGTTGTAATTTTTTTCTTTATCGTTTATTTTTGTGTGTAGTACTGAAGTATTCCGACATGTTTCAGCGGTAAATGAAGAGTGCTGAATGGCGCTATATGTTTGCATGAATTGGCTGCTGCTTGTTTTGTCAGACTCGTTCTGTCATGATGTGTAGCAGGTACATTCGTGTTTTTGTAAAAAAGAAGTATCCCGTTTACCGGCTAAAACTGTTGATGGTATTCCGTCGCCTGTATAGGTGATGATGGTATTCCGTCGCCAGTATTGGTGATGATGGTGTTCCATTGCCTGGATTGGTGATGATGGTATTCCGTCGCCTGTATTGGTGATGATGGTGTTCCATTGCCTGTATTGGTGATGATGGTGTTCCATTGCCTAGATTGGTGATGATGGTATTCCGTCGCCTGTATTGGTGATGATGGTGTTCCACTGCCTAGATTGGTGGTGATGGTGTTCCGTCACCTGGACTGGTGATGATGACTGATTGGTATTCCGTCGCTTGGCGTTAGTGATGATGATTCTTTGTGGTGTCCCGCCACCCGGATGTGGTGATGTTTAGTTCTGGTGTTCCGTCGCTTGTGATTTGCGATGATGATTATGTTCCGTTCTATGTGCCCCTAAAAGTTGTAAATGGTTGTAAGGTTTCAAGCCTTGCAGCTGTGATTTACCTTGGAGACCTAAACTGATTTGAGATTGTTTGAGTTACGATGCTAATGCTGAGGTTTATTTAGTTTACGAGAGTGAAATTATTTTGGTTTTTTTGAGACTGTTAAAATATGTCATTACCATGATTGTAGTCTTGAATTAAAGCTTCACATTATTAGTGTTGCTTTTATTCCTTGAGCTGTGGACCTTCCTAATGAAGGTCAGGATTGGCCGAACGAAATGGAATCTACTGGTTACCCTTTTCTTTTTCAGGTTAGTCACCCGAGGACGTGTGACTCGCAGGATGGCCGTGTCGGAGGGTCATTGAAAACGCGACCAATACCAGCTCGAGATAAGTTTACATAGTTACACTTTGTTTGGATCAAACGTCAGGTATTAGTACCTGGGTGAAACCGGTGGTGGCGTGACGATCGCTTGTACTCGTGAGACGATCGTTTGTGGTAGCAAAGATGATGTATTAACGGAAGGCTGTTTGTGCTGCCACACTGAGTTGAGAATTTATTAGATCTGTGGAGAAGCCAGATTAGCTGGACGTCAGTCTCGGAGCAGACACTTTTTGACGGAGCGTCGAGCAGAACACATGCAGTGGTGATCTGTGAGAAAAATGGACGTGTCACGCCATCGCTGTGATCACCGCGTTTGCATCCATTGTTATCCAAGGCATCCTGTACAATTTCGATTACCAAATGATCAAGACTATTGAAGAAGGACCTCTGTGATATAGCTGCATTGTTATTTCGACACCTACAACCGAAATAGTTAAGGAGTGAACCACGAGGCCATCCATAACCTAACCATCACCCACACCTTTGACATATGTAAATTTAAAAAAAAAATTATATTTTGCAGTTGGTAATAGAACATTTTGTATGAAAAATCTATGAACTTTTGAAAAATACAACTGCACGTCTAGTCTTAGACTATTACTCCTAAACTAAGAAAACACTTAGCCGTGATAGTTTTAAATTGATTGATTATTTGTCCTACAATTTGTCCAACCGCGTTTTTCACAAGATCACCCGCTAATCTAAATTCTCTGAAAATTTCGTCAAAATCGCTCCAGCCCTTTTGAAGTCCATAGGGAACATACATACATACATAGCATACGCATCGACTTTCACATATATTTCAGCTGTAAGTCTTCGATTTCACTAATTGTCTTAAAATAAAGCCAACTATAACGATTTTACATTTTTTGTTAGCCAATTTTTGGATATTACAGCGCAGGACCGGTTGCCGTCCTTGGGGGAGGCCTTTGTTTTTTAATCAACGTCGATCTGGTAAAAGCAGTTTTCAGGGGATAAATTCATGAGAAACGAAAATAACTCCAGCTAATAAGTTGCACGACAAATACAATGTTTTCACAGAAAGTAAACTTCAAACCAACCCTTTAAAAATACACAAAAAAAGGTACTCAATATATGAACCAGCCACAGAAATTAGATGATCCAGCAGACGGAATCCTATTGTGTCGTAGATAAGTGCCTGCATGTAAAACCATAACGAGTGTTCACGCATGCGCATTTGCTATTCGGTTCCTGCGCTCGGCGAGTACGCCGCCGCGTGCTGCGATCTAGATTTAATGTTATACGTGTGACCATTATGGCCGATTTTTAGGGTTCCTTAGTTAACAAGGTGTAAGGCGGCAACGCGTTGCTGATATTCGTTCTTCTTTTATTCAACCTAATTCATTTCATCTATTTATTCTATTATGCATGCGCTGACACAAAACAATCCATGAATAAACTGTGACACATGGGATTCAAAACTCTTTCCATCCTTCAATATTTCAACACAAACCTTCAATTTCAATTTCAAATTTATTAATAACTAGCTGTCCCGGCGAACTACGTACCGCCTTACATTACATTACACTGCCCTACCCTACCCTACCCTACACTACACTACACTACCCTACCCTACCCTACACTACCCAACCCTACACTACACTACCCTACCCTACCCTACACTACACTACCCAACCCTACACTACCCTAACCTACACTTCCCTACCCTACATACACTACACTACACTACACTACCCTACCCTACACTACCCTACACTACACTACCCTACACTACACTACCCTACCCTACACTACCCTACCCTACACTACCCTACCCTACCCTACATACACTACACTACACTACCCTACCCTACACTACCCTACCCTACACTACCCTACCCTAAAAAAAATAGATGTTGGCCGATTCTCAGACCTACTCAATATGCTCACAAAATTTCATGAGAATCGGTCAAGCCGTTTCGGAGGAGTAAGGGAACGAAAACTGTGACACGAGAATTTTATATATTAGATTTAAAGCAAATTACAAGTCATTTTAAACATAAGATTAGTCATAAGTTAGTTATATTTTATTTTATTGTATAATTGTATAATAAAATAATATACCTTGTATATATATATTTACCAGCTGCTCTCTTTAAAAGATCTATTTCGGGTAAGACATAATTATATGTATAATTCGTTGGTGTGTATGATGTAAATTTAATATATATGTCACCGTAAGATTGTAAATTCCGTTAGATTATAATCTAACGGGATTTAATTCGCGAGATTGTGAACTGTCGAAAGATTGTGAACTGTAACTAAACTGTTGGCTTTTTCCAACAGACAGATCTCTCGCGAATCTCTCTTGGGTCTTTAGCCAGATCGCTGACAGGCAGACGTGTGGTCGTGTACAATTCACTACAATATATATACTTTGACACTACACTACACTTCCCTACCGTACCCTACTTTACACTACCCTACACTACACTTCCCTACCCTAAAACCTTCTCCTGACAATTACGATCTCAACAAAAAAAGAATTAGCGAAATCGGTCCAGCCGCTCTTGAGTTATAAATGGTGTAACTAACACGACTTTCTTTTATATATAAAAGACTAGCTGTCCCGGCGAACTTCGTACCGCCTAACATTACATTACACTGCCCTACCCTACACTACACTACCCTACCCTACTACATACACTACACTACACTACCCTACACTACACTACCCTACACTACCCTACCCTACACTACCCTACCCTGCACTACCCTACACTACACTACCCTACCCTACACTACCCTACACTACCCTACACTACCCTACCCTACCCTACCCTACATAAGAACCTTCTCCTGACAATAACGAACTCGACAAAAAAAGAATTAGCGAAATCGGTCCAGCCGTTTAGGAGCAGTTCAATGACTAACACACGGACAGAAGATTTATATGGAATAAAATCTTTTTGTACCTATCTCTATAAATACAAACAGCTGTGTCTTAAATAAAAATGTTTTTTGCATTTTATAAGTTTTATTTTTTTACAGTTTAGGAAAAGAGTTTTATTATTCTCCGAAAATGATCAAATCTTCTTATATGTTTGTTTTGACAACCGATATTGTTGCCATGGCAACCGAGCGTGAAGTTTTTTTCTTCGTTACGGAATTTCTGGATTCTTAATTAAAATTGCGACTATAATTTGAGATTTAAACTATCCTATCTCTCAAGTTGGATCGAACTGCACATGGTGTGTGAATTTTATTATAATCGGTTAAGTGGTTTAGGAGTCCATTGGGGACAAACATTGTGACACGAGATTTATATATATTAAGATAATATGGAATAAACAAAAGAGAAAAGTAATTACGTGTGAATACAAACCAGAACACGCGTACTGCGACAAAAGTGAAGCAACTTGTTCTTGTATGAAACAACCCTCATTTTCGAGTAGTTTTGACGTTTTTTGCCCTTCTAAATCTTGTATACGGACAGGTAGTTTATTTTTGTTATAATATTTAACTTATATTTATTTATATATAACAGATTTTCGTTATTTTTATAAAAAACCCAAGGTTGAAAAAATATACACTTATTGTTGATGAGTCAAAAGCTATTAGAATCACGATTGAGTAGTTTTGGCTCGATGGAAAAAAATCCCAAAGATAGGTCTACACCGTTACTTTAAACTCTAGTTCAGACTAATAATTTGAAGTGTATATTTTTTTAACTATACAACAATATTTGATAAGATAATACAAAGTGAATAATGTTATTATTTTTTATATTTTCATTGTAGTTTTACCATTGAAAAAGTGTGGTTATTTTCTTTACTATTTACACGTAAAGAAAAAGACAGTGACAACTGTTCCAATCAATAACTCGCCTTAAATAGGTGTTTTTGTTTTGCTTTATCGTAAAAACGGTAATACATACAAGCGTGAAACTTGGTGTGATTGAACCGCCTCTGTAGCTCAGAGGGAGAGTTCACTGGCTTTACACAGGAGGTCGCGTGTTCGATTCCGGGCGGGGTCAATTGTAAGACTTGGTTTGGTTGGTGGTAGGGCATTTTCTAAGCCCGCATGGCTAGCTACCACCATCTTATCTAAGTCTTGCCGCCTTATATCAATGTTGATATCATTGGTGTGTTCCGGCATGAAGATAAGATAGCCAGTTCCCCATTGCGTTGGAGAATCTTGGTAAGCCCGCTTCCATCTTCGGCAACATCGTCACTTACCACCAGCTGAGATGTTGTCAAGGGTTTACCAAATGTGAATAAAAAAAATATTATATATCAAGTAATTCTGAAGTAAAACAACAAATACATAATAAAAGCAGGCCAAGTGTAAGTCGTAATTGCACTAAGGAGTCCGAAGTAAATTGGTAAGTCCTTGGCATCATTTCACCTGATGATAAGTGACAATGATGCCGAAGATGGAAGCGGGCTTACCAAAACAACGCATTGGGGAACTGGCTAACTTCTCTTCAAGCCGGAACACTTCAATGCTGTTAACATTGATGTTTGGCGGCAAGACTCAGATAAGATGATGGTAGCTAACCACGCGGGCTTAGAAAATGCCCTTACACCACCAACCAAACCGAGACTTACATAGTAAGAATCTGCCGGGAATCGATCCCGCGACCTTCTGACGTGAATTTTATGGAGTAACCATTACGCCACTGAGGCGGTTACTTAATTCACGTTTGTACAAATTACGACCAGAGGTACATTAAGGCTTTAAGGTGCCTCAATCCGAGTAGGTTGAAACGTGTTAAAATAATATCGAACGTAAGTCTATTTATTTTAAGGTGAATTCAACGCGGGCTTCAAAAATCGTAGTTTATTATATTCTCTTTGGGCTTCAACGCGGCTGTTACGTTGAAACCGACCTCCGAATTCTCGATTTTTACATATTTTTATTATTTTTCTATACTTTCAAAAGAGTTTTAAAAAAAATGTTCAATTAAAATGAAAGGTCTTAAAGTCACTGATTTGTGTGTGTTGGTTTAATTCCACATTAACTAAGTATTTGTTTTCGAGAAATTTTGCAATTAATGCCAAAAACAGGGTCTACAGTATTTTTTTTTACATCAAAAGTGGTGATGTTTTTAAAATTGTGTTCAATTAAATCGTTTTTTTACTACTTTAAGTATATTATGTATTATTTCCATAGTGATAGCTTTACACAGTCTTTCAATGATTTGAATTGAATATTGTTATTCGCCCTAATTCAGGGTAGGCTCGAGCCCCTCGGTGGGGACGTATATCAGTTGATTATGATGATGATTTCTTTTAAAACTGGTGAGCGTCGGTGGCGTAACGGCTACGGCCGCCGCCTCCTGTCCGGGAGGTCGAGATTCGAACCTGACACGTACCAATGTGTTTTCGAATTTAGATTTCTTATGTACGTTTATCCGACGCTCTTACGGTGAAGGAAAACATCGTGAGGAAACCTGCACACGCCTGCGAAGAAACTCGAAGGTTGTGTGTGAAGTCGACCAACCCGCACTGGGCCCGCGTGGTCGACCAAGGCCCTATCGCCCTAATTCAGGGTAGGCTCGAACCCCTCGGTGGGGACGTATATGAGCTGATACGACGACGAATTATATTATATTACAAATCAGTATAATGATTTCAAAACATTAGAATTTTGAAAAGATGTATTTTTGCATATGACACATGCCTTGACTTAATTATATTTTGAACAAGTTTTTGGAATCCTACTATAATATTATAAACGCGAAAGTTTGTAAGAATGTATGGATGTATGTTTGTTACTCTTTCACGCAAAAACTACTGAACACATCTGGCTGAAATTTGGTAGGTAGACAGATCAGGACCTGGATTAACACATAGGCTACTTTTTCCACGCTCGCGAGCCGCTTACGGCTCACGCACTGCGCACCCTCGAAGTCATAGAAACGATGTCCACGCGGGTGAAGCCGCGGAAAACAGCTAGTTAGATATAAGAAAAGAACGGAAACTGCTAAAAACAATTTCTTATTTTTTTGTTTATCTACTACAGCAGTACGTTGCGTTCCCCATTGCGTTGGGGAATCTTGGTAAGCCCGCTTCCATCTTCGGCAACATCGTCACTTACCACCAGGTGAGATGTTGTCAAGGGTTTACCAGTTGTTAATAAAAAAAAAACCTACCTTGATAGACAATAGATATCTACGAGTATAATAGTTTAATTCATCATCATCATCATATCAGCTCATATACGACCCAACCGAGGGGCTCGGGCCTACCCTGAATAAGGGCGATCGGGCCTTAGTCGACCACGCGGGCCCAGTGCGGGTTGGTCGACTTCACACACAACCTTCGAGTTTCCTCGCAAGCGTGTGCAGGTTTCCTTGCGATGTTTTTCTTCAAGGTCCTAGGACTGGAGGAAGCGGCCCTAGCCGCTTTTTAATCTATAGAAAAAATAAAACTGCAACGGGGCCGTGTCTGTACTTACATGAAATATTTTTGGAAAATAATAACTGTGGTGGACATTACTAACGATATAGAGGCCAAAACAACAACTTTTGGAATTTTTGTCTATCTGTCTGTCTGTAAGTTCGCGCATCACGCAAAAACTACCAAGCCGATTTTGATGAAATTTTGTATGGTGGGTCCATCCATATAACCCAGGCTAAAATATAAGATACTTTATATCCCGGATAATTCAAGAGCTCCCGCGCGTAAATTCAAAACCTCCACGCGGGCACAGATTACTAATTAGTTACTACGTAACAGATACTTCACTCAGTAGTAAATTTCCAATACCTACTGCTATAATAGCCTACTCCATCGCGTCAGCAACCGCAGTACTTGCTTCACACCGCGCGATCGCAGGGCTGCCTCTTCGATAAAATTAAATTAACATAACTTTTTGTGTCTATGTTATTGAGAACTGTGAATATGTTTTGACTTATAGGTGGTAGTTTAAAATTGTATCATATCTATAATATAAAAATAAATCGCAAAATGTGTTGGTAAGCGCATAACTCGAGAACGGCTGGACCGATTTGGCTAATTCTTTTTTTGTCGAGTTCGTTATTGTTTTCATACCTCTACGCGGGCAAAGCCGCGGGCAACAGCTAGTAAAATATATATTTTTTTTATAAATTGGTGCTGACTGTGCAATACATCTAGATAACACATAATTTTAGAGGTCAGTGTGTAAGTAAAATGAAAAATATCTTTAAGAGTTACATGTGTTTTATTTTTATATATTTTTTTATTAATTTCTTACCCTTTCTAAATTCTCGGTTATTAAATTTTAGTGTAGCAAAAATCCTGAATCTTCTAAAAAGTTTTATTAGATATTGTTTTGGGAAACAAGGGCAGGGAGAGTCAAAATGTATGTCATTTAAAATTTCATATAGAGTACTACCCGGCCTTTGTTTTATATTTTTTTCAAAATTATTAATAAACATAGTCTCAAGTTCTCTTACATAATTATAAAACGCATCTGTTGGTACTTTTAACTTTCCATAAAAAGACGATGTTTTGTTGAATGCTTTGCACATATTTGCTTTGCACATTGTTGAATGCTACAGCACATAAGGCACCAGATGGCATCGTAGGTACGCGTACGAACGAACGAAACGATTTAAATTGAAATACGTGCGTGCGCTTCGTTTGTGAAAACCGCACTGAATTGGGTCCGCAAACGGCCCGAGAACGCTCGGCCGGGCGGTAGGTTATTATAGCGCGCAAGTACATGGAGTGACGGAGGCCTGACGCGGGCGAAGTAGCGGGCGCAGCTAGGGTTAAGCACTAACAAACAACATTTGAAAATCGAACCCATTTACACGCACAATGTTATAGGTAGTTCCCTTCGATTGCACCGAATGTTACTAAGAAAAGAGATGCCAATTGGCATCTTTTTTTTGCTTCACTTTTTAGACGCATGTAACCTATCTACCTCCCCTTATATATAGCATATCTCTGTTAATAATACGTTTCTATTATTAAATTTAGTAGCTCGACCCTCGTCAGAACTGGTTTTAAAGTTGGGATAGGGGGAAAGTAGGGGGTCCAAAACAAACGTTTCAAAGTACGTACCAAAGCTGTCGGCTTCGCTACATTGAGATAATGAATTTTAGACCCTAAAAGCGTCGGTGGCTCAACCGGTAACGACTCGGTCCATCTAACCAGAGGTACCGGGTTCAAATCTGGACGGCCAATGTACCAATGAGTTTTTCAAAAAAAAAAAAAAAAAAACTTACGTACATATACTTACCGATTGCTTTAACGGTGAAGGAAAACATCGTGAGGAAACCTGCATACGCCTGCGAAGAAACTCGATGGTTGTGTGTGAAGTCGACCAACCCGCACTGGGCCCGCGTGGTCGACTAAGGCCTAATCACCCTGATTCAGGGTAGGCTCGAGCCCCTCGATGGGGACGTATATGAGCTGATACAATACAGACCCTTAGGATATAAAGTTAATAAATTGTACAGTCACGCTGTGCATACTTTCCTGCGAAGCCTTCACCGTCTGTCGTAGTCGGGCATACACAAATCAACAACAAACATTATACCTACTTACTTCTTATCAGCTCATATACGTCCCCACCGAGAGGCTCGAGCCTACCCTGAATTAGGGAGATCGGGCCTTAGTCGACCACGCGGGCCTAGTGCGGGTTGGTCGACTTCACACACAACCTTCGAGTTTCTTCGCAGGCGTGTGCAGGTTTCCTCACAATGTTTTCCTTCACAGTAAGAGCGTCGGATAAACGTACATATGAAATCTAAATCCGAAAACACATTGGTACGTGGTAGGATTCGAACCACGGCCTCCCGGACTGGAGGTGGCGGCCGTAACCATTACGCCACCGACGCTCTCACCTTTAAAATTACTCATCTGATTAAAAAAAAACCCTTACCAATAGTTAGAATGGAATTTAAAGATGGACATAAGCTACATTTCTGGATGCGGGCAGCGCAGAACCGGTTGTCGTGAAAATAGATTGGGGAAACCTATGTCCAGCAGTGGACGTCCTTTGTCTGATGTGATGATGATGATAAGCTAAAATACCTTCGAGTTTCTTCGCAGGCGTGTGCAGGTTTCCTCACAATGTTTTCCTTCACCGTAAGAGCGTCGGATACATATGATTTATTTATTTTTTATTTTTATTCACAATTGGTAAACCCTTGACAACATCTCACCTGGTGGTAAGTGACGATGTTGCCGAAGATGGAAGCGGGCTTACCAAGATTCCCCAACGCAATGGGGAAATGAAATGAAAAAAAAAATGAAATCGAAATCCGAAAACACATTGGTACGTGGCAGGATTCGAACCTACTTACCTAGTTCCAAAGAATATAGTTAGGTATATCCGACTTGATTTTTCTTGGAATAACGAACTATAGCGGGCCATGTAAAGTTATAGAAACGTACCTAGTTTCATCAAAATCGTTAGATCCATTTTTGAGTAAAAAAATTATAATTGATCATACTAAGGTAGCAAACTTAAAAAGAATAGGTAAAGTGCAAGTCCGAACCGCGGACAAAGAGGTCCGTACCATCATACTATAGTTGGCGCTAGTTTCTTTACTTAAAAAAAAACACATTTTTGTGTATGGAGACTTTCACTTTTTCTAATTTTTAATATTTGTTGTTATAGCGGCAACAGAAATACATCATCTGTTAAAAATTCAATTGTTCAGCTATCACGGTTTATGAAATACCTGGTGACAGATGGACAGACAGACAGACGGACGGACAGCGGAGTCTTAGTAATAGGGTCCCGTTTTTACACTCGGGTACGGAACTTTAAAAAATAAGATTGAGAAAAAAAACGGGCGGGGCTGTGTCGTGGCACACGGCCGTTGGTTTTAACGTGAATACGTCTCGTAACGGGTAATATGTAGTTTCTATATAAAATATTATTATTTATGTATGTCATAATCATAGATAATATAATATAATCGATAGATTTTGACGAGAGCTGACGATTGAAACTTGAATGAACGTCGTAGCTTCACCGAGCCGAAAGTTATACTAAATGGAAATCTCGATACGCAGCAAAATGACCTTCAAAATGGCGGGGCTGCCCCCTCCCGCGCGCGCGATGTGTTACAGTCCTTACTTAGCGTAATAAATTCTTTGATTCTTTAGCTATCAAGTGGTGTAAACGAAATTTGGATGGAGATGATAGATATGTAGCTACAACACTAAACTGTATCCCCCGATTTTGTTATCATTCGTTTTCTTGGATTGCATCCCTATGGAGGTAATTTTAAATAGTATTTACGTCAATAATATAGCCTTTACTCAAATCCGTTCGTCCGTCCGTTAAGTTCACTAATTTATTACGGAGTTAGGTTTTTTGACGTATTTAATTATTTTTTTTAGCTGCCGAGATTTGTCTCAAACAAACTAACAAACACGGAAAGTTTTCAAAGGGTGACTGGAATTTTGATGTGATCCTTTTAAGGGGATAAACTACATCTAATTGACAACAAAAAAGTCATATTATTAAGAGGATTGTGAAGCTGCGATTTTTCATACAAACGGCATTTACGATTTTTACCTCTTAAATGTTAACCGATTTGGACCAATTTTTGAAAGGTTGTCATTCAGAACTAAAGCTAGGCTTAACGTTACATTTTTTTAATAATTGATTAAAAATAAACAAAAATCACCGAAATTAGTTTTGTATGATATCACGTGAACGACAATAAAATTAAACTTATTAACTTTATCGAAAAAACAAAAACGTACGAGTACAATAAAATTTTTCTGACTGACAACCTATCAAAAATTGGTCCAAATCGGTTAACATTTAAGTGATGAAAATCGTTAACGCCGTTTTTATGAGAAGTAGCAGAATCACAATCGTCTTAACATGGGTCGCAAATCAATGGTTCTCGAGTAAAAGCCCATTTAAATTTAAAATTTTGTATGAAAAACACATTGATTGATTTTTTTCGTGATTTTGTAACAAAAATGTGATACTACAGTCATCATCATCATCATCACATCAGCTCATATATACGTCCCCATCGAGGGGCTCGAGCATACCCTGAATTAGGGCGATCGGGCCTTCGTCGACCACGCGGGCCCAGTGCGGGTTGGTCAACTTCACACACAACCTTTGAGTTTTTCGCAGGCGTGTGCAAGTTTCCTCACGATGTTTTCCTTCACCGTAAGAGCGTCGGATAAATATACATTTGAGATCGAAATTCGAAAACACATTGGTACGTGGCAGGACTCGAACCACGGCTTCCCGGATAGGAGGTAGCGTTCCTTGCCGTTACTACAGTTAGGGTGCAAAATACGGTAAGAAAAATCTTATTTTATCAGATTTCCAAAAAGGTATAAAAATTGCAAAACATCAATTTA
This sequence comes from Coleophora flavipennella, assembly GCA_947284805.1. Lineage (NCBI taxonomy): Eukaryota > Metazoa > Arthropoda > Insecta > Lepidoptera > Coleophoridae > Coleophora > Coleophora flavipennella. The sequence goes on from OX369302.1 coordinate 5,237,682, forward strand.
ATAATAACAATAAGTTATGATTTCTGTTTGTAAATACATGATTTTATACATAGCTCATATTATGTCTAACTCTCGTATTATTTAATTCGCATTTACTTTATTGTGTTACAAACTGAATGTTTTGGTTCAGACAGTAAGTTCATGTTTGTAAATTGTAAGAAATAAAATAAAAAGAAATGAAATTAAATGAAACGAAACGAAACGAAACGTAACGAATCGAAACGAAATGAAATAAAATGAAAGAAGGTGCAATAAGTCCCATACAATTTTCCAGCAATTTTCTTTGTAAGAAAAATCGGTTTCGGATTTTTTCATTTAGTGTATGAATAAACGTTATTCAAATGATGCTTGAGGGTCACTGACGCCTAGTAATGTGAAAAACATGGTAAAATTTCAGATATTAAAAACTCAAATAAACATTTTTTATGAATTTTTGCATGGCAATTTTTTTTGGACGTGAAGCACCTTTCTTAACAGAAATCATATTTTTTTCTTATTATTAAATTGATGTTTTGCAACTTTTATACCATTTTAGAAAGCTGATGAAATAAGGATTTTTTTCCCGTATTTTTCTAGCTTACTGTAGTATATCATTTTTTGGGAAAATCACAAAGATATCAATCAATGCGTTTTTCATATAAAATTTGAAATTTAAATGGGTCAAGAACCGTTGATTTGCGACCCCTAGTTAACATAACTTTTTTTGTTGCAAATTAGATGTAGTTTAAATTAGATGTAGTCACCCTGCATAAAGCTTGTAATATATCAGTTTCACACACTTAACTGATGCAAGTCAACATTTATTATGTAATATTTTGTGAAAGTTTATCTCTTATGCAGTTTTACTTATTGTAATAGAACGAGATGAGATTACGATGATGCGCAAATTCTGTCTTTTACCACATCCTATCAAAAATTCTGAGGCGTCTCCTTCGGCGTCTGTCTCGTGTACTTTTCAGTAACAGAAAAAGTAAGTATACCGGTTTTACTGCATGATAAAAAAAAATTATTTAAATATGTTTTCATTTTTATTTTAAGCTATTGCATAGATTTTATCGCAGGCTTTGAGCGCGTGGACCGAATCCAGAAATTCCGTAACGAAGAAAAACCTGACGCTCGGTTGCCATGGCAACAATATCGGTTGTCAAAACAAACATATAAGAAGATTTGATCATTTTCGGAGAATAATAAAACTCTTTTCATAAACTGTATATACCTCCATATGACAAAAAAGATTTGATTATTTTTTATTTATCAAATGCAAAAAGATTTTATTTAAGACACAGCTGTTTGTATTTATAGAGATAGGTACAAAAAGATTTTATTCCATATTTGGCTGTATAGTTCCAACTACCATTGCTTAAAAAAAAGTACAAAAAGATTTTATTCCATATTTGGCTGTATAGTTCCAACTACCATTGCTTAAAAAAAAACAAAGATGTAAAAAAGCGCGGTTATGCGAAAATAAATAATAAATATGAATGAACAAAGTGCATTTATTATTAATGAAGAAAGTAATAAAAGCGCGGTTAAGCGAAAATAAATAATAAATATGAATGAACAAAGTGCATTTATTATTAATGAAGAAAGTAATAAAAGCGCGGTTAAGCGAAAATAAATAATAAATATGAATGAACAAAGTGCATTTATTATTAATGAAGAAAGTCACGAAAAAATAGTGAAAGAAAATGAGTGAGTACTCTATATACATACATTTTATTATTATCACAAATGCAGTATTAATTTTGAATTGAAAATATAATACTGCTATAAAGGTGACCTAAATTTTTGATATTAAAATGAGCGATATTAAAAGTAGCCCTCTTTTATACACACAAACACACACACGCGTATAGTTTAAATTCTCAATTTAGATTCTCAATATACTATATATATACTTATATATTATATATTATATATATATATATATATATAAATTCATTCTTCATTATGTATATAACAGAAACCATCAAACCAAGCACGTGTACAATTAAGTACCTTTGTTTTTGGTGTATAGATAATGCACATGAATGCCGCGCAGAGAAAGTACTTATATATGATATTATATCTATATAAATGTACATCGCGCGAAATTCGATAATCACTTCTAAATATTGTTATTTATTTAATAAAAGAAAAAAATGTTTTCTTATCGGTCACCACGCTCAAAAAGTGTAACTTGAATTAATATCAAAGAAAAAGAAATACTGCATGAATAAAATAAATAAATAATTATAATTGTATAAGTTGATACAAAATGCTATGCAATAGCTTTACCGCGGCAGTCCCCGAGTGCCACACGTCTTTTTTTTCTATGTAGCTTGACTTAACTGGACACGGAAAATCTTTTAGAAATTTACCATTCGGTGTAATTTTAATTTAATTAGCTTGTACTTTTTTATATAACTACTGTTTATGTATCTAACTATACATAGCTTACACTATATACAATATGATATAGGTAATCCTTTCCACGGTATATCTATTATTAACTTACGTAATTTAGACAGTTTTTCTTTTGTTGTTTAGATGTAATCTAAATATATATAATTCAAAGGTGACTGACTGACTGACTGACATAGTGATCTATCAACGCACAGCCCAAACCACTGGACGGATCGGGCTGAAATTTGGCATGCAGGTAGATGTTATGAAGTAGGTTTATGTTTTGACGGGAACCGCAAAAATCGGGATCTGCGCGGGCGAAGCTGCGGGCATCCACTAGTATAATATAATTTTGTAAATGATCTTTAAGGCGGTAATATTACAGATTTTTGTTATTTTGGACGTCGATTACTCCTAAACGATAGAAAATCCAAGGTTGAAAAAAAATATCCTAATTGTTGATGATGTTCCTTAAAGTCAATAGCTATTAGAAACAAGATTGAGCAGTTTTGGCCCGATAAAAAAAAAATCCCAAAGACAGGTTACTTTCAACGTCAATTGCCTTGAATGTGGAGATGGAGGGACACATTATTTCCACTGCCAGTGCATTCCACAAGCGAGCTGCGTGAATCGTAAGAGTCATTTCATACTAGCGCAGAGTCGAAGCGTCAATCCGAAACTTAATATAGCAAATTCACCATTATCTCCACAACGTAATGCACATATTTCTTCTAAGACAAAAAAAAGATGCGCGAATTCACGCGCAATCGAGGGAACTCGCGCGAGCAACTCTGAATGGTGCCCGCGCGTTCGCGCTATCCCAAGCGGCTATTAGGCGAGCCAACGCCTCGTCAGTAGGAATCGGAAACTGTCTTGTGTTACGAGATTCATCTGGCAACTGATGTCCATCAATGTAAGCGTGGGAATGCGCGCAAATTCACACGAATACGCGAGCATTCGTGTGACTTCGCTTTGATTGTGAGGAATTTGACGCTTCGATGCGCTTCGACTCTGCGCTAGTATGAATTGACCCTTAGGGACGATGATTTAGTGTAGGTATCAGTGCCGTGTGCAGCAAGTGCAAGTCGCAATTGATGTCAATAGAACCTTTAAAAAAAGTACAAAAAATCCTACATTTTGAATCCTATGTGTATTTAGATTTCTACCTCCAAGACAAGCTACATTTTTATAATATTGCATTTTGAAACGCAAGTTCGTTTCAAAGTCATTCTCTTTAGTTTTGTTCGTCTATGAAAATTGAATTTGAAAATGATTGTTACCTTTTGACAGGAGAAAGAAAAGAAAAGATGGCTGTGATGTGTTGACTGTTGTGTGTGTTTAAATTCTGATTTATATTAATATTTCATTATGGCCCTCTATTTTATTCAGTGGTAAGTAATTTGTGTAAGGAAACCGCTTTGCGTATTTTTTTACCAACCCGCACTGGGTCCGCACTCCGCATGGTCGACTAAGGCCCGATCGCCCTAATACAGGGTAGTCTCGAGCCCCTCGGTGGGGACGTATATGAGCTGACATGATGATTTGTACATTTAATGGTTTGTACATTTTGCGTGTAGTGAACATTTTTCCTTTTACACATTTTGCTCCGAAGCGATTTGGAACACGTAACCTGCGTACATATTTATAACTAGTTTTATCCCGCGGCTTCGCCCGCGTGGACATTGTTTTTATCTTACTGTTTTAAGGGTGATTAGTAAATTATGTCGTTTCCCACCTACTCAACCATCTCTGTGCAAAAAACACAGCAATCGAGTATTTTTTTAGTTTCCTCAGGAACTGCATCATATTATGCTATTTTCCCGGGATAAAAAGAAGCCTATGTCCTTCCCCGTGACACAGGCTAACTGCATGCCAAATTTCATAAAGATTGGTCAAGGCGTTGAAGCGTGAAAAGGTAACAAACAAACAAACACCTTTTCACATTTATAATATTAGTAACGTGAATCGTGATTGATGCGATGATTAAAATTACGTTCGCAAAAAAACTTGGCAATTTGTATTAAGATTGATTACAATGGTCAGCTGAGCTTCAGTTCAGTTTCACGTACATTGTGACAGAAGAGAAGATGAAAAATGATCTAGAAGCCGAATTACGATATTCCGAACAGCTATGAAGTCAATTATATTATTTTACTAAAGTCAAATTTGAGCATCGGTGGCGTAACTGCTAGGGCTGCTACCAATTACTTATATATTGCTGGCGTAAGGACCCGGCCAACGCGCGCGACTAATGCTCCCAGTGAATTGGTGCGAAAATCAAAAGTTTTGCACACTTGCGACCAGTCGTCTGCGGGAAATTGTAGAGGGCGGTGGAAAGATATTACATATTAAAATACCTCATTATGTTGTTAGAGGTTGTAAAACTCATGAAAGAAAGGCTAAAAAGAAACATGGAATATCGTATCATCGTTATGTAACCTTACATTGTATCTTTTATTGTAAAAAAATTAAATAAACGAATTTTAAAGCGACAATTCTACCAAGGTCCTTTTAGCGCGGCACTGACGTCAACTCTCGCCCACGCTAGTTCGTACGAGTTATGTCAGATGGCGCTACTTTTTGCTTGTATGAAGATAATCTGAGTAAAATATTGAGACGGGTGGATAATTCTGTCCAAATCTGTGGCTGCTACCTTCTGTTCTGGAGGTCGTGCTTCGAATCCTGTCACTTACCAACGTGTTTTCAAATATCGATTTAATAATGTATGTTTATCCAACGACGCTCTTACGGTGAAGGAAAACATCGTGAGGAAACCTGCACACGCCTGCGAAGAAACTAGAAGGTTGTGTGTGAAGTCGACCAACCAATGATGTCATCATATCAGCCGAAAATCGTCCACTGCTGGACAAAGGCCTCCCCCAAGGATTTCCACGACGGCCGGTCCTACGCTGCCCGCATCCATCGGCGTCCCGTGATCTTCACCAGGTCGTCGGTCCACCGCGTGGGAGGTCTGCCTACGCTAAGTTTTCCGGTGCGCGGTCGCCACTCGAGAACTTTACTGCCCCATCGGCCATCTGTTTTACGAGCTATGTGCCCTGCCCACTGCCACTCCAGTTTATCGATTCTGTGAGCTATTGAGACTGCGGTATTTGGGACGTGAAGATATTGCGAAGCTTCCCGAATGCTGCCCAGCCGAGTTGGATTCGTCGATTAATCTCTGTCTTAAAGTTGGACCGACCTAGCTGGACTGTTTGTCCCAGGTATACAGTCATATTCGTCGACAACTTCCAGTGTAGAGTCTCCAACCTTTAGAGGGGTGGGTGCGACACGGACATTTAACATTATTTTCGTCTTGTGTTCATTTTAAGACCCACTTGTTGAGAGACTTTACTGAGGCCATCGAGCATAATGCTTATAATGCTATACTATAGTCTCAGCCATGACCAAGATATCGTCAGCGAATCGGAGGTGGGTTATATACTCGCCGTTGATATTGATGCCGAGTCCACCCAAGTCCAGAAGCTTAAAAACATCGTCCAGGGCGGCGGTAAACAGTTTCGGAGATATAACGTCTCCCTGTCTCACCCCTCGCTGCAACTGGATAGGTTTCGAGTTCTGATCCTGGAGGTGAACCGACATGGTGGCGTTTTCATATAGACACTTCAACACCTCGATGTATCGATGGTCAATTTGGCACCGCTGGAGAGACTGTAGCACAGCCCAGGTTTCGACTGAATCAAAGGCTTTCTCATCAACACAAACGCCAAGCATAGTGGCTGATTGTACTCTTCGGTCTTCTGTATAATCTGCCGCAGCGTATGTATGTGGTCTATGGTACTAAAGCCTTTTCAAAAACCGGCTTGTTCGGGAGGCTGGAAGTCGTCAAAACTGCGTGCGAGACGATTCGTGATGACTCTCGAAAACAGCTTGTAGACATGGCTCAGAAGTGAGATGGGTCTGTAATTCTTCAGCAGGGTGTTGTCACCCTTTTTGGAGAAAAGCACGACCACACTTCTGTGCCATGCCTTAGGCGTTTGTCCCTCGATTATACTCGTGCCTTGTCCTCAAGATTAGCAAGCTGAAATAAAAAGCTTAAAATATTTGTAGTGCACGTAATCACCACCACTCATTTCACACTGAAGTTTAGAGATATTAAAGATAATAAGTAATTTAGTACAAAATTCCGTCGCCTGTAGCGCTTACGCGGCCAGCTCATGGTTCCGGTGCGCGCTCCCTCGACCCTCTGTTTCATTCACGTTTTAAGTGCCTAGCTACTCAACACGCGTAATATTTCAATCCTTTCATTTTCTCGCGTTTTAACGTAAAATGCCGAAAAGAAAGAGTCATAGTGAGGATTTAGGACATCTGTGTAGAAAGTTAAAGAAACTAGAACGTAGGATAAAACGTGCAACAAGAAGAAAAAGTGGTTCACGGGCATCGTCAGCACCATCGGAGGACCGCGCCCACGGTATGTACATAGTGTTTACTTCAAAAAATTCCCCGCGTATACCTATAGGGCATTTAGAGAGCCTTAATTAGATAATTACCTACCTACTGCCGTGTCCAATCATTGATCTTATCTTCCCATCGGCATACCAACAAAAAAAATAATTATTCATGCAACGTAAACCATTTTATTTTATACCATGGTATTATACGGCTGTGGTAGCCGTTTGAAAAAAAACATGTAAACAGCGACTTACAACTACCGAATACTTAGTAAAATACCCAAACGAAGTCGAACGCAACCTACGTGTCATGCAATATCCAACAATACTTTATAAACCGATCAGAATAGTTTCGCCCGGTTTACTTTTTTAACAACAAAACATCAGGGCTGTTTTCGGGATAGACCCCCACAAACACAATACAAGGCCATCAGGGTAGTCTTTGGGACTTCGTCGACGGTCGCGTTACCTGTGCAGCCTCAGGATAGTTCTAGGGACTATCTGCTGCAACTCGTAACTTATTTAAGTCAGGAAAACGTTATTTACAGCCAGAATACTGCTGGACAGCCCTTCCCCTCTACTAGTAGAGGAAATTGTCCCACCTGAAGGTGAACCGGAAACAAATGATCGGGCCCCAGCAGCTGCAGTAGAAATGGAATCGCCGGCGGCAAACAATACGACGGCTCCCCAGCAACCTGGTGACCAAGATACAAATCAGGAAGGAGAAAAATCCGGGGTGACTGAAACAGACCCTGAACTGTTGGACATCCTGGGTATTGACCCTTCGGCAACTAACAATTACGGTAAAGAAATCCATTCGGACCTCGCAACCAGATTGGAGCACATGGCAACAGCAGGACTATCGAAGAGACGCGTAAGAAACTCAATGAAAGATATCTCATCCCAACTAACTGCGTGAAAACAGGTGCACCAATTATGAATGCAGAAATTAAGGCAGCCGTTACTGAGGTTGTCACAAAGCGAGACAAGGGAATCGAAATGCTACAAAAACAACTAGCTGCTGCCATAGCTGGACTTTCAACAATATTAAGTACAGAACTCGAGTCCAAAACTAAAGACAACACACGGGCCACGGCTGAAGCAGTTAATGGACGTCTGTCGCATCTTATGTGACATCCAGCATTCGGGAGTCAGTAACACGGCGAAACTTTGCTATATATTCCATTAAAAAGGAATTGAAGGAACATCTGACTAACGCCAAAATAGATAAGTACCTGTTTGGTGAAACCCTAGCAGAAACTTTAAAAGCCGCGAAGGCAGTAAACAAATCCGGCTTCGACCTCAAAACAAAGCCTCCAGCAAAACCAAAAAATGTAAGTTCGTTTAATCATCAAGTATAACGGAATTAAATACCTTCTGAAGAGTTTTTAGTACCGGTGATCCACCTGCTTTCAGAAGTTCCGCCGTAATTCCATCATCACCATGATGATGTAAATTAAATAAATTTTATTTAACTACCAGCAAGTTTCAAAGTAGGTACCTAATTACAAACAGTTCTTTGAAATTAATCTATAGCACAATAAGTAGGTACACATCACATCAATCGAATCTTATGTGATACTCTGAGAACTCACTGAATCGTCAAACAAACGCGAAATGAGGCCAACTCCAGTTCTTGTCTCAAATTGCGAACTTTATTATGGCAGCTCTCGGGAACACAGAACTTGAGATTCACTTTCAGCGCAATAATATAATATATCTGGTACAGTAGGTAGAGTATTTTGTTTGAATTCTTTTTGAGGTCAAAATCTTCGATAAGAGTACGAAAGATGATCAGAAAATCAAGTAGCGATTGGCAGCGAATTCGTCCGCGTGGAATAGATACTTCGGGCAGCATTAAAAAAATACGATACTTATTTTGCAAATAAAACACATAAAAACTGCCGTGTTGTATTGTAAATAGCTTATTTTAATACATTTTTATAAACAAGGTTTTTTGTTTCTCCATCCTTTGCTAAAACATAAAGATTTTTCGGGTTTATACTTGATAGCACGCCACATAGAGTTGCTAATGAAAAAAAAACAGTTTTTTTTTTTTGCTCCCCTTAACTTTAAGCGTCTGTCCTTGTGCTTTGTTTATAGTTATTGCAAATGCTGCTTTCAGGGGAAACTGAAAAGGCAAATCGACGTCAGCATCACAAATAAATTATTAACTCTTGATCACTAAATTGCCCTCCTACTTAAACTTCGGAAAACCTTACTCGTTTTTTTACCGACTTCAAAAAGGAGGAGGTACTAAGTTTGACTGTATATATATTTTTTTAATGTATGTTCACCGATTTTTCCGTCAATTGTGGACCGATTTTCAAAATTCTTTTTTCATTCGGAAGAGTATATTCCCGAAGTATACTCCGAAGTCAGGATCTGATGATGGGATCCCAGGGAAATCGAGGGCAACCCTTCAAAATAATGAAAATGAACTTGCGTCTGTTAGCACAGATTATTAAATAGTTACTTCGTAACTGTTAGTCATATTCTATATGTTGATAAGCTGATGTAGGAAGGTACAACTCCTTAACGGTAAGGAGTTGGAGGAAAATTATTTTTAATGTTATACATAGATATATACGAGTACGTAGGTATGCATAGACGAATAGTTGTATTCCTTCAGGTTATTCAGATGAGCTGATGATAGACCATTTAACTCCTTAACTTTCATGCTGCTGAGATGATGATGGAAGCCACATGACTCTGTATCTGTTAATGAAACACATGTATTATGATTTAATAATTCCTATTGGTGAGTAGGTGATTGGATTTAACGTTGCTAGATAGATAGCATACCAACTAAAAATAAAGAAATAAAAAAAAAGTTTACAAAAACTTAAAACCGACTTCAAGATGAAATTCACTCAAAAGTATGAAATAATATTATTATACTTAAATACACAACATTAACCAACAATAACGAAATCAAAGGCGGGTACAGATTAAATTAGGGACTTAAAATGTTTTTGAGGTCGGCACCAGCACACAGTTACTTACGTATTAAATGGTTTAGATTCGATGATTTGCTGACACCGACCTCAAAAAAATTTTTAAGCCCCTAATTTACTTCGTACCCACCTTTGATTTCGTTATTGTTGGTTAATGTTGTGTATTTAAGTATAATAATATTATTTCATACTTTTGAGTGAATTTCATTTTGAAGTTGGTTTTGTTTTTTTAAACTTTTTATTTTTATTATCCATCAAGTCTTCGATTTTAATTCACCAAAATCACAAAATGAGTACATAAATGACGCTGCAAAACTGACGTCACGCCTAGTTATTTCACACATTTTTAGACCAAAATAAATGACGTTGCAAAACTATGACGTCACGCCTAGGTATTTCAAACATTTTTAGACCAAAATTTCGTTTTTGACAGATGATAAAAAGTAAATCAGATGACTAGCATTCGTCATCCCTATCATCGAAATACATTTTCTCCTTTTTCCATTCCAGTCAAGACTTTAGTTTTTATAATGTTGCCGTTTTCATTCCATTACCACACCCCGAACACTGCATACAACGACCGTGAAATGATATTTCTAAAAACAAATGACGGAGCAGACAAAATTACGGCGAAATCCTATACGTTCGAGAATCAAACTATAACCAATCTGTATCAATCTGGGTGACGAGGGGGTGAGGTCACAATCTCGAGAGCGGCAGGGAGTGTCCATACTGTATGTTAGTACTAATATATATACACTTTGCCATGCGTGCGTCAAGACTTCTCATTAACAGGACTGGTACACCAACTTTCAGCCTCAACTTATGGAAAGGCGCTCCGGATAATTCTAATGAGTTGAAAACTCTATAGGGTTGGTCTATAAGGTTGGTTGACCGCCTCCGTGGCGTAATTGACCGCCTCCGTGGCGTAATTGACCGCCTCCGTGGCGTAATGGTAAGCCCATTCGCTTTACACCAAGAGGTCGCGGGTTCGATTCCCGGTGGGGTCAATTTGTAAGACTCGGTTTGGTTGGTGGTAGGGCATTTTCTAAGCCCGCCTGGCTAGCTACCACCATCTTATCTAAGTCTTGCCGCCAAACATCAGTGTTAACAACATTGATGTGTTCCGGCTTGAAGATAAGATAGCCAGTTCTCCATTGCGTTGGAGAATCTTGGTAAGCCCGCTTCCATCTTCGGCATCATCGTCACTTACCATCAGGTGAGATGATGCCAAGGGCTTACCAATTGTGAATTTTAAAAAAAAAGGGTACGATGTCACTTGTTCAGTGTCAATAACTTTGTCTACTGAGAGGTACTCGACAACATCCCCCTCCATGTCTGACGTAATAACACATAAACACAAAGCCTACTGTCTCATTTGTCGACGCCAAAACTGCTTCTAGGTCTTTAGAAAATTATTTCCTGTAAGAACGGAAGGAGTTTAGATTTTCCTGTAATCCATGTCTTTAACCTCATAAACTGTGATTTTTTTCAAAATTTTAGGCCCAGCAGCTTCGGAGATAAGGGGGAAGAATGGTCAATTTTCGTCGTTTTTCACAAATAACGTCAAAACTATTTATCTTAAATTAAAAAAAAATGTATTTGAGGTTCTCACAATAAGTCTTTTTATTTGATATATCACACGATATAGTTTGTAAAACTTTTTTTGTATTTTCCAATTTACCCCCCAAAAGTAAAATTAGTTTATTTACGTCACATGTCCGTCTTTGGGTCACCGACTTACATATGACTTACATTGTTTCCTAGCAAATCGGCTGTGACAGACGGACGGACAGACAGACACACGAGTGATCCTAAAAGGGTTTCGTTTTTTTCCTTTCAAGTCCGAATTGTACTTGGCCAATTTTATTCTATTTTATTGCTCTTTAATTTCTTCACTTAATCTGGTAATTTCCATTTTCAAAAATATCTATCTATATATATAAAAATGAATTGCTGTTAGTTAGTCTCGCTAAAACTCGAGAACGGCTGGACCGATTTGGCTAATTTTGGTATTGAATGATTTGTGGAAGTACAGAGAAGGTTTAAAAGGTAAATAAATATGAAAATGCTCGGAATTAAATAAAAAAAAACAAAAAATAAAACATCAGTCACAAAATAAATAAATATGAAAATGCTCGGAATTAAATAAAAAAAAAACAAAAAATAAAACATCAGTCAAAAAATAATTGGTTTTAGGGTAGTGTAGTGTAGTTAGGGTAGGGTAGGTCAGTGTAGGGTAGGGTAGTGTAGTGTAGGGTAGGGTAGTGTAGTGTATATAGGATAGAGTAGTGTAGGGTAGGGTAGTGTAGGGTAGGGTAGTGTAGGGTTTTCATATTTATTTATTTTGTGACTGATGTTTTATTTTTTGTTTTTTTTTTATTTAATTCCGAGCATTTTCATATTTATTTACCTTTTAAACCTTCTCTGTACTTCCACAAATCATTCAATACCAAAATTAGCCAAATCGGTCCAGCCGTTCTCGAGTTTTAGCGAGACTAACGAACAGCAATTCATTTTTATATATATAGATAGATATTTTTGTAGTGTAGGGTAGGGTAATGCAGTGTAGTTCGGGTAGTGTAGGGTAGGGTAGGGTAGTGTAGTGTAGAGTACGGTAGTGTAGTGTAGGTGTAGTGTAGTTAGGGTAGGGTAGAGTAGTGTAGGGTGGGTTAGTGTAGGGTAGGGTAGTGTAGTGTAGGGTAGGGCAGTGTTCGGTAGGGTAGTGTAGGGTAGAGTAATGTAGTGTAGGTTAGGGTAGTGCAGTGTAGTGTAAGGTGGAACGAAGTTCGCCGGGACAGCTAGTAAATTAATAAAAATTTTATACATCATAAACTTTAGACATTTTAAACCTTATTTATCAAAATCACAAAATCACAAAATTAGTTGAATAATGTTACACGTTTACGACTCCATATTTCTGCAAAATAATAGGTCAGTGAAAAAGTTTCAGCGTATTAAATATCTTTGCTTGTATTATTTGTATATGGCTGGTTATCTTTATATCAGCTCGTATACGTCCCCACCAAGGGGCTTGACCTACCCTGAGTTAGGGTGATCGCGCCTTAGTCGACCACATGGGCTCAGTGCGAGTTGGTCGGCTTCACACACAACATTCGAGTTTCTTCGCAGCCGTGTGCTGGTTACCACGCGATGTTTTTTTACTAATCCGCACTGGGCCCGCGTGGTCGACTAAGGCCTGATCATCACCCTAATGAAGGATAGGCTCGAGCGCTTCGGTGGGGACACATATGAGCTGATATGATGATGACTAAATTGAAAACATTGGCTGTGTATGCTGGTTTCAAATGCGCGTTGTGAGGAAAAGACTGTCTCAGAAGAAGGGTTATGTTATTCGAGTGTACGTAGATTTCTAAGTTCCCTGCTGCAGCCTGAACGGCTTGAAGGATTTTAACGTATGAGGTATCGTTTGATTCGTCTTGATCCCGTTAGTGACATAGGAAACATTTTTACCCGACTGGCCAAAAAGAGGGGTTTAGTATTTACGCAATAGGGGTTTTTAGTTTCTGATGAATCCCTAAAGCTGTTATGTATGGAAATTTTAACTGCGAGTGTCACTACTAGTTCAATACACTTGTACTAAAGAAGCTCACAAGGTTTTGACTAAAATTAATCAAGGAGCTCTCTTTATGTAGGTACTAGCTTTTGCCCACGGCTTCGCCCGCGTGGATATCGTTTATATGACCTTCTCTTAGGGTGAGCGTTGCGCGAGCCGCAAGCGGCTCGCGAGCGCGGACATGAGTTTTCCTTAGATCCCTCAGGAACGATATCGGGCTATTCTGATTAGAAGTCTAAGTCACTTCCCACCCCCTCAACCAATTCTATACAAAAAAACCACTTCAGTCCGTAGCTCCGTTCCGACGCTGACGTGCGCGAGCGCGGAAATGTCTGGATATGCTAATTAGTAAATAATGTAATTTCCCATCCCCTCAGCCCTCTGTGTGCAAAAAATCACAGCAATCCATTGTTCCGTTAAAGAAACTAACCAAAAAAAAAATTGTATTTTTTCAGTTCCCTCAGGAACTGCATCGGACTATGCTATTTTCACGGGATAAAAAGTAGCCTACGTCCTTCCCAGTGAAATAGGCTACCTGCATGCCAAATTTCATCAAGATTAGTTAAGGTGTTGAAGCGCGAAAAGGTAACCAACAAACAAATAAACAAACAAACACATTTTCACATTTATAATATTAGTAAGGATAATAATGAATGCTTGGCTTCATTGCACATAACTTTAATACAAAAATTCAATATTATGTGTTTACCTTTGAAATTGCCGATTGGATAAAAAAGTTTATAGAAGTAAATTAATACAAAAAAAATAAAAATAACATCTTCTCTTTTGAGAAACCGCATTACATTAATAGAAATGAAACGTGAAAATGTGTTTGTTTGTTTGTTTGTCACCTTTTCACGCTTTAACACCTTAACCAATCTTGATGAAATTTGGTTTGGTACAGGAACTAGCGTCGTGGTTTCGATACACTAGTTAAAATTTCAGGGTTCGCTATAGGAATTTTCCACTTTGTTTGAGAACAGCAGCCACTAGGTTGTGTTTACGTAGGGACAGTCGCCAGCAGTGACTTATATATTACTGGCGTAAGGATCCGCCCGTCTCCATATTTTATTCAGATTTTCTTGATACAAGCAAAAAGTAGCGCCATCTAACGTAACTCGTACGAACTAGCGTGGGCGAGAGTTGACGTCAGTGCCGCGTTAAAAGAACCTTGGTAGAATTGTCGCTTTAAAAATTCATTTATTTAATTTGTTTACAAGAAAAAATACAATGTAAGGTTACTTAACGATGATACGACATCCCATGTTTCTTTTTAACCTTTCTTTTATGATTTTTACAGCCTCTAACAACACAATAAGGCATTTTTATATGGAATATATTTCCACCGCACTGTACAATTGCCCGCAGACGACTGAGTTGCGAGTGTGCGAAACTTTCGATTTTCGCACCAATTCGCTGGGAGCATTAGTCGCGCGCGTTGGCCGGGTCCTTACGCCGGTAATGTGGTCGCCAGAGATTAAGTCTTCTCGGTAGTGGGTGAGTAAGAAAAGGCCGAGGATGGAGTCCTGGATGTATTTATATTGTGTGAAGTCGAAGATTCGAGAGACTTGACGATCTAAAAAAATAGGAAGTTTTACGTTCCTTTGGCGGAAGTGATCGATTTTCTAGAAGGTTTTATGGGGATGTTTGATTTATGTGATATACATTTTATTTCAGGTCTAAAGAGGTAAAGGGAGGTGAGAAGATGGTAAATCTTTGACTAGAATAAATCATTGGATTTTTAAATTAAAGAGGGTTGCAGTTTTATAAGTTCATGGAGGAGTGAATGCGAAGGAATTTTGAGTGTAACGGAGCGCAGGGATTGTGATTGGAGTCGGGTCATTTTGAGATACTTGGTGTGCGGAGATTGGTCCACTCTAGGAGTAATGGTGGTGATTGGTGTTATGCTATGACTGTCTTATGGCAGCGCTTGTTTTTTGTGCTTAGAATATAAATAAAGGTTTGTTATTTGTTTTTGAAAAATTGATGAATTATGAATTTATTTATTGAGGATTAACAGTGAGAGAGTTCAGTAATTATTATTATGTTGGATCAGTGATAAGATGTAAGTTTTATGGCTAAATTCGATAAAAAAATGTAACGATGTTATTTTGAATCGTTACAAGATGACACAACTCCCCACACTATTACAACAAATGCAACCCCCTAACGGGTAGCTCCCATCTGGAGCACCGCTGCGCGCCCCCCTACCGATGAAGATCTAAAAGGCTTAAAGCTAACAGCAGGCGCTTTTTAGAGGGTAGGTATAGATTAGCTGTGAGTCCCATATAATCCGTACAGATGGCTGTACGGGTATCCACGAGGACTCACCTCCTCCCTCCCGCTGAAGGCACCCTAGCTGGGTGCAAAAAAAAGGTAGCGACATTCAGTTCAGTTTGAATCAGATGTAATTGCGAGCAGAGGTGAAACTCCGAAGGAGCAACTAGAAGCGAGAAGAACCTAGCAGAATCCTACGCAAGCAACAGCGTCGTAATAGAACCTCGAAAAAGGAGAGTCTCTCGCGTCTCCCAATCGGAAGCAGATCATCGCAAACTACGCTGGTCCTCGCAATTCATCGTGTTTTCTTCCACTCCGAGGCATTACTTCACCCCGCAAGTCAGTCGTAACCATAGGATCACCATCTCCCCAACAAAACACAGTCCATTGCTCTCACGGGTTTTATGAGGGTCGATTGAAGGCGGCTCACAACTTCAGTTCCGGAGAATTAGATCTCTGATTATAATTGTTTTTTTTATCCACAGTTGGTAAGCCTGATGGTAAGTGACGATGATGCCGAAGATGGAAGCGGGCTTACCAAGATTGCCCAACGTAATGGGGAACTGGCTGTCTTATCCACATGCCGGAAACACATCAATGTTGTTAACATTGATACTTGGCGGCAAGACTTAGATAAGATTGTGGTAGCTAGCCAGGCGGGCTTAGAAAATGCCCTTCCACCAACCAAACCGAGTCATGCAAAGTCAGACTCCGCCGGGAAATGAACCCGCGACCTCCTGATGTGAAGCTAATGATCGTTTCCATTACGCCACGGAGGCGGTCAAAACGTTTTTCAATCAATCATGATTTGCTATTAATTAATATTCATGTTACGTAAATATTTATTAATTCGAATTAATAAAGCTTTCGTATTAAAGGAGGCGAGATTTAGAAGTTATTTTTTTTCTTAAAATTTGAGTGCGTTTGGCTACACCTTACCGATGCAGCCGAGAATGTAACACGCAAGCTCAAATAATAATACTTATTCAATCTCGACTTGAAGATTCCTAAATTATACGAATCGGGGAATACAAACGCCGGCAGGCAACTCCACTCCTTGGCCGTTCGTATAATGAACGAAGAAGCAAAACGCTTCGTGCGTAAAGGTGGACCATTAGCGACAAAAGGGTGGAATCGCCCTCCGCGCCTGGTCGTCTGATGATGAAACGGAGAGGGGGGAATGAGGTCGTGAAGCTCCAGGGCAAACTCTCCGAAATGAATCCTGTAGAGCACCGATAGACAGGCATTTTTGCGGTGATGCTCGAGGCTCTAGAGCCTGTCTGAAACAAGTTCCTCTTCGCCAATGAGTATCCAGTTACCTAAATAATTACGGTTGTATCTCGGCACAACCCGCTGCTTTTTGTATCGAACTTCGCTTCCTTTTACCCTTATGTTTTTGGTGGGAATAAAATTATTTATATTGGAAATACTTTGTCTAATCCGTGGGAAATAAAAATACGTATTTTGTAATTATACCATATGAAATACCCGCGTGAAATGTCCCGTTTATACTCATAACTTCTCAATTTGTAACGTGGCAACGCGTTGCTGTTAATTGTTCTTCTTTCATTCGACCTATTTCATTCCATCTAGTTGTTCTATTACGCATGCGCTGGCACAAAACAATATGTCATCTATGTGACATGAGATTCAAAACCCAAATTCATTCCATCCTTCAAATCTTTCCAACTTATTAAATACAAATTAAAATATGTCGGAGCGTCATTGAAAACGCGACCAATACCAGCTCGAGATACGTTTATCTAGATCGTTAAACTTTATTTGGATCAAACTTCAGGTATTAGTACCTGGGTGAAACCGGTGGTGGCGTGACAATCGCTTGTACTCGTGAGACGATCGTAGCAAAGATGACCTATTGACGGTAGGCTGTTTGTGATTAAGGTGGCAGCACTGAGTTGAGAAGCCATATTAGCTGGACGTCAGTCTCGGTGCAGACACTTATTGACGGAGCGTCGAGCAGAACACAAGTAGTAGTGATCTGTGAGAAAAATGGACGTGTCACGCTATCGCTGGGATCACCGCGTTTGCATCCATTGTAATCCAAGGCATCCTGTATAATTTCGATTGCCGAATGATCAAGACTATTGAAGCAGGACCTCTGTGATATAGCTGCATTGTTATTTCGACGCCCATGACCGAAATAGTTAAGGGCGTGAACTACGAGGCCATCCATAACCTAACCCCCCCCGCCCTTCGACAAATAAAATAACTTGTACATAGAAACTGTTGCTTTATTTGTAGGCCCATCTTGGGTAAGTGAAAATTATGTGGTGTGATATTTATTTAATGTGTAAATACCTTTTTTTTATTCCTGTGTACTTTTTTGGGTATTTTATCTCAAAATAAAATAATAATTGTGAGCACGTACGCTTATTACCCTCGCCCCCTATCCATCCCTACCTACCCTACGCCGTACCCGTCGTCGTGTCACAAGTTTTACCTTTATTGATGACCTTGAGATAAAAATTCCAGGTTTTGGAATCGGCCCTTAGCCAAAGGGGTTAAATATAATGACCACCAAAAATACTTTCATAGCCTCCCCTTTTATATAGCATATCTCTGTTCATAGCACAGATTTAATATATAAGTCACTGTTTCATAGTATGAAATTTGGTGTTTGAATACATATTTAGGGTATGCAATTCATACCCTAAATATGTATTCAAACACCAAATGTAGTAAATGAGCACCAAATCACAGATAAGATACTAGTTACTTACCAAATCTTATCAAGCAAATTATTGCGCTATTTCTGCCTAAGCGTCGGGGTGGCGTAACGGCTAGGGCCGCTACCTCCTGTCCGGCACGTCGTGGTTCGAATCCTGCCACGTACTGATGTGTTTTTGAATTTTGATTTCATATGTACCTTTATCCGACGCTCTTACGGTGAAGGAAAACATGGTGAGGAAACCTGCACACGCCTGCGAAGAAAGTTGAAGGTTGTGTGTGAAGTCGACCAACCCGCACTGGGCCCGCGTGGTCGACTTAGGCCCGATCGCCCTAATTCAGGGTAGGCTCGAGCTACTCGGTGGGGACGTGTATGAGCTGATATGTATGTATGTATGTTCTGCCTAAATAAACCACACAACGAAAAAGGAGTTGGTAAAAAAAAGTTAAAAAAAAAGCTATAAATGAGCTAACGAAGCGAGCGATATTAGGTTCGGTCAGGTTTGATTGATTATACAGTCAAAGAGCCGCGCAGAAAAAGAAACGCTACACGCTACGCGCTATAATTTAAAATGTAGTTAAAATTTTGGTGGTCATTAACTATTTTTGGATTAACAATGATTAGAAGTCATTTGCTTTAATAGGATAACAAGATATACAAATTTTGGTTATAATTTCACAATAAAATAGAGTTTTAATTTTGGTGCGCATTTACTAATAGTCTTGTCAGTAAAAAGTGGTTTTTTGATGTTATTTTACTTTAACTGGTGTTAAGTTAAACATAAGCTTTAAAAAAGTAATCATTTGGATACATTTTATTTGTGATCATCACGCTCAAAATCATCTTAGAATAAAACTGCGTATCCAAAAACTTTTTACCAAAAAATTAAACCGACGAAAAAGAAAGGAACTGAAAAGCGAAAAATAAAAATAATCTTTGTAGTCTAACTGAGCTCCTATACTTATGTATGTAAATACCTAAATAATTTTGAGTTGGCGCCAGTCAAACAAATAAGCAAACTAATTATTACGTAAAATGAAATTATAGCAGTGGAATGCACGGCGGCGGCGACCGCTGTAATGCGTCCCTTTGTTGGCAATTGCCGAACGTTTCGTTTTCGTGTTTGTTTAACACCGACTCAAAATTATTTTGGTATTTACATATGTGTAGGAGCTCTGTTATGCTATAAAGATTCTTTTTATTTTTCGCTTTTCAGTTCCATTCTTTTTCGTCGGTTTAATTTTTTGTTAAAAAGTTTTTTATTTTTCTCTTTTTTGTGGCTAAAATGGGTGCGCCATCTTTTTAAAGGCACTTTTGTCTTCTAAATAAAAAAAGAATTATCAAAATCGGACTACTCTGTAAAAAGTTATGCGTGAATTGCGTGATGATCATACACAAAAAAAAATATACATATACAGGGTGTTTGGGAAGCAGTGCAGAAAACTGAAAGGGGAGCCAGAGGCGGTCATTTGGAATAGATTTGACTTAATACACTTGTAGCCTAAATCTCACATTTTCGAGATATTCGCTTTTCAATTTTCAGATTTTGTATGAAAAACGCATTTGTTTAAATATTTCGTTATTTTCCAAAAAAAGTTATACTACAGTTGAAGTGCAAATTACGGTAAAAACTTCCTCATTTTATCAGCTTCCAACAAAGTAAAAAGTTTAAAAAAATAGAAATTCATTGCAACCAAAATAATGATTGCTTTCAAAAGTCCTATACAAATTATTAAGAAACATTATTTTCTTGTTTTTTTTAATTCCAAAATGTATAATGTTTTTCACATTATCAGACATCTGTGACCCTCTAGAATCATTGAATAACTTTGAATTCACAAGTTCATGCAAAAATTTCGAATTTAATTTTTCCATAGAAAATTGTTGTAAAATTAGTATGGGATTCGAGGCACCCTTATGACAACAATCATAGTTTTTTGTAGCAACTCATTTGTATTTTTTTTATTTTTTTACTTTGATGGAAAGTTTATAAACTGAGGAAGTTTTTAACGTATTTTTCACTACTGTAGTATAACTTTTTTTTGGAAAATCACGAAATATTTTAACAAATGCGTTTTTCATACAAAATCTGAATATTAAAAAGCGTATATCTCGAAAACTGTGAGACTAAGGCTACAAGTGTATTAAGTCAAATCTATTCCAAATGACCGCCTCTTGCTCCCTTTTTAGTTTTTTGCACTACTTCCCAAACACCCTGTATAAGCGTCGACTTGAGAACCTCCTTCGTTTTTTCGTCGGTTAAAAATCGACGGTTAAAAAAGTTAATCCAAGCCATATTTAATGCCAGGAACCCTAGCTCAAAGTTCATTACGTAGTACCTAATTAGCAAAAATATTCTAATGAGGTCACGATGTACGCAGGCTGGCAAAAACAAGTGCGTTACGGCAATCAAACTTAGGGTGTCCTAAAAATGTCGCGTCTTCGCTTTGAAATTGGAGGTTTTATTTATTTATTTATTCATTAATTAAGTAATAAATTGATTTTATTGTTTTTTGTTTGTATCAGGTTACAAAGTACAACGTACAGACCCATATTTTATACATTAAAAGTAATACAATACATGAAAATGTATTTTTATCCATTCATTAGTTAATAATCATAATATTTGTCATTGTGAACAATCAATTGCTAGTGAATCACATCCACAGGCAGCAGGTAACCCCAGTGCCATAGCGGCAACGGCGCGGGTTCAGGCGCACGCCATCGCACAGTGTGACTAGGAGGTGCATCCACCTACATCATTTGCCTCAGAAAAAACGGTAACTTTTTCGGATCGAGTAGGAGTTGGTATGGGACCTGTACTGAGCGAATACCTAGGGCATACGGTGACTAATCTGTATTACCAAGATGCATCGTTTAGTTATATAATAGATAAGATTAGTAAATTCAATTTTAATGAGAATACCACAGTTATTATTATGGTAGGAGATCAGAGATATGCTATATATAAGGGGAGGTAGGAGATAGTACGAACGTAAATAAAACTGACATCAATTTAGCTATTGAATGTCTTGTAAATTTAAAAGAAAAAGTTAAATGTAATTTCATTATTTCTAGCCTACCATACTGTGAAAATAAGTCTCACATGTATTATCAACATGTTTATAAATTAAATTTACATTTGTACAATTTGACATGCAGTCATAGTGACATAAAATATTTCAATGTAAACAAATCTATAAAAAGATTCAAATTGACCGAAAGGACAATGTTCCTATCTAATAGAAATAGACATCAGCTTGCTAATTTGTTAGCATTTAATGTATTAAACTTTACCGAATGTGTTCAAATGATAGTAAACTGTATGACGATGACATCGGAGGAGCCGGTTTCCACTTGTAGCCTCGTGGGCGAGGGACAGCATGTAAACGAACTATCGAGCTCACCCTGTGGGGCTGCAGCTGGTAACTGTTCTCCACCTCTTAATTTAAACTAGGTGATAAGACAAAGGGAAAGCAGTCTAATCAAAAATTGGTTCACCAAAATATTGAAGGCTTTTCCTGCAAAGAGTTACAAATAGTTTTTTTTTTGAAAAATTTAATATTGATATTTTCTGTGTCACAGAACTTTGGTTGAAAGATAGTCAAATGATTTTTGGTTTTGAAAACTATCATGTAGCGAGTGCTCTCAATCGAAAAAACGCTATACGTGGAGTATCAGCTATATTCTTAAAGAATTCACTTAAAGTAAAGAGCGCAAGGATATCGTGCGACTTTCGGTTGAGAGAACTATAGAATTGTCGTGTGTGGAGCTAGAGAGCCATATAATAATGTGTGTATACAGACCTCCACAATACGAAAATTTTCCTGCTTTTGAAGTCATAATAGAGGACCCCCTTAATAAGTTAGCAGTAGCAGTAAATCAGTTATAATTTGTGGCGACTTTAATATAGATTTATTAGAAATTAAGCCAATCTGTACTAGATTTTTAACTCTATTTAATTGTTTTAATTTAAAAAACATTTTCTTGGAACCTACCCGAGTAACAAGAACAACAGCGACATGCATTGACAATGTGTTTTGCAATTAAATAAATAAATAAATATTCTGGGACAAATCACACATGGTCATCTGGTCCCAAAGTAGGATTCCCTGTGTTATGGGAACCAGAGACTGATATAAATACTTATATATACGTTTAAATACATACATATATAGATATTTAACACCCAGACACAGAGCAAACAAATCTGCTCATCACACAAATGTTTACCCTGGGTGGGGATCGAACCCACAACTCTCGGATCAGCAGTCAAGAACAGAGCACTAACCACTGAGCTACCGAGTCAGTCAAATTGTGAGTACAGTAACGAAAGGGTCATAAACTGCCTGAAGTCAGATCACAGCGGTGAATTAGTTAATTTTTCAGCAGTTCAATATGATAGGGCGATGAAAAGGCAGACAAGACGAATAACCAGTAATAAAGTTGAGGAATTTAGAACTTTTCTGGTAGAGAGGGTACCAATACCAAACCCTGACCAACAAAATGATGTTAACCAGCTTCATGAGGAATAATTCTCAGTTGTTTGTTACCAATTTGAGAGAATCTTTAAAACTAAAACAGTTACCGTAAATGACAAATTAAAATTTTCTGATTGGGCTACCGCAGGAATTCGCAAAAGTAGGGAAAGGTTATTCAAATTATATGATGAAAGAACATATACACATGATTATGAGTTTCAAGAGTACGTCAAGCACGTATGTTCAAGAAAGTATGTATTGTAGCGAAAGGTAATTACTTGGCCAAAAAGGTTAAAGCCTCAGACAATAAAATCAAAACGGTATGGATCATTATAAATAAGGAAACAGGGAAATTCAGATCGCGTGAACAAGATTTTAACATACAAACCGATCACGGTATAGTTAGTGAACAGGGTAAGGTCGCTCAGATCTTTGAAGAATTTTTCACAGATATACCTATAAAAACCACAGAAAGTCTACATGCTTCACCTACGACTGCTCAGTCGCTACTAAAGAAAAATGGTGTACCTCCAAAGACGATTTAGTTTAATTGAATTAAATTGAATTTTTACCCGAATGTATGTATGTATGTGTATGTATGTATGTATATGTATGTATGTATATCTATGTATTTAAGTATGTATGTTTGTATGTGTGTGTGTGGGTTCTTTCTTATTGCGACAAGAAAGGCTATAGCAACCTTTTTTACTCTACTGTGCCAAAAGGAGTGTTATGTTTTTCGAGTGTATGTATGTATGTTTGTATGTATGTTCATTTTGTTATTGATTTCTTTGGCACGCTCTGTAGCCTTAAACGGCTTGATGGAATTTAGAGTGCGAGGTGTCGTTAGATTCGCATAAATCCCGTAAGTGACATAGGATAAATTTTACCCCGCTGTGCAAAAAAGAGGAGTTAAGTTTTTATGCAGTCGGGTTTTTAATTTTTAATTAATCCCCAAAGTTATTAAGGCAGAATAGTACTTACTATGATAGACGATGACGTTTTGTGCATCATCCTTGTACCGCGTTCCTAACTTTCTTTACAGCAAATAAAAAAAAAAGTTCAGATAAAATGCTGCGAGCTGTCAAGTGAAAGCCAATTTTGTAAACATATGTGCGGTATCAGCAAAGAATAATTATATATTAGTACTAACGATATCGGAGTGTTGTGTATGTGTGCGTGTCTTCGACAAACTTCTTAGCACGTTCTATCATAGTAAAAGGAAAGAATAGTAGGTTGTGGTAGTACAATGGTACATCGCGCGGTTTGTATGTGTGCGAGCCCCAGTAGGCATGCACCATACGCACGCATACTGCAATAAATAGGAATGACATAAGACCATAGACCATTGTTATTTAATGTAGTGTGCGTACGTATGGTGCGTGCCTACTGGGGCGCGTACACATACAAACCGCATGATGTACCATTGTATGAAGACAACCTTCTATTATTTCCTTTTACTATGGTTCTATCGAGTATTTTGGAGTGGTTTTAATGTATATGAGTGCGTTTACAGTGTGAATACAGTTTAGAGTGGTTTTGATTGGCTTCACATTAAATTTACGCCGAGAATTCACTTGAGGTTGTATTTGTTTTTTTTTTGATCTGAGCCCTCTGCTTGTAGTAAACGTACGCCATACAGTTAGTAGACATATCCGCATCCTCTCAGCTTGAACCGTGTCCATTAAAGCTGAGCGAACCAATGTGGAATTAATTAAATCTGATTGTTTGTTTACGACACGAATCCGCTCCACTCCACTCCGCTCCGCTCCTCTTTGCTTTGGTGGATTACAGGGCTTACTTAAGCAGATATGAGGGAACTCAATCGATCTCCGCTTTGATTACGCCATACAATTAGCAGAAATATCCTAGTCCTCTTAGCTTGAACCGTGTCCTTTGAAGCTGAGCAAACCAATGTGGAATTAATTAAATCATATTGTTTGTTTACGACACGACTCCGCTCCACTCTACTCAACTCCTCTTCGCTTTGGTAGATGACAGGGCTTACTGAAGCAAATATGGGCGAGCTCAATTGATCTCCGCTTTGATTACGCCATAAAATTAGTAGACATCCCTGCGTCCTCCCAGCTTGAACCGTGTCCATTGAAGCTGAGCAAACAAATGTGGAATTAATTAAATCTGATTGTTTGTTTACGACACGTCTCCACTCCGCTCCGCTCCTCTTCACTTTGGTGGATGACAGGGCCTACTGAAGCAGATATGGACGAGCTCAATCGATCTTCGCTTTGATTACGCCATACTATAAGTAGAAATATCCTAGTCCTCTCAGCTTGAACCATGTCCATTAAAGCTGAGCGAACCAAAGTGGAATTAATTAAATCTGATTGTTTGTTTACGATACGACTCCGCTCCACTCCACTCCACTCCGCTTCTCTTCGCTTTGGTGGATTACAGGGCTTACTCAAGCAGATATGGGGAAGCTTAATCGATCTCCGCTTTGATTACGCCATACAATTAGTAGACATCCCCGCGTCCTCCCAGCTTAAATCGTGTCCATTGAAGCTGAGCGAACAAATGTGAAAATTAATTAAATCTGATTGTTTGTTTACGACACGAATCCGCTCCACTCCACTCCGCTCCGCTCCTCTTTGCTTTGGTGGATTACAGGGCTTACTTAAGCAGATATGAGGGAACTCAATCGATCTCCGCTTTGATTACGCCATACAATTAGCAGAAATATCCTAGTCCTCTTAGCTTGAACCGTGTCCTTTGAAGCTGAGCAAACCAATGTGGAATTAATTAAATCATATTGTTTGTTTACGACACGACTCCGCTCCACTCTACTCAACTCCTCTTCGCTTTGGTAGATGACAGGGCTTACTGAAGCAAATATGGGCGAGCTCAATTGATCTCCGCTTTGATTACGCCATAAAATTAGTAGACATCCCTGCGTCCTCCCAGCTTGAACCGTGTCCATTGAAGCTGAGCGAACAAATGTGGAATTAATTAAATCTGATTGTTTGTTTACGACACGTCTCCACTCCGCTCCGCTCCTCTTCACTTTGGTGGATGACAGGGCCTACTGAAGCAGATATGGACGAGCTCAATCGATCTTCGCTTTGATTACGCCATACTATAAGTAGAAATATCCTAGTCCTCTCAGCTTGAACCATGTCCATTAAAGCTGAGCGAACCAAAGTGGAATTAATTAAATCTGATTGTTTGTTTACGATACGACTCCGCTCCACTCCACTCCACTCCGCTTCTCTTCGCTTTGGTGGATTACAGGGCTTACTCAAGCAGATATGGGGAAGCTTAATCGATCTCCGCTTTGATTACGCCATACAATTAGTAGACATCCCCGCGTCCTCCCAGCTTAAATCGTGTCCATTGAAGCTGAGCGAACAAATGTGAAAATTAATTAAATCTGATTGTTTGTTTACGACACGTCTCCGCTCCGCTCCTCTTCGCTTTGGTGGATGACAGGGCTTACTGAAGCAGATATGGGCGAGCTCAATCGATCTCCGCTTTGATTACGCCATACTTTAAGCAGAAATAACCTAGTCCTCTCAGCTTGAACCGTGTCCATTAAATCTGAGCAAACCAATGTAGAATTAATAAAATCTGATTGTTTGTTTATGACACGTCTCCACTTCGCTCCGCTCCTCTTCGCTTTGTTGGATTACAGAAATTACTGAAGCAGATATGGGGGAGCTCAATCGATCTCCGCTTTGATTACGCCATACAATTAGCAGAAATACCCTAGTCCTCTCAGCTTGAACCGTGTCCTTTGAAGCTGAGCAAACCAATGTGGAATTAATTAAATCTGATTGTTTGTTTACGACATGAATCCGCTCCACTCTACTCCGCTCCTCTTCGCTTTGGTGGATTACTACAAGGCTTACTGAAGCAGATATGGGCGAGCTAAATCGATCTCCGCTTTGATTATGCCATACAATTAGTAGATATCCCCGCGTCCTCCCAGCTTGAACCGTGTCCATTAAAGCTGAGCGAACAAATGTGGAATTAATTAAATCTGATTGTTTGTTTACGACACGTCTCCGCTCCGCTCCACTTCACTCCGCTCTTCTTCGCTTTGGTGGATTACAGGGCTTACTGAAGCAGATATGGGGGAGCTCAATCGATCTCCGCTTTGATTACGCCTTACAATTAGTAGACATATCCGCGTCCTCTTAGCTTGAACCGTGTCCATTAAAGCTGAGCGAACCAATGAGGAATTAATTAAATCTGATTGTTTGTTTACGACACGATTCCGCTCCGCTCCACTTCACTCCTCTTCGCGTTGGTGGATTACAGGGCTTACTGAAGCAGATATGGGCGAGCTCAATCGATCTCCGCTTTCATTACGCCATACAATTAGTAGACATATCCGCGTCCTCTCAGCTTGAACCGTGTCCATTGAAGCTGAGCGAACAAAATATGTGGAATTAATTAAATCTGATTGTTTGTTTACGGCACGTCTCCACTTCACTCCGCTCTTCTTCGCTTTGGTGGATTACAGGGCTTACTGAAGCAGATATGGGGGAGCTCAATCGATCTCCGCTTTGATTACGCCTTACAATTAGTAGACATATCCGCGTCCTCTTAGCTTGAACCGTGTCCATTAAAGCTGAGCGAACCAATGAGGAATTAATTAAATCTGA
Source organism: Coleophora flavipennella (assembly GCA_947284805.1). Taxonomy (NCBI): domain Eukaryota; kingdom Metazoa; phylum Arthropoda; class Insecta; order Lepidoptera; family Coleophoridae; genus Coleophora; species Coleophora flavipennella. The sequence goes on from OX369302.1 coordinate 5,265,082, forward strand.
TTGTTTGTTTACGACACGATTCCGCTCCGCTCCACTTCACTCCTCTTCGCGTTGGTGGATTACAGGGCTTACTGAAGCAGATATGGGCGAGCTCAATCGATCTCCGCTTTCATTACGCCATACAATTAGTAGACATATCCGCGTCCTCTCAGCTTGAACCGTGTCCATTGAAGCTGAGCGAACAAAATATGTGGAATTAATTAAATCTGATTGTTTGTTTACGGCACGTCTCCTCTCCGCTCTGCTCCTCTTCGTTTTGGTGGATTACAGGGCTTACTGAAAAATGTTTATTTCCCTCATGTGTTTTTTATATTCTATGAAATGGTTATTAGAGTGCGATTTTGGTTCCAAAATGACCAATATATTTCTCAGCGTAATTTCGGGTCCTATTATAAGTACAAAACTGTCAAAAAATACGAGTGTGCTGTAGACCACACGACTGAAGTAAAACTTCTTTAGCTCCATCTTTAAGTATGAAAGTAAATACTTAGTCTTCAGAAAATAATCAAATCTTTTTTGTCATATGCAGGTACAGACAGTTTATGAAAAGAGTTTTATTATCCTTTGAAAATGATCAAACCTTTTTTATCTTATGTGTTTGTTTTGACAACTGATATTGTTTCCTTGGCAACCGATTTTGTTGATAAACAAAAGTAAATAGTATCTCTCTTTCTATCTTCATTAATTTATATATCCCTTTCAACCTTGCGTGCGCTTTGCCCCAACACACTTCCGTAACGCTCTCGTCACGCATCCACCAGCTTACTCCCCAAGTCAAGCGTGCGTAAAGAAGTTTTACTTCAAAAACCTTCACCATCCTGTATATTATTTTTACTGATTTAAAGAACAATTACCGGACCATTGTGAGTTTTAAAAAAACACACCTAATTATAAATGTAATTATAATTAGACAATGTTTTACCACCGAAGGACAAAAATTCAGACGTGTCACACGTTGGCAGTTTTTATTAGTTTTCTAGGAACTATGTAAGTTTTCGATTTGAGTTTTAAATTTATAAAATCATTAAGGGTTGTAGTCAAGGGTTTACCAACTGTGAATAAAAAAAAATAAAGGACTGTGAACCCATGGCGAAAATTCGACTTTTCATACAAACGGCGATAACGATATTCACCTCTTAAATGTTAACCGATTTGACCAATGTATACTCTGTCGAGGGATGTTGTTCGATAGATGTAGGTTGTGTTGGAGAAGATGAAAAGTTACCAGGTTTGCAGTTCACGAAAATACCGATTTATTTAAATTTACAAGAATGTTTTACAGAGAGAAGGTTGTCTTTAGGTTGGTTCTATACCGAGGCGCGGTTCCGGAACGACTGGCGAGCCTCGCACAGTGCATTTGCTAAATGCTAACAAAGCGCAAATAAAATATCTAGTACATGTCGATACAACTCTTTCGAATAAAAAAAAATATTTGAAAATCGGTCCACAATTGACGGAGATATCGGTGGACATACATAAAAAAAAAAATAATATACAGTCGAACACAGAACCTCCTCCTTTTTTGAAGTCTGATAAAAAATGGCCAAAATTAGTTTTGTATGAAAACACGTGAACGACAATAAAATAAAACTTATTAACTTTATCGAAAAAACAAAAGCGTACGAGTATACAAGTCATAGCCTCGCTTTTGTTCTGACTACCAAAAATTGGTCCAAATCGGTTAAAACATTTATGACGTGAAAATCGTTATCGCCGGTTGTATCAAAAGTCGCAGCTTCACAATCCACTTAAGTGTGTTTATAGGGTTCCGTATCCAAAGGGTAAAAACGGGACTCTATTACTGAGACTTCGCTGTCCGTCTGTCCGTCTGTCACCAGGCTGTATTTCATGAACCGTGATAGCTAGACAGTTGAACTTTTCACAGATGATGTATTTCTGTGGCAGCTATAAAAACAAAAACTAAAAAACGGAATAAAATAAATATTTAAGAGGAGCCAACAAACGTGATTTTTTTGCTCGATATTGATAACGGCAACTGGTAGACAATTGAAATATTCACAGAATATTTAGTTATATATTCACTTTCATCATATCAGCTCATATGCGTCCCCACCGAGGGGCTCGAGCCTACCCCGAATTAGGGCGATCAGGCCTTAGTCGACCACGCGGGCCCAGTGCGGGTTGGTCGACTTCACACACAACCTGCGAGTTTCTTCGCAGGCGTGTGCAGGTTTCCTCACGATGTTTTCCTTCACCGTTAAAGCAATCGGTAAGTATATGTACGTAAGTTTTTGAAAAACTCATTGGTACATTGGCCGTCCAGATTTGAACCCGGTACCTCTGGTTAGAAGAACCGATTCGTTACCGGTTGAGCCACCGACGCTTTTTTCACTTCACTTTAAAAATAAATAATTAAATTAAAATAAAATAAATATTTAAGGGGGCTCCCATAAAACAAACTTGATTTTTATAGATAATGGTACGGAACCCTTCGTGCGCGAGTCTGACTCGCACTTGGCCGGTTTTTTACTTTCTCTACCCTTTAGTAGATACGGTACGTACGTAGGTAAAAAAAATATCCAGAAAAGTAAAGTTTTTCCAATTTTCATAAAAATGTGTTCAACATCATTAACATACACCGAGAAACCGAATATATCTCAATCCGTTATGTGATTGCTAGTCATTTGAGTTACTTTTTATCAACTGTCAAAAACGACATTTTGTTCTGAAATTGTTCGTGTTACAAACTTGTGACGTCATTGTCTTTGAAGAACTAATTTAGTGATTTTGATAAATATAAAATTGAAATTAGAAATGTTAAATGAATAAGTTTTTATGCTTTTGTAGGAGAAATGCTATTTAGTGAATAATGTTATGTAAACCAAGTCATGTATTATCTCGGTTACGTTAAAACCAACTTCCACACCATGGGTCCCTGTGCTGTCTCATATCGCTCCTACACAACTTAGGAGGACCTCTACCGCCGCTTCAAAAACCCAGTGCCATATCAAATGCCCATCGCCAAGACTCTCGACGAGCTTCCACCATGGTGGACATGCATGTCGCCCCTCATCACGAAAACCCATTTGGACGGATCCACAAATAATGTGTTCGTACGACGTCCGCTCTGAATGGAGAAAACAGTGGCATGCTTCGGATTGCTCAGAAACAAGCCTGGTGCAGGACCCCATAGTTCGTATGGCTGGTTTTAACCAAAACCGTAAATCTGGACCACACTAAACCGCATAAGAACTGGCCAAGCCAGGTGCAACTACCAACTGCACAAATGGGGCATTAAGAATTAAGAGCTCCCCTAGCTGCGACTGCGGGGCTGCCGAGCAGACGACATGGCACATCGTAGTGGAGTGTCCGAATCGGTGTTTTACCCCCCAGGCTGGGAAGACCTGAACAAACTCACCCCGGAGGCCAAAAACTGGATCCAGAATCTTGATATAGAATTGTAGTTTATATTGCAGGAACTAAATGTGGCCATAAGATAATAAAAATTGCCCCGGTTCATCGCAGCCTTCCTCAATTTCCCAAAACCTTTGCATTTGTTTATTTAATGTATAATTGCATTTACATTAAATAAACATCTGGTTTCCTCTAATATGGTTAATGGGAGCGATGGCACAGATTACTAATTAGTTACTACGTAAGCGATGGCTGACTCTCGCGTTGTACTCGTGACCAGGTCCGTGTGAACTGGCCTACTCTTGTCAGAGGCATTAATGACATTCAATGATTTTTATGTATAACTTTTCGTGTCATATTTTTTTCATGTTCTAATGACATAATCTGGTTTAATTCAAAAATTGAATTTTGACGTTATTAACTAGTAATTGTTTTTTTCTAGATTTTTCACAAATTAAATTATGTTATTATTATTTTATGACAGCGGGTAGCGCAGAACCGGTCGTCGTGGAAATCCTTGGGAGCAGTGGACGTCTTTCGGCTGATATGATGATGATGATCAGAAGGAGTGTAATTTGCACCTATTTTGAATAAATACCTTGAATCTTGAATCCTGCAATTTGTGAGAATATTAATTGGACCTGATATTACCCAACCTAAGAGAGTCCTATTAAGAATTGGTAGCCCGTCTCCAAGTCTATGTTGCCCTATACCACGCCCCGTACACTTCATACAACGGGACAGCAATGACATTTAAAAAAGGAATGACGGAGCAAACAAAATGGCGGCGAAATCCTATACGTTCGACAACCAAACTGTAACCAATCTCTATCAATCTGGGTGACGAGGGGGTGAGGTCGCAATTTAGAGAGCGGCAGGGAGAGTCCATACTGTATGGTAGTACTAATATAATTATACTTTGCCTATACACAATAGGCTAAAGAATTGATCTGCCCCTAGTATAAAATCTATTTCCCCAGCCTCATTAAACTGCCATCGGCAAGTTTGTATTTTGAGGAAGTTTCAGATATGTTGTTGGTATTTTTGTTGTTAATTTGCAAATATTAGGCCGTTCGGCCAGTAAAATTCTCGAGTGGCGAAAGAGCACCGGATAACGTAGCGTAGAAATGCCTCCCACGCGGTGGACCGACGACCTGGTGAAGATTGCGGGAAGTGGATGGTTGCAGGCAGCGCAGGGCCGGTCGTCTTGGAAATCCTTGGGGGAGGCCTTTGTCTTGCAGTGGAAGTTTTTCAGCTGATTTGATGATGATGATGACGAACAATAAAACAAGTGATGTTTGTTTGGTGTGTGTCTTGAGTTGACTATTGTTGTATTTTACAGAATGAATCCATTTTTGATGAACAGTTGTTGAAATGTTCACCTCCATATCAATATTTATCACATCAGCTCATATATACGTCCCCACCGAGGGGCTTGAGCCTACCCTGAATTAGGGCGAACGGGCCTTAGTCGACCACGCGGGCCCAGTGCGGGTTGGTCAACTTCTCACACAACCTTCGAGTTTCTTCGCAGATGTGTGCAGGTTTCCTCACGATGTTTTCCTTCACCGTATATCAATATTATCCTTTGTTATTTCCAATTTTTTGAACGCACCTTCGGTAATAAAATTTGTCTGAGAGCCGGAATCTAATAATGCCCTTATTTTATTGAGTTCTGATTTTTGTCTTACACATGAACTTGTGCAGTTGAAAGATATATGTATTTGACTAGTGGTTGTTGTTATTCTTGATTGTTAACACCCATGGTTGTGTCACAGTCTAAGAATCCATACAGTCGTCCAACGCTTTTGATAATCGCGTCATGACCGACATCACTAGTCACTGATCATGATCACAGTACCAAGGGTTGTCACAATAGTTGACAATAAAATGAAAGAAAATGCCATCACGTAGAAAAATGACTTCAATAGTGTAAAATCGATATTTAAAGGTCCCTGACGTTTCTAAATGGACCTGATATTACTCAACTGAGGTCTCCGATCAAGAATCCGTTGTTAGAATGAAAAAATGGAGGCAACTTTTTAGTAACTGATTCGATTGCTTCCGAAATCGATATCTGAAGTCCCCTGAGGTCCCTTATCATTATCACGAATCCGTTGTCAGAATCGAAAAAAGTTGCCGCCATTTTGAAATTTTTAGTTACTACACCGATTGTTTCGCAAGTCCGACTCACACTTGGCCGTTTCTTGAATTTTTCCTTTGGATTCGCCAATAACTTCTTACCTCGGTGTTAAATTACAAGTTTCTAAGTCACCTAGATGATGTCGTCAATATCTCAGAAATGGTAAAAGATATGTTAATGAAAATTGGTATTCTAGGTAATTTTTTAGGGTTGCCACCATAGTATAAATTCACTTATTAATTTTTTGCTCAATAATGGCTTAAAGATTTTGATTGAACTCAGTATTTTACCATAACTGTATAATATGGCCTACCAATACGCGGTAGTCCGTTGTTCCTAGAAAAATCAGAATAAGGAACCTCCCATCCAAATCCATGTTGTGTGTTACTTTTTCTCAAAAATGGCTCAAAAGATTTTAATGAAACTTTGTAAATAATTAGAACTTAATAAGGCCTACTGCACTGAGTACTTCATAATTCCAGGAAAAATCTGGGTAAGGTACCTCCCATACAAACTCAAATTAATTGTAAATTTTTCATCAAGTCTGACATACTTACCTAGTTAAATTCTTTGCTACTAAGTAAGTGGAATGATTGATGGGAGCGATGGCTGACTCTCGCGTTATACTCGTGACCGGGTGCTGTCCGTGGGAACGGGCCTACTCTTGTCAAAGGTTTCAATGACATTCAATAATCTTATGTATAACTTTTCATGTCATATTGTTTTCATGTTCTAATGACATAATCTGGTTTATTTCTAGGATTTAATTTTGACATTATTAACTAATGATTGTTTATTTCTTGATTTTTCACAAATGAAATTATGTTATTATTAATTTATGACTATCAGAAAGAGTGTACTTTGCACCTTTTTTGAATAAATACCTTGAATCTTAAACCTTGATTTATATTGTTGATTTGTGTATGCCTAATTACGACAGACGGTGAAAGCTTCGCGAGAAAGTATGCACAGCGTGGCTGTCTGGCTGTACAATTAAATTATAACGTTTTGTTTCAGCCCTGTGAGTGTTTGTTTATCATGTTTTGTTTTATAATTGTGTTTCTTCCAGAGCGATCGACTTCAATCATGGGGTTCCTTGAGGATCGGGACACGAGTAACCTCCCCTCCATTCCGGAGTTTTACAAGGGGAAGACTATTTTTGTTACTGGAGGATCAGGTTAGTAATAAATACATCAATCGCCATCGCCATCATCATCATCATCATGGATAGATAGATGGCACTGTAAGTTATTTAGACCTCAATATTTTTTTGGGGTGTCGGGTTTTATTTTCGTTACGAAATTTCTTGATTCGGTTCCCTCAAAGCCCGCGATAAAAGCTATTGTGGGCACCTCCACCAAATGTGGGCACCTCCACCAAATGTGACGTCGTCAACGAGACGCCGGGGGTGTAACTCAAAATGAAATACTTGGGATACGTTTTTAAATGATCACCAGCGGTGATTATATATTTTAAAACGTAAAAATTGGAGAATGCTCTGTCGGCTGACTGATTATTATTAGCTTCAATGATTCCTCTTACTTTCTTGCTATGGTTTTTGGGGAACTCAGCCCAGACGCGCGGATATTAAAAATATACTTTTACTGAAAGGACCTCTGTCCTGGCTCACGGTCAGCCCTCGAATCTATCTATTGTTTCAAAAAGCTTCCGAATGACATATAAAATCAAATTTAAATTAATATTCTTAATACGATTCGCGCTGGCAAGAAACTAAGCAAAGAGGCTGAGAGTAGATGTATGTAGAGACATACGATCTCTACATCACCCACCGCCAATTGAGAAACGCACCGTGAAGCGATGTTTTTCTCCACCTCCTGTCTACACCTACCTATAAGTGCCAACGTCTCTTGGCGCCTACCTATAGGGGAAGACGTCGTCAGAGAGAGATCTTTCGATATTGATCCAACAATGGGAGGTAAATTTGGAAAAGTATATGTGCAGACCAACTACACATATACACCGCGTTAATGTTGAAACCGCCCATTGCCCCAGCAGGTTAAACCCCTTAAACCCCTACTGCTCTCTGTCTAACATGTATACATTTCAAAACTAATTCCTCCCTATCTTAAAAAACATAAAGCAAATCTAGCCTGATTCCCTACACCTGACTTAACTCAACTATCCCAAAAATATTTTCTTTTAGTCGCTTAAACCACCTTTAACCTAAATCAAACAAAAATAATTAATGACCATACTATCTGTGGCCTGTAAAAGTTTAAACTATGCAAGACTATCTTAAAAGTGGTGTTAATTACGAGATAAATAAATACTTATTGGTCTGACCATAAAAGTTCCCGGATAATCTGTGGTCATCTCAGATTCAAATAAAAATTTTTCTAAGCACCAATATTTTGAAATCAATACCAGACATCAGAGGAGAAATTAATCATCGTCTGAGATCCACTAGAAATCAACACATCAGGCTCAAAGAAATTTTGCAATATAAACCATAGCCAAATACCAGGGGAATAAACTCCAAATCAGAGCTCTTAGCTAGCGTATTGCTAACACTAAGCTCCCCATAGCGATATAGCTATAACTCATACCCATATTATCTAAGAACAAAGTTAAACAAAAAATTCAAATTCAAATTTTAAGATTATTGGATCTCCTCTCCTCTTCGAACTGGTCAGGTCAGCTATCGGTTTGCCAACATCCTGGCAACCATGCCGCCTGTTCCTGGAAGGATACTGCTTGTCCGTCCTCAACGGATGGTAGCAGCTCTCTCCTCCCCTCCAGAAGTGTACTGCTTGGTGCTGAATGCCCACAGCCGGTCATTTGAATGGTCAGCCAATTTGCCATATTCTCAAACGGTTTTGACACATGAAACAAAATGTTACAGTATTAGCAAAAAATTTATATCCTCATTATTACATTCACCATGACCTACCACTCACTGACAAGAAACTATAATATTACCTACTTGAAAATTCTCAACCAATAAGAGTGAAATTCTCCTCGAATACTTTATATACTAACTAATATAACACCTCAATATTTATTTATATTTTATTTTTACTTCTTTTAATATCATATATTTTTTTTAATATTTTTTTCTCATGCAATTATTTATTTTAAATTTTTAATGCATTTTAATATTTTTTATTTTCTTTTGAATATTTTTTTATAAAAAATAGAAATAACTATACAATTATAACTAAATTAACCTCTTCCTTCTAAAACATTCCCTTTTCATAATTCACTAAAACAAATTAAAGTCTATCTCTCCTATTTACTAATAAGTGAAATATTTTTTTAATTACATATTGCCCCACTTAAATTACATAATTTAAATTTCCATCTGAATAAACATTCCATACCACTTAATCCTTTCTTTTTCCAAAATATTTTCGCCCATACACATATATTTTTATAATCTCTAATTTTCTTAGAATGTGAATCTTTATGATTTAACACACCTCTATAACGCATAATCCTAACTTTTCCCACTTTATAACTATTAGCACGTGTTCCCATCTCATTTATCAATGACATCTTTGGAAATATTTTGTTGGTTACTGCGCGATCCACCTGAACCTGTAAGTCTTCTTTATAAATCTCATCTTTTAAAATCTCATCACCAATCATTTTATCTACATCCTCTATGCTAACCTCAACACTAACTTCGGACTTTTCACCAACATTTTCCTCAACTAATTTCTCTACTATATTTTTTTTATCTACATCCTGTATCAAACCTATTTCCACTTTTTCACCTACACTTTCTACAATTTCAATAATTGGCATTAACGGACCTGAATATTCCTCCTCCTGTATTGATGAAGTCTCGACTTCAAGTCCAACGTTCATCGGTGATGATTGGCTTGACATCACGGGTCCATCCATTATATTTTCTTGTAGTGTTACGATTTCAACCATCTTATCCTCTTCTTTTTGTGGTTGCTGTTGCTCTTCAGTCTTTTCAATTGTCGTTTCTTCTTGTATTTGTGGGGAAACTGCAGCATAATCATAAAATGCAAATTCCTTTTTTATTTCTGCGGTGAAATCTTTGTAAGCCCATTCGTGTAGCTCCTTCTTGTCTGTCAAGCATACTACGAAAGCTTTAGCACATCCCTCTACGGATAAATATATGGCTGCCTTCTTTTGCTCCTCGTTCCAATTCTTATGTTCTCCGATTTTATCTATTGTGTTGATAAATTCTGTTGCACTTCCGTGAAAACCATTGAATTTTTGTTTAGGTAGGGCATCCATTCTTTTGGAAATTATTTTTTTCAGTTTATTCAAAATATATCGTATTTATCGTAAAGACAAAAAACAAGTGGTAAGCCCTTGGCATCATCTCACCTTATGGTAAATGACGATGATGCCGAAGATGGAAGCAGGCTTACCAAGATTCCCCAACGTGATGGGGATCTGGCTATCTTATCTTCAAGGTTGAACACATTAATGCTGTTAACACTGGCGTTTGGCGGCAAGACTTAGATAAGATGGTGGTATGGTAGCTAGCCAGGCGGGCTATGAAAATGCTCTGCCACTAACCAAACGGAGTCTTACAAAGTTGACCCCACCGGGATTCGACCCCACGACCTCCTGGTGTGAAGCGAATGAACTGACCATAACGCCCCGGAGGCGGTTAATTTAGGGGAAACATTCGTGTGAAGCGACCGTAACTCAGAACGACTTGCGCGTTTGTGTCGATCACACAGGTTAACTGATTGAAGCACAGTCATTACCTGGAGGGGTTTAATTGACTGCTTCGTGAGGCACATTAAGCTTTTGTTGCCGTTCGCTATCACTAGATGGCAGTAGTGAGCTTAAGGCGAGACATTGATGAGGATTGACAGTTGTATCTGTTTTTTTTTTATTTACGTGTAAAGAGTAAACAAAATATCCATACTTTTTTCACCTTTTCAATGATTTTCGTTTCAATTAAAACTACAATTAATATGAAAATCCAACTGGGCTACTGAAGAGTGTGTTTATAAAAAAATCAAAATCAGAAAAAAATATTTTAAATAGGTGTTTACACACATTTTTGAATAGTCAAAAAAACTTATTGTCTATTACTAAATCCTGAATCTTTTTCCACAATTGGTAAACCCTTGGCATCATCTCATCTGATGTTAAGTGACGATGATGCCGAAGATGGAAGCGGGCTTACCAAGATTCCCCAATCCAATGGGGAATTGGCTATCTTATCTTTAAGCCGAAACACATTGATGCTGTTAACACTGATGTTTGGCGGCAAAACTTAGATAAGATGGTTGTTGCTAGCCAGGCGGGCTTAGAAAATGCCCTTGCACTAACCAAACTGAGTATTAACTTCGCCGGGAATTGAACCCGCGACCTCCTGATGTGAAGCTATTACGCCACGGAGGCGTTTAAAAAGGATTCAGTTCTTAGTGCTATTGTAGATAAGCCCTTGTTTTTGAGAGGGGCTTGAATATTTTTGATTTCTAAATAAATTTAATTTAAGTAGGAAAATAAATTTAGATTGACTAAAAAACTTTGTAATGTAATGTAGATCATCTCTACATTGTTGAGTTGTAAGAAACATTTTTAGGGTTCCGCATTGTCCAACGGGACCCTATTACTAAGCTTCCGCTGTTCATCCGTAATAAGCAGACAGTTAAAATTATCAGTGTCTTTTTGGAAAAAGTGAAAAATCAAGAGGAGTCGCCATACAAAAATGTATTTTTGGATTTAGATCTGTCGTAAAAACGGTAATACATACGAGTACAATCATGGAACTTGGTGTAATCATATAATAATTCTGAAGTATACACAACGAATAAAAAAAACTTTGTACTGGAGCTGAGGAGTCCGAACAAAATTAAAAACAAAACATTTTTCTGTCGCTCGCGTTTATGTTTTTTGTGTCATGTGGTGGTAGAGATTTATCGAGCCGGTTTTTTATGACCATATTTTAATCTTTCAGGGTTCATGGGCCAGGCGTTGGTAGAGAAACTCCTGTACTCCTGCCCGGAGCTTGACAGAATCTACCTGCTGATGAGGAAGAAGAGGGGAGTTCTTCCGGAGGACAGGCTAGGGAAACTGTACTCCAGTCATGTAAGCCGTTCACAGTTTAGAGGCAAAAATAGAAAAACTATCTACTGATGTGGTAGATTTTTTTCTTTGTTCGTTCACTGTAGAAAAACTCCCCCAACGTGATCTGTCGTGATTTTTGCGTGACTTCTCCTACTCCCTCCGCCCCCTATCGAACCTCACGGGATTTGTGCACAAGCCCTTAGCTATGTCACAGTAACAGACACATCAGAAAGTCCACTGATGGACAAAGACTTAAGGCGTCCCCGCATCCACTAAAATCAGATTTGCATGTTTTCTCATGATTATTTTTTATTCATGATTGGTAAGCAGTTGACATCATCTCACATAATGGTAAGTGACGATGATGCTGATGAAGATGGAAGTATGCTAGATTCCTCAACTCAATGGGGAACTGGCTATCTTATCTTTAAGCCGAAACATATCTATGCTGTTAACATTGATGTTTGGCTGAAAAGGCTAAGATAAGATGGTATCTAGCTAGGCGGGCTTAGAAAATGCCCTTTCACCAACCAAACCGAGTCTTACAAAGTTAGACTCCACTGGGAATCGAACCTGCGACCTTCTAATGTGAAAGTAATGGAGTTAAATGTTACGCCACGGGAGGCGGGTACGATGTTTTCCTTTACCGTTAAAGCAATCTGCAAGTAAATGTCCATATGTTTTGAAAACTCATTGGTTCATTGGCCGTCACCGTACTTATTCGAACCCGGGACTTTTGTAAACAAATTTATTATAAACTATCCGTAGTTTTTGAAAACTCATTGGTACATTGACAGTCACCGTACTTATTTGAACCCGGGCATTTGTAAACAAAGTTAGTATAAAATTATTCGTAAGTTTTGGAAACTCTTTGGTACATTGACAGTCACCTTACTAATTTAAACCGGGACATTTATAAACAAAGTTAGTATAAATTATTCGTAAGTTTTAGAAACTCATTGGTACATTGACCGTTACCGTACTTATTCGAACCCGGAACCTTTGTAAACAAAGTAAGTATAAATTATCCGTAAGTTTTGAAAACTCATTCGTACATTGGCCGTCACCGTACTTATTTGAACCCGGGACCTTTGTAAACAAAGTAAGTATAAATTAATATATAAATATGAATACTGACTGACTGACTGACTGACATAGTGATCTATCAACGCACAGCCCAAACCATTGGACGGATCGGGCTGAAATTTGGCAAGCAGGTAGATGTTATGACGTAGGCATCCGCTAAGAAAGGATTTTGAGAAATTCCCACGGGAACCGCAAAAATCGGGATCTGCGCGGGCGAAGCTGCGGGCATCCACTAGTATTACATATACTTTTTACTGAAATAATTAAAATATGTTTGTGTCAGAGCTCGATCAATGTTGATGTAAACCAACTCGAAAAAAGAAATGAGCATAATTGTTTCGATCACCAATGATAGCTTCAAACACAAATCACAAAAATTTAAAATTTCATTATAGGTTGTACTAATTTGTTGGGAGAGGCCTTTGTCCAGCAGTGGACGTCTTCTGGTTAAAGTGATGATGGGTTGTACTCAAAACGATAGATCTACCATCAAAATAAAGTAATCAAACAATACCAAAACAATCTTGTTTTCAAATGCCCAAAAAGACAAGATTTATCACAAAAATAAAACAATACCAAAAGAAAATAAATAATTATTTGTATTATGGTTAGTAAGAAACGAGCAAAGTTGCTTCTGGCGCTTTGCCGGCCACTGCCGCGGCACGCTTGCTTCGCTCGTTTGGCTCGCGCGTTGTCTATCATGTCAAACTTAAGGCGGTAATATTACAGATTTTCGTTATTTTTGACTTTAATAACTCCCAAACGATAGAAAAGAAAACCTAAGGTTAAAAAAGAAAACCCTTATTGTTGATGATTTTTCTTAAAGTCAAAAGCTATTAGAAACACGATTGAGTAGTTTTGGCTCAATAGAAAAAAATCCCAAAGATAGGTCTACTGACATTTTGAAGTATAAATTAAAAAAATATACAACAATATTTGTTAAGATAATAAAAAGTGAGTAATGTTATTATTTTTTATACTTTCATTGTAGTTTTTGATTGAAGGGAAAAACCATTGAGAAAGTGAAAAAGTGTGTTTATTTTCTTTACTCTTTACACGTTAAGAAAAAGACAGAGAAATACCTCGCCTTAAGAGGAAACCATACCCGTGTTTCTTCCCTGGATAATGACAATAGAGCAAAAATTTTTTTTTCATCAAGCCTATCTACCATGGGCATGCTCCTATGTTTTGTTTTTTTTCCATATCTATACACATATAATAAAACTGTAACGGGGCGTGTCTGTACATGAAATATTTTTGGAAAATAATAACTGTGGTGGACATTTCTAACGATATAATTAGCCAAAACAACAACTTTGGAATTTTTGTCTGTCTGTATATCTGTCTGTCTGTATGTCTGTCTTTCTGTCTGTCTGTGTGTTCGCGCATCACGCAAAAACTACTAGGTCGATTTTTATGAAATTTTGTATAGTGGTTCCTTGTAGCCCGGGTTAACATATAGGATACTTTTTATCCCGGAAAATTCAAGAGTTCCCGTGGGAAAATTCAAAACCGCCACGTGGACGAAGTTGCGGGCACAGCTAGTCTAATAATAAAACGAAGTAGGAGCCTTCAAAAACTGAGAAAATTGCCTAGTTGAAACGACATTTTCAGATACTCACCAAAAACATAATACGCATATTAAAAATATAAAATAAAACATGGCATAGGTGAACCGGCATAGGTAAAGCGTTTAGGTATTAAATTATTTTATACCATTGCCCCTCTAAAAAGCTTATTTTATTCACTGAAAACAATGAATAAAGTTCTTTTAATCACTATTTTGGGTTTTTGAATTTAGAGCACACCAATTATTATTTTTTGTTTGTTTGCCGTTTTCAGGGCAGGCTAAGGCTCATTGGCCATTCTGCCTTGTATGTATATTTTTTCAGTAGTGTTAGTTTACGTCCTTAGTAATTTTTCTTTCACTGTTTTCAGTAATTTATTTACTGGCACTTTATAACTAATTTAACCTACACACTCCAGCAATAGCGCATTTGCTGAAGCTTTGACGAACTTCTTGTGGGAACTCGAAACACTGCATATAAGACGAAGTAACTATTTAGTAATCTGTGATATAAGGTACTGTAATGATTTTATTTCTTTGTGAAAACTAAAAATTGCAATCACTATCTTTTTGCCTTAGACATAATGTTCAATTTCTTTAAAAGTATAACACATAGAGAAATAATGATTTCTGATTATTGTAGAGCGTAGCGCGGCCTATACCCTGGTATCACAAATGCAGTTAATGACTTTTTTGGAGTTTTTTGGCGGGATTTGTGGTGGACGCATTCGTAGTTTTATTTTGTTGTTTTTTCATTGTTTTCTGCTGGGATTTTGTTCAAGAAGTGGTGCATTTTGGAGAAAATCGTCTAGTGCACGTGAGGAATGTGGAGAACAAGAAAATAAAACGAAGGAGGACGTGAGAACCCAACTTGCTCTGGGTGCAGTTTTATAGACGCCCAACAGCAACTGGGTGTTCCACCTCAGAATGCAGCTGCTGCAAATGCTGTCAAGAACTTCAGAGAAGATTTGTAATGCACCGGCACTAGCATTACAAATCCAAAAACAAATGAAGAAAGTGAAAATTATTTACGAACCCGGCTGAAGGACTAGTTTCCATGGCCAAGAAAAATTCACAACAACAAATAATGACTTTTTTCGGAGTATTAGAACCACTTTTTGCGGAGTATTAGAACCCTGAGCGACGCGAGTGATTCATGGCCCTCGATATAAATCCGTTCTATTCAAGAGTTGCATATTGCATACTATACTTTATACCATGACTCCGAGAAAAAGAAACATTTAAGCGAAAATTAACATCGTGAGGAAACCTGCACACACCTGCGAAGAAACTCGAAGGGTGTGTGTAAAGTCGACCACCCCTCACTGGGCCCGCGTGGTCGACTAAGGCTCGATCGCCTTAATTCAGGGTAGGCTCGAGCTCCTCGGTGGGGACGTATATGAGCTGATATGATGATTCATATTTTTTAAACATAGTAGTAGGACCTCTAATATGGATATTATTATATACCGTAGGGTTGGCAACCCTAGTTGCGAGGCCGACGTGCGGGAGCGTGGAAATAGGTTATCCCCAGATCCCTCAGGAACTATGTCGGGCTATGGTAATTAGTACCTAGTCAATGTGATTTCCCACTCCTTCAGCTATACAGAGTGTAACAAAATTGGTGTAGGTCCCGTTAACTGGGGGTTCTACTCGTCATACTGAACAACTTTCTCCAAGGAACCCATAGTCAATTCTTAAAAAAAAAATTGGACCCCCATACTAAAATTCACAAAATCGGTCGATCAGCTGATCAATTTGTATGAAGAGTAAAATATTTTTTTTTACGTTTTTATTAAAGTCGTAGAACAAATGTTGTTCAGTATGATGAGTAGGCGCCCCAGTTAACGGGACCTACACCAATTTTGTTACCAACCAACAAACACATTTTCACATTTATAATATTAGTAAGGACTAGCTTTTGCTAGCGGCTTCGCTCGCGTATACATAGTCTGTATGACTGTCTCCGAGAGTGCGCAGTGGGCAAAAGTAGCCTATATGTTAATCCAAGTCCTATTCTGTCTACTGTCTTTAACCGCCTTCGTGGCGTAATGGTTAGTCCATTCGCTTCACACGCTTCACGGAGGTCGCGGGTTTGATTCCCGGTGGGGTCAACTAGTAAGACTCGGTTTGGTTGGTGGTAGGGCATTTTCTAAGTCCGCCAGGCTAGCTACCTTTAGCTAGCTTTAGTTTATTTATATTAAGTACCTAATACTGACATTATTTTTTGCCGAATAAACTTCATTTCTTTCTACCACCATCCTATCTAAGTCTTGCCGCCAAACATTAGTTTTAAATACATTTATGTGTTCCGTCTTGAAGATAATATAGCCAGTTCTCCATTGCGTTGGGGAATCTTGGTAAGCCAGCTTCCATCTTCGGCATCATCGTCACTTACTATCAGGTGAGATGTTGCCAAGGGCTTAACAATTGTGAATAAAAAAAACCTACCAAATTTCATCCAGATACGTTCAGTAGTTTTTGCGTAAAAAAGTAAGAAAGATCCATACATACAAACTTTTACATTTATAGTATTAGTAGAATTATGTCGCAATGATATCACAGAATTGACGATATCATGAAATGGTTGCTCATTTAATGAAATGTTGAAATTTCGTAATATCGCCAAATAAAAATAACCATATCGTTAATGCACCCATAATTAATTAAGGGATGGATATTTTTAATTGTTGCAGTGTTTCAATCGTCTAAGAAAAGAAAAACCAACAATTTTCCGGGAAAAAGTTAATATCATCGCAGGAGATATTACAGAGATGGGTTTTGGTGAGTAGCACAGAAATATAATTTATTATAATACTAGATGTATGAATGAATCCCGACGCTACAGAAAATTAAATAATTGAAATAACATGGGAAAAAAAACCAACATGTCCATCAGGTTAAGATGACATACTTCAGTCTTAGTTGACATCATACCTAATTATCGGTGCACAATTCACAGTTGAACACCTTAATTTTTAGTGAGTAATGCTTGCACATAGAGTGTGTCACCATCACTGACATAATTGACAACAGACCCAATAGTTCCCTGGCTTCGATTTGTCATTGTCATCTTGTGCTTATATGTCATCTTACCCTACGAGGTAAAAATATTTGCACTTGACAATTAAAAATTATGAGGTCACTTTAACTATTGTTCAATATACGGACAGTGACACATCAAGCTATACAAAACCAGTATAAGCTGGCCGCGCGACGCCTTTGCGTTTCAAAATACGCGAGGCCCGTGTATACTAGTTTTGTATAGCTTGATGTGGCGCCGTGGTACATAATGTACGTTGACCTTGGTTTATATCATACTAGCTTTAGCCCGCGGCTTCGCCCGCGTTGACATCGTTTTTGTGACTGACTTAGAGGGTGCGCGGTGCGCGAGCCGCAAGCGGCTCGCGAACGTGGACATGAATTTTCTCCAGATCCCTTAGGAACTATGTCAGGATATGCTTATTAGTAAATCGTGTTATTTTTCAACCCCTTCAACCATCTCAGTGCAAAAAATCACACAATCCAATGTTCCGTTGCGATGTTAATTAACCAAAAATGAGTATATTTTCAGTTCCCTCGGGAATTGCATCGGGCTATGCAATTTTCACGGGATAAAAAGTAGCCTATGTCCTTCCTTGTGACACAGGCTACCTTCATGCCAAATTTCATTAAGATTGGTCAAGGCATTGAAGCGTCAAAAGGTAACAAACAAAAAACAAACTAATAAACAAACACATTTTAATATTAGTAAGGATAAGTCAAACACAGCAAAAAACTTACCAGATACATATTTATAACATTTGCACAAAATTAATGTTTTCGAGTGACGAAATCAAAACAATTCAAACTACATCCAAACAACGAAAGCGGTCACGAAAGCTGTCAGTGGTCATGCCATCTGTGAGCCGATATGTGAACGTCGTTTAGGTGGTTGTGGTGCGTATAATTGAACGGATATAGGTACTATGTCATCTGGAGCACATTTCCCCTACATCCTTTTAAGCCATGTCACAGGGAATATAGTAAGTACGTTTGAAAACTTCTGACTGTGGGGTTCGCCACTAGCTCTAAAGCCTCTGACGATCCGGACTTGGCCTTGTAGAGTTTGGCCTAGCCTTCCTGAGTTCGGAAAGAGACCCTTGCCCCGCAGCGGTAAAGGACATTATGGCGACGCATTGGAAACTTTGGTCGCATGGATATCGATTTTTCTCAACAATAAAAAAACATATGAAAGTTTTTTTTTGTAAACGAATTCTTCATTTCAATGACTTCATTTAGTCAGTTGCAGAAACACAGTTCGTTAACTCTTATAACAGAAAAAATATACCAAAGAAACCTCTTTTAAAACATATATTTGCATTCTACAGGCAAACCAGACCAATTTTGTGCCTCTAATTTTTTTAGTCGATTAGTCTAAACACACACTTAAATATGCCAGGTGAGTTTTTAAAAAATATTATAGTTTTTAACTGAAAGAAAAAAGTGTGTGTCAGCTCCGACGCACGACTGGAGCTTACTACTTTAATGCGATTGTCTAAACAGGCACAAAATAGGGCTTGACTTTGGTTTTAAGTTTACTCTGCACAGTTTTTATAACTGATGATTCCAATTTCCGGCCTCTTTTCATAGCTGATATGTCAGGTGTTTTAGCTCCCATGATCGCAGCTACTAATGATCCATTTAGTATTTGGCAGCGACTAACATCGTATGCTTTGGATGCGGTTATAAGAGCATATCTTAGGTCATACCATAAAGGGCTCTTACATTGGTTTCGAGTTGACTCTTCAATTATATCAAGAGCATTTTTGTTAAGTTTCTCTTGTAATATTTCTAGTAATTTGTTGATATCTTTCTGTATATCATCACTCGCTTGAATAAGGAAATGATGAAGTGAAAACTGTCGAACATCACTGTGTTTAAAGTCGTTCTAATACTTCAACAGTTTACAATTCATAATTTTCTTCTTTTTGCTTTTTGAAGAAACTTGTGGAAAAGGTCTGTGCTGGTTTCATAATGTGAAACTGTTTTTTTGCAAATTTGATCTATAGTGACGTATTTCATATTAGCCCCTACTCTCGAGAGGATGGGTTTTTTCCAGTATCATTCAACCTCGGCGCAGGAAGGTTATTCACTGCGACGATGGGTCCACGTTAAAAATGCCACTGCATGCTTACAACCACCAGCTGAAGCTGCACAGTCCAAGCACTGGCAACTGACGATTTCACCTTTAGTCTCGTCTATCACCATAGTGACTTTGTATTAACTAGCCCTCACTTTGTACTTCGGGCAGATCTTACAATTGAGTTTGCAAAGACCTGATCCACAACGTAGTTGCACGTACCCAATAGCATCGTCACCATAAGATTCTCGTACAGCCCTGAAAATGCAAACTAATTACTTACTGTAAACAAAATTTATTCTATAAAACCTAAAATCTACTACTGAAAGAAAGACTATTCTTTCGCATTCGCAGGATTAAGGTTACTCACGTAGGTAGTGTTATATTATTTTATAGTACTTACATTGCTGTTTTTACATTTCTCAGCTCTGCAGAATAAAAATCGGCGTTATTTTAGAAGAACATTCCAGCCTTGATTGCGTCCACTTTGGGCAAGTTTCTGCTATCTGCTTTCACAAAATTAACATCCATGATGGAGTGGAATACCAAATTATACGATGGAGATTGTAAAATATCACAAATTTTAAAATCTTATTTAAACAGATCAAAAATCTTAAGACTGCAACCATGACAGATCTGATTACTATGTTGTGACTTCATCTTAGATTCAGCCAATCGTGACTGTTTTGTATCACGTGACAAAGGTGCGCACAATAGGTTGCGCGCGAAAAAAGTAACGCGATCATTAGATTTTACTCCTCATATTTTTGACATACCGGGCGCCTTATATGAAAATCGATTGTTAAGGAGTAAACTCCAAAAACATTGAAAAAGTGCAAAAGTGTGGTTATTTTCTTCACTCTTTACACGTAAAGAAATAGACAGAGAAAACTTTTCCAATCATTGGAAACTTTGATCGCAGGGATATGCCTCGCCTCGCCTTATGTACGGGTTGTAAGGAAGGATCGACCGAACGAGTACAAGATTTTATTCATTATCAGTCCAAATTAATGCATATTATATTTAAGACAAATAACTTTATCGTACACTGGCATCTGACCCTTCATTTGTACCTCCTATATTCGGATAGTTTGAAATATTTTTTTTTAATCACATTTTTATGACTTTGCAAATGTAAAAAATTGATGACTCACTGTCCCAAACACTATGAAAAATACGGCCTCAGTACTAATTTCAATTGACATTTGTGAATTCAATTTAGTTATTTAGTTTTTTTTATATTAAAAAATTGAGTGCGTTTAACTAAATCTCACCTGATGGTTAGAGATTATCGAGGATGGTACACGCAAACTCAAATAATGCCTATTCACTCTCGCCTTGAAGATCCCCAAATTGTAAGAGACGGGAAACACAGATGCAGGCAAGGAATTCTACTCCATTGCTGTACGCATAATAAATGAGGAAGCGTAACGCTTTGTCCATAAAGACTGAATTTTATCAACAAAGGGGTGAAACCTCCCCCTGCGTCTCGTTGACCAAAGGTGGAACGGAGCCGGGGGAAACAGTTCATATAGTTCTTGAGCACACTCTCCGGAATCAATTCGAAAGAATACCGAAAGACAGGCAACTTTGCGGCGATGCTCAAGGCTTTAAAGCTTGTTTTTCACAAGCTCATCGTCGCAAAAATAATCCCTTAATTTTTTTTAACTATGTCAATTTCTATTTTTAAGGATTATCGGACGAGGATAGGACTCTACTCATAAATAGAGTCAACATTATCTTCCATGCAGCTGCAAGTGTGAGGTAAACTTTCACCATCATCCCCTTGGTAATGCCACCAATCAGAAAAATCATAACCCACAGTGTCCAGCAGCTTCGGGGCTGTTCAATAAATAAATAAGACAATTTCTACCACTTTCCGACCCCCCTCTCACCCTATGTGAGATAAATAAGACTTTTTTGTTTGACTTGTTCATTTTTATGTAAGATGGTATCCACCAAAATTACAAATCAATAATGGGAATCACCATCTCTGCAATCTGCCTATTCTAATTATAAAAGGATGTAGAAAACTAAAAATATTGTCCGATTGAAACGTCATTTTCAGACACGCACCAAAAAATAATACGCATATGAAAAATAAAACAGGCAAAGCGTTTTTTTATCACGCTTTTATTAGCTTCACCTGTATGTATGTATGTATGTAACCGACTCCTTTTGCACTCGATTTTGACCCACTTTAAACGGACAGATTTAATTCAAACTTTGTACATTTATCAAGAATTAGTGACTATACATTAATTTCATAAGTTTATCTCTTTATCCTGAACTAAAAATTGAAAAATAAATAAATATAGTTTAAAAAACTAAAAAAGACGCTTTTAAAGCAGAACAAACTAAAAAGTTAAAATTATTCTAAATATAAGCTGGAAACAATAATGATCGAAAAATAGTAGTATTATTGTGAAAAAAGCGTGGGGCGCTTTGTGCCATATTTTTCGTATAACGAACAACCCACGCTTTTTTTACAATAATACTAGTATTATTTGTGCATTATTGCTTTCAGCTTAAATTGAGAATTATTTTTCACTTTTTATTTTGATGTGCTTTAAAAGCGTGTTTTTGTAAACTATATTATTTGAAAAAAATATATATTATTGTTCAAATTTTGGAGGAGGAAATAGGGGACTACGAAATGCTGTTTTGGTCAATTTTAGTGCCTGTTATCGGTCTGCGCTGCAGTTCTCCTTTTCTTGCTGTATACGATGAGGTTTTGGGGAGGGAGACAGGTATATTTTATTTAAATACCTATTCTTTAGACCGCGTTCCCTCTTAAGAATTAAAGTGCATTGACACTTCCAATGACAGATTTGAAAGAAATGTCGGAATTCACGTTTTAAGGAAAACATTATCATCATCCTATTTTTAATACACTTTTATGTTACCATACAATATTTTATTTAAATACAGACAGACAGAGAAATTCATGAAAAATTACCCGTTAGGGGTGTTACATTATTTTGCCTATATCTTTTGTCTAGCTTGCATAACTGCGAATTTTAATAGGGGAAAAAACAAAACATATGGCCATGGTAGATAAAGCTTTGAGGGAAAAAAACATTTTTGCTCTTGTCATTATCCAGTGAGAAAACAGGGGACTACGTTTGTATGGAAGAAATAGCGCCCGCGTTTCTTCTAAGTTCTTGTGGCCTTTTATATTATACATTATGTTTTTTTTAGATTTGAAGACCCATTACCATACGCAGTAAAGCTGAATCTTAGAGGCACATTGCAAATTATCAACTTAGCAAAGGAAATGAGAAATCTGTCGGTGAGTACTATCAAAATAAAAAATCAACAAAAATCAAATTAAAATTAAAAATCATAAATATAAACTTAATGTGTACAAAGTCACGTCATCGAAACGTATGCAGCTCTCATAATGTTCTACTATTCCAACGTATGCTGCTCTCAAAATCAACCCTAAAATTTGAGCGGAAAAGCAACTTTGGAAAATAAAAAAAATAAAAAAAAAATACTTAAAATATGTATAAATACAGAAAATTTAAGTATTACGTCGATGAGATGCTATCCCTACATAATATGCAGTCCTTATAAACGACCATGAATTAAGTATTCATTTGGATTGATTTTTGTGTTATTTTCGCCTTTAGCTCCTACAAATTTGCAAAAAAATATTCATATACTTTTGTTTTCTAATAATCTTATAAAAATAGTCGACTGAATTACACGTAAATCAGACGAGATTTGGCCACAAGATGCAACGAAAGCGGTTTATAATTCAATGGAAATATCTTTGGGAAGGCTACAGCTTAGCATAATATGCTTTTGCTGCGCAAGTGCCTTGCGTGCTGGATCACTATACCATGACGTCAAAAAAATCCGTTTCAAAGCTACCTCTCCTATCCCTGTAACCCTGCTAAACTCTTATTAATTTTAATAAAATTCTGAAATGAGACACTCCGCACATGTCAAAAGATAAGTTACTTCGTCATTTGCAGTTGTTAGTCAGGGTCCACCGTCTCAGTCCACTTAGATGGACCATGGGCAATATTTTTTCTAGTGGTGGACTGAGGTAGACCACGGAAAAAAAGGTCTGTGGTCCACCTTAGTCATTGATTTCTGCATATCATGCTTATTGAACCAAACCTAAGTGCATTCCGCCACCCAGGGGGGAAGCCTTGCATTCCGAATCCCGAGAATCTTCGACAGTGTTATCATCAAACCTATTATCACTCGCTTCGCTCGCTCAACTCAGATGAGCCCGGGAATTTCATGACCTAGTCATAAAAACACATAAATTTTTAATATTAAACTTTAGTTCTGTCATAAAAATATCAACAGACTTTTTGTTATGTGTACCACGGGTAATTTTTTTTATTTTCCATGACAGTTACAGAAAGATGGATCTCGGAAAAAATAAATGCCCGGGGTAGCTGGTCATTTGCTATGTAAACTTTCCAAATGTCTTTATTATTCGCATTTCTTGAAGCACTGGGTAGAAATTATAAAGAGTGTTTGGGAGTTTATTATATAGGTAGGCAGATATTTGTGATTAATTTATTTTGTGTTGTTTCCGTGACTTATTTAAATTATGCTCTTAATTCATTGAATTTTTTTAATCTATACATTGAAATACTAATATTTTTAATTTACTAAAATAGGCTAAGTTTACTAACAAAATGGAAAAGTGTGTAATAAATAAATAAAATAAAATTATATAAATAGATTGAGGCCTTTCGAACGAACACGTATTTTAACATTTACATTCTGGTAATTTACATAGGTCACTAGGATTTTATTTTTAGTACTGTAGACACTGCTCCTAAATGATTTCTTACTATTTTAAGCTTATTTTAAGCCTTGAAAAAACAAATAATGAAATAAAAAAACACAATATTTTTTATTTTATCGTCGGATAAACGTACATATGAAATCTAAATTTGAAATCACATTGGTACGTGGCAGGATTCGAACCACGACCTCCCGAACTGGAGGCGGCGGCCAGCTGTTACGCCACCGACGCTCTCCATTGTCCATGTGATGAAATACAACTATTCCATAATCTAGTCTACTCTATGATATCGCCATATATCTTTTCTTCGATTTTGTACGGGGGGTACTTTGGCGAGTAATTTTTTTCTTCTTCGTCAATCCAGGCATTCGTCCACATATCAACATGCTACTCAAACGCCAAGCATTCGGTTGTAGAAGAGACAATATACCCTCCTTTGGCTGACTGGAGAGAGTTGTTGGAAATCTGCGAAACGATGGACGAAGATACAATAAAAATATTAACACCCAAGTAAGCTTTCACTTTAGAGGACTGTGAACCCACAGCAAAATTTGGACTTTTCATACATACAGCATTAACGATTTTCACCTACTAAATTTTAACCGATTTGGACCAATTTTTGATAGTTTGTCAGAACAAAAGCTAGGCTTATACCTTTCGTTTTTTAAATTACTGGTTATAAATGTTTATTTATATGTTTATAAATAAACAAAAAATGGCCGAAATTAGTTTTTTTATGAAAACACGTGAACAACAATAAAATTAAACTTATTAACTTTATCGAAAAAACAAAAACGTATATAAGCCTAGCTTTAGTTGTGTGTGACTGACAAACTATACAAAATTGGTCCAAATCGGTTAACGCCGTTTGTATAAAAAATCGCAGTTTCACAACCCTCTTAAGTAGCAGTGGGCGAGGCACATAGCTCGTAGAACAGATGGCCGATAGGGTAGTAAAGTTATCGAGTGGTAACCGCGCACAGGAAGACGTAGCGTAGGAAAGCGTCCCACTTGGCACAGTGACAACCTGTTGAAGGTCGCGGGAAGCCACTGGAGATGGGCAACGCAGGCTTTTGTTCAGCCGTTGAAAGTTTCTGCCCTTTTCATGTTATCTCCTTTAATTATTTTTTTATAATTTTTCTAAAACCATATATTGTATATGAATAAAAGTAACTAACTGCTGTTGTCGTATTACTACTTAAATTAACTGTGTAGAAGATACTACTAGACCCCACTAGGTGTCGCTAGTTTCTAAACAATCGCACTTCGGAAATTTCATTCATCAGGACTTTACATTTTCTCATATATTTTACTCTAATCTATGCATTTAACCTTAAATACTGTGATTTTTTCAAAATTTTAGTCCCAATAGTTTCGGAGATAAGGGAGGGGGAATGGTAAATTTTAGTCCCAATAGTTTCGGAGATAAGGGAGGGGGAATGGTAAATTTTAGTCCCAATAGTTTAGGAGATAAGGGAGGGGGAATGGTAAATTTTAGTCCCAATAGTTTAGGAGATAAGGGAGGGGGAATGGTAAATTTTAACCCATTAGTTTCGGAGATAAGGGAGCGGAATGGTAAATTTTAACCCATTAGTTTCGGAGATAAGGGAGGGGGAATGGTAAATTTTCGCCTATATTCAATTACAAAACAATTTATCATAAAATTATGAAAAAAATATATATTTCAGATTCTCATAACATAAGCACTTTCATTTAATAGGTAACAGGATGTAATTTGCAATTATTTTTTTAAACTTTAAAAGTGTTTAAAATAATTGATTTACGTTACATGTCCGTCTTTGAGTCACCGACCTACATCATCATATATCAGCCGAAGGAAGTCCACTGCTGGACATAGGCCTCCCCCAAGGATCTCCACGACGACCGGTTCTGCGCTGCCCGCATCCAGCGGCTTCCCGCGACCTTCACCTTCAAGGTTCCGTACCATCATACTGGCGCTAGTACAAAGGTTTCCGTACCATCATACTACATGACACTAGTACAAAGGTTTCCGTACCATCATACTGGCGCTAGTACAAAGGTTTCCGTACCATCATACTACATGGCACTAGTAAAAAGGGTTCCGTACCATCATACTAGATGGCGCTAGTACAAAGGTTTCCGTACCATCATACTACATGGCACTAGTAAAAAGGGTTCCGTACCATCATACTAGATGGCGCTAGTACAAAGGGTTCCATATCATCATGCTACATGGCACTAGTAAAAAGGGTTCCGTACCATCATACTACATGGCACTAGTAAAAAGGGTTCCGTACCATCATACTAAATGGCGCTAGTACAAAGTGTTCCATACCATCATACTACATGGCACTAGTAAAAAGGGTTCCGTACCATCATACTGGCGCTAGTACAAAGGTTTCCGTACCATCATACTGGCGCTAGTACAAAGGTTTCCGTACCATCATACTACATGGCACTAGTAAAAAGGGTTCCGTACCATCATACTGGCGCTAGTACAAAGGTTTCCGTACCATCATACTACATGGCACTAGTAAAAAGGGTTCCGTACCATCATACTGGCGCTAGTACAAAGGTTTCCGTACCATCATACTACATGGCACTAGTAAAAAGGGTTCCGTACCATCATACTGGCGCTAGTACAAAGGTTTCCGTACCATCATACTACATGACACTAGTAAAAAGGGTTCCGTACCATCATACTGGCGCTAGTACAAAGGTTTCCGTACCATCATACTACATGGCACTAGTAAAAAGGGTTCCGTACCATCATACTGGCGCTAGTACAAAGGTTTCCGTACCATGATACTAGATGGTGCGGTTTCTCCACATTTAAAAAAACACGTTTTTTGTATGGAGACCCCCTTTATTTTTTCACTTTTTCTAACTTTTAGTATTTGCTGTTATAGCGGCAACAAAAATATATCATCTATAAAAATTTCAACTATCTAGCTTTTTTTTTCACAATTGGTAAACCCTTGAAATCATCTCACCTGGTGGTAAGTGACGATGTTGCCGAAGATGGAAGCGGGCTTACCAATATTTCCCAATGCAATGGGGAACTGGCTATCTTATCTTCAAGCCGGAACACATCAATATTGTTAACATTGATATTTGGCGGCAAGACTTAGATAAGATGGTGGTAGCTAGCCAGACGGGCTTTAAAAATGCCCTACCACCAACCAAACCAAGTCTTACAATTGACCCCGCCGGGAATCGAACCCGCGACCTCCTGTGTAAAGCCAGTGAACTGTGCCTCTGAGCTACGGAGGCGGTTAAACTAGTTTAGGTTACATCAATATTGTTAACATTGATATTTGGCGGCAAGACTTAGATAAGATGGTGGTAGCTAGCCAGACGGGCTTTAAAAATGCCCTACCACCAACCAAACCAAGTCTTACAATTGACCCCGCCGGGAATCGAACCCGCGACCTCCTGTGTAAAGCCAGTGAACTGTGCCTCTGAGCTACGGAGGCGGTTAAACTAGTTTAGGTTAACTATGAAATACAACCTGACCTTAAGCTTAGGATTCAAACTAACGCTCTCGGAATATATCACGTTGCCCCTATAAATTTTATTTCCATTTGACTCATAGCACTTTTGGTTGAAACGCTGGAACCCGTAAGTCAGGCGTTGTTACAGTTTGTTCGCTCATTTAACCGCTTGCTTGACGGCTAACGACAAACACTCTAGAAAAGGTTTTAACCGCCTCCGTGGCGTAATGGTTAGTGCATTCGCTTCACACCAGGAGGTCGTGGGTTGGGGTCAACATTGCAAGACTCGATTTGGTTGGTGGTAGGTGGTTTTCATACCTCGCCTGGCTAGCTACCACCATCTTATCTAATTCATGCCGTCAAACATCAGTGTTAACAACATTGTTGTGTTCCGGCTTGAAGATAAGATAGCCAGTTCTCCATTGCGTTGGGAATCTTGGCAAGCCCGCTTCCATCTTCGGCATCATCGTCACTTACCTTCAGGTGAGCTGATGATGCAAAGGGCTTACCAATTGTGAATATAAAAAAAGGTGCCGCACTGTAGACAATGCCGGGCGGCGGGCGGCACCTTTGGCGATATTTGTTGGGAGCCGTCAAAGGCACGGTTAAATAAGCGAACGACATCCCAACACATAAGCCAAAAAAATTATTAAAAGTTAACAAAAATACCTCAATTTCAGATTCTTAAACGGAATGCCAAACACGTATGTCTTAACCAAACAACTGGCGGAGCACATGGTGTTCGAGGAGCGAGGGCATCTACCCCTAGTCATTATCAGACCCTCGATAGTGATAGCCAGCGTGGCGGAACCTGTTCCTGGATGGGTCAACACTTTCAATGGGCCTGGTGGATTCTCTGTGGCTTGTGGGAAAGGTGTGTAATTTAATCCAAAACTGTCTTTATGTACAAAATAGATTGACAGCCTTCTTGTAAATGGTCTTTGATGCTACTTGTTAAAATGAACGGCTTTCCGCAAGAGTTTTACAAAATTGGTGTAGTTCCCGTTAACTGGGGCTTCTACTCATCATACTGAACAACTTTTGTTCTACGACTTTGCTGAAAACGCAAAAAAAAAATATTTACTTTTCATACAAATCGATCAGCTGATTGACCAATTTTGTGCATTTTAGTATGGAGGGTCCATTTTTTTTTTTGGGAATTGACTATGGGTTCCTAAGGGAAAGTTGTTCAGTATTATGAGTAGAACCCCCAGTTAACGGCTCCTACACCAATTTTTTAACACCCTGTATAAGCCTTTTGTTTTTAGTGTTCCGGCACCAAAATGGCAAAAAAACTGACACCTTATAATTGTCTGCATAAAAAACAGGTATTGCAACGCAGAGATACCGGATACAGCTTTTCTGCTTGGGCAATAGCTTTCATAATATGTTTCTACAGGTCGCATTCCTCAACCGATTCTCATTTATTTATTTATCGTATGGCATTCATATTACACATTGGTTATAATAAAAAAATTTAAAACGTTTAAAATATGAAATAAAAACTTAAAAGTTGCATATCCGCAGATATGAACTCGCGGCCTTAGTCAAGGTTTTGAAATCCTCAGCTAGTCCCTTATATCTGGTGATGGGACTCTCAAATACCGCATGTTGTGTATAGTCTGTTTCGGATCTCCGCACGCGCACGCAGCCGATTCACTACAACCCCTGAAAATTATGTGAGCAGGTTCGATAATTATATGATTTTAAGGGTTCCTTATCCAAAGGGTAAAAACGGGAACCTATTACTATGATTTCGCTGTCCGTACCTCTGTTAGTCTGTCTGTCAGTCTGTCACCAGGCTTTGAACCGTGATAGCTAGACAGATGAAATTTTCACAGATGATATATTTCTTTTGCTGCTATAACATCAAATACAAAAAATTTGAAAAAGTGAAAAAAAAGGGGTCTCCATACAAAAAATGATTTTTTTTAAACGTGAAGCAACTAGCGCTATCTAGTATGATGGTACGAATCCCTTTGTTCTAGCGCCATCTAGTAAGATGCTACGGAACCCTATGTACTAGCGCCATCTAGTATGATGGTACAGAACTCTATGTATGCGGTTCTAACTCACACTACTTCAAATTTTTTTGTCGAATTAGTTTTTGGATTTTTTTCAAAAAAACTTAAAAAATATCATATTTTAGCCGTTTTCAAAAACTCGCGAGGTATTCAGTTCACAGAGTCACTATAGTATCATATTTTTAATCAATTTCAGGAATTAAGTATTGCGTGTATGGTAAGAAAACGACAATTTGTGACTACGTTCCGGTTGACGTGTGCATCAGACATTTCATCGTAGCCGGCTGGGCCAGGGGCACTGCTGAGTAAGTATGTCTGTAGATGTAAAAGTACTGCCTAAGGACCATGACGTCGTCTACGTAACGTAAGGGGATCGTAGTTCGCAGAACAGGTACCGAGTGAAGGAAATACTTTTATACGAATTGAACAATGCAAAGAGCTATGTTTATTCACTTCGTAAAATATATGCATATTATATTAATATACTCTTGCCGTGAGAAAAATACATGAAAGGGATCTCTGCCCTGGCGCGCGGTTTTCAATGGAATCTTACTTTTGATAAAAGACCTCTGTCCTGGCTCGCGGTCCTCAATAGAATGAATCTCAACTGTTTCGGAAAGCTTTCGAACGACTTACTCGTTTGAATTTGAACTTAGATTTTTAATACGATTCGCGCTGGCAAGTGTATATTAAACGAGACGCGAGTGCGTAAATGTAGAGACATACGATCTTTACAGTACATACCTAACATTATTTTTAGGGTTCCGTGACGGGACCATAATACTAAGCCTACGCTGCCCACCTGTCAAATTTTTAAAGGGCCGTATTTTTTGAACTGTAATTGGTAGCCGGCTGATTTATTTACAGAATTTCTAAACTAGCAAGTTTTTTACAAGCTTTTAACTAACTTGCAATGTATGTATTAAATCTTGCAAGTTAAATTTGACCAACTTCCCGGTTTCCGATTAAGCTGAAATTGTGTCTGCATATGTATATCGCGTGACAATACAATATCAAAAGTTTGTACCTAAAAGATTTTAGGTTTTTCGAAAATTACTTTATGAACAATGCAAACAAGCATGTGCAAAAAACCATGCAATCAAGTCTGCAAGCAAGCATACAAGAAAGCATGCAAGCAAGCAAATAATCGACGCAGAACCTTCAGGAGCTCATATCTGTATAGTGTTCTCATATTAACCAATATTAACATAGTAAAGTAGAAGATGTTTATTTTATCTTTTGCGAAGGGATTCGCCCCTCGTTTCTCCTAAAGTATGCAAGTAAACATGCTAGCAAGCAGTCAATAGAGCCCACTTCGAGACACTTATTTGTAGTTGTGATGTCAAACGAACGAGGATTTTGACGTAGAGGCGAGTCCTCGGCAAGCCTATGCCAAAGTATATATATTAGTACTAACATACAGTATGGACACTCCCTGCCG
Source organism: Coleophora flavipennella (assembly GCA_947284805.1). Classification (NCBI taxonomy): domain Eukaryota; kingdom Metazoa; phylum Arthropoda; class Insecta; order Lepidoptera; family Coleophoridae; genus Coleophora; species Coleophora flavipennella. The sequence goes on from OX369302.1 coordinate 5,296,123, forward strand.
CTCTCTAGATTGCGACCTCACCCCTTCGTCACCCAGATTGATACAGATTGGTTACAGTTTGGTTGTCGAACGTATAGGATTTCGCCGCCATTTTGTTTGTTCCGTCATTCCTTTTTTAAAATGTAATTTCTGGCCCGTTCTATGTGTCCAGGGTGTGCCTATGCTAATAAATAAGTATATTGGGAGGAGGTTGCGGGTTCGATTCCCGGTGGGGTCAACTTTTAAGACTTGGTTTGGTTGGTGGTAGGGAATTTTCTAAGCCCGCCTGGCTAGCTATCTTATCTAAATCTAGCCGCCAAACATCAGTGTTAACAACATTGATGTGTTCCGGTTTGAAGCCTATAAGCTTGAATAGGCATGATGTTGAAAATAGGAGGTAAGCTATGGTAAGCCTGCTCCTATTTTCAACATCATCGTCACTTACCATCAGGTGAGATGATGTCAAGGGCTTACCAATTGTAAATGAAAAAAAACTGGTTGTCTGTGAAGTCGGTTTATGGACGATAATTTTACGTGATAACGTCGTAAGAAAACATTGATCACAAGCCGAACGTTTAAGCCGATCGTGCCTCTCTATCGCTTGTTCCGCGCTCTCGCTTGCAAGCGGAACGTGACACTTTTTCGTGCACGCAGCCGGCGTTCATCAATTTATAAGACGTTATCACGTCAAAAAAGGATTTACAAGCTTTTAATTAACTTGCAATGTATGTATGTTTGTTCGGGTGAAATCTTGCAAGTTAAATTTGACCCACGTTCCGGTTTTGAGCTGAAATTTTGCATGCATATGTATATCGCGTGACAATGCAATATTAAAAGGTTTCGTCGAAAATTATTTATTTTCAGATTAAAAGCAACAGACGAAGTGCCCATTTACAACTGCTCTGCTAACTATGGACAAACGGTTGAGGAGGTTCTTTCAAGAATGTACAAATACGGTTCAGTTTATCCTGTCGAAAATGGTATCTGGGTCATGAAACTACCAATAGTGACGAACATATTCTTTTATTACTACGCTTGTGTAAGTATACCGTCATGTTTTAGGGTTCCGTGTGGTACGGAACTCTATGTAAATAGGAGTCTACTTATTCTGGTATAAGGAATTTTATTTTTCCTGTGGAAACGGAAGGACTTTAGATTTTTTCCTAGATTTTTTTGTATTCTATGAATTAAACCTAATTCTCGGACCGTACCTCAAAAAGTAAAATTGGAACCATCTTCTTCTTATTCGTGTGAGAGTCACAGCTGCTTGAGCCAATATAATATAATTGGAACCATTATAGGATCACTCCCAGGTCTGTCCGTTTGTCCGTCTGTCACAGCCAATTTGCTCCGTAACAGCTGGACTGATTGAGTAATATTTGAGTATGATTGAGTAATATAATAGTAATAAAATTTGGTACACGTAATATGTAAGTCCGAAGCTTTGGTGGCTCAACCGGTTACGACTCGGTCCTCCTAACCAGAGGTGCCGGGTTCAAATCCGGACGGCCAATGTAACAATTAGTTTTTCGAAAGTTACGTCACATAATTTACTCACCAATTACTTTAACGGTGAAGGAAACCATCGTGAGGAAACCTGCACACACCTGCGAAGAAACTCGAAGGTTGTGTGTGAAGTTGAACAAACCGCACTGGGCCTGCGCTGTCGACTAAAGCCCGATCGCCCTAATTCAGGCTAGGCTCGAGCCCCTCGGTGGGGACGTATATGAGCTGATATGATGATAGGACCACTCCCAGGTCGGTCCGTTCGTCCGTCTGTCGCAGCCAATTTGCTCCATAACTACTTGACTGCTATTAACTAACTACTGACCGAAAGATGGTCGGACGTGGGATCTAAATAAATGAATTTTAAAACATTGAGGCCACTTTTGGGGGGTAAATAAATTTCAAAGTATATCGTGTGACGTATCAAATGAAAAGGCTTGTTGTGAGAATTTCAAATATTATTTTTTGATGTGTAACATCTTTGCTCTCGCTTTCCTGCAATTTGTGGGAGTGATTTCGTGAAATGGGACGGAAATGTGTCCCATGGGACGGAAATGTGTCCCATTGTAACAGGAAGTCGCGTTTTTTCAGGCTTTAAAAGCGCGGAAAAGGCAAAGGTATCTATGACCATACAGCCTAGTCTGCCGTATCTTTGCCGTCCTTTTATTAAGTATTTTGTCACATGTTACACATCATATGCGAGTACTGTAGGTAGGGTTTTCAAATACCCGACAATTTCGGATACCCGGTTCTCGGGTACATATTCTTAAAATACCCGGGTATACGCGGGTACCCGGGTATTCTTGTATTTTTTGTGAAACTCGGAAAAAAAACTACAATGATATCAAAAATCAACTTTTATTACGATAATTACCACTCAGATAATATAACCAGCCAACCAGGTACACCATAACCTTGACCTGCAGCATCTCCTGAAATCTGCAGGATACCCAACTCTATCAACTTACAGCAGAGAAATCATATTGGGCTCATTAGAATAGTCTCAATGAATAAGTGTTAGAATATAGTAACCTTGACCTGATGCTGCATCATCTTTTGGAATCTACAGGATACCCAACTCCTAGCCAACTTACAGCAAAGGTATCGTGTTTGGGCTCATTGGAATAGGTGTTAGATAGAACATGGTAATTTTGACCTGATGCTGCAGCACCTTCTGGAATTAGCAGGATACCTAACTCCTCACTAACTTACAACAGATAAATCGTGTTTGGGCTCATTGGAATAGTCTCAATGAATAGGTTTTAGATAGAACATGGTAACCTTGACCTGAAGCTGCAGCATCTCCTAGTATCTGCATGATATCCGACTCACCAACTTACAGCTGAGTTATCGTGTTTGAGATACATGTAGTTTAAAAAGCATGAAATAAAACTTTAAATAAAAATTTAAAAAAACCATGACAAATTAGAAAAGATAAGTAAATAAAATAAAATAAAACAATAAAATAAAAACAGAATAAAACTCTTTTACTACAATAAGTTACTAGGAAATGCTTCGCAACTTAGCGGCCCCCCTACGCGATAACTGTTTGATCAAAATATAACAACATAAATTAAACTTAAAGGACCAAACCATATTATTTTCCAGTTTTTAAAGGTTTTTTTTGTCAGGGATTTTTTTAATTTTTAATTTAAGTTTTATGAGAACATCACTGGATGAAGAATTCAAGGAATATAGAAAAAGGACAGAAAGGTTAAACTAAAAATATTGACAAAACAGATCTGCTGCTATTGTGTCCTAATAAAAAACTGATTAAACCAGCAAAACTTGCTGATTTGCAATCGATGTACAAGTTAATTCCTGAGGATAGTCTCCAATTTTATAAAGATTGAAGAGCTCAGAGGACATTATTTACGACTTTGATGGATTTGGTGAAGTACCAGATTTTGACGTGGATGACGCAGAAGAACAATAACTTTATAATATTTTTTTTACATTTTAGATAAACTTTTTAACTATCACTGGTTTATTCTTTTAATAAAAGGTTATTTTTTCTATAGTAATTTATAAGAGTTTCCTAAAATATAGTATTTTAGGGTATTAAAATAATAATAATGTGATTGGGTCGTTTTAGCAGAATCATCTCAATTTATTGGCCATACAAATTGGCTTTTTTCAAAAATGTTCCAAAAAGGTTTTTTTATAAAAATGTTATCAAAAACTATCACTATACAAAAATCCAATACATGTAGACATAGGAAATTTATATTTCTATTAAATAATCCGTTAAATGATCCGTAACAACTTTATCAAAATAAATAACACAAAAAAGTATACCAATAATACACTAATTTGCGTTTATCTCAATTTGAACTCGGTGTGGAATGGAACGTTTACGCAGAACAACGTCCATATCAAAATTACCCGAGACCCGGGTACGTCCGTTGTTTGTACCCGGGTACCCGAAGTATCAAATACCCGGGTATACCCGGGTCCGGGTACCCGGGTAAAAACCCTAACTGTAGGTCTCGCTCGAATTTTTTTATGATTTTCAGATCAGTAGTTTTGAGTTATCTAAGAAAATAGTCATAAGTTGGCCACTACCCACTCACCCCTACCCCCCTTATCTACGAAACTACTGGGCCTAAAATCTTGAAAAAATTACAGTATATGAGGTTGAATTTACCTAGAGCAAAGTATTTACTGAGAGGTCTTGTTCTGTTGGTAGAGTTACAATTACCCTGTTTGTGTAAACCAAAAACGCACTTGGCCGATTTTTTAGGGTTTCGTACCTCAAAAAGTAAAAACGGAACCATTGTAGGATCACTCGTGTGTCTGTCTGTCCGTCCGTCTGTCACAGCCAATTTGCTCGAAAACTACTGGGCCGATAGAATAGAAATTCGGTACACACATGTCAGTTGGTGACACAAAGACGTGCGTGTAACGTTACTTTATGAATTTTAAACTTAGGGCCACTTTTGGCGGGTAAATTAGAAAAAAAAAACAATATATGCTATAGGTATGTGACATATCAAATGAAACGGTTTGTTGTATCTCAAATGTATTTTTTTATAAGTATATGACAAATGGTTTTAAAGTTATTTACGAAAATAGGCGATAATTGACCATTCCCCCCCACCCCTCCCTCTTATCCCCAAAACTACTGGGCCTAAAAATCTTAAAAAAACACAGTATATGAGATTTAATGCATAAAATACAAGAAAATCTATGAGGAAACCTAAAGTCCTTCCGTTCCCACAGGAAAAATAAAATTCCTTATACCAGAATAAGTAGACTCCTATTTGCCTAGAGCAAAGTATGTACTGAGAGGTCTTGTTCTGTTGGTAGTTTAGGTTTTGGTGCGGAACCCTGTTTGTGAGAGCCCAGGTCGCACTTGGCCGGTTTTTAGAGTTTCGTACCCAAAGGGTAAAAACGGAACCCTATTACTAAGACTTCGCTGTCCGTCTGTCCGTCTGTCACCAGGCTGTATTTCATGAACCGCGATAGCTAGACAAATTAAATTTTCACAAATAATGTATTTGTATTGCTGCTATAACAAAAAATACAAAAAATTAGAAAAATTGAAAGTCTCCATACAAAAAAACGTGTTTTTTAAACGTGAAGAAACTAGCGCGATCTAGTATAATGTTACGGAACTGATGGTGTGGTTCTGACTCGCACTTGTCCGGCTTGTCTATGGCAAAAGTTTAACTACTTAAGTACATCCTGACGAAAAGTGGCAACGATAAACAAATATGACACTAGGGGCAAAGTCAGTATTATGACTCTTCGTCTAGATACCTTCAACGGTTCTTTCCTACGAAATATAATTTGTCAATGTGTTATTTCGCTAAATCATTTAAACTGAATTAAAAATAATGCCTGAATTAAAAATTAATTAAAAACGATTGTTTGTTTCTTTCTCAGCTCTTTATTGTACAACAGATTATACAGTTATGGATCCAAAATAGGAATAACATTTGTTTTTTGTGTAACAAGATGACAAAGTAATATTTTGTTCCGAGGGCGTTAGCTTGAATTCTGAGCTTAGGGAGAAATTCAATATTAAGTACCTAAATACTTTGAGCCCGAGTGATACACACAATTTTTCATCACAACCTACGAGAAAAAGTTTTTTTTTGCAGCGCGCATTGCCGCCAAAACCTAACCGACTAAGTAACTTCTTCATACATTACATTATGCATTCGACCTCTTTGGTTAACTTCACATACTAACCAACAAAGAGTTAGTATTTTAAGGCGAGGTATTGACTGGAACAGTTGTCTCTGTGTTTTTCTTTTCGTGTAAAGAGTAAAGAAAATAACGACACTTTTTCACTTTTTTAATGGTTTTTCGTTTCAATCAGAAACTACAATGAAAGTATAAAAAATAATAATATTACTCACTTTGTATTATCATAACAAATATTTTAGTATTTAAACAAAAATTATGTTTCGAAACATTAGTCATAACTAGAGTTGAAAGTAACGGTGTAGACTAAACCTATCTTTGGGATTTTTTTCTATCGAGCCAAAACTACTCAATCGTGTTTCTAATAGCTTAAGACTTTAAGGAACATCATACATAATGAGGGTATTTTTTTCAACCTTAAGTTTCTATCGTTTAGGAGTATTTGATGTCAAAAGTAACTAAAACCTCTAAAATTACCGCCTTAATACAAACTCCTTGCTAACAAGTCACAAAAGTGAGTTTATCACCATAGAGAAGTTATGTTAGTGTGTGATGTTTAAATTTTTTTACATTCAACCTGCACGAACGTGGATCAATCAGAAGAGGACTTGGCCTTTTTAGTTATTTATTTGTATACGTCCAATATTTAACCTTGATGCTAAATTTTGGTCATCATTAAGTCAGTCAGTCATTTGCAGTCACTGTTAAAAATAGTAATTTTCGGACGTCAATATCTCAGAAATGGTAAAATATATATTTATAAAAATTGGGATTCTAAGTGATCAAGGAGGTCTTACTAGACACAGAAAATTGCAAGTGTGTATCAGATTTTAAGTAAGAGGTAGATCGAAAATGGCCCGAAATGGTTCGTGTATTATGACCCACTGCTGTTGTCGCATTTTTCTTTTCGAACTTGGCGGACACACTGCCGTGTGGCTATTTTTTATGTTTACCTTGATTAAATCTGTAATAAAATTATTTTTGTTTGATTTCGTATTTTGAACTGAACAACTTATTTTTTGAACAAATTATTTTCTGAAGAACTTATTTTTTTAACAACTTATATTTTGAACAACTTATTTTCTGAAGAACTTTTTTCAGGCCTGGCTATTCCACATCTTACCTGCCTTGCTCATAGATTCCTTGATGTGGATATTGGGAAAGAAACCAATGTAAGTTAATTCTTTACTTTCGAGCGACGAATGAATGAATAAGGCATTGGATTTTTTCTTATGACGTTATCACGTAAAATTATCGTCCGTAAACCGACTTTCAAGACAACCAGTTTAATATATATTGTTTTTTCATACAATTATTTAATTAAAAAAATAATAATTGATAAATACATATTGCATGACCGAATACATTTCGTTATGCATGACAACCATTTTGTGAGTAAATCGCAAGTTTCAATTTAATTTGTAGGAGAACCATACAAACACGATTTTTCCCAGACCAATGAGTATTAATATATCATCATTATCATATCAGCCAAAGGACGTCCACTGCTGGACAAAGGCCTCCCACAGAGATTTCCACGCCGACCGGTTTTGCGCTGCCCGCATCCAGCGGCTTCCCGCGACCTTCACCAGGTCATTAGTCCACCGAGTGGGAGGCCTGCCTACGCTACGTTTTTCGGTGCGCGGTCGCCACTCGAGAACTTTACTGCCCCAAAGGCTATCCGTTCTACGAGCTAGTCAGTCTTATGACATTAAAAACATAAAATAAAGTAACATAAATGGTAATAATTCTACCAAGAAAAATGCATTTAATTACAATTGGTGACGCCGGTCTCACGCACCGGGTTAGGCCCAAAACTCTGTGACGTCGGCCCGCGTCGCTGTCGCGTGGTAGACTGGCGGTAGGAGGCGTGGAATTAGGCAGCTACTCGAAACCACAGTGTAGTTCTATGAACGGTGACAAAAATATTTGTTTTTTTTTTACTTCCCGGTCTCACAGACAGATAGCGTCACCAATGGCGGGTTAAGTTCACAAGAAAACGTTTTCCGGTGCACGGTCGCCACTCGAGGACTTAACTGCCCCAACGGTCTTCTTTTAATAGATTATTACATGGATATCTGTTAAAGATCTGTTAATAGATTGTTAATAAATAAAAGTTTCATCAAAATCGTTAGAGACGTTTTTGAGAAAAAAAATATTTCAGTTTTATGACAGTTTGTATGACAGTTACTCTTCGGTTTGATGATACGAAAAAACTTTTGATAATCCCTCGGTATAATAATTTAAAACTCTTTCGAAATATGGTCCCAATTGCACTAAAGATAATAGCCTCCAGAGCCAAGCGCGACGGACGGACGGACGCACGCACGGACGGAATTGAGATATTCGGTTTTTCGGTATGTGTTCTCAAAAATGGCTCTAACGATTGAAATAAAACTTAGTCAATTTCTAGGACTAAATATGGCCCAGTGCAATGGGTGCTCATTTATTTCAGAACATAGAACACATTTTCACTAAAATGGGAATAAACTTTTTTCGAGATAGCAATACATCCTCTACCCTACGTACGTACCTACCTACGTACTACCTACGGTGTGGAGAAAGTGTATGTGTGTGTGTATGGGAGTGTGGAAGTGTGTTTGTGTGTGTGTGCTGTGTGTCTGTGTGTCCATCCGGTGCTCTAGCTTCGCAACCACTGGACGGATTTTGGTATTTTTTTTGGTTAAGGCAATTATTGTTATTATTTTTATATCTCCAGCCGTTTGTTTAAATTTTTCCTATCTTGATTTTTAGGGTGTCCACCATACTAAAAATCTATTATTATTTTTTTACTCAAAAAAGGCTATAACGATATTGATGAAACTTAATACGTTATTATAATTTTACATGGCCTATAGCACGTAGTAGTTTGTTATTCCTACAAAAATCGTAATAAGGTAGGTACCTCCCATAAAATCCAAGCTTTCTATTATTTTTTCTCAAAAAAGGCTCTAACGATTTTAATAAAACTTTGTCAATTTCTAGGACTTAATAAGGCCTAGTGCAATGGACACTTCTTTATTCCAGTAAAAGTCAGAGTAAGGTGCTTCTCATACAAACCGAATTATTTGTAAATTTTTGTGATATAATACCTTACTGTATTCTATTGCTACTAAGTAAGTGTAACGTTTTTAGTTGATTTGTGTATGCCCGACTACGACAGACGGTGAAGGCTTCGCGAGAAAATATGCACAGCGGCACAGTATTACACTATAGCGGCTTACAGTAGCGCAACGAATGTATTTACGAAGAGCAACGGAAGGACACTTGCGGGGCAGCGGGCGGCGGGACACCGCCTGGCACAGCGGGGCACAATTAACTCAGCGAGTTTGCTAGGCTAGTATGGTCTAGTAACTACGCCGGTGGCGCATCGTGCGACATCAAAGGCGTTGCGCTACTGTAACCCATATCGTAATACTGTGACAGCGTGACTGTAAAATTTATTTAATTTGAGTGCGTTTGATTTCGTCGAAATGAATAGTACTGAAATCTCGATTAACGGCCAGTAAGGTAAATGTAAATTCAGAGTAGTATTTAATTAATTTCTAGAAATCTATGAATCACTCTGGTTTAATCAGTGAAACGACTTACTAGACGTGTTTTTGTTCCGAGCAAGTGGACTTTAACACAAAGCAATTAGGTTAAAATTCATATCGAATGTTGAAACCATTTTAAATTTCCCCAATTTATAATACCCTTTCAGTCTCATCTAAAATATAGAAAGTCAAAAAGTACATATACAGGTTGTAACAAAATTGGTGTAGGTCCCGTTAACTGGTGCTTCTACTCTTCTTACTGAACAACTTTTGTTTTACGACTTTGCTGAAATAGCAAAAAAAAATTTTTTTTTTTCCGGAATTGTCTATGGGTTCCTTGAGAACTCCCAGTTGATGGGCCCTACACTAATTTTTTACACTTGTTATTAATTGCTTAGTGGACTGTAGAAATAAAAGCTGATCATATGGTGACAAGATGAAGTATAATAATGACATAAAAAACCATTATCAAAAAACAATAAAATAAAGTATAAAAATACACCATAAACTAGTAAAACTTTATAAAAAGATGTTCAGTGAACATACTCCCAGCTTTAAACAATGGGAATCAACCTTTTCAAAGGCCTACGAAAGACCCCGCCCCGTGTGGATACATCTGCTACCCGTGTCACGCCGTCTTTGCCTGGATATAAGGCCGTGACCCGTCCCCTTGGCCAGTAGCCCCGAGGAAGGGATCCATCAACGAGAAGTACAGGATCTCCAACATTAAGGCTAGGTTTTTGACCCTGGGCTCTCGGTGCGGACAGGGTGGGCAGGTATTATGTTAGCCATCTCTGCCAAAAATGGTCCACCATTCGAAGCGCTCTTCTTCATGATGCCTTGCTGCACAGATCGCTGTCCGTTAGAGTTGCTGGAAATGGGCGACCCGATGAAGAACCAAGTAAAAAGTGAGTGGGGGTTAATGCTTCTGGACTTTCCGGGTCCGTTGGAATGTGAGTTAAAGGACGTGAATTAATAAGGAATTCCGCTTCACACAAAACTGTACGGAGAACTTCATCTGACGGCTTTCTGTTACTACTTAAAGTTACCTTGAGAGCTGTCTTGACAGATCTTACCAGACGCTCCCAAGCTCCGCCCATAAAGGGGGCTGCAGGAGGAATAAACTTCCAGGTTATTCTTTCGTTCGCCGTGAAGTTAGAAACCGCCTCCCTGTATAAACGTTTGAGTTGCTCATTTGCTCCCACAAAAGCAGTTCCGTTGTCAGAATATATTTCATTAGGAGTTCCACGTCGTCCAATGAAACGTCTTATTGCCATTAAAGCAGCATCTGTTGAAAGTGAATTTACGACCTCTAGGTGGATTGCGCGAACAGTGAGGCAAGTAAACAAAGCCACGTATCGTTTTTCTATCCTCCGACCAATTGAAACCGTAACGGGGCCAAAGTAGTCGAGCCCAACAAACGAAAATGGACGATCATGATGCGCTAGTCTCGCATTAGGCAGGTTTCCCATTGGTGGGTTGAAAGGTTGCGTGCGACGAATCTTGCAAAACTGGCAGTTGTTTGAGACCGTCCTTATGACATTTCGTAGACCCAAAATCCAATAGTTTTGGCGGAGCTCATTCACTACCCTCTCGGTATTAGCATGTGCTGATTTTATGTGAAAATGTTGGACTAGTAGTCTTACGGCTTGATGTTTTCCGTGGAGTAGAATCGGAAATCTGACACCTTCTCTAACCTCTGTGATTTCCACTATGCGTGTCGAGAGTCGTAGTAGGTTATCCTTGTCGATATACGCCGGTAACTTTAACAGGCAACTACGACGTGACACGGGTACGTTGTTTTTAATACAGCGGATTTCTTCCGAAAACATGTCTAGTTGACTTTTCATTAAAATGTGTGTTTCCGCTATATTTAAATCGTCTGAATTTAGCGACCTTTGCAGTCTTTCTTGACAACTATCACGAAGTGAAACAGGAGGAGTAGGTGAAGTATGAGTTTCAAAGGTGAAAATTTTACCGGGCAAGGGTGAGTGATGAATAATTTTGCCCGACCGTTTACAAGCATGGAAACGTAATAAAGATAAAAATTTAAGAGCTAATGCAGTCGCGCGAACCATACGAAGCCAGGAGGAGAAGCGGTGGGGATTGGCAGCTACCGGATGAAGTGAATCGGTTTCATGAGCTGAAATGATAAAGGTACAGAGGTTGCGTGTTGAAGGTTTCAACTCTAAAACAGGTGATGGAATCGTGGGCTCAGTAGGCCAATTGGACGTATATAGAAATTTCGGACCCTTTAGCCAACGTGAGTCTGCCGTGAGAGAGCCGCTTTTCAAACGTGTGGCATCATCAGCAACATTTATTATCCCAGGAACCCACGACCACTCATTAACTTCAGTGAGTTCCATTATCTCACCTATTCTATGCGCAACGAACGGTTTAAAGCGGCGCGCATCATTACGCAGCCACCCTAAAACGTCCATAGAATCTGTCCAAAAATATCGTTTAGAAGGCTTTAATCTACAAGCTTCTATAATGGAATTTGCTAAGCGGGCTGCTATAAGAGCGGCTTGTAATTCTAAGCGTGGAATACTAGATGGTTTCAAAGGTGCTACGCGACTTTTACTTGAAATGAGTGCGAGCTGCACATCTCCGCTAGCAAAGATAAAGCGCCAGTAAGCCACCGTAGCGTAAGCTTGCTCACTGGCATCTGCAAAGACGTGTAGCTCCACTTGTGCAAAATCTACGGGACTAGTATTGTAGCAGCGTGGAATAGTTAAAAGCGAGGTAACGGTTAGATCTTTGAACCAATCGTTCCATGCTGCTACTTCTGTGAGAGGAAGCTGTTTGTCCCAATCTACATTTAACCTCCAAGCATTCTGAAATAAAATACGACCGCGTATGGTCACCGGTGCCAGAATGCCTAGAGGGTCAAAGACACGCATTAAAAGAGACAAAACAACACGTTTGGTTAGCCGATTTGGCAGACTTTGATCACCGCTTTTAGCAGGAGTGTTAAAGCCAATCGTGTCTAATGCTGGATGCCAAATTAGGCCCAAAGCGCGTGTGTACTGTGAAGGCGAGAGTGCACTACCTAAATCCACTACCATGGAATCTGACAACAGTTCTTTTGGAACCTGAGCAAGTGCAGCTGAATTGTTCGAAATCCAGCCTCTCATTTCCAAACCACCTCTCGCGTGAACCTTTACTATGTCAGAGGCCAGGGCTGTGGCTTCACGAACCGTGGCTACAGAGCCTATGAAATCGTCCATGTAAGTGTCTTCGACGATAGCCTGCGCGGCTTCGGGATACTGATCCTTAAATTCAAGGGCATTTTTATTTTTCATGTAAAGTGCTGTGAACGGACTGGAAACCGCGCCAAAAATCATAGAAGACATTCTATAAATATTTATGGGCTTCTTAGGGTTGTCTCTCCATAGAAACCGTTGTGCGTCTCTATCGCGCTCGATTATCTTAAACTGCGGAAACATTTCCTTTATATCTGCTGTCAAAGCTATTCTACCTTCCCTAAAACGTAATAAAATATCGAAAAGAGAACGAAGTAAGTCTGGTCCCGTCAGCAGAAGAGAATTCAAACTCACACCGTCCACTTGAGCTGCAGCATCGTTTACTACGCGGAGCTTTGCTGGTTTATTAGGGTTGATAACACCGAAGTGTGGTAGGTACCAACAGACAGAATCTGGGAAAGAATCTTTTTGGCATTTTTCAGCGTAGTCTTTTTTAAACAAGTCCTCTATATTTTGTCTATACCGTTGAGCATAGGTAGGATCTCTAATCATTTTCTTTTCTAAACTTAAAAAACGTGAAAGGGCTAACGGATAGCTATTGGGGAAAACCGGTTTGTCCGATTTCCACAGCAAACCGACCTCAAAATGACCACTAGGTAGGCGGTTAGCAGTAGTTTCCAAAATGTTAATAGCGCGTTCATCGTCTTTGCTCTGAATTACGGTTTTCGAAATACCTATAGAGTCAAGTTTATATTGCTCTTTGATCAGTTCCTCTAAAGAGGAGAGGTCAGAGGGCCGCAGTGAAGTTTCGCGCTCGTCAACGGATGCGTGATTTATATTGAGAACTGGTTTGGTCCTACTGGTATTAAAACCGAATAAGACCCACCCTAAAACTGTTTTGATAGCAACCGGTTGAGATCTAGAGCCATGCCGTGTAATCTGAGGCAAGGTGAGGTGCCAGTTATCAATACCTAAAACAATTTTAGGTAAGGCGTTGTCATACACCAAAAAAGATGTAAGGCCTTCCAGATACGGAAGCTTCTTGATATCTTCGACTGCCAGTGATTGCGAGGATATGCCCAAACCATCCATAGACCGCGCCCCATGGACCGTAAACCAGTCCGGTGTGTGACGACCCTTAATGTTAAAATTTACATACTGGACGCTAGTCTCCTTAGAGAGGCCTTCTAAACATTGTATGTTCACCTGTGCAGATGGACCAGAAGCACCAATTTGGGACGAAAGATCGGAATCGATGAAGGTTGCAGTAGCGCCATCGTCTAATAAAGCATGCGTGTCTACGCTACCTGCTGGGCCCGACACTGTCACTGCTATTATTTTCAATAATGGTCGAGAAAAGGGCAGGGTTTTTAAGCATGACATCGGCGTAGCATGAGCCACAATATGTGTCAACTGCTCGCCCGAAAAAGCCGATGTTCCGCACTCCATTTGATTTTCGACTTCGACCGTATGTGCCAAGGAAATCGAACCACTCGACGAAGGGTGTAATAGTTTATGATGCCTGCGAAAACATTTTTTATCTTGACAAAACTCCTTAGACGACTTACAATATTTATAACTATGCGAACCTTTTTTTAAACATTTGTGACAGAGTTTATTCTCTTTCACAAACTGCCATCTGTCATTAATAGACAATGCCAAAAATTTGTCACAACAACTCAAGAAATGATGTTTTTCATAGCAAAACAAACATATTTTTATGCTTTCAGCGTTATTTTTGGAATGCGAATCAGAAACAGTAGTGTACACTTTATTGGGTATGACCTGTGGTGGTGACGAACAAGAAATTTCTTCCAAAAAATCCGTTTGCGCGGCGTGAATTTTGTCTGCCTTCTTTGTCATATTAGGTGTTTCACTTAGAAGTCCAAACCGGAGCTGTAAGTCCACCTCGCGAGCGAGAAAGCTAACAAGGAGCTCAAGCTTGGATTTCCCAAGATTCTGGTTGAAGTTAGTCGCCCCATAGTCTAACCAACGGGTTCGCAGCAGTGGGGTTAACTTACTTAGGACAGACTGAAAGATCTCTGGAGACTCCAAATAGGCATGTTGTTAAGAAGCTTTACCACCTCGACACAGTTGTGTACCCGACAGGCAAATTTATGCAAATCACTGTTATCGTGACTCACCTTAGGTAAAGCTCGCATAGAAGTGATTTCTTGCAAAACAATAAATTCTGGCCTACCAAATCGAAGCTCCAATGCAGACATGATCTCCTGTGGGTCACGGGCTGATACCAAAAACACGGCGATAGCTTCACGCGCCGCTCCCTTCACTGCCAGATTGATGCGTGCTATGTTATCTGAAGCTGAATACGACGTCTTAGTATCTTCGAAGGCCCTTTTAAAACTGAGCCATTCTAACGGCTTGCCTTCAAAGATAGGTAAACGCCCATCATTATACCTAGCCTTCTGTTTATTAGCAAGGGATTTTATCGCTTGAGCAAGCATAGAAATATCTGAAGGTATCTCTTTAGTATTATTAGCCGGGAAAGGTTCCTGTGGTCGGGTATGTGTTACCCAAAATATTGTCAAGCTTGTCTTGGTTAGCTACAAAATGATGTGAATTATTTACCTGTAGGTTCCTAGTAGTATTTTGCGCGATAGTACCGGATATGGGCAAGAGCCTTGTACTGCTCACGTAGGTAGGTTTTGTAGCAACACGGGAAATGGGGACCTGAGGCCTTGTGTTATCTACAAAACTACCAAATTCAGGAACCATCGCAGAGCGCTCTACTGTGACAGAGTCGGGCACCTGGTAAGAGGTGCTAGGCGCATGTGTCTGCAAAGGTACTGCTGCTTCTAAACCTGAAGAAACGGCAGAATTAAAACACCCATCCAACCAATTTTGGACTTCCTTATTGGACAATCGGCTGGAACGTTTGCTGCTCTGGCTGCGACTTTCCTCAAGAGCCGCTATTTGTGCCTGAGCTTCTAGTTCCAAGGCTGCGCGCTCACATTCCAAGGCTGCGCGCTCACGTTCGAAGGCTGCGCGCTCACGTTCGCGCTCACGTTCCAAGACTGCACGCTCCATATTCGCAACTTTACGAGCACACTCTGCTTGTATAGCTAAACTTTTCAGCGTTACCGCGGAACCTGTGGAACTATAAGAGCCGGGGGGCTTACCGTCCCCTGCAAGAGGATTAGGGCTACCGTGCATGACGGTGGGAGTTTGGCCCTGGATACCTTTTGATATCGCTTTTTGTCGCGATTGCGATCTTGTCTCCATATTTTAATTCCTGAAAGACGGCTTTGAAGGACCAAATATTATTTGCTTAGTGGACTGTAGAAATAAAAGCTGATCATAGGTGACAAGATGAAGTATAATAATGACATAAAAAACCATTATCAAAAAACAATAAAATAAAGTATAAAAATACACCATAAACTAGTAAAACTTTATAAAAAGATGTTCAGTGAACACTTGTATATTGGTGTGAATTTGATTCGATGTATTTGGTTTCAGGCTTTTCAAATTGCAAAAGAAAATCTATGCTGCAGACTTGGCCCTTAATTATTTGTTGTCAAGAAGCTGGAGTTTTATGAACACCAATTTCCTGAATCTACGGGAGACCATAAAAATGGAAGACAAAGATGCTTTTTACTATGTCATAGAAGATTTCAATACTGAAAATTACTACGTAAACACATTAATTGGTTACAAGGTGTTTTTGCTAGACGAAAAAATGGAGAATATACCAGAAGCTATAGCACGTCAGAAAAGGTATATCCTGGGCAAAGCGCCTATGCCTATAAAAGATGAAAAGGGGGTCACACAAACAGAGTTCCGCACCAAAACTTTAATTGCCAACAGAACAAGACCTCTCAGTACATACTTTGCTCTCGGTGAATAGGGATCTACTTATTCTGTACTTGAAAGTTAACCGAAGGACTTTAGATTTTCCTGTAATTTTTGCAATCAACCTCATGTACTGTAATTTTTCAACACTAGACCCAGTACTTTCGGAGATAAATTAAATTTTTGCCTATTTTTTAAATATCTTCAAAACTGTTTATTTTAAAATAAGATATATTTGAGATTTTCACAACAAGCCCTTACATTTGATATGTAATACAAAATATTTTTAAAACTTTGTTTTTAAATTTTCTAATTTACCCCCTACAAGTGGCCCTAATGTTTTAAATTCATTTATTAACGGAAAACTTGCCTCTTGAGGCAATTTGGCTACCAAAATCTGTTGGCACGTTAGTTACGATACACACCATGATTGAGGATGTATTCTCGAAACTAAATGAGAAACTTAGAGTCGTTTGAATGTTTCTGGGTCTAAGCTCTGCATTTGATATGGTTAATCATCGAAAAATGATGGATAAACTTCAATTTTACGGTATTAGAGGGAAAGTACTTGACTTATTTCATTTTTACTTAGAAAACAGAAATCAATTTGTTAAAATATCAAGCATACATGATAGTACTAAAATGAAATACAACTCTAGAATAACAAAAGTGACCAGAGGTGTTCCGCAGGGTTCTATCCTGGGCCCTTTGATTTTTATACTACATATTTACAAATTATTTCATAATTTATAGGTACCAGTGTCTTAGTGACATTGATTTAGTTGTTTTTGCTGACGACACAAATTCGGTAATTTCTGCAAAAAATCAGGCACAACTTAATCTAAATAGGGAATTTGATATTTGGTTCAGAACAATAATGACTTAGAACTTAAGACTAGTAGTAAAACTTGTATATTATTGTTCAAAACTACTTCAAAAAATAAGGAAACTATCACTGTTATCTTAAATGGTAGAAAAATTGCACTTGTGGATGGTAATACGTTTCTGGGAAAAAACACTGATGCCAGTTTGAATTAGAAAGACGATTTAGATTCTGTGGTGAATACAGTCAGCTCAGCATGTTATGCCCTTAAGACATTAAGAGATTAATTAAATTTAAACCAGCTAAAAATGGTTAGTTTTGTTTAAGTGGAATCCAAACTAAGATACAGTATCAAATTATGATGAAACAGCTTTAACTACAATATATCTAAGGCTTTAATTATAAAACAAGAGCTGTAAGAACATGTTAAAATTCCCCAGGAGGCTCGAGTTTCCATAACAATCCTGGGATCTTGATGCTACCTTTGTAGTTCATCATCATATCAACTTCAAAATACAAAAAGGATCTATTATCACCGGCAATACGGGTTCATACCAAATCTCAGCTCAATCGAACCCCTGGAAGTCGCTCTAAAATCAATCGCAAGATTTGAAGCGAACATACGAACATTGCAAATTAAAAAAAAGCTTTAGGCCAGCATCATAATCTATGCTGTTCCGTCTATTTGGGACAACTTAATCTTTGGGCTAGCATCATAATAATGTTGTTCCGTCTATTTAGGACGACTTAATCATTAGGATAGAATCACAATAATAGGCTGTTCCGTCTATTTAGGACGACTTAATCATTGGGCTAGCATCAGTATAATAGGCTGTTCCGCCTATTGAGGACGACTTAGTCATTGGGCTAGCATCATATTAATAGGCCTTTCTTTCTATTTGGGACGACTTATTCATTGGGCTAGCATCTCAATAGTAGGCTGTTCCGTCTATTTGGGAGGACTTAATCATTGGGCTAGCATCACAACAATAGGCTGTTCCGTCTATTTAGGACGACTTAATCATTAGGATAGCATCACAATAATAGGCTGTTCCGTCTATTTAGGACGACCTAATCATGGGGCTAGCATCACAATAATATGCTGTTTCGTCTATTTACGATGACTGGGTTAGCATGACAATGGATGGTGTAATTGATAACTTAGTGTTTTATTTACTAAATTATTTTTCTTTTCCAGATTGGCGATTTTGGATAAAGCTGTGCGAATAATTTTCTACGTTTTACTGCTCTGGTGGTTTATTGATATGAACGTATCGAAAAATCTATCAAAATTTATTTTAATAGACATAAAATAATGCAATAATAATAACACATAATATATAATTAATTATTTATAGTAATACTATTATTAATTCGAATTTTGGTGGACTCATAAATGTTTTATGATTATGACTAACAATACATGTATTATAAAAATACAATAAAGTTTTATGTATGACTAACTAACATGTATAATAATACAACAATGTTTTATGATTATGACTAAAAATAGGCAACTCGTAATACATATAAGAGTTTAGCAAAATTGAAATTAATATGTATAAGTGTTATTATAAATAATTAAAAAATTATGTGAAATAAATGTGGCGGAAAAAAAAAACATTTTATTGTATTAAGGGTTAATAGGTAGGGATTTGGTTTCATAATTTGGGGTAAAAGTATGAAATTGCCGATTCAGTTTTTGAAGTTCAATGCCATTTTTGATTAAAAAAAGTTAGTTTTTTATTATTGACCTAATAGTAGCACTACTTATGGTCTTTTATTAATAACTAGTGGCAAGTCTGCCAAGTTCCAATCCCCTGACCTATGTACCATTGAATGCAATAAAGGCATTTTCTCAGTGGTCAGATGGGGCAATTTTTAGAATAGTTAATTTTCTTCAATTTTCTTTAAAGTGACGAAATCTTATGCGGGGTATTCCCAAATATGACATGAGTGACAAATAAATTGTTGCGATAACTCTAGAGCATTAAAATTAAAAATGTGTATTTTTTGGCTCAATAATAGGCGGGTTTTTTTTCTGGTGAAAAAACCGGACTTCTGGGTTTAAAGCCACCGGGCTCTCAAAATATCTAAACAATAGGCACACATTCACCAGATATTAATGTCTAATAGTCTTACGCTATTTAGTTTGAGGATAAATTTTGTTTTAATAACTATAACAACTTTATTATTGTATGCTTGCGATAGTAATATGTTCACAACTTTATTACGTAAACTAAGCAGGTCTCCCACGCGGTGGACCGACGACCTGGTAAAGATCTCGGGAAGCCACTGGATGCGGACAGCACTGGACCGTTCGTCGGTGGATATCCTTGGGGGAGGCGTTTATCCAGCAGTGGACGTTTTTAGCTGATATGATGATGATGAACTATTTTTCTTAATATTAATTTTCTTCTCTTAACTTTTGTATTCAATCGGCAATTTCAAACACTTAATATTAAAAATCACTAACTTAATTGATATTTAAATTAAATAAAACATGTAAAGATTACGATCATTTGAGATGATTGCTTCCCTTTCAGATATATTTAAATAAATTAAATATTTACATAATTTAAATATCATTGTCTTTCATTAGTGTCCATAATTCCTATTTAAACCCACATATCCCGACATACCGACATTCATATTTAGTTTTTATATAAACCACTAGCTTTTTCCCGCGGCTTCGCCCGCGTGGACTGTCTTTGAGAGTGGTGATGCGCGAGCTGCAAGTGGCTCCTGAGCGTGGACATGAATAATTGGCAAATGAGTTAAATAATGCATCAAAACTGCAAGTAATAGCTTTTTCCGTGAGAGCGAGCGTTTAATGTCATCCGTCCCTAAAATTAGCAACCAAATTCACGATGTTTCAAACATAGAAC
Source organism: Coleophora flavipennella (assembly GCA_947284805.1). Lineage (NCBI taxonomy): Eukaryota > Metazoa > Arthropoda > Insecta > Lepidoptera > Coleophoridae > Coleophora > Coleophora flavipennella. The sequence continues at coordinate 5,316,026 of OX369302.1, forward strand.
GAAATTGCTTAAAAATAAAGTTCTTGTCAGCTCGTACTGTGCAATGTCGCTTTTACGTCAATCGCCGCGGATGAATCGTGCGAAAATTGTGCTTTTTAATCCATTATATATAATTAAAATAAGAAGAATTTCTAAAAAGTAAGAAAACAAAATCATTTTATATTGTTTTGTTGAGAATTTCATAAATTATCATAATGTTTCGATTAAAATTTCAGCATGTCTATGGTAACAACTAGAAAAAAAGAAGATTAAGATATTTTTTTCTTCAGTTCTGCTTATTAAAATAGGATTCGAGGAACTTAAAATCACTCCCTATATTCTTTAAATTAAAAAAACAATATTTTTATCGATAACAAATGAAGTTAAAAGTGGTCGTTGACGGTAGTAAAGCCTTAACCAACTACGCCGCGTAGTCGTGCATAGCACATTATTTAACGCTACGCTGCTGAGCTATCCATGGTGACGCGAGAAGGAACCAGTCAGCTATGAAATTTCTTTTATGTTAGTTTTACTAAGTAGCTTATGTTTTTATTTTGAAACGACTAAAAAAAAAAAAAAAAATTAAAATTTAAACTGTTTATTACGGAGTGTGCATCAGCATGCGACATAGGAGTTGTGAGAAGGTGTTGTGATGGCAAAAAAAATACGACTGAAATAAAATATCCTTAGCTCCATCTATATGTATGAAAGTAAATACTTAGTCTTCAGAAAATAATCAAATCTTTTTTGTCATTTGGAGGTATAGACAATTTCTGAAAAGAGTTTTATTATCCTCTGAAAATGATCAAATCTTTTTTATCCTAAATGTTTGTTTTGATTTGACCACCGATATTGTTGCCTTGGCAACCGATATTGGTAACAAAATTAAATAGTGTCTCTCTTTCTATCTTTACTAATTTAAATATCCCTTATTTAATAATAATCTTACCTTATTTAAGTATATCAATATCAGTGTGGCAGACACGGCCGTCAGATAATAAGATTAATAAGCTACAACTAATGGCAGCCACCCAGGATACTACGATGCAATCAGCTGAGTGGAAAACAAAACGGACGGGCTGACATAGGCTGACAGGCAATCTGGCATGTCCGGAGCAGAACTCTGCGATGCTACGTTAAATAATAAATACCACGTTTATTTGTCACAAAGAGATTAGTAATTTGTTTAAGCTATTGCATAGCTTTTATCGCGGGCTTGAAGCGCGGCGACCGAATCAAGAAATTCCGTAACGAAAATAAAACCGAACATCCCACGCTCGGCCGAGTTCTAAAAACTTACAGTGCCATCTATTAGCGATTTGCGGTACTAAAAGGACTTAGTCAATTTTACTGGTGTAACTTTCTTAGTGTTAATTTATTACATAAACATCCCGCGCCCCAAGGACTATAATTATGATACTGGTAAATACTGCATAAATAAAAAATAAATAAATAACTATAATTGCATAAGTTGATAAAAATGCTATGCAATAGCTTTACCGCGGCAGTCCCCGAGTGCCACACGTTTTTTTTAATTAAAAATTTGAGTGCATTTGACTGCAACTCACCTGATGGTAAGTGCCGATGCAGCCGAGGATGTAACACACAAGCTCAAAAAGTGCCTATTCACTCTCGTCTTGAAGATTCTTAAATTTTACGAATCAGGAATTACAGACGCTGGAAGGGAATTACACCCCTTGGCCGTTCGCATGATGAACGAAGAAACAAAACGCTTCGTTTAAAAAGGTGGAACATTGACGACAAAGGGGTGGAACCACCTTCCGCACCTGGTCGTTCGATGATGAAATGGAGAGGGGGAATGAGGTCGTGAAGCTCCAGGACACACTCTCTGAAATGAATCCTGTAGAACACCGATAGACAGGCGACTTTGTGGAGGTACTTGAGGCTTTGGAGCCTGTTTGTAACAAGTTCCTCGTCGCCAATGAGTCTCTTAGCGCGTCGGTCGATAGAATCTAAGGCATATAGCACGAAGTAACTATTTAGTAATCTGTGATATAGCTGGTAACGAGCCGATCCGTCACACAAGTGAGAGCAGTAATCCATACAGTTAACTACTACTAGCGCAATCTAGTGGTGTTTTAGTGAACTTCTTTTTTTAAAATAAAATATTTAGTGCGTTTGGCTGCACCTCACCTGATGGTAAGTGCCGATGCAGCCGAGGATGTAACACGCAAGCTCAAAATATACCAATTCACTCTCGTCTTGACGATTCCTAAATTATACGCAGCAGGGAATTCCACTCCTTGCCCGTTCGCATAATGAACGAAAAAGCAAAACGCTTTGTACGTAAAGGTGGAACATCAACGACAAAGGGGTGGAATCGCCCTACGCACCTGGTTGTTCGATGATGAAATAAAGAGGGGGAATGAGGTCGTAAAGCTCCAGGACACAATTTCCGAAATGAATCGTGTAGAACACCGATAGACCATTTTCTATTATGACTAGAACTTTATTCCGTAGGTGAACGTATATTACATTGAGTTTACCATTCTTTTTTCAATTGATAGAATTATTATAGGTTTTCCTGTAATCTACAAGCCATTAAGTATATTTCTTATTTTTTTCAAAATTTTAGGCTCAGTAGTTTCGGAAAACAGAGGGGGGGGGGGAATGGTCATTTTTCGTCTTCTTTCATGAATAAAATCAAAACTATATATATTATAATTTTAACAAAAATATATTTAAAATCCTGATAATGAGCTGTTCCATTTGATATATGACACAATAAGGTTTCCAAATCTTTTTGTTTAATTTCCTAAGTTGTCCCCCGAAATTAACCCTTATTAAAAAAAAAATGTATTTACTTTGCACACCTGTGTTTGGGTCATAGGATTACACGTTTCTACCAAATTTCACCTGATTTGGTCAAGTAGATTCGGAGCAAATGGGCTTGGACAGACGGACGGACAGACAGACAGACGCACGAGTGATCCTATAAGGTTCCGTTTTGTTTTTTTTTTGTACGGAACCTAAAAACACAACCTGATCCTGATCTCAAAAGTTTACAAGGCAAAAAATCTGTCAAAATTTATTTTGGTACTTAATAACGTGTATTTTACAAGAAAATTATAGCGAAGATATAGAGTTTATAATTAATAAATTTAATGTTTTCGATAAAATAATAAAAAACCACGGAACATTACAAGCAGTCCTTATTATACAGGTTCTACAAAGAATCGTACACAACGGGGGATCGGACTGCATCAAAAATAAATTCTGAAATAAGATTTCCTAATTGCTCTCTTCTTGAAGTTTCAAAAAACCTTATTTGATTTGTTTTTTCATCGTGTCTTCAATTTTTAATTGATTAAATTAACAAAATAAGTTAGTCAATGACGCTAAAAATCTATGACGTCTCTTTTGGGTATTTCAAACATTTTTAGAACCAAATTTCATTTTAGACAGATCATAATAAGTAACTCAAATGACTAACAGTCCGATCCCCTATTCAAATGGCGATGGCGCCAAACCAGCGTTGAAATCAGGCTCTCAGAAAATTATTGTCTATTGAAATTAAATAGATTTACCAAAAATTATACTACATTTTGTTTTTTCGTTGATTTCGTTTTATATTAAATAAAAATCATTTGTGTTTGATTTTTTTATTTTAACATACATAATCACAAAAATCTGAATTAGTTTTGAAAACTACATAAATAAATGAGAATATCTATATCAGCTAATTCTTCAATGGGAACTTCATCGTCCTTAGCATTTAATACGACGAAGCAGGTCGTCGGAGGGCATAAAATTCTTGCATTAACGGGCAATAAAAAAATAGCATTATCTAATTAGGTTTCGACAATTACAGTATTTTCGCGTACAATCCTAGCATTACGATACTATATACTACGCATCATGAAAATAATGTACAATTATTATTATTATTATTATATCAGCTCATATACGTCCCCACCGAGGGGCTCGAGCCTACCCTGAATCAGGGCGATTAGGCCTTAGTCGAATACGCGGGCCCAGTGCGGGTTGGTCGACTTCACACACAACCTTCGAGTTTCTTCGCAGGCGTGTGCAGGTTTCCTCACGATGTTTTCCTTCACCGTTAAAGCAATCGGTAAGTATATGTACGTAAGTTTTTTGAAAAACTCATTGGTACATTGGCCGTCCAGATTTGAACCCGGTACCTCTGGTTAGATGGACCGAGTCGTTACCGGTTGAGCCACCGACGCTTTACAAATTGTATAATTATTCTACAAAATCCTACACTGCGCCAAACTAAGCTTCCCTGTACCAAAATTAAATTCATGTGAATTTTTTAACCGACGAAAAAACGGTAGAGGTTCTCAAGTCGACGAGTATAATATTTGTTTTTTATGTATATGCTCACGCATAACTTTTTACAGAGTAGTCCAATTTTGATATATTTTTTTTTATTGGAAAGGGTATACCTACCCCAAAATTGGTCCCATATAAATTTGTAAAAAAAAACAACTTTAAGGGTAAGAAAACAGAGGATGATTAATTGTTTACTCACTGATTGTAATGTATGACCACGCATAACTTTTTACAAAATAGTCCAATTTTGATATTTTTTTTTATTGGAAAGGGTATACCCTAAAGTTGGTCCCATATAAATTTGTAAAAAAAAACAACTTTAAGGGTAAGAAAACAGAGGATGATTGATTGTTTACTCACTGATTGTAATGTATGACCACGCATAAGATTTTACACAGTAGTCCGATTATGATTATTCTTTTTTTATTTAGAACTGAGCTCCTACACTTATGTAAATACCTAAATAATTTTGAGTCGGTGCCAGACAAACAAACAAACGAAACGTTCAGCAATTGCCAACAAAGGGGCGCATCACGTCGGTCGCCGCTGCCGTGCATTCCGCTGCTATCATTTCATTTTACGTAATAATTAATTTGCTATGTTTGACTGGCGCCGACTCAAAATTATTTAGGTATTTACATAAGTGTAGGAGCTCAGTTAGACTATAAAGGTTTTTTATTTTCGCTTTTCAGTTCCTTTCTTTTTCGTCGGTTTAATGTTTTACACTATATTTGACATTGCGATCAATGTGTTGAATTTTTTATTTTCGTTTGATTATCTTTTAATTTTTGACTTTTATACTTTTATTTATAATTTATTACTATTCTGACGATGATATTATCCTTTAGCTCAATACTTTATACATTGATAATATGAAATAAATAAATCTAACTAATGAAGTCGACCAACCCGCACTGGGCCCGCGTGGTCGATTAAGGCCCGATCGCCCTAATTCAGGGTAGGCTCGAGCCCTTTGGTGGGGACGTATATGAGCTGATGTGAAGATGAATTTAATCTCTAATTATTAAGTCCCAATTTTAAAAATATAAAAATTTTTCATTACACTTTACTTACCTTTCTTTATCTTCATTCATAATCTTATTCATCAGTCATTCATTAACTCATCTCAACTCGATTATGATAACCGTGTTTTGAAACTCGCATCAAGCAACGTTTTCATCGGCAGTAGAGTCATTGCACCGAGTCAACTCGAGTCAGCATACATTTGAACTCGATTTACTCGAGTTAAAAAAATGCGAGTAGCCCCTGTCGCAACACTTCTGCGAAATTCAAATACTGTACATATAAACACTAAGAACTAAGGTAAGTCTAGTATGATAGTCTATGGTTATCTAGTCTAATCTTTGGTCAGCAAAGAGTAAAGTGACCAGTGAGTTTTGAATTATGAACAGTGTAAGTAGTGCATAGTTAGGCGCTAAAACTGTACGAGTATATTGGACTGGGTCACAGCGCGAGGCGAGGACTTAACTAAAGCTAAGTGTCATAGGTTTATAATGATAGAGTTAAAAGTACTAGTAGTCGAGACTTGGTGACCGCCCTAATAAGAAGTTTAGTTGGCAACTTCTAGAGGTTGGGGTTCTGGCTCACACCAGAGAGCCTGACAGCAATGCGATGTACGTTGATGGTGAAAAGATACCACCATCACAGGCGATGGTTCTATGCTGCACGCATGGAACACCCCCGGGGGGAAAAGGGGCGAGCTCAGGCTTGTATTGACACATACGAGCGAGCGCGTTGTAGTACGGAAGGTGCTACATCGTGTGCAACAAAGCACTAAACCCCACTAAAATGTGCACAAACATACTAAATAATATGCATCGTCTGAGAGTCACATAAAATACCTAAATAATAATATTCTCTCTACTTCTCTGGATAGACTTATGGCACTTAGACATAAAGAGTAATTCTGTGTTTAACTCAACAGGTTGTGACGGTAGATAGTTGAGATGACCATAGCGGCCAAGGTAGTCCCGGAACACTGGAACGCAGGTTACGCAGGGCTGGGCACAGATGATGGGCAAACACCACAGCATTAAGGTTCGAGTCACAGCCACTATATTATGCACATGCATTACAAACAATTCCGAACCCAATGCATCATTCTTCACATAGTTTTCGCCATATATAAAACCCCCCAAAGGATATGGCGACAGCCCCATCGCTAGATGTAGGCTATACCGTCGAGTTATGGGCGCTTTATTTATCGTTTTTATAAATAAGCTACCATTCTACTACAATGGCTCAGACACATCCCATTTTAAAAAATCAGTACCTGGGCGACCGAGCTTTGCTCGGGGCATAGTACCCAAAGCCGTTAAAAACTTTTAAAAATACACTTTGCGATGCATATTTCGCTCCCGACTCCAGTGCAAAAATCTCGGAAAATTGCGTTTCGAACCGATTTTTCGCCCCCAAAAATCCCCGAATACGAATTTTCAAGCAAATCGTTGGAGCCGTATCCGAGATTTGAATTGCTTCGTTTAAAGGTATATTTAATATATTTAATAGATATATTATTTTATTAAATTAAAGATAGATAGATAAAAGCTGTATTTTTAACAAAACTTTATGGCCCCTACGAGTAGGCATATACAGCATGTTGACAGATAATAACGTATGGCCGTGTTAATGGCGCAATGGATCACTCCGCGGGCACTCCCGGGCTTTTATTTCCCAACACATTTAATGGAAAGTGGAGGTATTATTTTTACCAGTTGGGTAAGGTTTAGTGGGTTTTGGTACCCTATAGAGGTCTTTCGTCCACTAGGATTCAGAAGAAAATGGTGGGTTGGTGATACGTACTTTGCGTTATGTGTAAAATCCTGGAATGCATCGTTTCCTTCTAGGCGAGATGCAGTCAAACGTATTGAAGACCGTTTTGTCCACACAATTACTTACACAGATACACACGCTTGCACTTTTAGGACGTATGACAATTAATGATTCCCACAACTCCATGGATATCTCCACGATACAGGCTCTGCCTAGTGGGTAGATCGAGTGTTTATATGTATATACTAACTGTGCCCGCAAATTCATCCGCGTGGAGGTTTCGAATTTTGCCACGGAAACTCTTTGATTTTCCGGGATAAAAAGTATCCTTTGTGTTAACCCGGGCTATAAGGAAATACCGTACAAAATTAAATCAAAATCGGCCTGGAGTTTTTGCGTGATGCGCGAACATACAGACAGACAAAAAGACAGACAGACAAAAATTCGAAAAGTTGCTGTTTGAGCCTCTATATCGTTAAAAATGTCCACCATAGTTATTATTTTCCAAAAATATTTTATGTACAGACACGGCCACGTCACGGCATTATTTAATGTACATATATAGATTATGTATACACACGTTAAACTTATAATACTCATCTTTTTGCTTGAAAAAAGAACGGAAAGCTACCAAATACCAAAAGAAACCACCCCCGCAATAACGGGAAAACACCGGAAAATGCCACTTAGTTGATGAAAATGCCGGAATTCTAGAACGGATTCGGTTTTTGTGCAGTGGAAATGGGCCTTCCAGATGGAACAACATATGCAGTGGCGTGCAGGCCGAAGAGTGGAAAATCCTACTAACAATACTATAAATGTTAAAGTTTGTATGTATGTATGGATGTTTGTTACTCTTTCACGCAAAACTACTGAACTTATCTGGATGAAATTTGGTAAGTAGACAGATTAGGACCTGGATGTAATAGGTTACTTTTTTCCACGCTCGCGAGTCGCTCTCGAAGACAGTCATAGAATCGTTGTCCACGCGGGTGTAGCCGCGGGACAAAGCTAGTGGTTGTATTTTATCCAAGTGAAATTTCAGTGTGTTTCAATGTGTGTTTTATGCTATAATTTTAATTGAGGTTTTGCCTGTGTGAGAGATTTTCTATACTATCCTACTAATATTATAAATTATAAATGTGATTAACATCATCATATCAGCCGAAAATCGTCCACTGCTGGACAAAGGCCTCCCCCAAGGATTTCTACGATGACCGGTCCTGCGCTGCCCATCGGCTTCCCGCGATCTTCACCAGGTCGTCGGTCCACCGCGTGGGAGGCCTGCCTACGCTACATTTTCCGGTGCGTAGTCGCCACTCGAGAACTATAAATACTAATATTATAAACGTGATTTTATATGTGATAATTGGATGTATTTTGTTCTTCATTCACGCCAAAACAGCTAAATGAACATAAAAAAAATATATCCCGCAATTTATTTTTTATTAGTTTTGCAAATAAAAAATACAATAAACAAAGATACATAATCTTCTTTAAGACTTTTGAAAGGAGAACTTTAAAAGAGATAGGTAGTTCCTCCGAGGTTAGTACATAACGCAAGCTGTTTAGATTCTCTTTGGGTTATATCTTTGTGAAGAAAAGAGAAAAAATATGAATGAAGTGGAACCAGTTACACCAAGGAATATGTCATCTTTACCAAAGAGGTTAAGTATCCCAAGCCGTATTGTAGTATTTTATAATAATAAAAAAAAACTTACGCATGCGTACGTGTGCTAGCTAGCTAAAATATGGCGCAATTTTCGTAAAACTGAATTGAGATGTTTTAGTTGTGAAAACTAATAAAATTAAGAATAGGTATGTGTATGTAGAAAAAACAAAGTGAGATTACTCCCCGGACATTTAAAATAAGCCACAAGTCGTGTAAAATGAACTTTGGTTGCTGAAACCTTGATAGGTATGTACCTACCCATGTATTTTGTTTTTCTGTCACGGTCGTTTTTGACGTGAATACGTCTTTAAAATTACCTCCGTAGGGATGCAATCCAAGAAAACGAATGATAACAAAATCGGGGGATACAGTTTAGTGTTGTAGCTACATATCTATCATCTCCATCCAAATTTTGTTTACACCACTTGATAGCTAAAGAATCAAAGAATTTATTACGCTAAGTAAGGACTGTAACACATCGCGCGCGGGGGAGGGGGCAGCCCCGCCATTTTGAAGGTCATTTTGCTGCGTATCGAGATTTCCATTTAGTATAACTTTCGACTCGGTGAAGCTACGATGTTCATTCAAGTTTCAATCTTCAGCTCTCGTCAAAATCTATCGATTATATATAAAACATTAGTGTAAAATTGTAACTGTGATTATAATAAGGTGTTTAAATAAAAAAATAATATCAAAAAATATATAATGTCGGCCTATACGCGTCGAAAAGCCAAATCGAAATACAGAGATCGTATACGGTTGGAAAGGGCATCTCAACAGCAATCGAATGGTACCAATAAAACACCATATGATCGAGTCAAGCAATGCCGGCAACGTAAAGTAATGAATGCGGCCGAGCGGATCAACGACGGTGCCAGTACATCTGCAGCTGGGACGGTTGAAATTACGCAGATAATAATATTAATAATAATAATATTTTATATAGAAACTACATATTACCCGTTACGAGACGTATTCTTTTTTTTTTTTTTTTTTTTTTTACGTTAAAACCAACGGCCGTGTGCCCCGACACAGCCCCACCAGTTTTACTTTATTTTATCTATTTTCTCACAACGGTATTGAAAATCTTCGTATGATACATGGGTGTAAAAGGATGTATCATAAATAACTATTGAACTTCTGTGGTGTAGCTTTGGTTCATTGCCTCGGGGCCGGACAGAGAAAAGGTTTGAAATGTGGATACTATTACATACTTTCAACCGACTTCCAAACGCAATATCTTCGCAGATTGTGAACCGATTATCACAGTGACTTATATATTACTGGCGTAAGGACCCGGCCAACGCGCGCGACTAATGGTCCCAGCGAATTGGTGCGAAAATCGAAAGTTTCGCACACTCGCGACTCAGTCGTCTGCGGGAAACTGTACAGTGCAGTGGAAAGATATTCCGTATAAAAATGCCATATTGTGTTGTTAGAGGCTGTAAAAATCATGAAAGAAAGGCTAAAAAGAAATATGGGATGTTGTATCATCGTTAAGTAACCTTACATTGTATTTTTTCTTGTAAACAAATTAAATAAACGAATTTTAAAGCGACAATTAGTTTAGTTTTAGTTTAGTTTTTTTTTATAAATTTAAATAAATTTACACGTCACAATTTAAAACATATTATTAGTTAAAAATAAAATATAAAATTCTGATTAATTAAAAAATAATTTATCTATTCTACCTTCGTAGTGCTGAGTCACTTGGACCACTTTTTATTAAGGAATTCATTTGTGTCATATAATGCCGCATCAACCAACATTTCCTTTAATTTAGTCATAAAGGTCGCGTAGCTAGGGCTGTCTCTCACTCCTTGCGGTAGTTTGTTGTAAACCTTCGGTGCCATTGCTTTTATACACATCTTCGACTTGACTAGTCGGTGCATCGGTAATCGAAGTCGATTTTGGTGCCTAGTATTAAATTGATGCGATTGGCCGACGGTTTCGAACATGTGTATATGTTTCCTAGCGTATTTAGCTAGTTCTTGGATGTACAGACTCGGCATCGTGAGTACTTTGTAGGTTCTAAATAGTTCCCGAGCCGGATGGTCATTTGGAACACCTGCAATTATGCGTATAGCACGTTTTTGTACTCTGAATACCCGTAGCCTATCTGCAGCATTACCCCACAGGTCAAGGCCGTAGGTAAGTATTGAGCTAAAGTACCCGTAATAAGCTTTCATGACGTTTTCAGTGGTCAAGGTAGGAGTTAGCCTAGACAAGGCGAAGCAGGCGGAGGATAGTCGGCCACAGACGACATCAATATGGTCGGACCACGACAGGCCAGAATCAATTGTAAATCCCAAGTATTTAGTTTTTTCGACTTGCGGTACTTTGAAGCCCTTACATGAAATGTTTAAGGCGTCAGTGTTAGTTTTTCTTAGCTGAAAATGCATTATATTAGTTTTGTCAAGATTTAACATCATACCGTTTGCTGTAAACCAGTCAGATATGTTATTCATTACCAGGGATAACTTACCTTTAAGTCTATCAAAGTTGTCAGCTGCTACTATGATACAAGTATCATCAGCAAACATTACAAATTCACTTTCATCGGTAGCAGCTGTGATGTCATTTACCAATATTAAAAATAGGTTGTTTCCCATCACTGAGCCCTGGGGGACAGCGCTGTCACCCATCACTTCGAGATTCGACCTATGTTCGTGTACCTGTGTGCTCTGTTTGCGATGTCTTAGGAAGGCGGCAACTGTATGAAGGAAGTTTCCCTGTATACCGTACGCGTACAGTTTTTGTAGGAGCAGCGGGTGACTAACCAGTTCGAAGGCGCGCGAAAGGTCGCAGAAGATCGCTGCGACCTGCCGCCCGCCCTCGAGGTGACCAATCACCCGCTCCAGCACGTCGCGAGTCGCGTCTACTGTGGACCGGCCCATTTGGTACGCGTATTGTTGTTTATTCAACAGGTTGTTAGTAGTGAAGAATGACATGAGCCTCTTGCTGAGCATATTTTCAAAGATTTTCGATATTACAGGAATGAGGGATATTAGGCGGAAATTCTTGTACAAGTTCATTTCCCCTTTTCCTTTGTAAATAGGTTGCACTTTTACATTTTTTAAACTATCAGGATACACACCGGACTGGATGCATCGGTCACATAGCATGCATATCAAGGATAGTACAACTGGTGGTAGGTAGTCCAGTACATACGTTGACATGTCATTGATGTCTTTAGAGTGCTTACGTTTTATACCTCCTACGATTTTCAAAAACTCGCCCAATGAAAACGGTTCATGCGCGTACATCTGGGTAGGTGTACTTTCTAGAAACTTATTCAGGTAGGTGGTCGCTTTAGTAGGGTCAGAGCAGGCTGCCGAACTATCGTTGGCCTCTATGTAGAAGCGGTTGAGCGTAGCAGCGGCGGCACGCGTGCGCTCCGCGGCGTCCGCGCCCGGCGCGCTGCTCACCAGCACGTCCAAGGCGCCGCCGCCGCCGCTCGCCCGCCCGGTCTCCGACGCAATAACTAGCCACATGCCCCGACACATGTCCGATGGATTACATTTTGACAATTGTGAGTTTATGTGACCTTTTCGTGCGATTCGTAGGTCCTTATTGTGCTGAATTTCAAGTTGTAGTAGTTTGTTGGTCAATGCGTCACTATGAATAGAGGAATTATTAGCAAGTGTCATTTTTATATTACGAATTTTACTTCTATTGTAACGAATAGAGTTAGTGACCCAAGTGCTCAGCGAGTGACGTACAGGATATTTTTTTACAGGGAAGTTAATGTCATAAATTTTTTTAATTACGTTAAGTAATAATTGAAATAATCTATCAGGATTTTCCGACTTGTTAATTAAATTTTCCCAGTCATACAATGTCAAGCTTAGGGTAAAATTATTAATATTACATTGGGTAAATATCCTTTTTAAAATAACATTATTGAATAGTGTCTTTTTGTTAGTTAATTTAATTGTTACAACAATACCCAGGTGGTCAGATACAAACATTTCGCACGGAGCCACCGTCATCACATCCGACGAAGCTATGTTTGTATAGGCGTGGTCCAAACAAGTCTTTGTTTTTTCAGTAATCCTGGTAGGGAACTTAACCAATATCGTCAAGCCAGACTGTTTTAACAGTTCAGCTAAGCGTTTGCTGTTATTACATTTTACTAGTAGATCAATATTAATGTCTCCGGTAATAATAACCTTATAATTTTTTGTACACTGTAATTGCATTAGTTGATCTAATTTAGAAAAGAAAATATCTACATTACCAGTATTATTTAGTTGATTGTTAGGCGGTCTATAGATGCAGATTATGATAGTGTCCAAACCCACACACTCAATAGCACAGGCCTCGAAGTGGCTTTCTTGAGACAGCTGGGCTACCTCCTTGCGCTCGATCGCCAGTAGTGACTCCTTCACGTAGATGCACGCCCCGCCTCCGCCTCGGTTGGACCTGCAGTACTGGGCCACGAGTTTGTAGTTCATAATGTGGACGCTGGCAAGCTGGTCTGACTGCAGGAACAACTCCGTCACGCACAGAACATCCACGTTGTCATGTATCTGAAGTTCGCATTCCAGTTTGTGGGTTTTGTTTTTTAGTCGGTTGATGTTCTGATGAAGAACGGTCAGGTTCTTTTAACGCGGCACTGACGTCAACTCTCGCCCACGCTAGTTCGTACGAGTTATGTTAGATGGCGCTACTTTTTGCTTGTATCAAGAAAATCTGAGTCAAATATGGAGACGGGCGGATCCTTCTGTTCAAATCTGTGGATTATCATGATTATTTTGTCCCGGTCTCCCGAGTTGGTCCCATATAAATTTTATCAAAATCGGTTTATTACTTTATCAGAAAATTAACAAACACCAAAAATATTAAAGCAAAATTGTACTAAGTTGTAGCGATGGAAGTCGGTTTTTTAACGTGTTCAGCGTTTTCAATTATTAAGGGACCAAACGAATGCTGTTTTTTTACATAACAAGGGCAAAATCTTAAAACGTCAAAAGCTGGCTAGTTAGAGATTGTAGGGTTAGGGTCCAGACACACGGACTGCATTCCAGCTGCAAATTCGCAGTTCGGATGCAGGTAAAGCGCAAAACACTAGGAGAACTGAATCCAAACTGCATCAAAACTGCATCCAAACTTCATCCAAACTGCATTCAAACTGCATCAAAACTGCAGCCAAACTGCGAATTTAGAGCTGGAATGCAGTCCGTGTGTCTGGACTCGACTCGTGGTCTGCCCTTCCGTCAGATTAATTAGGCTATATCAAAGACGCTTGAGACGGATGTACACTCTACACGCGCCTGTTTTTAGGGTTCCGTGCCAAAAGGGTAAAAACGGGACCCATTATTAAGACTCCGCTGTTCGTCCGTCTGTCTGTCTGTCCGTTTGTCACCAGGCTGTATTTCATGAACCGTGATAGGTAGACAAATGAAATATTCACAGATGATGTATTTCTGTTGCCGCTATAACAACAAATACCTACTAAAAATAGGAAAAGTGAAAGTCTCCATACAAAAAATGTGTTTTTTTTTTAAACGTGAAGAAACTAGCGCCTTTGTGCGCGTTTATGACTCGCACTTTTCCGGTTTTTTTAAGAACCTAACGAGCATGCTGGGTTTATATGAGAGGTACCTTATTCCAATTTTCCCTGGAATAATTAATTGCGGCGTAAAGTAAATCATAAAAAATATAGTTATTTTATTAACATATTACATTCGATGTGGGGGCTCGGAATAGTCTGTTGACGACTTCCGTTCCTGGCGATGGCGGGGTGTAGTGCTCGGTAGAGCAGCTTAGTACTAATATATATACTGTGACAGCGTAAATAATTATTATGTCGGCCGTTATTTACTTAATACAACATCTTGCCAATCCCTTGCGAATACATCTGCCAGGTGGCCATATACGTGCATGCGAACTTAGAAATATATAAACGCAAGGGTACAAACCCAAGGCACGACTTACGTAGCAACGCCAACAAGGACCAGCTGGTGACACCGTTTCACAAGCTGAAAAAATCGGAACAGTCCGTAAAAAACTGACGGATATTATTAGAGATTAGAGATGCAGCATCCACCGCGGTGTTTAAGTCCAAACTCAGAAAATGGCTATCTTATAACCAATTTTATAGACTTAATGATTTTTTAAATTTAATTTATTTTATTATCATTAATTGCAACATTGTCATTCGCTATTGCGAAATTATAATAATTGATTATATTTAATATATTTTTGTGAACCAGATTTGACCAGAGACCAGAGACCTGCAACACGAAAGTAATTATTGTATTGTTTTGTAGACTCTTTCATTTGATACCCATCATGGGGGTGTATAAAAAATAACTGGTCGGCTATCTTTAGGAGATCGCCTTATTGGATTTAGAATTACTTAACGTGCATGCAAAATTTCAGCTCAATCGGAATCAGTTCTAAATTGGCTTCCAAGATTTGTCCCTAACTAATACAACAAGCTAATATAAGGCTTACAATTAATAAAAAATTAAAAACCTGACTGCAAGAAACTTAATCCCTCTTTTTTGGCCAGTTAGGTAACCATGTATCCTATATCACTCATGGGATCAAGACGAACCTAACGAGACCTCGCAATCCCAAATCCATCAAACCGTTTAGGCTACAGAGCGTGCCAAAGAAACATACATACATAATTACATACATATTCAGGGTGTAAAAAAAATTGTGTAGGTTCCGTTAACTGGGGCTTCTACTCATCATACTGAACATCTTTTGTTGTACGACTTTGCTGAAATCGCAAAAAAAAATTTTTACTCTTCATACAAATCGATCAGCATAGGTATATCGAACAATTTTGTGAGTATGGAGGGTCCAATTTCTTTTTTTGAGAAATGACTATGTGTTCTTTGGGGAAAGTTGTATACACTCGAAAAATATAACGCTCCTTCTGGCGCAGTCGGGTAAAAATACAGATGCACGTGCAAAACAGATGAATATAAAAGCGAATCGTTCATAAGCGTCACAGCAGTCAATTTTGCGAGATGACGCTGTGAAATTTCAGAATATGTGTGCCTTCATAAAAAAGCCATTTGTCTGGACTAGTTTGAGCGCTCGATTTCGCTCGTTTGAATGTTGGCTTTATTTTAACGCTATCTCGTAAAATATGGAATGGGATTGGATTGGATTTGATTTGGATTCTGTTTGATTTTTGAGTGTGATGTTTTTGTAGTTAGGTTCTCAGTAAATAGTTTCAGAAAAAAAAAGTTGTGAAAGTAAATCACTCAAATCATCATCTTTTTCAAAACATCGTGTAAAAGTTAATAAGATAAACAAGGTGGCGCTGGCGACGTATTTGACATTATATGGTGAATTAAAATTAGAAAAAGTGAAATATTAAGGAGGGTCTCCAGTCCCTATACAAAAAAAAACGCATCAAGTGCGAGTCAGAACCGCGCACATAGGATTCCGTACCATCAAACTAGATGGCGCTAGTTTCTTCATGTTTTAAAAAAACACGTTTTTTGTATGGAGACCCCTCATATTTTTTTAACTTTTTCTAAATTTTAGTATTTTTTGTTGTAGCGATAACAGAAATACATCATCTGTGAAAATTTGAACTGTCTAGCTATCACGGTTTATGAAATACAGCCTGGTGACAGACAGACAGACAAACGGACGGACAGCGAAGTCTTGGTAATAGCACAATAGACTTAAGTAAACAGGGTACCGTTGTGACCCTTTGGGTACGGAACCCTAAAAAAAATTTTTTTATACGTTTTTGTTTTTGCTCTATCTTAAAAACGGTAACACATGCAAACGTGAAACTTGGTGTGATTATAATGAAACTAGGTGTGATTAAAATAGGTAATAACTCTATTGTAAAACAACAAATTATAAAAACTGGCCAAGAGAGAGTCCTACCTACTCGTGTTCAGGAGTCCGAACTGAATAAGAAAAAGCTTTAATCTGTCGCTCGCGTTGATGTCTTTTGTTTCTAATGAATATTTGTCGTTGTTATACTTGTGTGGAGAAGTAGGTGGTGGTGCGGAAACCTCGGAGCGCGAGTTCGACTCGCACTTCGCCATTTTTTTTAATCGCAAGTTGTCAGAACGAGAATTTCCGTATAACGCGTCCTGTACCCCAATGACGTTACACTCTGTGTAAAACTTCTATGGAGAACCGACATTTGTCTTTCTAAAAAAAAATACAAAGCATTTTGTATCTCCTTGGTCATTTTCACTATTCTTGTAGTTGAACGGTTGGTGTCTGAACTCCAAGACTAAAGTGTCGCTCTAATTCCCTGAAGTAGCATCCCCAAACTCAATAGAGCAATCTTAGGACCAACCAACTTATCCTGATCAACTGAAACAGCTTCTAAAGTAAGGTAATAAAGTTGGTTTTGAAGGTTTTAAATAGTAACGGGGCATAGCGCTAAGCGTGTGAGCAATACGGAAATATAGATCGCCAAGTTTGAAACAGTTTAATTTAATTTAAATTTAATTTTTGAAACAGTTTGATGAAAAAGTAAATGTTGATATAATTACATAACTACCTTTATATGCGTGTGTAGCCGATAAAACATGACAAGATTGTATTAATTGTGGAAACAGTGAAGTCGGCAAAATAATATATTTAATAGCTTATTTAATCGGGTTTGGTTTGTCCTAAAATCGGCTTTAACCGGTAGCATATGCACAAAAAAAAAAACGTTTATTTTCCTGACTGCCCAAAGAGAAGGTCGTGTTTTTCGGAAGTAAGTATGTATGGTTTTATGATTTCTTGGGGTGCGAGGTGTTGTTAGATTCACCTTGATCCCGTGAGTAACATAGGATATACATATTTTTACCCGTCAGGGATAGGTAATGTTTAATGTTTTCGTGCAGTTGTTTGTTAATTTTTCAATAATTAAATTGATTGGTTAGGTATTTTCGCTGTTTGTTTATCTTTAGAAAAATTAAAATGCATTTTTTCTACTCCCGTTTGGTAATTTGCTTAATACATAACCTCAAATCATATCACAAAAGTATTCATTCCTACAAGTCGTTTTACAATGATCATTTCATAACGAGACCTGTACTGTATGTACCACAATGAAACTTTTTAAATATTTTTATGGCTTTGGCTACAAAAATTCAATATACATATATGATTATGACGAAATTTCAATGTATTTTGTGCAAGATGCCAAGGCCATTTAAAAAAGCGCGCGTACCTGCGCCATGGCTAAACATCGAGTGTGATTAACTGAATAAGCTGTATGGATAAATTTTTGACAGTTTAAAATTTTATTTTATTTATTTCATGGTCGTAGAAAAACTGTTGTATGCCACTGCACGCAATTAGCCATTGTAACAACTTTTGCTGTCTATTATGCCACTCAGTTTCGCTTCGTGGCACAAACTAGCACTCATGTTACAATGGCTCTCATTAATTACTTGGCAGTGGAATAAATAACTATTTTGAATCTTTAAGGCAGCTCACAATGAATTTTTATAAAAAAAATATTGAAATGTGTGCTGGGACACAGTAGAAGTAAAACTTTAACAGACAAGTGGAAAGGGTAACCCAGGCTAAGTAGGTACCTGCTTTATATCTCCATCTCAACTTTTTCTCTAACTACAAATGCAGCTGTTGCCCTCTCTCCGCCGCCGCCCCCAGCCTTTCTCTTGCTACCCCCTCCATGCGGACGTAACGCTATTTTGTGACAGAAAAATTCCTAACCCTCGTCTAGAAGTTTCACTTCAAAAAAAACAGATTGATAGAAGTCATTAACCCGTGTCATTTTTGATGTGTAACATCTTTGCTCTCGCTTTCCTGCAATTTGTGGGAGTGATTTTCGTGAAATGGGACGGAAATGTGTCCCATTTTAACAGGAAGTTGCGTTTTTTCAGGCTTTAAAAGCGCGGAAAAGGCAAAGGTACCTATGACCATACAGCCTAGTCTGCCGTATCCAAAGAGAATATAATACACTACGTTATAGACGTATCTTTGCCGTCCTTTTTTCAGGCTTTAAAAGCGCGGAAAAGGCAAAGGTACCTATGACCATACCGCCTAGTCTGCCGTATCTTTGCCGTCCTTTTATAAAGTATTTTGTCACATGTTACACATCATATGCGAGTACTGTAGGTCTCGCTCGATTTTTTTTTCTGATTTCACTTATTTCCTTTTATTTATGCACGTACATGAGCTACGTAGTAGTAATAATTTAATGACATGAGCTATTAAATACACCACTCAACATAGACACAGGATTTTTTTATATTGTTAACATTTATAAATTTTTAATATTTTTCTTCTTCTTATCAGATCATATACATTCCCACCGAGGGGCTCGAGCCTATCCTGAATTAGGGCGATCGGGCCTTAGTCGACCAAGCGGGCCCAGTGCGGGTTGGTTGACTTCACACACAACCTTCGAGTTTCTTCGCAGGCGTTAGGGCAATGTTTTATTTTTATATCTCCATTCGTATTTTCAAAGTTTTATTTTTTATTTTTCACCTTACACACAATTACCTACACATTCTCTTAATGAATCCTTTAGCTTTTGAAAAATATGTTTTGTATGATAAATCTTAGAATTTATATCCCTAGACAACGTCACAGTATTATGATATGGCTTACAGTAACGCAACGCCTTTGATGTCGCATGATGCGCCACCGGCGTAGGTACTAGCCCATACTAGCCTGTAGACAGCTTGGCAAACTCGCGGAGTTTAGTCAGGCCTCCGTCACTCCATGTACTTGCGCGCTATAATAACCTACCGCCCGGCCCAGCGTTCTCGGGCCGTTTGCGGACCCAATTCAGTGCGGTTTTCACAAACGAAGCGCACGCACGTATTTTAATTTAAATCGTTTCGTTCGTTCGTACGCGTACCTACGATGCCGTCTGGTGCCTTATGTGCTGTAGATGGGTGCAAATCAAGCAAAAGAAGAGATAAACACCTAACATTTTAACATAACATTCTACAAACACCTAACATTCTACCCTACCCTACACTACACTACACTACCCTACCCTACCCTACCCTACCATACATAAGAACCTTCTCCTGACAATAACAAACTCGACAAAAAAAGAATTAGCGAAATCGGTCCAGCCGTTCTCGAGTTATGCGCTTACCAACACATTTTGCGATTCATTTTTATATAATAGACTAGCTGTCCCGGCGAACTACGTACCGCCTTACATTACACTACCCTACCCTACCCTACACTACCCTACCCTACACTACACTACCCTACCCTACACTACCCTACCCTACACTACACTACCCTACCTTACACTACTCTACACTACCCTACATTGCACTACCCTACATTACACTACCCTACACTACCCTACCCTACACTACCCTACCCTACACTACCCTACATACACTACACTACACTACCCTACACTACCCTACACTACCCTACACTACACTACCCTACACTACACTACCCTACACTACCCTACCCTACCCTACACTACCCTACCCTACACTACCCTACCCTACTCTACACTACCCTACCCTACACTACACTGCCCTACCCTACCCTACCCTACCCTACATAAGAACCTTCTCCTGACAATAACGAACTCGACAAAAAAAGAATTAGCCAAATCGGTCCAGCCGTTCTCGAGTTATGCGCTTACCAACACATTTTGCGATTCATTTTTATATTATAGATAAATAAATGATACAATTTTAAACTACCACCTATAAGTCAAAACATATTCACAGTTCTCAATAACATAGACACAAAAAGTTATGTTAATTTAATTTTATCGAAGAGGCAGCCCTGCGATCGCGCGGTGTGAAGCAAGTACTGCGGTTGCTGACGCGATGGAGTAGGCTATTATAGCAGTAGGTATTGGAAATTTACTACTGAGTGAAGTATCTGTTACGTAGTAACTAATTAGTAATCTGTGGTTTAGTAGGCTGTACCCCATCGCCCGGTTCTATTTCTCTAGGTTGCTATGCGTAAGTATATTTGTTGCGCTACTATAAGCCGCTATATTGTAATACATAGAAAACGTTGAACAGCGTATATTTACTAGTATACCTACTTAGCGAAGCCGTTTCAACTTGAGCAAAAATTATCTTTTATGTCTGTCCGGATGTTCTTGTCTACAAGTCGCCTCTCTCAACCGATTCACGTGAAATTTCTGTAAGTAGGTTCGATATTTACATATCATTTTCAATAAAATTCAACAAAAATTCAACAATAAAATATTAACAATAAAATTCCATGTAATTATCGATCCTGCTGAAAAAAATTCACGAGAATAGATTGATGGATAAAATTTGGCTTAGGGCGTTAGGGCAATATATTATTTTTATATCTCCATTCGTATTTTCGAAGTTTTTCTTTTTGTTTTATTTTAGGGTTGCCACCATGTTAAAAATTCACTTACTTATTTTTCTAATAAATGGCTCTAACTACTTATACAAAAATTTGTATGTTACTACAAGTTTTACGACCTACTGTGATATTCATTATTCCAGGAAATATTGAAATAAGAAATCTAGGGTTTTTTGTAAATTTTCCCAAAAATGTCTGTAACGGTTTTATTGAAACTTTGTGAGTTTTTAGAACTACTAGGCTACTAGGCCTACTACACAGGGTAGTTCATTATTCTATAAAAAAACTGGCCAAGTGCGAGTCGGACTAGCACTCCAAGGGTTCCGTACCACCACACCTTTTCACATAACTACATAGTATAATGACAATGATACCTATTCACATTACAAGGAAAAGACATCGACGACAAAAATAATCTTTTTTTTTCATTCAGTTCGGACTCCTTTGCGGAAGGAGGACTCCATCTTGGCCAATTTTTATTATTTGATGTTTTACTTTAGTATCAGTACTATAATCATACCAAGTTTTACGCTTGCATGTATTACCTTTTTTGCGATAGAACTAAATAAAAAATACTTTTAAAGACCTATAAAAACAGGATTATTGTATGGAGATCCCGTATTTTTTTATTTTTTTTAGTATTTAGCTATAGCGGCAATAGTTAAACACATTCTGTATAAAAATGAACTGTCTAACTAATATGCTTTATTAAATACAGCCCGCTGACAAACAGACAGACATACAGACATCGGAGGCTTAGTAATAGGGTCCCGTTGGATGTACAGAACCCCAAACAGCGTAATAAAGATAATTTTCTCAAGTGTGTTTTTATTGCTTATTATCTTATCTTATACCTTTATACGAGCAATTCTTGTATATAATATATATATTTCGGTGATCTCGGAAACGGTTCTAACAATGTCGCTGAAATTTGGTATATGGGGGTTTTTGGGGGTAAACAATCGATCTAGATTAGTCTTATGTTTGGGAAAACGCGTGTTTTCGAGTTTTCATGCGTTTTTCTTTCCACGCAGGATATGGTCGCTAATTTCGTGATTGTTGCCGGCTGTCCGTCTGGTCCAGCGGGTTAAGACGCGGAAGGCAAGAAACGAGCGTTACGGGTTCTCGAATCCCTCCCGGTGACTAACTACCGCCTCCGTGGCGTAATGGTAAGTACATTAGCTTCACATCAGCAGGTCTCGGGTTCGATTTGGATGGCGGACCGGCAATTTTTCAAGCCCGCCTGGCTTGCTACCATCATTCTTATCTAAGTCTTACCGCCAAGCATAAATCTTAAGAGCATTGATGTGTTCCGGCTTAAGATACGATAGCCAGTTCGTCATTGCGTTGGGGAATCTTGGTAAGTCCTCTTCTAACTTCGGCATCATCGTCACTTATCATCAGATTAGATGATTTCAAGGGCTAACCAACAGTTTTTTTGTACTATATATGAATTCAAAGTTGAATTTGTTCGACTATCCTCCAGAGCAGTGTGTCACTGTAAATGCAGTCAAGCCTGAAGCTCTGTAGCGTGGTGCTACGAACGAAGTTCTATGCCCATCGTTTATTTCGTTCAATAACTCACGTCAGACTTTGAATTTCATATTCCTAGTAGATACCATTGCAGCCTCGTCGCGCCCCCCGGTTCGCGACGTTGCTAGCACAACTTAATTAGAAGACTTGGGTGGAACAGGGTCCAAATTTTATTAAATGTTACCACCAGCACAAGTTTTAATAAAAAAAAGTAACACGCAAAAAAATATTGAAAAGATCATAACAGAACACATGCCAGGAGGCTCGAGTTTCCATACAAACGTAGTTCCGCTTTAATATAAAACTACATGCTGGATTGAGTAGACACATTATCGATGTTTGCAATTAGTTTTCACCGTAGTAAATTAAAACATTAGTAAACAAAGGCTTGTAACGCAGTACGCTGTTATTCGGCCTTGCACGTGCGAACCCTGCATGTATGGCTCCTGGCCCTGCGCGTACGGCTTCTGACCCTGCCTACTTACTTGGCTTTGGCCAGTAGAGTCCTGTACTGCCGTCATAAGGAAAATGGCGGCATCTGCTTATATCTAGTTTAGAGCTATTGAACCGAACTCACTTCTTTGCTATATATGTATTTTAATGGAAGTTTGGTTATATTTTCTGGGATGTAAATGATAATATTATATGGTAGTTTGTTATTTTATACACTTTGTGCATTTTTCATAATAAGATTAAAAAATGTGGACAAATAAAAAAGATGCCGCGTTTATATTTTGAAAAATATGTAGACATGTTCTTGTGAAAACAAGTCAAGCGGCGTCTTCTTAAGTTTTATATCAGATGAGAACTTATTTTACTTTGTGATTCTTATATATTATATTTCTATATTGTTTCATTGCACTTTGGGTAACCTTAAGCCTTCTTATGAGGGCCATAGTAAGAGACCATGTCTTAGTTCCGTATATTATCACTGGCAACACACACTGGTCGAAGACCTTGGTCTTAAGACACTACGGTATTTGGGACGTAAAGATATTGCGAAGTTTCCCAAACGCTGCCCAGCTGAGTTGGATTAGACGATTAACCTCTTTCTCGAAGTTGGACCTACCTAACTGGACTGTTTATTCCAGGTACACATATTCGGTAACAATTTCAAGCGTGCTATGCTTGAAGTTTCTGTGCGTGATCAAATCAGAAACGAGGAGATCCGTAATAGAACCAAAGTAACCGACACAGCTCTCAGAATTGCTAAACTTAAGTGGCAGTGGGCGGGGCACATAGCTTGTAGAACAGATGGCCGTTGGGGTAGTAGTTTGAGTAGGCCTCCCCCAAGGATTTCCACGACGACCGGTCCTGCGCTGCCCGTGATCTTCACCATGTCGTCGGTCCACCGCGTGGAGGCCTGCTACGCTACGTTTTCCGGTGCGCATTCGCCACTCAAGAACTTTACTGCCCCAACGCCCATCTGTTTTACGAGCTATGTGCCCTGCCCACTGTTACTTCAGTTTAGCGATTTTGTGAGCCATGTCGGTTACTTTGATCCTCCTGCGGATCTCCTCGTTTCTGATTTGATAACGAAGAGAAACTTCGAAATTAGCACGCTACATTGCCCTTTGGGTGACCTTGAGCCTTTTTATGAGGCCCCTAGTAACCGACCATGTCTCAGTTCCATAAGTAATCACTGGCAACACACACTGTTCAAAGACCTTAGTCTTGAGACTCTGAGGATTTGGGACGTGAAGGAATTGCGAAGCTTCCCGAACGCTGCCCAGCCGAGTTGGATTCGTCGATTGATCTCTTTCTTGAAGTTGGACCTACCTGGCTGGACTATTTGTCCCAGGTATACTCGTACATATTAGTCAACAACTTCGAGTGTAGAGTCTCCAACCTTTAGAAGGGTGGGTGCGACACGAACATTTAACATTATTTTCGTCTTGTCCATGTTCTTTTTAAGACCCACTTGTTGTGAGACTTTACTGAGGCCATCGAGCATTGTGCTTTGATCTTCCATAGTTTCAGCCATGACCAGGATATCGTCAGAGAATCGGAGCTGGGTTATGTACTCGCCGTTGATATTGATGCCGAATCCACCCCAGTCCAGAAGCTTGAAAACATCTTCCAGGGCGGCGGTGAACAGTTTCGGAGATAAAACGTCTCCCTGTCTCACCCCTCACTGCAACTGGATAGGTTTCGAGTTACTGTCCACGAGGCAAACCGATATGGTGGCGTTGTCATACGGATACATGACGGATGTATCGATGGTCAATTTGGCACCGCTGGAGAGACTGTAGCTAGCACAGCCCAGATTTCGTTCGACTGAATCGAAGGATTTCTCATAGTCCACAAACGCCAACGTTCCTTTGTTTCAAGTGAATAAAAATTAAACATTTTTCTAACAGTTCTTTACTGTCTAGGGACAAAAGTCATCAGAAGGGTTTGTCAGTTAAGTTTTGTCGTCTGTTGGGAGGCCCCGTTCTTTTTTTCTTTCTTTTTCAAGTGGGTTCTACGATAACAATCAGATGACAATAATTTTATTTGACAAAGTCACACAAGCAACACAACCAGCAATTTAAACAAGAAATAGCAGTCGAACAAAAGAAACGCGACGTATTCGTTACGTTGGATATAGGTACTCCGACTAAATAAATGGTTGTTGACATGACATTTCGCGCCTTGTCAGATGCGTTATACAAAACGGTGGCCGCTGCATAGCAAAAGAGCGGCATCTGCAAAAAAAGAGGAAATAGGCGGCATCTGAATGTAGTTGCCGCTTTCTATCTTACGTTCTTGCATATCCCGGTTTTTTACTCAGTTTTGTACCCGAAATCGATGTAGATACGACAAAATCTTGATGAAAATTTTAATAGCCCGGACAGTGGCCGCTTTTTTATGTTGTTCATTATAAAGGCCTTGAGATTTCGATTCCAACGATACCAATAAAGTAATATGCTTATTTTAGTAGATGCCGCCTTTTTTCTTATTATTTTCAGTGTACTCCTCGTTAATGCGCTGCTTGCGGGGGGATCGACGAGGGCGAGCGTATCCGTGCTCGCTCCGTCCCGCCGTCGACGAGCGCGAAGTCTTCCCTTGTCCAGAAGACATCTGCCTTACCGGTGGCGGTAAGCGCAATGTCCCGCTGCTGTGGTCCGAACCGCTAGCAAAGTATATATATTAGTACTAACTGCAGCATAATTTGATTTAAAAGGGGTTAAATAAAATAATAGAGATGCTACATGATACGTAGAATTTTTACTCCCTGCCTAAATATGAATTTCGGAAAGAAAATAAATTTTGGGGTAATATGGAATACTTTTATTTTATAAGATTATAAACATTTGGGTAAATATATAAATCAGAGGATAAGTTAAAGGTGTATAGAGTGAATGACCGTGGAAATAACCTAAATATAAAAACAACACATTACATAATTTTAAAATATAAAAAAAGGTTAGGTAACGATCGATCGTCCCCCCGGGTGTATAAAATGATCTAATAAATTCCTAAAAAAGTAAATCAAGTTCAATTATTGGGTGTCGGAATTACACCATAACGTTGTAGGTAAAAACTTTGGGTGTACCATACTCTTAATAAATTTTAAATCAAACGCAAAATTATTATAGTAAACGGAAGACAGGAGAACACGCAGGCCAGCAGCTATGCTTGGAGGACGACAGCAGAATTTTGTCGGGCAGTAGTAATGTTTGGTGACTAGCGACAACAAAAAGGCGCGGGCAGGTCGTAATACTTGATCACCAGTAATGGTATTTGGTCACCAGTAACGCTCAACTCCATTGGGTCTTAAATTAGATATATACAAAAATTCCACTTCCCTCTGGGTTAGCGGCAGGCAGTTGCTGATCGGCGTAGTAAGCAATAGTCCAGGGTATAGTGGTAGTATGCCGATTTATTCGGGCCGTGCGGAAGACCCTACAACCATGAATAAAAATTTAATTCGCAACGGCACTAAATAAAAATGGATAGCTTTCTCTAAGCATAAATAACTTACCCCAGTTAAAAATAGGAGGTCTTGAAAATATCAAGAAGAATCATAAAACTTTTAAAATATTTATCCTGAAAACAGCTATTTCGATGGTCAACACTCCTCAATTGTTTTCACTCTTGTCAAAAGCTCGCAATCATTTCTAAATTTTATTTTTATAGACGAACAAGATCAAAAGAGAATTTAATTATGAAACGCAAGAAAGAAGATCGGCTCGAAACGATAGTTTGCGTTTCATAACATACAGTATGGACACTCCCTGCCGCTGTCTAGATTGCGACCTCACCCCTCCTCACCCAGATTGATACAGATTGGTCATAGTTTGGTCACACCCTGGACACTTCATTCAACAGGCCAGAAATGGCATTTCAAAAAGGAATGACGGAACGTACAAAATGGCGGCGAAATCCTATACGTTCGACAACCGAACTGTAACCAATCTGTATCAATCTGGGTGACGAGGGGATGAGGTCGCAATCTAGAGAGTGGCAGGGAGTGTCCATACTGTATGTTAGTACTTACTAATATATATATTTTGGTTTGGTGGTCAAACATATAGGATTTCGCCGCCATTTTGTTTGTTCCATCATTCCTTTTTTGAAATGTAATTTCTGGCCCGTCGTATGAAGTTACCAAGCTGCTAGACCGGTCTGAGAAGAGGGGACCAAGCCGACCTTCTCAACACGAGCATGCTGACAGCTGCAAAGATGGAATAAACCATTTAGTTATTCGTCAATCATAACAAACGCGCTGCCGTCATTGTCACGAAAAAATGTTTGACTCGCTGCAGCAAATGCGATGTAGGTGTATGTGTTAAGTGTTTTGTAGCTTATCATTCATAATTGACTTCGTTTCAAAGTGGTAAACTTAAAACTACTTTTTTTTCTCTTTTTCATATTTTTTAAAAAAATATTTGTATTATTTTAATTTTCGGTTTTCACGACTTTTGTTTTTCTACAACTTGAGGTTTTGTTGAGTAACCGCGGTTGACGGCCGGCCTGTCTTCTCTTGATCTTCAAAGCTTCCCCGTCCTCTTTTTAATTCAGAAAACCAATTAAAAACGGTTGCTCGTGAACGTGAACAGCATACGCACCAACAGTTGTGGATAAAAGGTAAAAACTTTCTGAGGCCTTAAATCTTTTATGAATTCATAATAGATCATAAAAATCACGCCAAGTGATCTCTACTTTTGCTAACGAATTTCCGCCAAATTTTCTCAGAAAATTAAAAATTTACAAAAAAAAAACATTGGAAAGTTATAGAGTGCCGCAAGCGGTAACGTAGTACGTCACTTTCCTAACTCGTCACCTTTTTAACGGTCTCGTTTTCAAACTTTACACTTTCCTAACTCGTCACCTTTTTAACTCGCCTTTTTCTGCTACCCATGGGGGGGAGCTTCGCTTCGCGAGGCTCTTTGACTGTATAGTCAATCAAACCTGACCGAACCTAATATCGCTCACTCCGCTCGCTCATTTACAGTTTTTTTACTAAGTTTTGTCTTAAAAAACTGTAAATGAGCGAGTGAAGATTTATGAATCTAAATTCTTTAACGACGTAAATTCAGTCAATATAGTGTTATTCTATTATACCACACATTCAAAACAATGCCAATCAAGCCGGTAACCTAACCTCAACAAGTCAACACACGAGCATAAAATAACAAATGACTATTATACCGTAAAACTGACGGTTCCAGAACCGAGTGCGATACAGTGCCGCTAGCGGCACTGTATACACTTCCAAAATCATTTTTAATAAGTGTTCCATTTCCAAATTTATCACCATTTAACCAGCGTACACGATGGTGTACAACTTGCCAGTGTCAAATAAACAGGCAAGGAGTATCAGTAGTTACTTTTGGCATGCCTCTCGTCAATCGATCCCCTTCAAATCTCAAGTTCGATTTTTTGCCATTACCTTCTTCACTCCTTCGATGCACAAAAGTAAAAATTGAAGACTTGATTAAAAGCAAAATAATGTTTTCACTATAAAAACTAAAATAATGCAAAAACTTTAAAATCTGCTTATAACCTGTGAATTCGGTAGGAACTTGATCGGAGTGAGTCCCGAGACAAAAATAATTGGAGAAACGACGGAGATGAGTGCCAAGCAGTTTGGTCTGCTCAGAGAGTTAATTGTTTAATATTACAATAGTCTCAACTGTATTAAATTCCAGAGAACACGACGGCCCATTGCCACTGCGCTCTGCTTATTCGCGCCTCGCGGAGCTCTTTGGGTTACTTAAGTTCTCTGGCAAATAACTTCGGTTCGATAATTTGTACCTGTACTGCAGCATCAACAGCGCCTCGTTACGCATCTGGCGGTAAGCGGCGTCCATCTTGCTCAAAACCAAGATAAACTGCAAAAAATATTATCAGAGTTATCATCTCAACTATGTCCGGTTCAAACTGTACAGACATAAACTTTTGAATCAGTAGCTGATAGATTTTTTTCACAACTGGTAAACCCTTGGCATCATCTCAGATGATAGGTATGTGATGATGATGCTAAACATAAACTTAACTAATAAAGAAGTCTCATTTGCTCTATATTGTCGAAGACAAGGACCAGTTACGGTATGTCTTGTCGCCAAGACGCTTAGAACAATAGTACATTACTGCCGTGGAATTGAGTGACTGCGTTGCGAGCAATGACTTATATAGGTATTACTGGCGTAAGAACCCGGCCAACGCGCGCGACTAATGGTCCCAGCGAATTGGTGTAAAAATCGAAAGTTTCGCACACTCGCGACTCGGTCGTCTGCGGGAAATTGTACAGTGCGGTGGAAAGATATTCTATATGAAAATGCCTTATTGTGTTGTTAGAGGCTGTAAAAATCATGAACTTAAGGCTAAAAAGAAACATGGGATGTCGTATACATTGTATTTTTTCTTGTAAACAAAGTAAATAAAAGAATTTTTAAAGCGACAATTCTACCAAGGTTCGTTTAGCGCGGCACTGACGTCAACTCTCGCCCACGCTAGTTCGTACGAGTTATGTCAGATGGCGCTTCTTTTTGCTTGTATGAAGAAAAGCTGAGTAAAATATGGAGTCGGGCGGATCCTTCTGTAGCCATGTTAACGATGACCGAAACCGCAGCGTAGCGCCATTCTAGGCCATCAAAGCGCAGTCAACATTGCAGCCCTTGACGCTACCTTTTACGGCAAGGTCTGTAATGTAAACCAAGCTTGAAGGCCGAGACAGTAGCTAAGCTAAGCTCGAGGCCCTCATGCTTTGGCCAGCAGTGCAGTAATTTCTGACCACGGCTTTTATAGTGCTTTACTCAAAAAAACGAATAATTTAAATAAAACCTTTTCAGTTTAGATATGAATAGTAAGGATTTAAATAAAAGAGCAATTGTTAAAAGTACAGTTACTAAAATTCAGGGCCGTTTTTCCAGGGTGTTATAGTTTGTTATAATCCTAGCGCAGAGTTTGGGTGCTGGTGCACATCTACATCTCCGAAAGGTTTTTAAAATTAGCTTTGTAAATGATGTTGGTTTTGCCTGTGCGACCTCCTTTCTGGTGAGATAGATACAGCCTAATTCTGAATAAAATCTCTTTACCGCGCACGCTGGTTTTTTTAATTAGGTAAAATTCTTGATGCTGGTTATGTCTGTACGACCTCTTTTCTCTGAGATAGATATTCGTATCAAGATGAATACGATCTTTGTACAGGAAATTGCGGTTCTCGGCTCGCTAAATGTAAAGTTTTATTAAACTAATATGTATGCCTCTTTATATTGCTAGTAGGTACGCGTTATTTTATTGTTGTTTTGTGTATTCCCGACTACGCCGTACGGCGAAGGCTTCGCAAGAAAGTATGCGCAACGTGGCTGTACAATTATTTTTTATCACGATTTTATTAGCTTAACCTGTATGTATGTATGTTTGTAACCGACTCCTTTGCACTCGATTTTGACCCACCTTAAACGGACAGATTTAATCCTAACTTTGTTTATCGATAATCAGTGACAATAGAATAGTTTCATAAGGTTATCTTATTATCCTGAACTAAAAATGAAAAATAAATATAGTTTAAAAAAAAACACGCTTTTAAAGCAAACTAAACTATAAAGTAAAAATTATTCTAAATATAAGCTGAAAACAATAATGAACGAAAAATACTAGTATTATTGTGAAAAATAAGAGGTAAAAAAATAATAATAAGAAAAGATGGAGAGCATGGAATTTAAAAAACACAGTAATATAAAAAAGTTGTCAACGCTTACAAAAATCCACTATAAAAATTTAACAAGTGGCAATTTATTTCCCACTGGCAATTAGCGAAAAGTAAAAATTCAAATAAAAGTATTATTAAAAAAAATTGTTAACCAACGTACGTACAAGGCTATAGAAGGCGTTTTCTAACAAAATATTGATCTGATTTAAAATTTAGGTCCCTCTTGGCGCAAGCGTTCCGATGCAGTGTACTTAATTAAAAATAAAATACTTCCCGGATTTATCTTCGGGACAGGCAATCCCGTAGCGGGAGAGCACGTCTAGAGTCCGGGGTCAGACGTGATCCGATGGACTAGCGGCTTCAAATAGTGAAATTGCGCCATTAGGTTTTTCGCTACCGTAGGGCGATGGAATGGTAGGAAACTAGAGCCCAGACCAGTGAGTGCCGTTAGCCAGTGGTGGTAGGGCAGGAACCTTAACCCTGCTGTGGTCGCGCCTCCAAAAGTCTATTGAGAAGTCGCGTGGATACATATGTATGCCAAATTGTTTTGATATTTTTTTAATGAAATTCATTTGTATTATAATTTTTCTATTAAAAATGGCAAGTACCCTTATCTAAAATTAAATTACAATAAGAAACTGAATAGAACAATCAACAGTTTTGTCAAAATAAACCAAAACACAAACTTCTTATAAATCGTCTTTGAAAATTTATTTTGGATTATGTAAGACCTTAATACGCGTTAACGCTTATTGCGAAAACAAATCAAATATTATTTTCTTAACAGGAACTAGATACATATTTGGAAGGAATAAAGCGGGGGTGGGGATTGTCATACTTTAAGTACAACTGTTAACGAATAATTTTACTCTGCACCGACATTCTGCTCTCGCCGGCGAGGGCGGCTTCCCCCCGCTTCTGGCGCTTACCAGCGCTACCGGCGTATAACAGGCCGCTTCTCTCCGATCCTCCCACGTCCAAGCAACGACCTAAGCCAAGGTCCGTGCCCACCTGGGCGCCCTTAGGCAGTTGAATCTTTTTGCTTAGCACTAGGTTAAGTGTTTTCCGTACTCGCCTCCCCTGCCCGGTGAAATTGTAAAGGTCCCCACGGCCAACAACAAGCTTGTACTTTCGAAAAAAAAAAATCTTTTTAAGTACCGTGGATTACATATGTGAACCGCGCGACCACTGCATGGTTAAACGTGATGAAAAGTACTGTGAAGTTTACCAATTTGTTACAAAAAAACTACCTGGGTAAAAAGCCACATACCTCGAGAAAACAATGAGGGAATTGTTGACACAAAACTGAACAATCAAACTAACTTAAAACAAACAAAATTAATAATTTTCAAGAAAACATAATACTCTAACATTGTTTTTTCTGCCTAGACAAATTTGTCAAGGTTGTCAGTCAGAACAAAAGCTAGGCTTACACGTTTTTGTTTTTTCGTTAAAGTTAATAAGTTTAATTATATTGTCGTTCACATATTTTCATATAAAACTAATTTTGGCCATTTTTGTATATTTATAATTTAAAAAACGAAACTTATGCCTAGCTTTTGTTCTGACTGACAACCTATGAAAAATTGGTCCAAATCAGTTTACATTTAAGAGGCAAAATCGTTAACGCCGTTTTTATGAAAAGTCGCAACTTTACAATCCTCTTAACAAAATCGGTGTAGGTCCCGTAAACTGGGGCCTTCTACTCATCATACTGAACAACTTTTGTTCTATACAGAGTGTAACTACATTGGAGTAGGTCCCTCTAACTAGGCCTTCTACTCATCATACTGAACAACTTTTGTTCTACAGGGTGTGACAACATTGCAGTAGGTCCCGCTAACTGGGCCTTCTACTCATTATACTGAACAACTTTTGTTCTATACAGGGCGTGACAACATTGGAGTAGGTCCCGCTAACTGGGCCTTCTACTCATCATACTGAACAACTTTTGTTCTATACAGGGTGTGACAACATTGGAGTAGGTCCCGCTAACTGGGCCTTCTACTAATCATACTGATCAACTTTTGTTCTATACAGGGCGTGACAACATTGGAGTAGGTCCCGCTAACTGGGCCTTCTACTCATCTAAACAACAACAACTTGCTCGTGATTCATCTATGGCCCTCGCTTTAAATCCGTCCTTTATTCTACTATTGAAATGTTCATACAAAACCTATTTTGTGTTTTTATACTATAACCTGTGTACATTGTTCTTAAGATTGACTTTTAAAAAGTGCAGTACCTTAGGTACCTACTTTAAATAAAGATTTTGAATTGAATTGAGTGTCGATTTTTTTTTTGGCGAATTGACTATGGGTTCCTCGGAGAAAGTTGTTTAGTATGATGAGTAGAACCCCAGTGAACGGGTCCTACACCAATTTTTTTTCACTCAGTATAGGCCTTTGTTCAGCAGTGGACGATTTGTGGCTGATATGATGATGATGATGATGATAGGTCCATAACAAACCGTAGAGCTAGTCGTATCTTACAGAATACCTCAGACGCAGATTTGTAACAATCTAGCTTCCACGCCAAACTAGGGTTCTCATAAACAATTTAACAAAGTAACCTGGCACTAAAACTATTTTATAGTGCTGCAAAAATAAAATGGTTATCGATTCCATCAACGTTATACCAATATACGGTGCCACGTAAAATATCCGGGACATTTTCGAAGTGGTTATAAAATTTGTCGTTTTATTCGATCCCGTAGCGTAGTGACAGGTGACAGATGTAGCTAAACTGGAAATACAGTTTCTATCTGAAACCGTTTCGGTTCATAATGTCCAGTGTGCCAGATCGTCCAGTGCCTCAAAATGCCCAGTTCCAGAAAGTCTGGTGTCATTATTCCCATTTCCCAAATTCTCCCAAAATGACCGACGTCCAAAAAAGAACACACTACACCTCTAATATCTAAGGTAATTAATAAATTTGTAAACAAATTGATATCACAATATAATAAACTGACCTATAGGTCCAATGGCAGCGCTCCTGCCTGCTGGGTCGAAGGTCGTAGGTTCGATTCCCACCCAGGGCAAAAATTCGTGGAACGAACAGGTTTGTTTGCTCTGCGTCTGGGTGTTCAATATCTGTATGTATGTATGTCTCTGGTTCCCATAATAGAGGGAACCTCTAGTTTGGGGCTAGATGACTGTATATAATTTGTCCCTGAAAAAAAAAAGATAGCCGTTGGGGCAGTAAAGTTTAGTGGCGAACGCGCACCGGAAGACTTAGCGTAGGGCCTGGTGAATGTCGCGGGAAGCCGCTGGATGTGGGAAGTGCAGATCCGATCGGTGTTTAAATTCTTTGGGGAGGCCTTTGTCCAGCAGTAAACCAACGTCTTTCTGCTGATATAAAGATGATAAAGAAACCGCGGCTCAGTAGCAACCAAGTAACAAAACGCAAGGCCGGAAGAAACAGAGTCCTTTGTCCAGTAGTGGACGTGTTTTGGCTGTCATGATGATGATGATGGTATGATATTATGATAGTATGCATCATCACTTACCAAAACGCACTCAAATTTTTAATAAAAAAATAAAAAAGTAAAAAATAAAGGCCCTAAGGAAAATACTAAGTAAAGACTCCAGGCTTTGTACACCTTTGGTCCAAAAGTGGACATGATTCTTGTCGCTGGCTGGATATGGGCAGCTGGCTGTTAGACCAGACACCTGTCGGAGCGGGAGTCACCGTTACACTCCCTCAAACGTCGCCCACGAATCGGTAATTCTAATGGGAAAGAAATTCCCATTAATTCAACTGGTAGGAATATTCAGTAAGACTACTGGGAACGCGCGACGAAACTTGATAATATCATTGATTCCTGTTGAACAAGCCTCCTGTTTTTTTTTATTTGAGTGCGTTTGATGATGATGGTAAGTGCCTATACAGCCGAGGATTTAACACGCAAGCTCAAATAGTGACTATTTTACTCTCGTCCTAAAGTTTTTTTTAATTCACAATTGATAAGCCCTTGGCATCATCTCACCTGATGGTAAGTGACGTTGATGCCGAAGATGGAAGTGGGCTTACTAAGATTCCCCAACGCAATGGGGATCTGGCTACCTTATCTTCAAGCCGGAATGCTGTTAGGTGGTAGATAGCCAGGCGGGCTATGTAAATGCCCTACCACCAATCAAACCGAGTCTTACAAAGTTGTCGCGAGTTCGATTCCCGATCGAACTCGCGACCTCTTAGTGCAAAGCGAATGGAATAACCATTACGCCACGGAGGGGGTTTCCTACATTATAAAAATCAGGGATCACAGATGCCATCAGGGAATTCTACTCCCTGGTCGTTCGCATGATGAACGATGAAGAAAAACGCTTTGTGCGCGTAAATGTGGAACTTAACAACAAAAGAGTAGAATGCCCCCCGCGCCTGGTCGTCTGATGATGGAATGGAGAAAGGGGTATGAGATCCTGAAGCTCCAGGGCACACTCTTCGAAATTAATCTTGTAGAATGGAACTAAACATTTTTTTAATTGGGAAACTATAAAATTTATCAGCTGCTATGGTTGGTTACGTTATATGGATGTCCAACATTTTACGTCACTTGGTATCTACGAGTATGTCGCCGGAATATTGTCAAAACCGCGATATTACAATCTCACTACACTTAATCCAGTTAGATTTATAATATGACGGTAAATTGTCAATCGGCTCGGCTTACAATTTCACGGCCCATTCTTGTATCTCCCAATAAAACCGATGATTTTTTCTTCTGCGCAGCATTCTGCTACCCAGAGGGGAGCCTCGCTTCGCAAAGCTCTTTGACTGTTAAATCAATCAAAACTGACTGACCCTAACAAAAAGACCAATCATACAGCAATTTTTTTGTCAAAGTAATTCACAAAAAAGTAAAACACATTATTTAGGGTAGGTAGACTTTAGCCGTAGTGAACTAGGACACAAGTTAGCTTTAGGTATGCATCACACCATAACACACTACACCTAATTGGGTTCATCTCGAAGGCACGGTTGGTCCACAAGTTGGACATGCGTTAGCGCGCTCATGTACGGAGCCACCGTATTTGGGACAGGTCCTACCTATCCAAATCCCATCCAACATACACTGTTTAGGAGGTGCAGCGAAGCGGCAGACTTGGTCTGTCGTGGCAGCGGCATTTCTTATTCAGTATAGGTACACTTTAGCCGTAGGGAACTAGGACACAAGTTAGCTTTAGGTACGCATCACACCATAACCCACTACACCTAATTGGGTTCATCTCGAAGGCACGGTTGGTCTGGTACCCTTCGGGGAAAGACGTTCAAAGCTGCCACGTGGTGTAACCATTGGTTTGAAACATGGACAGCAAAATAAATTACCTCTCGTTAAAATTAGTTATCTCGTTAGGATAGGGTAAAACTAGGGTTGAGTTTAGGGGATATGCGAACTGTAGGAAATCTAGTAATTAAATCTATTTCTAGGGAATAGCGAATTTAGGTCTCGGAATAAACGTTAGTTGAAAGAAATGCGCGCCGTATTAGTGGATAGTTAGTAGGTAGGTTAGCTATGCCCACAGTAGGACAAGGGATAATATTCGTCAATTCAACCGGCTGTGACATGATTTAATTGCTGTAGCCACGGTTGTAGGATGTGGGAAGTGCTTGTCCACTGCAGGGGTATTTTTCCAACAGAGACTAAGGATATGTTTGCTGTAGCCACAGTTGTAGGATGTGGGAAGTGCTTGTCCACTGCAGGGGTATTTGTCCAACAGAGACTAATGATATGATTGCTGTAGCCACGGTTGTAGCAGGGAAGTGCTAAGTCCACTGCTGGGGAGAGATGATACCTATTCAGCAGTGGCTAATATGATGAAATCATTGAGGCCACGTGGGTAGTCAAGACTTAAAATAATGTATTGGTGTGAGACTCACTTAATTTCACACATTTTATTTATGTTCAAACTGCCTTCACTGCAAGTGCCACGCTGCTTCATAAGTTTTAGGGTTCCTAGGAAACGAGGTCAACCCAATACACCAAATTTCACTCGGAGTAGTGCGGAGCTATGCTGTAGGAGTGACTATTTCATTCCTGAGACGACTGCTTACCAAGCTCCATGCAATATGGGCTAGTTATGTAGTTTAGTGGTTCATAAATATGAACAACTCCTAATTTTACCAAATTTCAGCTAAATCTGCCCACACGTTCGTAGAATAACTGTAATGGACTAACAAACAAACTATAGGCGTTCGAGCTTCACCAATTCTGATACTGGTGTAATTATAGACAGGTAGATCCTATCTGTAACTTATCACAAGCATACCTCGGCAGAATTTCACCCGAATCGGACCGAGCATTTAGGAACGTCTTGAGCAAACAAACAAATAGTTTAGGCGTTCGCGCCTTACTACTAGTGTGATTATAGTAAGACCGATTATGTTGTAGGTAAGCCGACCCATCCTGGCGGTAACCAAGCTAGGGTCAGTTAATTTGTGCTAGATTTAGAAACTAAATCTTTTCTATGGTTTTTTATGAGTACGGACGGGTGTTCACGATGTCCGCGTTCTGTCGGTTCCTATCGCGACCAAAACTAACGTATACTACTAGAAGTGACAGATTCTATTGGTGCAGCTAGCGAAGGCTTTGCCTAACATATGGCTTATACGCCTTTTCGCTCTGACTTATTAGTGATGCTGCGACTATGATTCGCGTAGGTGTCGCAATGGGTTGCGATCTGTGTTGGTTCATTGTTCTTTGCGCTTAGCAAACCTACTGAACTGTCAGTACCTTCGCCCTTTATCAAGGGTTTACTACGTCTAAAGACAGACCTTTAACACTAGGTATTATTTTGGAGCCGGTGGCACGGTGGATATTGTGTCAATTTCGTTTTAACTATATTGACCGCAGGTCTTTATATCATTATGTACAACAACTGTATAACACAGTTCGAGGTATAAGAACCATATTAGTAGATTACGTACTTCCTTCATAATCCGTCGTGCTCTGCTTTCAGTTTGAGCAACGTACAAGGCGGAATATTTACTTTGCTTTAGTACCTAGTGCTAACATGTATTTGCGATCTATCGCTGTTCGAAGGTATTAAACCTACCTGACGAATAGGGATGGAAGGACTATAGCTGTAATGACTCAGTCATAGTTCACACTGCACACGTATAATAAGACGCCTCACAAGCGTTTTGTATACACTAGCTTTGGGATTTTGGCTGGTACATGGTTTAGTACACTATACAATGTCGTGTAGCTTAATCAAATTACACTTGAAGACGCGTAGACGCCTGAGTATCTTAGTGGTTGCAGGCTGATAGTAACCGGCGGGGCTCACCTTTGCTTTAAATACCTGTTTTGAGCTAAAATCGCTCGTTCACTTACCTTGCATTAGCTTTTATTTTCAATTACCAAAATAATGTAGTACTAGCGTCAGTTATGTATTACATTATTCCTAGCACTGGGGGCCGGCTACCCTCCCCAATTTTGGGGGGGCCTAAAATAGGGACCAATCACAGTAGGAAAACTAGGGTTCCGCGCGAAATACTTCAATATTTTAAGTTAGACTACATCGTTCTCCGAAACACAACGTAATAAATTAATCTCTTTAAAATAGGTTGTCATTCACCTTCAAAAATATTCTGAGTTACTGCGATCACAAATTAGGGTTCTCTAGACGATCTGGCCAAACGTTTAATTGTATTTTTCAATGCAATAAAAATTAAGTATAGTTTACATATTTCTTATAGGTAGATACTAGATAGTAGTAAGTTGTATGTTAGTATGTACGTATACGCATATTATAGTTAGGTTAGGTATAGTAGATGTTACATACTGTTATTAATTAACCGTAGTTAATAAGCGTGATAATCGGCAGTTATTAGGTGTGTGCTTAATTGCTTATCTATAAATTGTCTGCATATAATTTAATAGGTAAACCAGTATTTTACAGAAATTATATATCAAAAACAAAGTAGGAGGACATGACACATAACTTATAGCGTTATATATGGTGTGTGCGTGTGTGTGTGTGTGTGTGCGTGCGTGTGCGTGCGTGTTTGCGTGCGTGTACGTGCGTGCGTTCGTGTGTGCTTTTACATGTCATTCAAACAAAGTAGTAGTAATTTTATATGTCATTCAAACAAAGTAGTAGTTTTTTTATTTTGATTTACTGAAACTTGTGAACCTACGGCGAAAACTAGACTTTACAAACAAACGGCGATAGCGATTTTTACACCTTAACAGTTAACAGATTTTGATTAATTTTTGATAGGTTATTAGTCAGAACAAAAATTGGTATATATAATAGGGTTCGTTTTTTTATTATTGATAAATCAGGACCGAAATTCGTTTTGTATGAAATCACTTAACGACAAATAAAATTAAACCTTATAATTGTATTGAAAAAATAAAAACCCATAAACTTAACTTTTGTTCTAACTGATAGATAATCTTTCAAAAATTTATCAAAATTGTTTATTTTTATGTGATGAAAATTGCTAATGCTGTTTGTATTATAAATTGCAGGTTCACAATCCTCTTAAAAGTAAAACAAAAGTTCCCAGGGTAGCGTGATCGTAAATATCTGGGTAAAAATAAAATATTTGCAGACACAGGGGATCGCAGAGGTTAATATTTCAGCGACTGTCTTGCTTAAGTTCTGGCCTCGGGCGAGGACGTGACGTCATCTCTCGAATAAGGGACTGTACACAAATTTGCGAACCCAGTGTCACAGTATTACGATATGGCTTACAGTAGCGCAACGCCTTTGATGTCGCACGATGCCGCCACGGCGTAGGTACTAGCAGTACTAGCAAAGTATATATATTAGTAATAACATATATTATGGACACTCCGTGCCGCTCTCTAGATTCCGACCTCACCCCCTGGTCTCCTAGATTGATTCAGATTGGTTATAGTTTGGTTGCCGAACGTATAGGATTTCGCCGCCATTTTGTTTGTTCCGTCATTCGTTTTTTGAAATGTCATTTCTGGCCCGTTGTATGAAGTTTCCAAGGTGTGGTACATACTAGCCTGTAGCCAACTTGGCAAACTCGCAAAGTTTGCCAGGCTGTGCCCCGCGGCCCGCTGCCCCGCAAGTACCCTTCTGTAGCTCTGCGTAAGTAGATTCGTTGCACTACTGTAAGCCGCTATATTGTAATACTGTGCCAGTGTCATCTGCTTCTAGACCTGCTCCTTCTTATGTTCCATAATTACAAATCCTATTCCTCTACCAGTGCTTCTTTCAGTTCACGAAGCGTGATTGGCGGAGAACTGCGCTGGCCTACACGTCGTCCCAGTTCATTCCAGGCATGCTCAATGGGGTTTAAGTCTGGGCTACGTGCTGGCCACTCCATGCGTGTGATAGCGACATCATCAAGGTAGTCAAACTCTATCCGAGCTGTATGGTGACGAACGTTTTCTTGCGTAAAGATGGCGTTCTCGCCCATGTTTACTGAAAATGGGCCAACATACTCATTTAAAATTTCATTCTCGTAACTCTCTGCAGTTAATGTTCCATTTTTGATCACCACTAGCCCGGTGCGGCTTTCGGAAGAAATTCCAGCCCACACGTGAATGGAGCCTCTGCCGTATGACACTTTCTCTTCAATGCAAGCTTGGTTATAGCGCTCTCCTGGTATTCTGTAGACTCTGCTTCCCATCGTGCCTGTATAGCATGAATCTTGACTCGTCCGAAAACATAACTGTTGACCAGTCATCGAGAGTCCAAGAATAATTCATGTGTTCTCTAGCGTAACTCAGCGTTGAATTTCGATGCTGTCGCCTTTCAAGTTTTGGACCATTGGCGGGTCCAAATAGCTTCAAGTTTGCTTGAGCAACACGCCGCCTCACTGTACACGTGCTCGGATTGCTCCTTCCAGCACGTAGAAGGTGATTTTTGACTTCAACAGCCGTTTGAAATCGATTTTTGAGTTGACACCATATATTGATCCTCCCGCGCTGTCGTGCACCTTGTTCGTCCTGTCCCTGATGGTCTACGTATATTGGATCCAGTCTCTTCTAATAGCTGGAGCACTCTTTGAACGGTTGATAGCGACACACAAACAGTTCTCGCTATGTAACACTGACTGCGCCCGTCTTCAAGCATTGTCAGAATTCTGGTACACTGTTTAAGGGTTAGTGTTTACACTTAGCATCACCCGCGGTCACATGTAGGGCATTTAGATTTACACCTACGGACGTGTGAACGCGACTTCCATACACATCTGGAATCAGATGTGCAGGCTTCCTCACGATGCTTTCCTTCATCCTTGAAGCAATCGGTAAGTATATATTTATGTAAGTTTTTTGAAAAACTCATTAGTACATTGGCCGTCCGTATTTTAACCTGAGACCTCTAGTTAGGAGGGCTGAGTAGTAACCGGTTGAGCCACCGACGCTTCGACCGACTAATTAAGTGACCGTTACTCAATGGGGGCTTGGCATTCCAAGTTATCTTTTTTAATATACAAAATCGTTTGTCTTGACTGACTATCAACGCCCATCTCAAAGCACTGGATGGATCGGGCTGAAATTAGGCATACAGAATCTGTATCTATCTGTGCTGATAGCACCTATATGGATACCACTGGATGGATCGGGCTAAATTAGGCATACTGATAGCAAATCCTTTGTCCTGACTGACTATCAACGCAAAGCTCAAACTACTGGATGGATCGGGCTGAAGTTTGACGTTCAGATAGCAATTATGACGTAGGCATTCACTAAGAAAGATTTTTTGGAAATTCACACGGAAATGGCAAAAAAAAAAGTATAAATTCAAGAACCACAATCCGATTCTTTAAAAGTATGAACAAGAACATATTCTCATCTAAAATTGTTACGTACAAAATATTCAATATTTTTATCGTCTATTAAATATAATAATAATAATAATAATAATAATATTCTCAGACAAATCACACATGGTCATCTGGCCCCAAAGTAGGATTCCCAGTGTTATGGGTTACCAGAGACTGATATACATACTTATATACGTTTAAATACATACATATATAGATATTTAACACCCAGACACAGAGAAAACAAATCTGCTCATCACACAAATGCTTGCCCTGGGTGGGGATCGAACCCACAACTCTCGGATCAATGCAATGCTCAAACCACTGGATGGATCGGGCTAATAATAATAATAATAATTTTTTTTTGCTTTGAAATTTGAACATTATTTTGCCAACCTTCTTCGAGATAAATCGAAATTGCTGTACTGGCCAAACACATGCGAGCAGCGGCCGGCAAAGTTGTATGAAAATCCATATCTGTAGTGTTTAGCGGCCAAATAAATTACTATTTAAACTCATATCTGTCGAGTAATTCAAAAATGGAACTATATTTTACTCCGAAACATGACAACCAAGGAAGTAACTTACCAAAGACTTGGAAATATAACGCTGTATAATTAAAAAAAACACTTTGGCGCGTGAAAAATTATTGTTGTTCGTTGTTCGTCATTGATTTTGAAAAGTAATTATTGAAGTTTTAATTTCCGCGCATTATTTGAGAAGACTACTATACAATACAAGCCTTGGCCACAAGTAGGCATTGATAGACTTACGTATGTTTGCCTCGGCTTCGCCTCGGCCCACATTTACACGTTCGTCCATCATTGCCTCTTTTGCTGGCCGCTGCAGTAATGTACTATAATATATTTAGTACACAGGTATTCATAGTTTATCCGACGCTCTTACGGTGAAGGAAAACATCGTGAGGAAACCTGCACACGCCTGCGAATAAACACGAAGGCTGTGTGTGAAGTCGACCAACCCGCACAGGGCCCGCGTGGTCGACTAAGGCACGATTGCCCTTACTCAGGGTAGGCTCGAGCCCCTCGGTGGGGACGTATATGAGCTGATATGATAATTCATAGTGATATTCAGAGGATAACCGTGGTCATATTGTTATTTGTTACTATTTCAAAAATGGCTCTAACGATTTTAATGAAACTTCGTGAATTACTAGGACTTTACAAGAACCCAGAAAAAACTAAATAAGGTATCCTCCGCAAATCCAAATCATTTTTAAATATTTCATCAACTCTGGTAAGTATACCTATTTTATTTGCTACTAAGTAAAAGTAATATTGTATAGTGGGCAGGGCACGTAGCTCGCAGAACAGATGGCGGTTGGGACCGTAAAGTTCTCGAGTGGCGACCGCGCATCGGAAAACGTAGCGTAAGCAGGCCTCCCACACGGTGGACCAAAAACCTGGTGAAGATCGCGGCAGGCCAATGGATGCGGGCAGCGCAGGACCGGTTGTCGTGGGAAATCCTTGGGGAAGGCCTTTGTCCAGCAGTGGACGTTTTAAGGCTGATATGATGATGATCATCATTACAGCTCATATACGTCCCCACCGAGGGGCTCGAGCCTACCCTGAATCAGGGCGATTAGGCCTTAGTCGACCACGCGGGCCTAGTGCGGGTTGGTCGACTTCACACACAACCTTCGAGTTTCATCGCAGGCGTGTGCAGGTTTCCTCACGATGTTTTCCTTCACCGTTAAAGCAATCGGTAAGTATGTACGTAAGTTTTTGAAAAACTCATTAGTACATTGGCCGTCCAGATTTGAACCCGGTACCTCTGGTTAGATGGACCGAGTCGTTACCGGTTGAGCCACCGACGCTTATGATGATGATGAAAAATTATATTTATTATTGATTTGTGAATGCCTGACGACGCTAAACGATGATGGCTTCGCGACAAAGTATGCACAGTGTGGCTGTACAATTCTTTTAGGTTATTATATTATCCGGAATAAGAACGGTTGCCAATGCCAATAAAACCCAATGCTTCCTCAAAAACATTCTTAGACTTTTACCGCATTAAATTTTGTTCTAAAATTACCAGCCGTTTGTTCGACGGGTACTACTACTAGCCGAGAAATTGCTACTGACGCATAATCTTCTATTCCTAAAATGTCATACAATGTGCTTTGTTATTCTTATTTCTATTCTATTCAGCACTAACTGATAGATTCGTCGAAACTCGCACGTACTGCTATGATACCAGTCAGAACTGAATAAGAATTTTTTGTAGTAATGGGTATTGGAAGTTTTGTCGCAGTTCAGTGTTTTGCAGTACGTAATAGTGTTTTGGACTAAAGTTTAGTTGCATTTTAGTGTTTTGCTGACGGTAATTGAGTGTCGGACTAAAGTTTTGTCTCAGTTCAGTGTTTTGCAGTAAGTAATTGTGTGTAGAACTAAAGTTTTGTCGCAATTCAGTGTTTTGCAGTACGTAATAGTGTTTCGGACTAAATTTTAGTAGCATTTTAGTGTTTTGCAATAGATAATTGTGTGTCGGACTAAATTTTTGTGGCAGTTCAGTTTTTTGGAGTAGGTAATTGTGTTTCGGATTAAAGTTTTGTCGCAGTTCAGTATTTTACAGTAGGTAATTGTGTGTCGGAATAAAGTTTTGTCGCAGTTTAGTGTTTTGCAGTAGGTAATTGTGTGTAGGACTAAAGTTTTGTCTCAGTTCAGTGTTTGGAGTAGGTATTTGTGTTTCGGACTAAAGTTTTGTCTCAGTTCAGTGTTTTGCAGTAGATAATTGAGTGTCGGATTAAAGTTTTGTCGCAGTTCAGTGTTTTGCAGTAGATAATTGAGTGTCGGATTAAAGTTTTGTCTCAGTTCAGTGTTTTGCAGTAGATAATTGTGTGTCGGAATAAAGTTTTGTCTCAGTTCAGTGTTTTGCAGTAGATAATTGAGTGTCGGATTAAAGTTTTGTCGCAGTTCAGTGTTTAACAGTAGGTAATTCTGTGTGGGACTAAAGTTTTGTCTCAGTTCAGTGTTTTGCAGTAGGTAATTGTGTGTCGGAACAAAGTTTTGTCGCAGTTCAGTGTTTTGCAGTAGGTAAACAATAATAAGTGTAGGACAAAAGTTTTGTCTCTGTAGAGTGTTTTGGAGTAGGTAATTGTGTTTCGGACTAAAGTTTTGTCTTACGTTATAGTGTTTCGGACTAAATTTTAGTTGCGTTTTAAGTGCGAATTTTTGTTAGAGTTGAGTGTCCCCTCCCCCCCCCCCCCCCTACTCTACCAGTTAAACCGCTATTTCAGGACATTTGATTTTTTTCTAAAATAGTAGGACAT
This sequence comes from Coleophora flavipennella, assembly GCA_947284805.1. Classification (NCBI taxonomy): domain Eukaryota; kingdom Metazoa; phylum Arthropoda; class Insecta; order Lepidoptera; family Coleophoridae; genus Coleophora; species Coleophora flavipennella. The sequence goes on from OX369302.1 coordinate 5,360,804, forward strand.
ATAATCAATTTAAAATGATAACTATCACGACTACTTAGACTTTCTTAGTTTAGGAGTAACAGTTGACCAACTTAAGGTGTGTAGTTGGATTTGTAAAAAGTTCACTTATATTCCATACAAAACATTCTATTAGCAACTGCAAATGTAAGTTCGTTTTCTTAAAATATTCATATATTTTTTTTAAAAGACTACTAAACCCTACTTTGCGCGAGTCTGACTTGCACTTGGCCGGTTTTTATTATTATTATTGATTCTTGTATCCCCAGACAGTAAATATATGAAAGCTACGCGAGAATGTTAGCGAGCACAGCGTGGCTGTACAATTTATTTTAAATAACTACGGAACTAGGGCTTCCAATCCCGCATTGCATTGCGGGATCTCGGTATCGGCGGGATCCAAAATTTTCAAAGGTGCCGGATCCCGCATTTTTGATAAGAGTGGTCAAAAATAACAAGTCGACGAAGAAACTAGAGCGCCGACCCATGCATGCGCAGAACTCGATTTCTGTGTAAATTGTATGAGGGTAAACATGCGCGACGCATTCGTTCAGCGTTCAAGAATCGTTGGTCAAGGAAGGTATAGTATAACAAAGCATAATAGCATTTATTCGAACATAAGCCAAAGAGAAACATGACTGGTATAGTACACTCAGAACAGAATTAAAGAAGAAATACCAAAATATAGAATCACTTTTCATTATGAAAGTGTTTTCGAAGGAAACACAACATCCCCAACGTATCGTCAGCCAAACTACTTCGTATCTTACTGGCAAGATAACCGGCAGAAGAGAATGCCCGCTCAGCACCGCTCCGTTAGGTAGGTCAGTCAGTACCCGAGCGACAGCGCTCGCGAAAAGACGTCCCTGTATTGCTTATCAATCCCGAAAAATCCCGCGGATCCCGCACTTCCAATCCCGCAGTTAGCGGGACTGAAAAATCATGCGGGATCTCGGTATTTCGGGATCCCGGTATACCGAGATTGGAAGCTCTATACGGAACCCTACATTGCGCACTCATTTGGCTTGTCCTACGATAGCATTTATGAGTTGCACTTACTCGTCTCATCCATTCACCAAAGGTTGGATGGAAGAAAACCCTTAAAGCGATAAGTTCGCCATTGCATATCATGGTACGTTTTGCAAGTTAATAAGTTTTTTCATTATTGTTTATTTGGTGTCAATAAAAGATATTTATCTTATGTTATAAATGTACATCTCAAAAATGTACAACTCATAAAATATGTACAACTCAAAAATTTATATAATAATACAAAGGAAAAAAATAATAAGTTTGGCAAATAGGATGGTTGCCATGAAGGAAAGGTGTAACCGGACGTTTTGCTTTCGGCATTTTGCAAAACGGACGTTTAGCGCCGATCTAATAAAATTCGGTTCAAACAAAAGGCTGTATTATTTATGAGATAACATTATTCTATAATTTATGGGAAAACATTTCAATAATGAATTGTTTATATTGTTTTGAACGGACCGATAAACTAACGGTTCGGCAGTGAGTTAAAACTGTCTAATAAATAAAACGACTAGCTTTTGCCCGCGGCTTTGGCCACGTGGATATAGTTTCTATGACTGTGTTCGAGGGAGCGTGGTGCGCGAGCCGCAAGCGGTACGTACGGAAAAGACTGCGGCACCCTTTCCGTAGTCCTTTCTATAAATATACATATAGTTTAAAAAAGCTTAGATATTTTTTCAGAGAAGTATTTGGTGTCGGTCAGCTAGTAAAATTACTCAAAAGCTCTTATGGAAAATTAAAACCTGCCAAATGCGAGTCAGAACCGCACACATAGGGTTTCGTACCATCATACTAGATGGCGCTAGTTTCTTCACGTTTAAAAAAACAAGTTTTTTTGTATGCAGCCCCCCCCCCTTATTTTTTCACCTTTTCTAATTTTTAGTATATGTTGTTATAGCGGCAACAGAAATACATTACTGTGAAAATTTCAACTGTCTAGCTATCACGATTCATGAAATACAGGCTGGTGACAGAAGGACAGACAGACAGACAGACGGACGGACATTCCCTCTCGTAGCGTCCCCACTTACCAACCCTAGGGCATAACAGTGGGGGCGGCTATTCCTGCCGTTACTTATATAAGGTGAAGACAAGGACCAGTTACGGTAGGTCTTGCCGCCAAGACGCTTGTCCCGGTACTCTGCAAGGTGAGTGCCTCGTGGAAGAGAACCACTACCTACTGTCCAGGTAGGTCCTGAAGCTGTAGGCGCCATGCAGCCTAGTGTGATGGCAAAGGCAAAGATGACATACTACTATTCGAAGGGTCGGCCCGTGAATGTACGACCCGATAATTAATTAATTTCATAAGTATTTTGTGACATGTTACACATCATATGCGAGTACTGTAGGTCTCGTTTTTTTTTCAATCATTAGCTTCATTCCACCGAGTTTACCCCCCCCGGACGACCGTAGAGGCGTGACAGTACCATGCCAGTTAATACATACTTATCATGTTAAAAGCTGAACTGTCAAACTTAGAACCCAGCGCAAGAGTGCCTTGCGTTTCAAATTTTAGTAAATCATGCTTGCGAATTTAGCGAGGTGAAATATAATGACACTGCACACTCTTAACACGTAACGTTTATTCCCTGTATGGTTACTGATTTGGATACTGATCGAAAAGTTACATAAGCGAGATGAATAGCAAAATGCAAACATGAAGTGGAACAAAGGTGTAAGGGAAAAACCGGCCAACTGCGAGTCGCACTCGCTCACCGAGGGTTCCGTACTAGTAAAACAATGATAGGTATTCATTTCAAACAAAAGACACCATCAAGAGCGACAGAAATTCTTTATTTAATTCTATTTACACTCTTTAGTACGAGTAAGACTCACATCATCATCATCATCATATCAGTCGAGAAACGTCCACTGCTGGACAAAGGCCTCCCACATGGATTTCCACGACGACTGGTCCTGCTGAATTTTGAATTTTGAAAAATTTTGTGAGGCCTGCCTATTCTACGTTTTTCGGAGCCGTAAGACTCACATTTAGCCGGTTTTTTATTATTTTTATTATTATTTTAGGACCTGTACTATAACGACACCAAGTTTCATGCTTGTTTGTAGAACCGTTTTTTCAATAGACTAAAAACAAAAAAACCACCTTTTAATAAACAGGTTTATTTTTATTGGGGACCCCTTTCATTTGTAACTGTTTTAGTTTTTATTATTGCTTGATTGCGATAGGTTATTAGACGTATGCATAAAAAAATATCTTAAAACGGCCAAGTGTGAGTCGTACTAGCGCACTAAGGGTTCCGTATCACCACTACTCAGCAATATATATAGACCAATTCCAGGTAACTTATAAACTTGAAATTTGGCATCGTAGTAGTTTATTGGACGTATTTATAGTAAAAATTGGAAAAATGTCCAAGTGTGAGTCGTACTCGCACATTAAGGGTTACTTTTCACCACTACTCAGCAAAATATATAGACCGCTTCCAGGTAACGAATAAACTTAAAATTCGCCATCGAGATACGTTATTAGGCGTATACAAAAAAAATATTGAAAAACTGGCCAAATGCGAGTCGGACTTGCGAGATTAGGGTTCCTTACCACTACTATTAAACAAAAGTATACATCATTTAAAAGTATACAATTTGTATTAAAGTGGCGCAAATCGCGAGTTAGAGACTTAGAGATCTGCCTGTTTAGTTGCCGATACTGAGTAGCGTCTTCAGAGGACTGCAAAACCAATCTGCGTCTTTCTTCCATGAGGTTGCTGGTGAAGTCAGAGATTTTTTTGGTTCTGTTTGAACGGCGAGTTTTGAAAATCTTAGACCCGACCGTTTGGACAATTTCCACGAACCTGTCGTTATAATCGTCCACATTCTCGCAGTCTCCTAGGCATTCGAAGCGATTGTGCAACTCGAGCTGAAAGTTTTCGGGGTTTTGGAGCTGGATGGGCGCTGGTCGGAGTGTGGACTTTAGATTCAATGTGCCTCTTACCATTCGGTGATCGCTTCCTGTTTTGACTAAGTTGATCACAGAGATATCATTGAATATTTGCCTTCTTGTCGACAAGATGAAGTCGATCTCGTTCTTTGTTACGCCATTGGGATGCAACCATGTCCACTTTCGCTGTTTAAGCTTTTTGAAGAAGGAGTTCATCATAAAGAGGCCCTCCTTCTCCATAAAGTCGGCCAGCATCTGGCCACGTGCATTTCTCTCTCCATATCCAAATTGCCCCACTCTCAGCTCACCATCACTTCGTTTGCCCAGTTTCGCGTTAAAGTCCCCCATAACAATTGTGTATTGAGTCCGGGAGCTATTATGTAGAGCTCTAGAGATATCCTCATATAGGAGCTCCACTTCGTCGTCGGAGTGTTGCGCGGTCGGCGCATATACCTGAATAACTTTCAGCGAATACCGTTTGGTAATTCGGAGAATAAGGTACGCTACCCTCGTCGAAACACTCTCGGTCCGGACCACATTGTTAATGAGGGACTTGTGGATTAGAAACCCGAGCCCACCCTCGGACAGTTGGTCGCCCTCCCGGAAATAGAGCAGGTTTCCGGATTTAAAGATTATTGTGTCCTCCCCCTGTCCCCCTGTCCCCTCCCTCTTCGGACTTCACACAATCCTACGATGTCACATCGTAACCTGCTCAATGCTTCCTCGAGTTCTGTTAGCTTTACGTCGGTTCGCAGTGTGCGCGTGTTGTAGGTTGCCAGGGCCAGAGGTCTTTTGTTTTGGTAGCCTGGCATCTGCCGGGGATTCTTCGCACCCCATGCCCCGCCGTTACCTTGACCGCTACCGGAGCCAGGAATAGCGGGGCCGCCGGGGACTAGGGGCCGTTTTTTCTTTGTGTCGGTCATTTGGGGGGTGTTGCCGTAATCGCCACGCTTGGCAGGCGGGTTGGCGATCGCAGTGTTGCAGATTGGCTGCAAGTCACGGAAAGACGCTGCTGCCCATCCTCCGGTTTGAGTCCCTTAGTCGGCTCTTACGACACCTATTGGATGAAATAGGATGGCCCTATTCTAAGCCGGGAGCCATACGGATACACCTATTGGATGAAATAGGATATGTAGGTATATTACTTGAATAAATATATGAAATTATAGCCCGTCAACGTCGTACGCGATACGCCTGAGCAGCTGAGGCGGGGTGTGCGGCAAGATCTCCGAGGGGGAGCTTGAGGCCAGAGGGAAAGGGCACGAGCCTGTGCCCTTCCCTGCTAGCCTCAAGCTCCCCCGCGGAGATCGTGTCGTGTCATGCTACGTCGCCCTCGCCTATCCACCCGTACCGCACACGAAGTTGACGGGCTATAGTATTCATACTTTAAAAAATTTATTATATCCCAACAAATCATAAATGTGAAATGGAGCCAAGTTCGATATAAAAAAAAAATACAGCGATCTAAATGGGTAGGTATACAAAGTTCTATTAGTGGATCCTAAATCATAGCTAAGGAACTTCAAATAGAAATATTTGTTTAAGACTTATCCAATTAACAAATAATGTACAACGGTTTCCAGTTATTTGAAAGAAAGAAAAAAATATGTTCTGTGTAACTTGGCAAGTTTAAATAGTCAAGGCTCCAAGCAAACAAAGTTTAATTTTTTAAAAGTAAATACATATCAATAGAGTAAAACCGGGATAGACGTGGCAGCATCCCGCCTCATATTCTTAAAACCTAATTTCCCGATCTCGCGCCTTTTATATAATTGTATAAGTAGGAGCCGCAGTCACCCCGTACCTCAGTTACCCACGGACAATCTTGCAGTGAGACAAAGAGTAAAAACTATTTACTACGTAAAAGAAGGTTAACTCCGCAAAATCATTTGAATTAATGGCGACTCTTGCTACGACACAATAAAGTGCAAATTCAGGTCGCATAGCGCTAATTAACTATAGTTATATTCACCTACAAGTTGCTTCTCTTTCTATCACGTAAATCTTATCTCTTCTGACTACTGAATTAGCCCCATTCAGGAGGCCGCACAGAGTAGGCGTTGGTACTAATTTATATACTTTGGCGTAGGTACATTTTCATGCTTCTCAGTATTTTCATAGTGGGACAACTATGTATACAGGTAGGCATCTATCCTAAAAAAAATGATCCACAAAAAGCTAATTTCTGCAAAATCTATATTTGATGGGTTAAAAAAAATTCAACATAAAAGATTGAGCTAGAAGCATTAATATAAATTATTCGTATAAAATTAATATTTTTAAAATTAGGTGGCTATTTCAAAAAGTGGGCCATATATCCCGGTTTTACTCTTTAGAATAAAACTGGATAGTGAAAACTTTCCAAATTACACCATGTAGTAACACAGAACATAACAAATTTTCTTTTAAGCAGTTGAAAACCGTTTTATATTCTCTATTATTTGGAGAAGTCTAAAATAAATATTTATTTTTGAAGTTCCGTATATATATTTTAGGAACCACCATAAAATTTTGTACCTACCCATTTAGATCGCTGTAGTTTTTTTCTATCGAACTTGCTCCATTTCACATTTTATGTTTTGTTGAGATTTATTTTTAATAGAGATCATTTATCATTCCTGCTTTACAAACTTGTCGTGTTATATTTACTTACACTGCCGTTTTTTGAATCAAAAGTAGCTGGTACTACATTAAAAAAAGAAATCACTCATTATGTGCATTCGTTCTTAAAATCGTCATTGAGGTCAAATGCAACGACCATACTGCAAGTGCTACACACATAATCAGAATTTATGCGTGAGTTGACGGCCTTGGGGGGGCGAAACACCAACTTTATGAAGAAGATGTGTTAAGGGACCTTTATGGGTTAAAAGGATGGGCTTAAATGCTCCTTGGATGGATTTAAGAAAAGGTTTTGCTCAAGAGCGGTGAAATAGGTGTATTTTGTCATGGCTTGCATGAAAGTTACTGGATCTATCTTAAATAATCGGCTTATCAGTTTTAAAAGCAAAAACGGTCAAGTGCGAGTCGGACTTGCGAAAGAAATGTTTATTTAAAAAAAACAAAATTATATTTACAGTTACAACATTTTGTATGGAAAATATATAAACTTTTGACAAATCTTACTGCTCATCTTAAGTTGGTCGACTTAGCCGTGATAAATTTTCTTTTAAATTGATTACATGTCCTACTAATTTCATTTTTTTTCCAGATGTCCTGAAATAGCGGTTTAGCTTGTACGGGGGGGGGGGGGGAACTTTAAAGCTAAATATTTCGTAAACCGATATCCCTCACTCAAAAAATTGTTTTGATATACATATTTAACGATAGCGCACAACATAGGGTACGTTAGCGAAAAAAAAAACAGCCCCCTCTTTACATACAGGGGAGTTACCATAAAAATTGTTTTTTTCAAGATTGTACATATATGTCGGCGTGATTAATATGTATAACCATACCAAATTAAAGCTTTCTAGTAACGACAGACTCTGAGCAAAGCCACGGACAGACAGACATGGCGAAACTATACTCGTAAGGGTTCCTTGTTGATTCCCTTCCGGCGTCTGTATTCCCAGATTCGTATAATTTAGGAATCTTCAAGACGAGAGTGAATAGGCACTATTTGAGCTTGCGTGTTACATCCTCGGCTGCATCGGCACTTACCATCAGGTGAGGTGCAGCCAAACGCACTCAAATTTTTAATAAAAAAAAAAAAAAAAATTTGGTCTCTAAAACGTTTGACAATCAGATGCTTCACAAAATTACAAAAAAAAGAAAAACGTTATCTTCTCTGCCAAAACTCACTTTAACATCCAAATTTAACAATTAAACAAACTAAATTCAAACTAACTAAAATCAAACTAACTGAATTCAAACTAATTAAAATCAAACTAACTGAATTCAAACTAATTAAAATCAAACTATCTGAAATCAAACTAACTAAAATCACTCTAAAAAAATCAAACTAACTGAATTCAAACTAATTAAAATCAAACTAACTAAAATTAAACTAAAGGAATTTAAACTAATAAAAATCAAACTAACTGAAATCAAACTAACCAAAATCAAACTAACTGGTTGTTAAATGCGCAGCTAACTAACAGAGGATCATTATCTTCACCGTAAGAGCGTCGGATAAACGCAGTCGAAATTCGAAAACACATTGGTACGTGGCAGGATTCGAACCACGACCTCCTGGACAGGAGCACAGATGACATGACAGGAGGTAGCAGCCCCGGCCGTTACCCCGCCAACGCTCAATTTGGAACGTAACCTTTCTGTATCAGTGTTGAAGATGTTATTGTTATTGCCTGCAGTGGCCTGCACGCCAATTAAAAGTTTTTGACAATTAACTGGCGCTATGACGTTTGTTGTGACGACACAAAATGGGAATTTCAATTTTAATTAATTCCAGTAGAGACACAAAGGGATTCCTCCAGAGATTTCCACACTTTGAAAGTAAAATATTTATGTAACGGAACTATTATCGTGTGTTCCGTTTCGACCTAATAAAAGGCATTGATTAGAACAGTTGTCGCTGTCTTTTTATTTACGTGTAAAGAGTGAAGGAAATAACCTCACTTTTGCACTTTTCCAATGTTTTTAACGCGCTTTTATTAACTTCACTTGTAACTAACTATGTATGTAAGAAAATCTTGGAATCATAATTTGACCCACTTGCCCGTCTTCGATTAGGATGAAATTTTGCACACGCTCTGAGTTCTGATGACAATACATGACTAGCTAAGAAACGTCATTTCAAATTCAATATGGCGGCCTCCTCAAGATGGCGGACTGGCTGTTTGAAATCCACCCCCGTGATATGGGTATCAAATGAAAGGGTTTGCTGTCAGGAATACGAAAAAAATAGTCACGTGACTTAAATCCAATATGGCGGACGTCCAAGATGGCGGACAGGCTATTTGAAATGCACCCCCATGATATGGGTATCAAATGAAAGGGTTTGCTGTCAGGAATACGAAAAAAATAGTCACGTGACTTAAATCCAATATGGCGGACGTCCAAGATGGTGGTTGAAATGCACCCCCATGATATGGGTATCAAATGAAAGGGTTTGCTGTCGGGACTACGAAAAAATATTCAAGTGACTTAAATCCAACATGGCGGACATCCAAGATGGCGGATTGGCTATTTTGTTTTAGTGCTAAAAGCGTGTATTTTAGTTTTTCAAACTATTTTGAAGTTATTAAGTACAAACTTTTATTTAACTTGCAATGTATGTATCTTTGTTCGGGTGAAATCTTGCAAGTTAAATTTGAGCCACTTCCCGATTTCCGATTGAGCTGAAATTTTGCATCGCGTGACAATGCAATATTAAAAGATTCTACCTAAAAGTTTTAAGGTGTTTCGAAAATTATTTCATTTCAATTAAAGACTACAATTATATTTTAAATATCTAATTGGCATATTGAATTGTGTGTTTAGTTAGACTAATCGACTAAGAAAATTGAAAGCTACTGAATCGGTCTGGTTTGCCTGTAGGTAGAATGCAAATATCTGTTTTAAAACATTGAATTACTACTACTACGTATAGAACAGCTAGTCAAAACAAATATCTTGCGCTTCTCGGGGGTCGCGAGGAGTGTGCGGGGGCGGGACTGTCACGTGACGTTTATTCAGATTAAATAAACAGATGCGAAATTCACTGCAATGGAGTTATCTGCATAATTAGCACTAACACTTGAGCAACCCGACTGCTCAACAAAACCTTTTTCGGGTATCATGTGTGTTTGTGTGTGCGTGTGTGTGTGTGTGTTTTCGTATGTGTGTGTGTGTGTTGTCCGTTTCAATGTTACCGCATGTAGCCAAAGCGGCTTGTTGGATTTTGGAAGGCGAAGTGTCGTTAGATTTGTACAGATTAACAAGGATTTTTTGCCGACTACAGAAAAAACAAAAAGAGCGTTGTGATTTTATGCAGTTGAGTTTAAGGTATTTTGTTAATTTGTTAAAGTAATGGGTATTCTTATTCATGATTTGTAACTACCTATTTTTAAAAGCTGTTATTTAACTTATGTATGTGCAAGCATGTATGTAAATTATATGTAATGAGTTACGTTACCAACCATTTCTACCTTACCTACGCGTCCTATCTGTATGGTTCACTTTTCATAATCTATGATTTTCAAACAAAATGTCGGCATGTGGTACAGAAAGAATGTATAAAGAAAACTAGTTTTGGTTGGTTTTAAATAATATTGTGTTTACTTACCGATGATAAGTCACGCCACTACCTTTTTTTGCACTGGATCGTTTTTTACCCTGGAAATTTTTAACACGCAAGCCGGCGTTTTTGGTTTGTCCTTAGGTATCGGCACGCGGGCGATCGCTTGAGCATTAGGCGAGAGACTAAACGCGTTGTTGACAATTGTCAACAACACACGGCGCAAAATAATGGTTCGCGGCGTCGGTTCCAAACGTAGTAGTAGTAATAATTTCAATGTTTTAAAAGAGGTTTCTTTGATATACTTTTTTCTGTTATGAAAATTAAGCATTGAACTACATAACTAGTAATTTATAGGAAGGAACTAGGAAGAGGAACTATCGACCTGGAAATCAGTCTCTTAACGGAGTACTGTAAAATGAGCTCAAGGTTTGAGGGGGGGGGGGGGGGGACACCACCGGGGTCACAGTAACTATTGTACCACCATGGGAATAGGGTGTAATGACTTGAACACCCGCCTGTCCCACCCAACAATAATAATAATGATGTAGTTCAATGAAGTTAACGAATCGTGTTTCTGCAACTGACAAAATGAAGTCATTGAAACGAAGAATAATGCTACAGAATCATACTTCATATGTTTTGTAATTGCTGAGAAACATCGAGATCCCTGCGACTAGAGTTTCCAATGGTCATAAAGTTACACTGATTAACTAGAACTCGTTCAGGGGCCACAGACATTAAAATCTTATATATGTGTTCCAGGCATTTGTTTCTCTCCATGTGTAGTCTTCACAAGCATATTATTTCGATTTTATATTTTAATTTGACTGTTTTTATTTTTAATTAATTTTCTGTAAAACTTATTTTTTATATATATACTGTGATATTTAAAATTAGGTATATTTAAATTAAAATAAGACTGAGTTTAGTTTGATTAATAGTGTAAATAGTGTTATAAGTACTTACTTACCTTATCGTGTCCTTTGAAAAACCAGCCAATTGCGAGTCAGACCCGCGCACAAAGGGTTCCGTACCATCATACTAGATGGCGCTAGTTTCTTCACGTTTTAAAAAATATTTTTTTTTGTATGGAGACCCCCCCTTATTTTCACTTTTTTAAACTTTTGTATTAGTTGTTATAGTGGCAACAGAAATTCATCATCTGTGAAAATTTCAACTTTATAGCTATTACGGTTTATGAAATACAGCCTGGTGACAGACGGACAGACGGACGGACAGCGAAGTCTTAGTAATAGGGTTCCGTTTTTACCTTTTGGGTACGAAACCCCAAAAAAAAGAAAAAACTCGTTCCCAAGATACATGTGTAAGGCATTTAGGAATTAGGTTAACATCTCAATTTTTGTTACACAATTTCAGTAAGTGCCAATGAAGTATTTTCATTTATTTTTATCTTTTAATTTTAATTTTTAATTTCTTTACAATTATATTTTACAAGCTTTTATTTAACTTGCAATATATGTATGTTTATTCGGGTGGAATCTCGCAAGTTAAATTTGACCCACTTCTCTGTTTCCGATTGAGCTGAAATTTTGCATCATAACGCGTGACAATGCAATATTAAAAGCTTGTACCTGAAAGTTTTTAGGTTTTTCGAAAATTGTTTATTTTATGTTATTTTTTCATGACGATCTTGTTAGATATCTTTTCTAAATATTTATTGTAAACTTAACATTAAGAATGAAAATGATATGAAATAAATATGTCTTAATTATTAGTTTTGTAGCATAGTATGCTTGGCCAACATATTAAAGTTCGTTCGCTGAATTACCTGCACCTTTGATAAATGCCACTCGCCGCTGTCGGCTCGCGTCAAACAGTGTCGTCAAAGGGGCCGCCCTGAGTTCAATCGTGGTTACACCTGCACGGGGTCGCGCGAGTCTTGTTCAGTCTTTAAAAGGTAATTCAATTTAGGCGACGATTCTGAAGATACTTCGTCCATCAGTGAAACTGATTAAAACTAATTATAAATTCTAAATAAAAAATACCCATTATTTTGTAAAATTGTTTAATCCTTCCACACATTTACAGATCTCCGTTTGGGTGCACTGCAGCTGAACGTACTATATGTTGGGCAACTGTTTATAAGACGGAAATAGCTTGCGATTGTTATTGTTTCTAAAACATAATCAAGTAATATATCGCCGGAACATAGAAAAACCTGTTGTTTCTCGAATATCCCGATAATGGAGAAAACTACTTAATAAGGGCCCCGCCAACTCGGGGCTCCTTTTTGCGGTCGCGCCAAAAACCTGACCTAAACCAAAGAATAAAGACTATATTTACTACGTAAAAGAAGGTTAACTCCGCAAAATCATTTGAATGAATGGCGACTCTTGCTACGACACAATAAAGTGCAAAGTCGCACAGCGCTAATTACCTACAGTTATATTCACCCACATCTTAACCAAATCAAATATAGAAGATAAGTTGATTTAACAAATATAAGATGACTTGTATGTAAATAGTAGCCAAGTCCAATCTTAAACTTCAATTTAACATAATAAGTTCTCTACTTTGTCTAAATTATTCTACAGTTAAATTTCAGAATTAATAATTTTAATTACCAAACACTGCTTTAACAGAGAAAACATAGAAATAGAGTTTTATATTTGTTTATAAAGTTATTTATTCTTATAAGTATATTTTAGGATTATCTGCAGAACTTGCCACCCATTTAGATCTCAATCCTTTTTTCACCAAGCATATTTTTAGTATTGAACATGGCTAACATTTTTCACATTTATGTTTTTGCTGGGATATCATTACTTTTTGTAAAGAAATTTTAGAATTTAATAATTTTTCCTGCGTTTATATTGTTCAGTTTTCTTTTTTAAGCTACTGTCTACACCTTCTTGAATTTTAGAAATATTAGAGCGCAGTGCCAATTCTTTATCTGCAACTTTTTTACACGTTTTCTGTTTATATTTAAATTGGCGAAAGCGGCTGTATTCTACTATGGAAATTTCTTGTGCCTTAATTTGACTAGCATCTAGGTTAATAAGATGTACTCCGTCTAGTGTTTTAACACTGGAGAGTGCCACGTAAGCTTATCCTCTGCAAAATTTTGGAGTGCCTAGTTATATATTTTAAGAAAGAATATAAATTAATTTGGCAACAGAATGATGAGTTACCTGCATGTAACTCGGAAGAAGAAAAAAAGACGGAGGGATTATCGTTTAAGAATCAGCTGAAATAGAGTAATGGCGGCGGCCTAAGAATGTATTAGTGAATAGTGGGTTGCCCTTTTAATATAAATTTCCTCATTTTTTCTATACTATTCGTAAACAAAGATAACCCATTATTACTAACGTAAAGATGTGACATTTACATCCCCCCTCCGCTGACATCGATAGTATTGTTAGTGATCATGTACCGTCGATTGTCACCGTGAGCTGAAGACAAAGTACATAGCTGTAACTCGTCAGTGGCGTAACGGATAGGACCGCTACATCCGTCCGAAAATGTGTTTTCCAATTACGATTTCATATGTACGTTTATTTAAATACAAAACTAAGCACTCATATCAGTTTTGGAAGCAATTGTTTTAATAACTAATAAGTTCAAAATGGCGGTCACTTTTTAAATTGAGACAATTGGTTTCGAAATCATAGATCTCAAGGAACTTCAGATATCGATTTTGAAAGCAATCGGTTCCGTAACCACAAAGTTAAAATTTGAGATCAGAGACCCCAAAAACTGTCATATATCGATTTTCGATCCACTATCGAAAAATTCAAAATGGCGGTCACTTTTTTCGATTCTTTCCACGGATTCGAGATCAGATACCTCAAGGGCCTTCAGATATCGATTTTGAAAGCAATCACTTCTGTAACCACAAAGTTCAAAATGGCGGCAACTTTTTTCAATTATTATTCTGACAACGGATACGGTTTGGTCAGCCAGTTAATAATTATTGAGTAGGTCTCTTGCTATTTATATTATAACAGTGTTTGAGTAAAACGCCTGTTACATACTGACGGAATGAAAGACAGACGGGCATGGTGGAACCAGAAAGTTCCTTGTTTTACTATGGAACCCTAAAAATGGGCATGACAGACGGACGCAAGGGATGGACGAACGTTGCAGTAATGTTATAAGAGTTCCATTTTTTTCTAGTGTGGAACTCTAAATACCAACAAAATCATACATTTTAGAGAACACATACTTTGATTGGTTGACATTTCGAGCACACGAACGAACATTATAACTTCTTTCGAGTGGACATACTTTGATACACGAAGGAATCTAAAGTAAATAATTAACGGGTAATAAATGCCCAACTTCATTAGATAAGACACATTAAACTCGATCTCCCACAATTTCAGGTAATTGGGTTTCTGAAATTAGTCGCAACACTAGTTGTTTGGTTGGGGTTTTTTGTTTCAATGTTTGCAAATTTTAAATCGCTAAATATAGGAAAATAAGTGAAACAATTATAAACTAACGTATGGAATGTGATCCCCTGATGTTTATTCTCACGCTCGAATCTATTTTTACAGCGTTTCAATACGCAAGTCGGCATAATAAATCAAACTTGATGCCAAATTTGAACTTCCTAGGACATTTGATTTTTACTTTATAATTTTGGCAGGTGCTAGGTGCTACTGAATAAAATCGATTGTTTAAAATTATTTCAAATCTAAAAAATATACTGTTTTCTGATTTATTTCTTTGTATACATGCAATTACCTAACTGGATGCCTAATTAAAACTTTCTAGGCCATCTAGAAGTGGGTTAGGTTTTGGATCTATATTTAGTCAGCGAGTTAGTGGGAAAATGGCGATATTTAGACTTTTGTATCTCAATAACCGTTTAAGCTGTATTTATGAAATTTGGGGTTCTAGTTAATCTTATTGGTATCAATAAATATACCAAGTTTGGTGTGTTTGTGTTAAATAGATTTTGAGTTATAAAGGGGTCAAAAGTGGCTCCAAATGGTTCGTGTAATTACACACGGCGCTGTTCGCCAGTCCTTTTGCTTGAACTTGGCTTGACACGCTGCCGCGTGTCTAAATCTTAATACTGTGCTAAATGCATCTGATACGGCAGAACGACTGCCATTTAGTGATAGCAACCATCATCAACGGCTTAACGTGCCTTGCAAACACGGAAACGGTAAAAAAAGCCACTGACATTCAAACCCATCAAGGCAATGACCGTGCTCCAGGTCAATTAACCTACGTGATCGACCCAACCACTGAGCATTGAGCTACCTAAGACAACTTCTTCGCCTTTGCACAGTACACTTATCAAATAAGAAAGCTTAGTTTAATCGTCAGAAAGAAGTCCATTAGGTTCGTGAACAGAGCAAATGGGAAAAAAAAATCAATTGAAGGCGTTCCCTTCAGCCCGAAGGATGACAAGGGCGGATGTTTAAATTGCGAAAGTTTCAAACGTAGAACTAATTTCAATTCCAACCGTTTCGGGTGAGCGTTCGAAAACTTTTAGTGCTAAACAAGTTAAAAAAACCGACTTGAATAGCAACTACAAAATATAATTTTGCACCTCTTTTGTATTTATATTTATTTTATAAAAAAGCCGTCACGGGACGCCTGGCAGATGTGAAACACACAATACTTCATATAGACCGTATATAACATATCATATAGCGTGGCGATGCGTCGCCGCGGCACGCGTCGCCACGCCAAAAATCGGTTTTACGTGCGGCTTTAAGTAGATTTTTCACATCAAAAAAGTATTTAGCTGATTTTGATTAAATTTGACCACCTAGGGAGTATAACTCTTTCGAATAAGAAAAAAATTCAAATCGGTCCACAATTGACAGAGAAATCGGTGGACGTACATAAAAAATGTACAGTCGAACATAGAACCTTACATAAAAAATTAACAGTCGAACATACAACCTCTCCCTTTTTTGAAGTTAGTTAAAAATTGTTACGTCGTTTGTATGAAAACTCGCAGCTTCACAGGCCTCTTATGCATCGAAATTACTATTTTGTAAAGCGTCTCTTGCAGATTTTTATTTAAAAGTATGGTCACAGATCAGATAATAGTTACTTAGTATGGTGACAACCATCGTAAATTATACGTTTTTGAAGCATATTCTAAATGGCGGCCGTAATTGGAACACTGGGTGCAGTAGGGATGACGAATGCTAGTCATCTGAGTTACTTTTTATCATCTGTCAAAAACGAAATTTTGTTCTAAAAGTGTTTGAAATACCTAGGCGTGACCTCATAGTTTTGCAGGGTCATTTATGTACCTACTCATTTTGTGATTTTGATGAATTAAAAATCGAAGACTTGATGGAAAACAAAACAAGTAAGGTTTACCGAAGTTTAAGTAGGAGGACAATTTAGTGATTTAGAGTTTATAATTTATTTCTGATACTGTCGTCATCCCTGTTCTCGAGGCCTACGCTCAGCTTTGCATTTGTGTGAGTAATCGCCAAAATTAATAGAGAGGTGACGCGTGCTTGAGGGACGGGCGGCGCCTCAGGCCGATTTCAAAAACCGGTGAAGTGCGAGCCAGAAAGGGACAAAGGGTTCAAAAAAGGGTTCTTTGTGCCGCGCACAAAGGGTTCCGTACATCATACTAGACGTTTTTTGTATGAAGACTTTAAATTTTTCTAATTTTTAGTATTTGTTGTTATAGCGGCAACAGAAATACATCATCTGTGAAAATTTCAACTTCTAGCTATCACGGTTCATGAAATATAGCCTGGTGACAGACGGACGGACAGGCAGACAGATAGACGGACGGACAGATAGCCTTAGTAATAGGTTCCCGTTTTTACCCTTTGGGTACCGAACCATAAAAACCAGTGTAAACTGGTTTGAAGTATTAGGCGGGACGCGCGGTGCCACAAACCGGTATCCCACTGAGCACTATCTGTTGGCAGGAACAGTGGCCCTCACCATATTATGACCTAGCTCTCGGTGAGTGGGGACGCTATATCATAAACCTGGTAGTTTAGGATATTTGGTAGATATAGGAGAGGAAATGTGCACCATCTGTGTGCACTCACACAAATGCTAAGCTGAGCTTAGGCCTGTAGAACTGTATACCGCACTGCCGCCTTTCCGAACATTCCCCCGTATTTGGGACGATAGCCAAACGGGGCCTTATTTGGAGAAAAAGAAGAAAAGAAGACGACGGTTCAACCCCTAAAGAAAGAACATTTATTTGCAAACTGCCCACTGAGCGTTCGGGCGTAACAATGGTTAACAGCTGTGGGCTTTTGTTTTAGATGTAACGCATAAATTAAAGCGAGTTTAGGCAATTGGGTATGCTAAAAAAAAATGTATTTTTTTTAATTTTTTTTCTGATGCATTAGACTTACTTTTCACTTAGTATTAGTAATTAACATAGAGTTAATAATTTTTAGGGTCATACATAACTCGAATGTAACTTTTATAGGGGGGTTAAAATGAGAAATTCTATTTTTTTTTCATTTCGTTTATTTATATAAAGCTTTGTTTACGGGAGAGTGTTGGAACAAGTTTCTAAACGTAGCTTTAAAAAAAAAAAAAACTATTGTTTTTACTCACTGTCTGTGGTCACTTCTCTCGATGCGCTGTATGTGTCACCAAGTTTCTTTTCATTATATAAATCTAATTACATCGGCTGTATTATTTAATTTCACAGTCCCTAACAGATGGGTTAAAAAAAATTCAACTTAAAAGATTGAGCTAGCAGCATTAATATAAATTATTCGTATAAAATTAGTATTTTTAAAATTAGGTGGCTATTTCAAAAAGTGGGCCATATATTCAGGTTTTACCCTTTAGAATAAAATTGGATAGTGAAAACTTTCCAAATTACACCATGTAGTAGCACAGAACATAACAAATTTTCTTTTAAGCAGTTGAAAACCGTTTCATATTCTCTATTATTTGGAGAAGTCTAAAATAAATATTAATTTTTGAAGTTCCGTATACATATTTTAGGAACCACTATAAAATTTTGTACCTACCCATTTAGATCGCTGTAGTTTTTTTCTATCGAACTTAGCTCCATTTCATATTTGTGTTTTGTTGAGATTTATTTTTAATAGAGATCATTTATCATTCCTGCTTTACAAACTTGTCGTGTTATATTTACTTACACTGCCGTTTTTTGAATCAAGAGTAGCTGATACTACATTAAAAAAAGAAATCACTCATTATGTGCATTCGTTCTTAAAATCGTCATTGAGGTCAAATGCAACGACCATACCGCAATCGCTACACACATAATCAGAATTTATGTGTGAGTTGACGGCCTTGGGGGGGCGAAACACCAACTTTATGAAGAAGATGTGTTGAGGGACCTTTATGGGTTAAAAGGATGGGCTTATATGCTCCTTGGATGGATTTAAGAAAAGGGTTTGCTCTATTTATGGATACAAGAGCGGTGAAATAGGTGTATTTTGTCATGGCTTGCAGGAAAGTTACGGATCTATCATAAAAAACAGCTTATCAATTTTAAATACAAAAACGGTCAAGTGCGAGTCGGACTCGCGATAGAAATGTTTATTTAAAAAAACAAAATTATATTTATTGGTAATACAACATTTTGTATGGAAAATATATAAACTTTTGACAAATCCAACTGATCATGTTAAGTTGGTCGACTTAGCCGTGATAAATGTTCTTTTAAATCGATTATATGTCCTACTAATTTCATTTTTTTTCCAGATGTCCTGAAATATATATATGTCCTGAAAAATATATATCAAGGGCAGCAGGTGCCGCTGCTGAGGCAGCCGCTCGGTCGAAACACTCAAAATATGCTGCATTGGAACAAACCTACATGTTTGTTCCATTTGCCGTCGAAACGGCTGGCTCATGGGGAACCGAGGCTAAGGGTTTTGTTCGGGACATTGGGCGCCTTCTGCGGGACAAGGGATTTGACCCCCGCTCCGGGGCCTTTCTGGTGCAAAGTTTGTCTATAGCCATACTACGCTGCAACGCTGCGAGCGTTATGGGCACCTTTGCGCCGGGCACGCTCAGGGGTGGGTTATTTTAGTTTTAGAAATTTTATAATTTGTATGTTGACAACTGTAATTTACATGACTAAGTGGAAATGATGATTATTTTTACGAAATATGTAAGTTTGTTAAGGAGAATTCTGATCTTTTTAAAACTGCTGATCAAGTGTACCCTAGAAATACAAGACACAATAAATATGTCTTAATTATTAGTTTTGTAGCATAGTATGCTTGGCCAACATATTAAAGTTCGTCCGCTGAATTACCTGCACCTTTGATAAATGCCACTCGCCGCTGTCGGCTCGCGTCAAACAGTGTCGTCAAAGGGGCCGCCCTGAGTTCAATCGTGGTTACACCTGCACGGGGTCGCGCGAGTCTTGTTCAGTCTTTAGAAGGTAATTCAATGTAGGCGACGATTCTGAAGATACTTCGTCCATCAGTGAAACTGATTAAAACTAATTATAAATTCTCAATAAAAAATACCCTATATTTTGTAAAATTGTTTAATCCTTCCACACATTTACAGATATCCGTTTGGGTGCACTGCAGCTGAACGTACTATATGTTGGGCAACTGTTTATAAGACGGAAATAGCTTGCGATTGTTATTGTTTCTAAAACATAATCAAGTAATATATCGCCGGAACATAGAAAAACCTGTCGTTTCTCGAATATCCCGATAATCGAGAAAACTACTTAATAAGGGCCCCGCCAACTCGGGCTCCTTTTTGCGGTCGCGCCAAAAATCTGACCTAAACCAAAGAATAAAGACTATTTACTACGTAAAAGAAGGTTAACTCCGCAAAATCATTTGAATGAATGGCGACTCTTGCTACGTCACAATAAAGTGCAAATTCGCACAGCGCTAATTACCTAGAGTTATATTCACCTACATCTTAACCAAATCAAATATAGAAGATAAGTTGATTTAACAAATATAAGATGACTTGTATGTAAAAAGTAGCCAAGTCCAATCTTAAACTTCAATTTAACATAATAAGTTCTCTACTTTGTCTAAATTATTCTACAGTTAAATTTCAGAATTAATAATTTTAATTATCAAACACTGCTTTAACAAAGAAAACATAGAAATAGAGTTTTATATTTGTTTATAAAGTTATTTATTCTTTTATGTATATTTTAGGATTATCTGCAAAACTTGGCACCCATTTAGATCTCAATCCTTTTGTCACCAAGAATATTTTTAGTATTGAACATGGCTAACATTTTTCACATTTATGTTTTTGCTGGGATATCATTACTTGTTGTAAAGAAATTTTAGAATTTAATAATTTTTCCTGCGTTTATATTGTACAGTTTTCTTTTTTAAGCTACTGTCTACACCTTCTTGAATTTTAGAAATATTAGAGCGCAATGTCAATTCTTTATCTGCAACTTTTTTACACGTTTTCTGTTTATATTAAAATTGGCGAAAGCGGCTGTATTCTACTATGGAACTTGCTTGTGCCTTAATTTGACTAGCATCTAGGTTAATAAGATGTACTCCGTCTAGTGTTTTAACACTGGAGAGTGCCACGTAAGCTTGTCCTCTGCAAAATTTTGGAGTGCCTAGTAATATAATATTTTAAGAAAGAATATAAATTAATTTGGCAACAGAATGATGAGTTACCTGCATGTAACTCGGAAGAAGAAAAAAAGACTGAGGGATTATCGTTTAAGAATCAGCTGAAGTAGAGTAATGGCGGCGGCCTAAGAATGTATGAGTGAATAGTGGGTTGCCCTTATAATATAAATTTCCTCATTTTTTCTATACTATTCGTAAACAAAGATAACCCATTATTACTAACGTAAAGATGTAACATTTACATCCCCCCTCCGCTGACATCGATAGTATTGTTAGTGATCATGTACCGTCGATTGTCACCGTGAGCTGAAGACAAAGTACATAGCTGTAACTCGTCAGTGGCGTAAGGGATAGGGCCGCTACATCCGTCCGAAAATGTGTTTTCTAATTACGATTTCATATGTACGTTTATTTAATTACGAAACTAAGCACTCACATCAGTTTTGAAAGCAATTGTTTCAATAACTAATAAGTTCAAAATGGCGGTCACTTTTTAAATTGAGACATTGGTCTCAAAATCATAGATCTCAAGGACCTTCAGATATCGATTTTGAAAGCAATCGGTTCCGTAAGCACAAAGTTAAAATTTGAGATCATAGACCCCAAAAACTGTAATATATCGATTTTTGATCCACTATCGAAATGGCGGTCACTTTTTTCGATTCTTTCTACGGATTCGAGATCAGATACCTCAAGGGCCTTCAGATATCGATTTTGAAAGCAATCACTTCTGTAACCACAAAGTTCAAAATGGCGGCAACTTTTTTCAATTATTATTCTGACAACGGATACGGTTTGGTCAGCCAGTTAATAATTATTGAGTAGGTCTCTTGCTATTTATTTTATAACAGTGTTTGAGTAAAACGCCTGTTACATACTGACGGAATGAAAGACAGACGGGCATGGTGGAACCAGAAAGTTCCTTGTTTTACTATGGAACCCTAAAAATGGGCATGACAGACGGACGCAAGGGATGGACGAACGTTGCAGTAATGTTATAAGAGTTCCATTTTTTTCTAGTGTGGAACTCTAAATACCAACAAAATCATACATTTTAGAGAACACATACTTTGATTGGTTGACATTTCGAGCACACGAACGAACATTCTAACTTCTTTCGAGTGGACATACTTTGATACACGAAGGAATCTAAAGTAAATAATTAACTGGTAATAAATGCCCAACTTCATTAGATAAGACACATTAAACTCGATCTCCCACAATTTCAGGTAATTGGGTTTCTGAAATTAGTCGCAACACTAGTTGTTTGGTTGGGGTTTTTTGTTCCAATGTTTACAAATTTTAAATCGCTAAATATAGGAAAATACTTAAGTGAAACAATTATAAACTAACGTATGGAATGTGATCCCCTGATGTTTATTCTCACGCTCGAATCTATTTTTACAGCGTTTCAATACGCAATTCGGCATAATAAATCAAACTGGATGCCAAATTTGAACTTCCTAGGACATTTGATTTTTGCTTTATAATTTTGGCAGGCGCTAGGTGCTACTGAATAAAATCGATTGTTTAAAAATATTTCAAATCTAAAAAATAAACTGTTTTCTGATTTATTTCTTTGTATACACGCAATTACCTAACTGGATGCCTAATTTAAACTTTCTAGGCCATCTAGAAGTGGGTTAAGTTTTCGATCTATATTTAGTCAGCGACTTTTGTATCTCACTAACCTTTTAAGCTGTATTTATGAAATTTGGGGTTCTAGTTAATCTTATTGGTATCAATAAATATACCAAGTTTGGTGTGTTTGTGTTAAATAGATTTTGAGTTATAAAGGGGTCAAAAGTGGCTCCAAATGGTTCGTGTAATATTACACACGGCGCTGTTCGCCAGTCCTTTTGCTTGAACTTGGCTTGACACGCTGCCGCGTGTCTAAATCTTAATACTGTGCTAAATGCATCTGATACGGCAGAACGACTGCCATTTAGTGATAGCAACCATCATCAACTTCTTAACGTGCCTTGCAACGGTAAAAAAAGCCACTGACATTCAAACCCATCCAGGCAATGACCGTGCTCCAGGTCAATTAACCTACGTGATCGACCCAACCACTGAGCATTGAGCTACCTAAGACCACTTCTTCGTCTTTGCACAGTACACTAATCAAATAAGAAAGCTTAGTTTAATCGTCAGAAAGAAGTCCATTAGGTTCGTGAACAGAGCAAATGGGAAAAAAAAACCGTTCCCTTCAGCCCGAAGGATGACAAGGGCGGATGTTTAAATTGCGAAAGTTTCAAACGTAGAACTAATTTCAATTCCAACCGTTTCGGGTGAGCGTTCGAAAACTTTTAGTGCTAAACAAGTTAAAAAAACCGACTTGAATGGCAACTACAAAATATAATTTTGCACTCTTTTTTGTTTATATTTATTTTATAAAAAAGCCGTCACGGGACGCCTGGCAGATGTGAAACACACAATACTTCATATAGACCGTATATAACATATCATATAGCGTGGCGATGCGTCGCCGCGGCATGCGTCGCCACGCCAAAAACCGGTTTTACGTGCGGCTGTAGATTTTTCACATCAAAAAAGTATTTAGCTGATTTTGATTAAATTTGACCACCTCGGGAGTATATATAACTCTTTTGAATAAGAAAAAAATTAAAATCGGTCCACAATTGACAGAGAAATCGGTAGACGTACATAAAAAATGTGCAGTCGAACATAGAACCTTACTTAAGAAATGTACAGTCGAACATACAACCTCTCCCTTTTTTGAAGTTGGTTAAAAATTGTTACGCCGTTTGTATGAAAAGTCGCAGCTTCACAGGCCTCTTAAGCATCGAAATTACTATTTTTTAAAGCGTCTCTTGCAGATTTTTATTTAAAAGTATGGTCACAGATGAGATAATAGTTACTTAGTATGGTGACAACCATCGTAAATTATACGTTTTTGAAGCATATTCTAAATGGCGGCCGTAATTGGAACACTGGGTGCAGTAGGGATGACGAATGCTAGTCATCTGAGTTACTTTTTATCATCTGTCAAAAACGAAATTTTGTTCTAAAAGTGTCTGAAATACCTAGGCGTGACCTCATAGTTTTGCAGGGTCATTTATGTAGTCATTTTGTGATTTTGATGAATTAAAAATCGAAGACTTGATGGAATACAAAACAAGTAAGGTTTTACGAAGTTTAAGTAGGAGGACAATTTAGTGATTTAGAGTTCATAATTTATTTCTGATGATGTCGTCATCCCTGTTCTCGAGGCCTACACTCAGCTTTGTGAGTGATCGCCAAAATTAATAGAGAGGTGACGCGTGCTTGAGGGACGGGCGGCGCCTCAGGCCGGTTTCAAAAACCGGTGAAGTGCGAGTCAGAAAGGGACAAAGGGTTCAAAAAAGGGTTCTTTGTGCCGCGCAAAAAGGGTTCCGTACATCATACTAGACGTTTTTTGTATGAAGACTTTCAATTTTTCTAATTTTTAGTATTTGTTGTTATAGCGGCAACAGAAATACATCATCTGTGAAAATTTCAACTTCTAGCTATCACGGTTCATTAAATATAGCCTGGTGACAGACGGACGGACAGGCAGACAGACAGACGGACGGACAAATAGCCTTAGTAATAGGTTCCCGTTTTTACCCTTTGGGTACGGAACCATAAAAACCAGTGTAAACTGGTTTGAAGTATTAGGCGGGACGCGCGGTGCCACAAACCGGTATCCCACTGAGCACTATCTGTTGGCAGGAACAGTGGCCCTCACCATATGACCTAGCTCTCGGTGAGTGGGGACCCTATGTCATAAACCTGGTAGTTTAGGATATTTGGTAGATATACGAGAGGAAATGTGCACCATCTGTGTGCACTCACACAAATGCTAAGCTGAGCTTAGGCCTGAAGAACTGTATACCGCACTGCCGCCTTTCCGAACATTCCCCCGTATTTGGAACGATCGCCAAACGGGGCTTTATTTGGAGAAAAAGAAGAAAAGAAGACGACGGTTCAACCACCAAAGAAAAAACATTTATTTGCAAATGGTTAACAGCTGTGGGCTTTTGTTTTAGATGTAACGCATAAATTAAAGCGAGTTTAGGCAATTGTCCTCCTAAATGGATGTAGGTGGAGCCGTGAAGGCCTTCTTTTCTACGAGCTATGTGCCACTTAATTTTAGTGGTTTTGTGATCTATTTCAGTTCTTCAAGATTCTTCTACGGATCGCCGCATTTCTGATTCGAACGAGTGGGGAAACTCCGAGCTTAGCTAACTCCATCGCTTTGTCTTACCTTGGGCTTACTTATTAGGCCATGTCTCAGTTACGTATGGCATCACAGGCAGCACACACTGGTCTGGTCTGGTCAGACCTTATTGGTTTTTTTGGCGGGAATTGAGGTCAAATTTTATTATTTCTGCATTGTTTCCTGCTATAATTTTGCTTAAAAAAGTGGTGTGTTTGGAGAAAATCGTATGGTGCACGTGAGCAATGTAGAGAACAAGAAATTAAAACTAAGGTGGTCGTGAACACCAGGCTCGCACTGAGTGCAGCAGTTTCACTACAATCATACGGGTGGTCCACCTCAGAATGATGTTGGTGCAAATGTCGCCAAGAACTCCACAGAAGACTTTGTAATGCATCGGCACTAGCATTGCAAATCACAAAAGATATAAAGATGACTAATTAACGACTGTCTCAAAAGGGCTCGGACCCAGAGACGTTAACGTATTCTAAAAAAACCTTGGTTTTAAGATACTGTGGTATTTTGGACGTGGGCATTTTCAGAAAAACGTCCACCCCCCCAGTTTTGTCGTGTCCCGCGTGTTTGAATTTTTATAACATGTAAAATTTATATGAAACTCAATATATAAATGATTGAAAATACATTAAGAATATTATATTCAACATAATCTTATAGGTATTTTAATATAACTTCGGGTAATATTAAAATTATAACAATTATTTAACACCAAGGTGGTGAATTTTGACGTGTCCCACTCAAAATTTGCCCGGTGTAAAATACGATCGTGAAAATTTTTTGTACTGGGCCATACTGAGGTTTGGGTATCATTCGAAACTAGTCTTAAGTGCCATTAACCTCGGCACGTTTAGAATTTTTATCTTATAACATTGCGAAAAGATTTAATTTACAAAAATATCGTAATTCGTGTCGCAGGTGGACAGGTCACCTTTGTGACGGGAATAAACTCAATTAGGTTTCTACCAAGCATGTTTTATTATTATAAATGGCAAGACTATATTCTAAACTCGCTGACCACCATTAAAAAAAAAACAGAAGTGTCACAACGCTTCAAGATCAGACGTGTTGTTTTTGTTGTGCCATTTTCGCCAAGGTTTCGTCAGTCAGGTATGTGACACATTATCTTGTACTCTGTTTTCTTTTTGCCATATTAAAGCTTACTGTAGCAACCAAAATCTAATAACAAAATCATATTTCACTCGCTAACAAACGTATTTTATTCAGTAAGACTGGTAACAGGATGTGACGGTCACTTTTGTGATATTTTGTTGCGTCACATATAGTGTGACCCAAAAAGTCACAAAGGTGACACCATAAAGCTAAGACTACATGCCTCGAACAGTTGTTCGGCGATCAATGTATGGACAGGCATTAATAAATGTTTTTTTTAAATTAATTAAACAGGGTTCACTTTATTTTATAGCGTATAAAAATAAATCTCTAGTAGGTACCTCTGTAACAAATTTCAATACATTTAATTAGAAATTGTTGGTTTTATAAGGGTGTGACAGAAACGGACAGCAGGACGGACGGACAGATAGACTGAAGATATGAGGGTTATGAGTGTTTGGTCGCCTATGGAACCCTAAAAACACTTGCAGTAAGTACAATGAATGTGATAAATATTTACCAGTATATTGATATCTTTAACAGTATTACAATTGTCTTTTTTTACTTCATCTACATCAATAATAATAGTACTTTAAGAACTGAAAAAATACCTCAGCAAATTTATCAGAATCTGCAAGCATGTAAACCAAGCATTACACAAATAATTCGGTCACTTTTGTGACTGTCCCACAAAATGTGACGGAGAAAATTGGCTTTTTCTCCAATTTTTATTATTGTTGTGTAAAAATAACTTGATTTATTATATTCTTATATTATTTAGCTATGTAGAATCATATAACTTTACCGTCTTGTCGACGAAATTAAGATTTTATGCTAAAAGTAACGTTTACTTTGGGACCAGTCGTTACAAAAGTGAATTTGAAATTACTTTAATATTTACATTTATTGATTTGGTTACTATATTTTATACTTTTTTGATAGAATTCATGGTCATCTTTACAATCCAATTGATTTTTTTAAGTCCTTCCCTACAAAGTTTTACAAAAATAATTATTTTTGGTTGTCACAAAAGTGACAACATTTTTCTACCTTGTTGGTTAAAATTGAGGTTTTCTCATAAAATTGACTAGTTATCGTAGAATAAAATATTATTTCGTATAGAATCGGTCATTTATTACATATCTAAACTCAAAAATCACCAAAAATACAATCTTTAAAATTAAACCATCATTTTTACCAGGGGGAGACGTTTTTCTGAAAATGCCCACGTGAAGGTATTAGACTAGAATCCGCTGGGAATCGAACCCGCGACCTCCTAATGTGCCAACATTACGCCACGTAGGCGGTCAAGAGCTAACCGAAGTAAGATGACGAAAATTTAAACACGACGTGCAAACAATAATAAGTATTTTATAAGAGTGGAGGTCAATAAGAAAGGCTTTTAAAATAAAATTTAAAATGCGATTAAATTCATCTTACTTATCTCCAATCCATCACTTTTCGTCTCCAAGAACGAAAACTCATTATTTTTTAATGGATATTATTTTATTTATTTACATTAGAAAGCAAGTGTTTTTGTCTGTTTGTCCATCATTACTGGGGTACTAGGCGTTTAATTTATAAGTCCCTGAAGTAAGCAAACAAGGGCAAAGCACTCATTAGTGCGAGAAATGTTCCAAGAAACAAATACGGAATTTCTTTATTACAATCCAGGGGTGGAGTGAGGTGGTTGTACAAAATACGCGTCCCCCATTTATTTATTTTTCTTTATTAAGGATAACAACAGCCAATTTCGTAGTTTGAAAGTCAGTAAATTTTATGCTAAGTGCAACACCAGGCAACAGTCTGTGACACACGATAAGAGAGAGAGAGAGAGAGAGTCAGTTTAAGTTTTTAAGTTTGCGTGTACCATCCTCGACTACATGGTTGCTTTCATCAGGTGACATGTACTCAAATTTTTTATTTAAAAAAAAATTCGCAACCGTGTTGCATACCATGCAATATTTATATGAAACTAACTTATGCCCACGACTTTTCACGCGTGGAAATCGTTTTTATGACTGTCTTTATGGATGAATGGTGCGCAAGCCGCAAGCGGCTAATAAATAAACCAAAAAATAGTCTCTTTCAGTTCCATCAGGAACTATAACGGACTACGCTATTTTCACGGAATAAAAAATAGCCTATGTCCTTCCCAGTGACACAGGCTACCTCCATACCAAATTTCATCAAGATTGATCGAGGTTTTGAAGCGTTAAAAGGTAACAAACACACACTTTCACATTTATAATATTAAGTAAGGAAGGATACGACAGTACTCCGACGCTCGTATGGCTTCGCGTTATGTTTTCCAATGAAGCCATTCTAAAATTAAAGTAAGTATTTACTACCTTGCTCCTGCTTGCATACTGAAAGATACGTGTTGTCTTGACTTAATATCATCTTCTGGTGCGGTATAAAACAGCTCGAGGTCTACTAAAAGGTTTTTGTAATAAAGGAAATGTGACGTAAATGAGTAGAAAATATAGGTTTGTTAGTAAGTACGTTAGGTGACTAGGAAAGTTTCGAGATACGAAAAAAGTTTTTCCCTTGGGATTATTTTTTTATTACGGTTTTTCAAAATACTCTCCATTAGTCTCTATACAACGATTCATTCGTCTTAACCAACATTTATAGCACTTGCGGTACTTTTCCTTCTGGAGGTCCTCAACCGCTGCTATGAAAGCATTCCGAGGATCCTCAGGGCTATGAAAATGAACACCACGGAGTTCAAGTATCACTTTCGGGAAGAGAAAGAAGTCGCACGGAGCTAGATCGGGGCTGTAAGGCATGTGGCTCATTTTTTGAATTTCTGAGGTCTTCAAAAACTCTTGGGTAATTTTGGCTTTGTGCGGTGATGCATTATCATGATGTAAAAAAGCCCTCGCAACGCTGTTTTCGGACGCTTTTGCCGTAACGAGTCAAACACAATTGGTAAACACACTTCGCTGTACCATTGAGCATTAACAGTTTTTGATTTTCTAAAGAAATCGTTGCTACATGACCACTCGCACAAAAAAATGTTGCCACCATTATCTTTCCCACGCTGCGTCCTCGTTTGACTTTCCGCGCAGGCTCTTCTTCCGGAAAGACCCAAACCATCGACTGCCGCTTAGTGAGGGGATCATATTGGTAGATCGAACAAATATTAAATATATTACGTCCCTCTCCATTTTGAAATTTTTTAAACATTTCCCTGCACCAGGTCACGCGAACTTGTTTTTGTTCGGCTGTTAAAGCATGAGAAACCCATCGCGAACAAAGCTTCCTTACTTGAAGATGAGCATGTAAAATTTCATTGATTACCGGCGATGAAATCTGTAGGGTTTCTTCTATCTCCTTGTAGGTTACTTTCGGATCTTAAAGCAAAATTTTCCTTACAGCTTCTTCGTTTTGTTTAGTTACAGAAGTAGCAGGACGGCCACTTCTGTCATCATCTTTCAAAGAAAGTTTTCCATGTTTAAATTGTGAATACCATCTAAAAATTGTTGCACGGGATGGTGCAAGATCGCCAAATGCAGAAAAAAGTCTATTTTAGCACTCAGTTTCACTCAAACCCACTCTAAAATCATACAACATCATTGCACGAAAATGTTCACGTTCGAATTCCATTGTTGATAGAAAAAACGCGGGAATCGCAATAAAGAAATGAAAGTGACATTTTTACTTTTTGATATTTTGTCAATTGATTTTTTTTTTTTTTTTTTTCGCCCTTTTAGGGCAGGCTAAGGCTCATTGGCCATACCGCCTAGTCTTCAGTATATGTTTTTCAGCAGTATTAATTTGTAGAATTCACGTCTTCAGTAATTTTCAGTATATTTTTCAGATTATGTAGTATTTTTGTCCTTTTCAGTCTTCAAGGTCACTGTTTCTTCACGTTCACATCATATCATTGTCTTTAAACTAACCTAACCTACATACTCTAGCAAAATGATAGCACTTTTGCTAAAGCTTGCTCGGACTTCTTGTGGGAACTCGAAACACAGTATACACACTTTTATTTCATTATCCTACACAAGAAACACATATATGATACTTCGCTGATAAATACACTATCAATATTATACATCAAAAACCACTAAATGTAATTTTTCGGATAATAAAAGAAAAATGACAAACTGAACGCTACAAATTCCCGCCAACTAATGGCATTCGGTTTTTAAATTGATGAGGATTTTAAGAAGGTGCAATTCATGTAGGTTCTATTTTTAAAATCGCCGTATCTCAAAACTTTCCTAGTCACCCACGTAAACAAGAAAATACTTTAGTTAGTTTACCTTATTTTGCATTAGATGTGGTTACAAGGATGACAGTAATATTGTAAATCAGTTTAACACACGTAACTGTTACCAGCATGCTAATCTCTACAACAATTATTATCTACAACGCTAATCTCTATCTTCCTAGTGTAGCATAAATGAATTTAAATCAATTTTATAACAATGCTATAATATGATACGTAGAATTTTGAAAGATTGCCTAATAGTTGAAACCTATGAAAGAAAAAGAAAATTGCATGGTAAATATAGAAATATAATCAAAGAAATAGTTAAGAAGATTAAAAGAAAAATATATAATAAAATAGGAACGTCATCGCTGATTGGTAAAAGAAGGAACTTAACAGTAAAATTTTGAATTTACAAGTTTTCAAATAATTATTATTAAAATAACGAATTATTTAAATATACGGTAGCAACTACGCACGTGCAGAATTGTTATGACAGATGCCTTTATCTTTAAAAAAATATTAAGTTAGCACACAAAATCTAAAAATAAATGGCACTTGCAATCTTCACTTAAATTTAAAGTTTATTTAATTCGTACGTTTGGATATCTTCCATTTCGCGGGAGAGAATAAATAAAAGGTATTACTTGAATTGCAATCAACCACGCTGTCCACGCTGAGGTGTACCAAATGGGGCGCTCAAACAAACACCGGTGGGCCGGACGAAGAAACGCACACCCTAGTCCTTTGATGCTCACAATGACGAGCACGAGCTGGATCTCTGCATTGTTGGGACGTCGTAGACTAAGTCCCTGAAACGTAAAAGGACCGTGATTCTCATCACCACTTGACACAAGTTAAAACGATGAAATAAATATGGAAATACTTACCTCTTAGAAAATATCGGAGAGGGACCGAGGACAATAATTAAAACATCTTGCTGAGCGAAACTGGCACTAATAGATAAATTTATAAAAGATTTTCACAAATTACAGTCGCGATGACAATTCCTTTGTAAAAAAACAACACACGGCAGTTTGACAATCTATCACAATTTTCAAAAAAAATCGGAAAAGTGAATAAAATCCAAAACTGAAGGAGCCAACAGCAAGAAGATGCGATGAGAAAACTGATTTTGAAGCAAGAAGTTTCTGCTTCACTAGCTACTCGTATGTATCCCACATTGCGCGAGGATTTTCGCTGCGAAGATTGGATTCATAAACCATCTTCGAGCGCACCCGCGGCAATCCGACTAAGACTAAGTCGCCATGACCGAAAT
This sequence comes from Coleophora flavipennella, assembly GCA_947284805.1. Lineage (NCBI taxonomy): Eukaryota > Metazoa > Arthropoda > Insecta > Lepidoptera > Coleophoridae > Coleophora > Coleophora flavipennella. The sequence continues at coordinate 5,392,290 of OX369302.1, forward strand.
CGGTCGGATTGATCATCATCATTGCCCCTGTGGCGGACGACTCCATCGAGACGATCTCAATTATTTGATTTTTTCCCATTTTTTTATTAACACTAGATTATAAGTATCATGTTACTAACCAATTATGGATTAAGTCTGAAATAAATACTATTGTTATTATTATTATCATCCCACATGGTGGTGGGGTCAGTTTTCGAATTTTTCTTCTCGTCTTCGCTCTGTCCTCGCCATCGTCTTCTTCGATATCGCACTCCCTCATGTCTCGAAGCACTACATTTTTCCATGTTGTCTTGCGCCTTCCTCTTGATCTTCGATTATTTACCACGCTAATAATAAACCTAATTGAAATCTTACTCTCGTTCATAAATTTTAAATACCAGCCCGCAGTGAAGTTCCAACGTAGTTTTATAATTTAAATAATCCTTTACTAAGTAGAGGCAAGCTTCCGTTAAACAAGTCTTCAGAGTATTGCTAAACTTTGTAAATGGTAGATCCTTTACTTGTGATGGGAGGTTGTTGTAAATTTTTAAACAATTTGCATTAAATGAGTTCTTAAAACACACGGTATCTATTTAAAACAATGTAAAATTAATCAGTCCTACAAATAATATCACACTAATTACAACTTTCACCTAAAATAAAATTCCTAAAATACCCAAAATAAAACACCTAAAATATCTAAAATAGAACAACTAAAATACCTAAAATCACACAAAAAATACCTTAAATAAAACACCTAAACTAACCCGTCCTTTGTCATCCGCAGCGCAAAGGTACGATTTCAATCCATTTGGATGTGTCAGCACTCGTATGTACCTGTTAAAGTGTCATAACTTTTGCACACGATTGAGTGACAGAAGCTCTTATCAGTAAATCCGCATTCCTTAGCCGCGTGATCAAACAATAGGCGATGGCGCCACCAGGTACTTACCGGACGCTGTCCAAATTTGCCACGAAAACGGTCACGAGTGCACGCAGGGCGAGCCCATTACGGAAACGCACACATAATATTGTCCGGATAAGCGAGTGTTACGAGGTTCACCTATTTAAGGCGGATAGGCCACATTCGACGCGACTGGTGCGAAATACGTCATAGGTCACGCGAGAAACAGACCGCATGGACATAGTTTCACAGCGCCATGGACCAGCGAGTTTGTTGTTTGTATTTTAGAGTAAAACCAATAAAAACGGACGGATACCATATAAGTAGAACATCTACTCATGACGGAGCGTAACTTATTTGTGGTGAAGAACTTTAGTTATTGTATAATATACCTACGGGAGCTTGACTTGCGTTGGGTAAGTCTCGGAGTACGGTCGAATGGAGGTACGCAAGAACCTCAGCGAGAAGCATCAGTAGATCCTACAACAGAGCAGGGATATCTCACCCAATAATCGATACACACGCTTGTCATATAAAACTAAACATTTTGCTAGGTACTTACAGCTACCCCATCTGGCAAGCCAGACATCGGAAGACTCCGATCAAGGCCGATCGGAGCTGCCTGCGATAAGTGAGTAGTTATTATTTATTTGTGTGACCTTACACCCACCCATGTATTTTGTTTTTCTGTCACGGTCGTTTTTTATTTTACCTGTTTTCTTACAAAGCTGTAGAAATTTTAACCCCTCAACGTGTGTGGGCATTTTTTACCACGAGTACTTGGTATTTTGGCATTGGGCGTTTGACCAATAATTGAGGCATCGGGTCCATTACTCGTGTTTTATTTACTTACTAGTTCGCCCGCGTGAATATCGTTTTTATGACTGTCTTTAAGGGTGATTAGTAAATTATGTCGTTTCCCACCTACTCAACCATCTCTGTGCAAAAAATCACAGCAATCGAGTATTTTTAAGTTTTCTCAGGAACTGCGTCATATTATGATATTTTCCTGGGATAAAAGTAGCCTATGTCCTTCCCCGTGACACAGGCTACTCGCATGCCAAATTTCATAAAGATTGGTCAAGGCTTTGAAGCGTGAAAAGGTAACAAACAAACTAATAAACAAACACATTTTTACAATTATAATATTAGTAAGAATTAGTAGTAGCCTTCGTATAATGTCCTAGTCTCAGTTTGACCAAGTGTCAGAATGTCTGTCCTTAGTTATCTGTATTTAGTTTTAAGTGTCTGACGTGGCAATCGGGGTAAGTGTCCTGTGGTGGTTTGTCAACCCCCCCTTTTTTCCCTCGTTTGTTACTTCGGTACCAGTCCGAGACTCCGAGAGACTGTTAGGGACTGTTTGGGACCTAACATCGCTCGCTTTGCGAGCTCATTTATTGAGTGTTTTTTACTTCGCTTAGTGTTATTGTAATGTCACTAGTGAGTTTACAATGGCACTTAATCTTAACTTATCCTAATTAAGTATTTTATGAATTAAGTATTTTATTATAAATATTTTGTGTTATTGTATGAACTAATTATATAGATTTTAGCACAACCTACAATCATCAATTTTATAGGACACATAATCTTTATTTTTTCTTATCGTGTGCACAATTACCCGTGCTATCTAAGAGATAGACGACGGCAGTTGCCTGGTGTTGCACATACGAGTAGCATCACCGCGGTCACGTGTAATGTATTTAGATTTACACCTACGGACGTGTGCAACGCGACCTTCATACACACCTGGAATCAAATGTGCAGCATTCCTTACAATTTTTCCTTCACCGTTAAAACAATCGGTAAGTGTATGCACGCAAGTCTCGAAAAACTCATTGGTTCATTGGCGTTTGGATTCGAACCCGGGACCTCTGGAAAGAAGGACCAAGTAGTCACCGGTGAAGCCACCGACGCTTTTCCCGAGTATAACAAAAATTTAAAGGTTAATTTTACTTAATTTACAACACAAACATGCCTACTCGATAACTGTTAAGCCCTAAAAGATGGGGTAATTCTTCCATGCAGTCTTACCAAAGAGCTAAACATGACAAAAATCTTTTTTGTGCAATGTATATTTATTTTTTTGTAAATCGTACAAAAAATAACATTTCTTTTTTCGATTAAAATTAAACTTGAACACTCAGAGATAATTGATGTTGTTTGCTCAGGTCAGAAGGTAAATAAGTCTTACAACATATTGCAAACCAAAATCCATCAACACGTTTTCCCTGAATCTGGTCCTGCTTTTTATCAGGCTTGTTTCTCCTCGATCTCCAAGGGATAATAAAGGTGGATTCATTGTGAGACATTTTTAAACAGGAACAATATTAGCTCAATCCTTAACATTTTATTTACACTTACAATTACAACAAAAAAAATATTACAAAATAAAATAAACAATAATAAATAATGGCATTCTTCAAACTTAAACTCCAATAACTCTTTATTATATATAAAAATAAATAAATAAATATACTAAATTTAATAAACAGCTAAGAGATGTATAATTTAGGCGGTCTTATTGCTGAGAGCGATTTCTACCATTTTTACTAGTCTTCTTTATTAAGGTACACGTAGGTATTACCGAGGTAGTCAAAAATCTGCAGGAAACATCGAACTATGTGACATAATTGGAATTATAGCAATTGCAGGTATATCTTACTCAGAAAGTTAAACACTCGTGAAAGGCCAATTTATGCCCGTATGAATGGATTCAAAGAAACAAAAAACTATTGGTTTGCTTTAAGCCGGCGCCGGAGCACGACGACGTCCATACAAACGAGACTCAGGTGATTAAAGGTGTGCCATGGTTTTTTTTGTCTTTGGACAAAATACAAAATAGGCATGACAACTACTCCGGGCACACCAAAAATTTGTTTCCCTCATGATTACCACATTAATACTACAAGCTTTTATTTGTCTTGCCTTGTTAGTGCGTGGGTCAAATCTTCAGCTACATTTTAATACCCATCCAACCGAGCTAAAAATTTTCATACACGTTTAGTTTTGATGAGAATACATGACTAGCTAAACGGCGTCCATCTAGCGGACCAGACCTATAAGGGTATCAAATGAAATGATTTGCTGAGAAGAATACGAAAAAATAATAAATAGGTATTAAAAACTAGCTTTATGAGCAAAAAAAATCTTATCAAATAAAAGCTTGTGTTGACGACGCCGTGCAACACCCGCAGGCCTAAACAAAGATACTGCTGGGCCCATTGAGTTTCTTGTCTCAGGCCCACAGGTGGGGAAGTGATATCTGCTGGAATTTGTACCAGCAGGGGTTCAGCGAATACAATTTAAGCCTAGGTTTCGCAAACGGAAACACAAGCTAGGCTTGCTAACACAGAGGACACATAATAGGGGAAGCGATGTCACCTACCGGCGTTATTCGCGGCCTTGAGCATTGACAGAGAATGTTTATATCTAATGTAGTCCCCGTGGACTGTTCCAAATACATCAAGTGCAAACAATTGACAAATAAATGAAATACAATCAAATATGGAACCCTAAAAAACAGCGTATAATTTCAATGAACAAACAATAGCAATTTACATCTAACTACTCACCAATATCGATGCAATACGACTTCGTCGGAAGGGCGATCGTTTGGTGGCAATAAGTATATAGATATCAAGTGTGTGAGTGTGTGTGTGTGTGTGTGTGTGTGTAACGTATATACGTATGTGAATGCCACAGGACCTTATCTTCACTACAAAGGGTGCTGCTATTCTCCTATTCGGGACACCGTGGACGGTCAGCACGTAGTTACATAAATCAAAACTCACAGTAGTCAGATTACCCACTTAAGTACATACATTGGTTCAATGTCCGATAAAACTCCATACGCAATCAGTAAGCCGGGCCCGATATATATACGTAGGGCCACCACGCGGTACTTAACTGATTCAATTCAAATAGTTTAATTACACAATTAAACTCAAACGCGGTCAGTATTATAGCTACAAGCCGTATCTGTGCTAGTTAAGTACGAATCACAGACCGAACATACGGCGCTTATATCTGAGACAATGCACGCGATATGTGATACACTCTCATAAAATTCCAAAGTCTTCACAATGCTTCCTACCCTAAATAACTATCGTGCCGTATCTCGATAGGCAGCCCAACCAGCAAAGACGTCCTATAACAATAACTTACATCACTAAAAAGCTTTTTAAAATATGTATAGCAGCGTCGCGGTGACAAGCTTGTTATATAACAGCGTTTAATGAGATGATTTTGCTCTGTAGTCATACACAGCAAATTTGTTGCATAATTAGGTGATGTAAACGTTTATATCACCTTTTTATACGACATTTATAGAGTAGCACTTTACCAGATTTTAATACAGCGATAACAGAGCGATATTAGCGTATAACAGAGTTGGTAAACCCTTTTTTAAAGCAAATAGGTGCAATATACGATTCCAGGGTAACCTTTATAGTCCCATGCCTATAGCAGCGCCAAAAAATCGACAACAGGACAATTTAGTGTTGTAATGGTATTCCTTATTGTTATTATAGCACTGTGAATATTCATGGTTGCTAAAACTCCATAATAGAGCAATTAGGTGATATAACCGAGTTTTATATCACCTCTTTGTAGCTTAATTGAACTATATTAGTGTTTTTCTACCCACTATAATGCAGTGATGTAATAGCTAAATGCTCGTAGTTAAAGGACTGATTTACTGTATAAAAGAGTTGGTAGCTCTGTTACATAGCAAAAACGGCGTATAAATGTAGTAAAATGCGACACTTAAGAGAGATATACGACCTATAAGAGAGTTTCTTTCACTTTAAAAGAACAAAAATCTGCCATTTTGTCAGCGCCGTATCGTACATAATTGAAGGGTTCTTTTTATTAATTATGGATTTACGCTAGGTAGGTAGTACAAATAGGTTTGTATTAAGTACTTCCATTATTTTTTGTGAGCTGGTATGTCTACGATACAGTTAAAAGAAAAAAAAGATTAAGACAACGGACTCGGAATAAGAAAAAAAAAAGTATTTATGTGGCATGAGCACAGACTTCACATTCATCACAGATGTAATGATCATAAATGGCCGTAATACGACAATCCCTGCACCAGAAATCATTGACGTTTTTTTTGTATGATAAAGTGATTTCGTAAAGTACAATCTGTACTAAGTCCACAGGCGAAACATTTTTTCGATAATATAAAATGAGTCAGTGTCCATGGCCATTCCATTTCATTAAGTTGCTCGAAATCATGTCTAGTAAGAAACTTGTCAACATCCAGTACGATGACCATTGTCGATCTTTTAATTTACACTAAAAAATACAAGAAAACATAGTATGTTTTCCGTAATATTATTCCGGTTTTACTATTTACATCGGGGAACCCTAATTAAATCCATTATTATATAACAGTTGTCAAAATATCAAGAACTGTATTGCGGACGTATAGTAGCCACGGAGTTACTATTTCGCACCCTATGCAGCAACTTGGTGTAAAATTAGTTTTTAATTACTTAAAACTCAATAATTCGAGGGGGGTATTAAAAAAACACCGTAATCATGCATATAATCTATCAGTCAAATTTCATTCACAAGTCAATTTAAGTATCTAACATAATTTACAACGTAACAAAAAGGAATGGTCACGATGATTGTTTCTATCGTTATTATGAATAATATTTTAATATTCTTGTTTTTTCACTCCAAAACTCAAAGATGCAATAGAAGTTCTACACGGTTTACCATTTTGTACTATAATAGCGTCGCGGTGGCTCTTACATCACAACTTCGCGCTATAAAAGATTTGTAGTTACTATTATAACACAATTTCGTGCTATAACAGCATCGCGGTTCCTTTTATACCACTACTTCGCTCTATAACAGCATCGCGATTCTTTAGATGTACTCTTCTATAGGTCTAAATGGCATCTAAATTGCTGCTACAGCACCAAATGGCTTTATAAATGCGCCACTTTCGGGTTTATACAACGTTCTTATCACCCTTATGGGACTACCGATTAGCACCTCTGAAACGTTCTTATCCCTTCTATAGAGCAACGATTTGCTGGTTGGGAGGGTTCATAGGACACTCCCGCAAGTACTAAATGTACGTGCCTGGAGCTTGAGCCGTCTTGGCTACCAAGTGCCTATCTTAGAGCACCCGCTATGACCTATTGGCACACTTAATAGCGAAAGCTTAATTATTTTTTTGGCATGCAATAAAGTATATTTACTTACTTACTCACTTTCTGCCACACTGGCTATTCGCGGAGCTCACGGCGCGTCCGCCAGGACTCAAGGCTCCATGCTGTCCCCACGCTCCCCGCCACTCAACAGGTGCCGGCAGTTGCTGGCTGCGGGCTAAGCTCGCGCGGTGGTAAATAAATGTTGGTTCCGAACAGCTTGTAAGTATACCTAAAAAATTTTAGGTTTGTTGAATTTTTTTTTATCAATATTAAAGATATTTTCGCTATGGAAATTCAGTTTAAGACTTATAATATCTTTTTGTGTAGCAACCGAAAAGTGAACATTAATTATAATCTGTAAATTTTTATGCTCAAAATGAGAAATAAAATTTTTCATTTTGCAGCATAAAAATCAAATGTAAGTCTTCAATGCATAAAAAATGTCGACTGGTCTTTGATAAAACCTTATAGTTGAGTATAAACTTTAATCAAATAAGATATACTAATAATTAAATTAGGGTACACTATCAGGCTAGATCAAACTATATAGACTTATAGCAAAGTATATATTATATTAGTACTAGCGTAAAGTTTCATCTAGCCTGACAAACGGTATGTCTCAGACTCGCAGAACTAAACGTGATTTCCCTTGCACGAATTGTCACTATTCGAGTACTCACTGGAGTGTGGTATTGGAGAAATCGTTTCATATCAGATATCACAGATAGTAGCGAGCTTTAATATCGAAGGGAAATAAGGAAAAATACATTAAGAATTAGATAAAATGTACCTCCTTTTCGGAAGCGAAGAAAGGATATTGTATGTTTTTTTACAAGCTTTTATTTAGTTTCACTTGTCCCGGTGTCTGTAATGAAATCTTGCAAGTTAAATTTGACCCACTATCCGGTTTTCGATTAAGCTGAAATTTTCCATGCATATGTATGTATATCGCGTGACAATGCAATATTAAAAACTATTATTTAACTTGCAATGTTTGTATATGTACGAGTATGTTGGCGATCAAATCAGAAATGAGGAGATCCATAGGAGAACCCAGGTAACTGACATAGCTCACAGAATCGCTAAACTTAAGTGGCAGTGGGCAGGACACATACTCGTAGCTCGTAGAACAGATGGCCTTTGTGGTAGTAAAGTTCTCGAGTGGTGACTGCGCACCAGAAGACGTAACGTAGGCAAGCCTCACACACGGTGGACCGACGAACTGGTAAAGGTCGCGGTAAGCCGCTGGATGCGGGCAGCGCAGGACCAGTCGTCAAGGAACTCACGGAAGTCACTTGCCCTTTAGTTCTTCTTTAATTTGTGGAGAGAGGTAAAAATCACAAGATGCTAGGTCAGGCTAATGTGGCGAGTGAGGTAGGATAGACACATTTTTTGAATTAAAATAATCAAGTGTTCTGGCGGATGTGTACCGGGCGGCGTTGCCGTGATGCCAGAGAAGGTGCCGGATTTCTGATTTCGGCCGCTTGCCGCACCAGGCTGACAGTACTTTTAGGGCACAAACTGTTACATACCGTTCGGAGTAAACTGTCCTTTGTTACTCTAGTACTACAATAGCAATGTGTCCCGTCTTGCAGAAAAACTAGGCAATCATTTGTTTCTGTGTGCTTCGTGCACAGCGACATTTTGTTGGAGACGGCACATCTTCAAAGTACTATGCCATCGAGTGACGCTCTGTTTCGAGATCATAGTTATAAAGACAAGTTTCGTCATCTGTCAGTATGTCATAAACGATTTTTAAAGGATTTTATATCACAAATTTGTACCAATCCACTTTCTTTTTATTCATCATCAAGTTTGTGCGGTACACATCTCGAAAATGCTTATGGAGGGACAGATGATCATGAATAGTTGTTTGCAATGATGCTGAATAAATGACTAGTTCTCGCTCGAGCTCCACATATGTAATTCGTCAGTTTTCACGAATTTTTCAATAACAGCTTGGACGTTTGCTTAAGTACCCGCGGTTGGCAGCTGGCCTGTCTTTGCTTTATCTTCAAAGCTTCCTCGTTCTCCTTTAAATTCAGCTAACACTTGCCATAAGTTGAGGATAAAAGTCGTTAACTTTCTTGAGGCTTTACCCTTTTTTAAATATAAATTTACGATTAAAAAAATATATATTTAATATGTAAAAAAGCGTCGGTGGCTCAACCGGTAACGACTCGGTCCATCTAACCAAGAGGCACCGGGTTCAAATCTGGACGGCCAATGTACCAATGAGTTTTTCAAAAACTTACGTACCTACATACTTACCGATTGCTTTAACGGTGAAGGAAAACATCGTGAGGAAACCTGCACACGCCTGCGAGGAAACTCGAAGGTTGTGTGTGAAGTCGACCAACCCGCAATGGGCCCGCGTGGTCGACTAAGGCCTAATCGCCCTGATTCAGGGTAGGCTCGAGCCCCTCGGTGGGGACGTTTATGAGCTGTAATGATGATATTTAATAAGTTTTCCATTTTTAAATTTATCACCATTGAACCAGCCTACACAATTGTGTACAACTTGCCAGTGTCAATTAAACGAACTTCCTTTTGGCATGCCCCTCGTACCAAAAAGATTTTAGGATTTAGAAAAATGATATAGGTATTGCTTATCACTATTGCTGTCAGTCGCCCCTTTTATGTCATCCCCTCTTAAACAGTAAGAGATAAGATAGTTTTATATTATTTTTATTGTTTTAGAGGGGGGTGACATAAAAGGGACGACTGACAGGAATAGTGAAGTCTTACTTTAAGCTTAAATTACCTTCACCTGTATCTATGTTTGTCTCTCTTATCGTGTGGCACCAAGGGATAGACGGCGGTTGCCTGGTGTTGCACTTAGCATCAGCCGCGGTCACGTGTAGGGCATTTAGATTTTCACCTACGCACGTGTGTAACGTAACCTTCATGCACATCTGGAATCAGATGTGCAGGTTTCGTCACGATGCTTTCCTTCACCGTTAAAGCAATCGGTAAGTATATGTATGTAAGTTTCGGAAAAGTCATTGGTACATCGGCCGTCCGGATTTGAACCCGGGACCTCTGGTTAGGAGGACCGAGTCGTTGCCGGTTGAGCCACCGACGCTTTTTATCTATGCTGTAACGGAATCTTCATCTTTGAACGTAATATTCACACACTTCAAGACGTCGGATAAATCAAAAACTTGCACAATACAAAAAAATCCGGCCAAGTGCGGGTCAGAACCGCACCACACAAATGGTTCCGTGCCATCATACTAGATGGCACTAGTACAGAGGGTTCCATACCATTATACTAGATAGCCCTAGTACAGAGGGTTCCGTACCATTATACTAGATGGCGCTAGTTTCTTGTTTCCAAAAAAACACGTTTTTTGTATAAAGACCCCCTTATTTTTTCACTTTTTCTAATTATAAGTACATTTTGTTATAGCGGCAACAGAAATACATCATCTGTGAAAATTTCAACTGTCTAGTTATCACGGTTCATGAAATACAGCCTGGTGACAGACGGACAGACAGATAGAATGACAGACATATGGACTGACGGACAAACAGGTCTTAGTAATAGGGTCCCGTTTTGCCCTTAGGGCGCAGAACCCTGAAAACCGGCCAAGTGCGAGTCGGACTCGCAAAATAAGGGTTCCGTAACTTTGTTAACAAATAAATGTATATTCTAAAATATAAAATTACATTTGCAGTTTATAATAGAACAGTTTAAGATATGTCATTCACGATATTTCACAGATGTCAGATATGTCACAGAGAAGATTGTCTGTGCAAGATATAGGAAGAGCTGTATCATCAACCGCCTGCGTGGCGTAATGGTTAGTCGAGTCAAAAAAGTAGGGTCAACTTTTAAGACTCGGTTTGGTTGATGGTAGGGCATTTTCTGAGCCCGCCTGGCTAGCTATCACCATCTTATTAAAATCTTGCCACCAAACATCAGTGTTAACAACATTCATGTTTTTCGGCTTGAAGATAAGATAGCCAGTTCTCCGATGCGTTAGGAAATCTTGGTAAGTCCGCTTCCAGGTAAAATGATGCCAGGGCTTACCAATCGTGAGTAAAAAAAATCGCTTACACGATATTAAGCTCGTTACGAACACGTATTTCTCTATCATCCATCATTCGGACGGCCAAGGATTGGATTTCCCTACCGGCGTCTGTGTTATCTGATCCGTATAATTTAGGACGAGAGTTAAGAACCAGTTTTTGAAAATAAAATGCATGTCATTTCCTAAAATTACAACAATTCAAAGTGTCTTGAATGGTTTATTATTAACCACAGGAAATCAACCAAATTATCCATGTGGTTTTACATGGATAATTTGGTTTATTTCCGGTTTTAGGAAATGACTTGCAATTTTTTTCGTCTACAGTTACAATCATCATTACAGCTCATATACGTCCCCACCGAGGGGCTCGAGCCTACCCTGAATCAGGGCGATTAGGCCTTAGTCGACCACGCGGGCCCAGTGCGGGTTGGTCGACTTCACACACAACCTTCGAGTTTCTTCGCAGGCGTGTGTAGGTTTCCTCACGATGTTTTCCTTCACCGTTAAAGCAATCGGTAAGTATGTACGTAAGTTTTTGAAAAACTCATTGGTACAAAAGCGTCGGTGGCTCAACCGGTAACGACTCGGTCCATCTAACCAGAGGTACCGGGTTCAAATCTGGACGGGCAATGTACAGTTACAATAAAAAAATATAATTTGAAAAATGAGATTGACTTCATCTTGACGACAAGGAGGCGAGTATTCAATTATATCCATGTGATCAATTCAGTCAAAACAGGAAGCGATCACCGGATGGTAAGAGGCGCATTAAACCTAAAAATCAAGCTAGAAAGATGTCGACTGATGAAGTCTACGCAGGCTCCGACCAGCTCCTATCCAGCTCCAAAACCCCGTGAACTTTCACCTCGAGTAAAACAATCGCTTCGAATGCCTAGGGGATTGCGATAATGTGGACGGATATACTGACAGGTTCGTGGAAATTGTCCAAACGTCCGGGTCTAAAATTTTTAAAACTCGTTGTTCAAACAGAACCGAAAAAAATCTGACTTCACCACCAACCTCATAGAAGAGGTATCGGCAACTAAACAGGCAGATCTCTAAGTCCCTGACTCACGATTGGCGCCAGTAAAATACAAATTGTATTAAAGATAGCCAGTTCTCCACAAGCACCCACACACACTCACACTCACACTCATACACACACACACACACACGTACATACACGGCATAATCATATAGTAATGCATTTTGTACTTACCTTTATTTTGTATTATTCTCACTTAAGATGGTCCGTTGACATCGCATAATTGGGTTATATTACTGCTCGCTGACTGCAAGGATACAGGCTTTTCCTAGCCTAGTTTCGCTGACTGCTAAGATACAGGCTTTTCATAGCCTAGTTTCGCTGACTGCTAAGATACAGGCTTTTCCTAGCCTAATATAGAGCTCTTGTAGATTTATGATGTACAACTAGACTTAAAACTTTGTTTTTCTTAATTATAAACTTTCGTGAATAATAAAAGAGTATATCGACGGTAAAAAGGAAATTGGGCATAAGTGACAAAAAACAAAATGTTCAGGAGAGCCGTTCAAAGTTTTAAATTTTAGAAAAACTGACGTACTTTTGTCATTTATTAAGATATCGTGAAAAATAAAACAGTTATAAAATCAGACAAAAATTGAGCAGTTTCCTGTATTTTTAGTTTTAAAGATTTGACGCTATTTAAAGTAGTTTGTGTCGCTTATAACAATAGCTTTTAATTTTCCAATGAGGAAATATGGCATAATATACAAATAACAAAATAAAATATTAAAGGATAAGAAGCTTAAGGGACATATCGATTTTTCACTTTTTTCAAGGTAAAAGGGTATAAGAGACTAGACAGTTCAATAAGAGTTATAGGAAAAGAGGGATAAAGTACTTTTCACAGTGGTTGTATAAAATATAATAGAGCGCAAGAAACAATCGGCTTTCAAAACAATACTAGGATATAGGACATTAGTAACACACAATGTCTTTTGAAAACAAAGGAAAAGCAGGATAATCAACATTTGGCATTGCGTGAGGCTATGGAAATATGGATGAAAAGACACCCCAAAAGTTTGGAACGCGCGTTTGGTACGCGCGTTTGGTACGCATGTTTGGAACGCGCGTTTGGTAGGCGCGTTTGGAACGTGCGTTTTGGTACGCGCGTTTGGTAAGCGCGTTTGTACGCGCGTTTGGTAAGCGCGTTTGGTACGCGCGTTTGGAACGAGCGTTTGGTTCGCGCGATTCGTACGCGCGTTTGGTACGCGCGTTTGGAACGCGCGTTTGGTTCGTGCGTTTGGAACGTGCGTTTTGGTACGCGCGTTTGGTAAGCGCGTTTGTACGCGCGTTTGGTAAGCGTGTTTGGTTTGAATGAAATACGTAATCACAAGTAATAAAATAGAAGATATTTTCAAAAACCAATAGCTTATAATACATATTAAATATAGCTTAATAATACATATTAAATAAATAAAATAAAATAAAATAACGCGCGAACCAAACGCGCGTTCCAAACGCGCGTACCAAACGCGCGTACGAAGCGCGCGAACCAAACGCGCGTACCAAACGCGCTTATCAAACGCGCGTACAAACGCGCTTACCAAACGCGCGTACCAAAACGCACGTTCCAAACGCGCGTTCCAAACGCGCTTTCCAAACGCGCGATCCAAACGCGCCTGCCAAACGCGTGACCAAACGCGCGTTCCAAACGCGCCTACCAAACACGCGATCCAAACGCGCGTTTTAAACGCGCGTACCAAACGCGTTCCCAACGCGCGAACAAACGCGCACACCAAACGCGCGTACAAAACGCGTTCCAAACGCGCTTTCCAAACGCGCGATCCAAACGCGCCTGCCAAACGCGTGACCAAACTCGCGTTCCAAACGCGCCTACCAAACACGCGATCCAAACGCGTGTTTTAAACGCACGTACCAAACGCGCGTACCAAACGCGTTCCCAACGCGCGTACAAACGCGCTTACCAAACGCGCGTACAAAACGCGTTCCAAACGCGCGATCCAAACAAGCGTTTTAAACGCGCGTACCAAACGCGCGTACTAAACGCGCGTTCCTAACGCGCGTTCCAAACGCGCGATCCAAACGCGCCTACCAAACGCGCGACCAAACGCGCTTAACAAACGCGCGTGCCAAACGCGCGTACCAAACGCGCGTTCCTAACGCGCCTGCCAAACGCGTGACCAAACGCGCGTTCCAAACGCGCCTACCAAACACGCGATACAAACGCGCGTTTTAAACGCGCGTACAAATCGCGCGTACCAAACGCGTTCCCAACGCGCGTACAAACGCGCTTACCAAACGCGCGTACAAAACGCGTTCTAAACGCGCGATCCAAACGAGCGTTTTAAACGCGCGTACCAAACGCGCGTACTAAACGCGCGTGCCAAACGCGCGTACTAGACGCGCGTTCCTAACGCGCCATCCAAACGCGCGTTCCAAACGCGCGATCCAAACGCGCCTACCAAACGCGCCTACCAAACGCGCGACCAAACGCGCGTACCAAACGCGCGTTCCTAACGCGCCATCCAAACGCGCGTTCCAAACGCGTGATCCAAACGCGCCTACCAAACGCGCGATCCAAACGCGCGTTTTAAACGCGCTTTCCAAACCTGCGATCCAAACGCGCGTTCCAAACGCGCCTACCAAACGCGCGTACCAAAACGCACGTTCCAAACGCGCGAACCAAACGCGCGTTCCAAACGCGCGTACCAAACGCGCGTACGAAACGCGCGAACCAAACGCTCGTTCCAAACGCGCGTACCAAACGCGCTTACCAAACGCGCGTACAAACGCGCTTACCAAACGCGCGTACCAAAACGCACGTTCCAAACGCGCCTACCAAACGCGCGTTCCAAACATGCGTACCAAACGCGCGTTCCAAACGCGCGATCCAAACGCGCCTACCAAACGCGCGACCAAACGCGCCTACCAAACGCGCGTACCAAACGCGCGTTCCTAACGCGCCATCCAAACGCGCGTTCCAAACGCGCGATCCAAACTCGCCTACCAAACGCGCAACGCGCCATCCAAACGCGCGTTCCAAACGCGCGATCCAAACGCGCCTACCAAAAGCGCGATCCAAACGCGCGTTTTAAACGCGCTTTCCAAACCTGCGATCCAAACGCGCATTCCAAACGCGCCTACCAAACGCGCGACCAAACGCGCGTTCCAAACGCGCTTACCAAACGCGCGACCAAACGCGCTTAACAAACGCGCGTTCCTAACGCGCCATCCAAACGCGCGATCCAAACGCGCGATCCAAACGCGCGTTCCAAACGCGCGTACCAAACGCGCGTACCAAACGCGCGATCTAAACGCGCGTTCCAAATGCGCGATCCAAACGCACCTGCCAAACGCGTGACCAAACGCGCGTTCCAAACGCGCCTACCAAACACGCGATCCAAACGCGCGTTTTAAACGCGTACCAATCGCGCGTACCAAACGCGTTCCCAACGCGCGTCCAAACGCGCGTTCCAAATGCGCGATCCAAACGCACCTGCCAAACGCGTGACCAAACGCGCGTTTGGATCGCGTGTTTGATAGGCGCGTTTTGAACGCGCGTTTGGTCACGCGTTTGGCAGGTGCGTTTGGATCGCGCATTTGGAACGCGCGTTTGGATCGCGCGTTTGATACGCGCGTTTGGAACGCGCGTTTGGATCGCGCGTTTCGATCGCGCGTTTGGATCGCGCGTTTTGTACGCGCGTTTGTACGCGCGTTGGGCGCAAGTGTGTTACTCGCGTTTGGTAAGCGCGTTTGGTCGCGCGTTTGGTAGGCGCGTTTGGTAAGCGCGTTTGTACGCGCGTTTGGTAAGCGCGTTTGGTACGCGCGTTTGGAACGAGCGTTTGTGTCGCGCGTTTCGTACGCGCGTTTGGTACGCGCGTTTGGAACGCGCGTTTGGTTCGCGCGTTTGGAACGTGCGTTTTGGTACGCGCGTTTGGTAAGCGCGTTTGTACGCGCGTTTGGTAAGCGCGTTTGGTACGCGCGTTTGGTACGCGCGTTTAGATCGCGCGTTTGGTACGCGCGTTTGGTACGCGCGTTTGGAACGCGCGTTTGGATCGCGCGTTTGGATCGCGCGTTTGGATGGCGCGTTAGGAACGCGCGTTTGTTAAGCGCGTTTGGTCGCGCGTTTGGTAAGCGCGTTTGGAACGCGCGTTTGGTCGCGCGTTTGGTAGGCGCGTTTGGAATGCGCGTTTGGATCGCATATAATCATTTTTTTATATACAAACTGCATAAGGAAAAATACAAACGTTAATGGCGCGAAAATAAATTTGCAGTAATATCGCACCGCGCATGCGCGCCGCCATGTTGCGTTCCGAAACACGCTAGTGTGCTCAAATAGCAAGCATCTGCGTAAAAATTAAAAAAAAAAAACTTCATTTTGTTACAACTTTGCGATAACGAAATGAAATTTGTATGGATCCTTAGTCACGGCTCCATCGAAAGGTATATCATTTGCTTAGCGTTTCTGATAAGTAAATGAAGGATTTACGACATGAGTGTAGATAAAACTTATTTTTGACCAAAATGTCGCTTATGCCCTACTTCCTTTTTACCGTCGAATATGTATTATGTATATTACTTGCTGTCCCGGCGAACTTCGTACCGCCATATATTATACAAAACACTACACTGCAATACACCACACTAAACTGCACTGCACTACACTACGCCACACCACGCAACGCCACGCCACGCCACAACACACCACACCATACCACGCCACACCACACCACACCATACTACACCACACCATACTACACCACACCATACTACACTTCACTACACTACACTACACTGCACTACACTGCACTATTCTACACTACACTACACTTCAATGCACTACAACACTATACACTACAAACTGCACCCTACACACTACACACTACACCCGACACTCTACACCCTTTACCCTACACCCTACAACCTACCCCGCTTCACACTACACTACACTACTTTTTGATGATATTGCAGGAATTTTTAGGTATTTTTTACACCTTGGGATACATTATTAGAGATTTAGAAAGGATCCTTAATTGAAAATATAATAATAATTATAGCCTATAGCAAACGCGGATAGTGTAGCTTCCCAAAGAATTTTTCAAATCGGTCCAGTAGTTTCGGAGCCTGTTCAATACAAACAAACACACAAATCTTTCCTCTTTATTATACTACTAGCTGTCCCGGTGAAATTCGTACCGCTTTATATTACACTACACTGCAATACACTACACTACACTGCACTGCACTACACTAAACTACACTGTAATACACTACACTACCTGCACTGCACTACACTAAACTACACTACACTACTCTACGCCACGCCACGCAACGCTACGCCACGCCACGCCACAACACATCATACCAAACCACGCCATACCACACCACACCACACTACACCACACTACACCACACTGCACTACACTTCAATATACTACACACTACATACTGCACCGTACACCCTACACACTACACCCTACACCTTTCACCCTACACCCTACATCGCGAAATTTTTTGTAGGTATTGATATGTTCTCTAATATGGTAGTACATTTTTTTATTCTATCATCAATAGTTTCCGTAGCGTATGCGATGAAAGAAATTTTTAAGCAACGTTACTGAAGTTTTAGAAAAGATCCCTTATTTTTTGGAGTTTACTCCATAAGAATCGATTTTCATATAAGGCGCCCGGTATGAAAAAAATATGAGGAGTAAAATCTAGTGATCGCGTTACGTTTTTCGCACGTAACCTATTGTGCGCACCTTTGTCACGTGATACAAAACAGTCAGGATTGAATGATGAAGTCACAATAGTCACAACACAGTAATCAGATCTGTTATTTTTGCAGTCTTACGATTTTTGATCTGTTTAAATAAGATTTTAAAATTTGTGATATTATACAATCTCCATCGTATAATTTGGTATTCCACTCCATCATGGATGTCAATTTTGTGAAAGAAGATAGCAGAAACTTGCCCAAAGTGAACGCAATCACGGTTGGAATGTTCTTAGAAAATAACACCGATTTTTATTCTGCAGAGCTGAGAAATGTAAAAAAAACAGCAATATTAGTACAATAAAATAATAGAACACTACCTACGTAAGTAACCTTAATCCTGCGAACGCGAAATAATAGTCTTTCTTTCAGTAGTAGTTTTTTAGGTTATAAAAAATAAAATTTGTATTAAGTATTAGTTTGTATTTTCAGGGCTGCACGAGAATCTTATGGTGACGATGCTATTGGGTACGTGCAACTACGTTGTGGATCAGGACTTTGCACACTCAATTGCAAGATCTACCCCAAGCACAAAGTGATGGCTAGTTCATACAAAGTCACTATGGTGATAGACGAGACTAAAGGTGAAATGGTCATTTGCCAGTGCTTGGACTGTGCAGCTTCAGCTGGTGGTTGTAAGCATGCAGTAGCATTTTTAATGAGGACCCATCGTTGCAGTGAAGAACCTTCCTGCACCGAGGTTAAATGTTACTGGAAAAAACCTATCATCTCGAGAGTTGGGACTACTATGAAATACGTCACTGTAGATCAAATTTGCATTTGCGTCCCCACTAACCTACCCTAGGGCATAACAGTGGGGGCCGCTATTCCTGCCAACACCATAAGGTGCAGATAAGGACCAGTTACGGTAGGTCTTGCCGCCAAGACGCTTGTCCCGGTACTCTCCAAGGCGAGTGCCTCGTGGAAGAGAACCACTACCTACTATCCAGGTAGGTCCCGGAGCTGTAGGCGCGCTCACCTCCCGCGGCTTTCGCTGCTGGCGGTTCGATCCCCGCTCGGGACGCCAGAGAAGCTGGCTCCCACATATCCGGTGTGGTACCGGAGCTGTAGGCACGCTCACTTCCCGGCGCTTATCGCACCTGTCCAGACTTACTCCTACGCGGCTGGATCGGCCGGAGCAGTGCTAGCTTAGCTCTTCTTGCTCACCAGGCAATTTAATTTAATTTAATTTAATTGAAGAGTCAACTCGAAACCAATGTAAGAGCCCTTTATGGTATGACCGTATGCTCGTATTACCGCATCTAAAGCATAAGAGGTTAGTCGCTGCCAAACACCAGATGGAGCATTAGTAGCTGCGATCATGGGAGCTAAAACACCTGACACATTAGCTATGAAAAGAGGCCGGAAATTGGAATCATCAGTTATAAAAACTGTGCAGAGCAAACTTAAAACCAAAGTCAAGACCTGTTTTGTGCCATTTAGACAATCGTACTTATGTAGTAAACTCCAGTCGTGCGTCGAAGCTGACACACACTTTTTTTTAATAAATATAGCCTATGGTACTCGGCGATAAATAAACATTCTAATGGTGAAAGAATTTTTAAAATCGGTTCATTAGTTTTTGAGTTTATTCGTTACAAACATACAAAAATACCAACATACAAAAATACAAAGGTTTCCTCTTTTTAATATTAGTATAGATAAATATTATGTAAAATTACTAACCAAACGCTAGATATTTTAAAGCAAAGGGGCGAGTTCGACAAAACGCCAACTTCATGTGTAAGGACCTATTAATTTGTGGTCAAGGGTTTACCAATTGTGAATAAAAAAAAAAAAGAAAAAAAAATCTTGTAGATCTGCAGATCTTTTAGATGAAGTGGCAGTGGGTAGGGCACATAGCTCGTAGAACAGATGACCGTTGGGGTAATAAAGTTCTCGAGTGACGACCGCACACCGGAAAACTAAGCGTAGGCAGGCCTCCCACGCGTTGGACCGACGCCCTGGTGAAGATCGCGGGAAGCCGATGGATGCAGGCAGCGCAGGACCGGTCGTCTTAGAAATCCTTGGGGGAGGCCTTGTCCAGCAGTGGACGATTTTCGGCTGATATGATGAGATCTGCAAGTCGTTTGCTTTCAGGCCTCGACCGGGAAAGCACGTGCACTGCGCATGGCCACCGGACCGAGCAGTGCCCCCGCTATTGTTCCCTAGTGTCTTTTACGAGACTTTTGAGCATTACGTTATGACTCCAACTGTGTCTCATCACAAAGTCTATTTTATGTCTAAATTGATATGAGTGAGTGAAGTGTGTAAAAATACTAGGATTAAACATTTTAAAAAGAGTAGTGTAAAAAAGTGAAAAGTGTATAAATTGTAAATGTATGATATTTGTGCATCTTACGGAACGAAGGAAAAAGCGGCAATTTTGTGCTTACAACACGGTGAGAGCTTTCCATTTATTGCATGGTAACTAATATATGTAGATACTTAAATTATCATTATTACAAAGAGGTGTGAGTGTTTGTGAAAGTGAATTGCATTTAATTTTAACTTCGAACCTGCACCAACTAAAGCGTTATCTCTAATAAAGGGCTTACCAATTGTAAACAAAAAGAAAAGTTTTCTTTTGATAAGAACAAGTTTAGGTACCTACATAAATGAGTGAGGATACAAAAAGAGAACACGAGAATATAACAAAACGCTTAGATATCTCTAGTAAGATTACAGATTTCCAGCATCGATTCATTTCTGTAAATCAAACACGTAACAAGTATGTTACCTTAGCCCTAACAACTGGCTTAAAGAAACACATCTGGAAACCATTGAAAAGAGGGCCAGGCATAGAACCAACCATTATGTAAAAAAAAGCTAAAACAACCTTTCTGGACAGCAAAAAATAAAGTGTTTTGTGCAAGTTGTATTATGTATTTGAGTGCGTTTGTGTGTAAGTAATGGATTCAGTTTGTGTGTAAGTAATGCATTCAGATTAATGTGCAAATTACAAACGTGAATAATAGGGAAGAAAACTCTGGCTATTTGTAAAATCTAAATATTATATAACTCAAAGGTGACTTACTGACTGACTGAAATAGTGATCTATCAACGCACAGCCCAAACCACTGGACGGATCGGGCTGAAATTTGGCATGCAGGTAGATGTTATGACGTAGGCATCCGCTAAGAAAGGATTTTGGGAAATTCCCACGGGAACCGCAAAAATCGGGATCTGCGCGGGCGAAGCTGCGGGCATCCAGTAGTTATTAATAAAGTCCTAGAAATACAAAGTGTATATTTATGATATTTAATATAACTAGAACGATTACCTCTTACTAAGGGCTTTAAAGACCAAACAAAATATATATGTAACTAAAATCTTACAAAAAGTTATTCCAGTGCAACTTTTTTGGAGTTTAGAAGCCACATTCAATAAACGTATCCTCAATTCAGTAGGTACTCGCCCTAGAACTAAGGGAGGATGTTAACAATGGAACAAGGAACCAGTGACGGGACATCGATTGCGAAAAAAAATCTTAAATAAATGACCGACCGGTGACCACTCTATGGGAAATAAAGTCATCGCACGGCTTGTAACCAATACAACGATAGACAACGGGAGAACAGCCCAGTGTCCCTTTTTTCGATAGGAACATCATCGCAAAAAGACCAAGACGACATCAATTTGAATTCAAAGCAACATCTGTAAAAACGGTGAAACGATGACACGCAGCGACGACTTTGAGAATAATAGCTCAACGCAACAACAATCAATATTAGAAGATAATAAATGAGAAAAAATAAAGAGTTACGGCATGCATGAAGACGTATATAAGCAGTATTATTCCTCCCCTGTATCTATGACACACAAAGTATAATATATATCTTTCTAATATGCTGACTCGTGTCTTATACTTGTCGGCTCAAGATCCAGTCACTCCCATCCTAACTGCGACCAACCTACACTCCTGATCGCATCTACGTGGCCACTGGTGTCTTAGGTAGATTTCCGTCGCATAATAGCAGACAGCAATTGCTGATACACCACAAACGTTGTTAACGTGGCCACCGTCAGATGTGGCTGGTAGGCGACAGCGGGAATATGAGGTAGCAGACCGCGTTTACTCAGGAGTACCGTCGCATGTCAGGTGCAGCTACGGGGGACACGCTTACAACAGCGGGTGCCTTAGCTTCTACTGTTCTCCTTTATACGCTGATATCAATTCCCTTGCAGAAGAACTTCTGGTCAGTGCGCCACTGGAACGGAACGGAATGGATATGATGAAATCTACAAGTCAGCCTGATTACTTGATAATTAGAAACAAAATATTAGTATTGGAAACGAGAATTTATAAGAACCAACCTGGTAGCATACCCTTTCGAATAAAAAAAGACTAATGAAGATCGGTTCACTATCTGCGAAGATACAGCGTAACAAACATACAAAAAACATTCAGTCGAATTGAGAACCTCCTCCTTTTGTTATAACTCGGTTGAAGACTAGCTAATCGCGTCGTCGATCACGTAGGTTAATTGACCATAAGCACAGTCATTATCAGGATGGATTTTATTGATAGTGGCATTAATCTTAACGGTGCCGGTCGCTATTACTAGATGACAGTCATCAAGCCGTGTGAGAGGCCTTAAAGGCGGCTTGAAAACTTATGAAATGTTCTGCATGAGTGGAGTATGACCTGACCTTCTTGAGTGTATGAAAGTGGGGTTTGGCACTTGGTCTGCGTGAGTGGAGTATGACCTGACCTTCTTGAGTGTATGAAAGTGGGGTTTGGCACTTGGTCTGCGTGAGTGGAGTGTGACCTGACCTTCTTGAGTGTATGAAAGTGGGGTTTGGCACTTGGTCTGCGTGAGTGGAGTATGACCTGACCTTCTTGAGTGTATGAAAAGATCCATGCCCCAGCAGTGGATAGTGAAGCGCAAAGTATCGCTTCAAAGCCGATATTCTTTCTTGCGTTTCATGATTAAATGCTCTTTTGGTTTTGTTCGTCTATGAAAATTTTATTTGAATATGATTGTTACCTTTTGAGAAGAGGAAAAAGAAAAGATGGCGGTGATGTGTTTGTGTGTATTTAAATTTTAATTTATATTAATGTTTCGTTGAGGCCCACTATTTTATTCAGTGGGTCTTTCACTCCCCCTGCAAGTTTGACGTCCCCGAAAATTCCTCCGATTCAAGAATGATCCTGGGATAGAGCTGCGCTAACCACCAGTCAGTCTTTTGGCCACACTGCCCGCCCAGCTGCTTGCCTAAAGGGAAGTAAATTCTGAATTCATCCTTAATCCCGAGCGAATGTCTGGCCATTGGTCACGACTCTCGTAGCAATATTACTGCCCAGCGCAATTCTTATTTATGTTCGCAGCGTTTCTGCCGTCCTAGAAGATTTCTTGCCTCCGGTTTTTAACGATTTGGCTATTAGTTTTAAATTTTAAAAGTGTTTTGTACCTAGTAAGTGTATTTTAGAACGGTGGGGTACTTCAGACCAAGTGAAATTTAATTCTTTTTTTATTTTAGTACTTGGTTACTTATTAAAATACCAAGGGGAGGGCGACGATCGTTGCCTACCGGCATTCTACTAAAAGCGCCATTTTTTTAAATCAAATAAAATTGTCAATTTAGATTTATTTCAGTGAATTGTCCAAATATTTATTATGTTATTGTTTTATAACAGCACGGTCATCCAAAGTACATTTTTTTCTAGTATATTGTTCCTACTTTTCTAGAAAAACTATTTAATACATGTATTCCAATTTACCCCATAATATTTTTCTTAAAACTCTGTTTAGGCCCGATCCTCTAAATCTTACATATCGTGTAACAAACCCGTAACTGAGTAGTATAAACCAGTTTCTTTTATTTTTGTTACAATAGGTTATGGGTCATCGATTTTTTTATCCACAATTGGTAAGCCCTTGACATCATTTAATCTGATAGTAGTGACGATGATGCCGAAGATGGAAGCGGGCCTACCAACATTCCCCAACACAATGGGGAACTGACTATCTTATCTTTGAGTCGGAACACACAAATG
Organism: Coleophora flavipennella; assembly: GCA_947284805.1. Lineage (NCBI taxonomy): Eukaryota > Metazoa > Arthropoda > Insecta > Lepidoptera > Coleophoridae > Coleophora > Coleophora flavipennella. The sequence continues at coordinate 5,416,169 of OX369302.1, forward strand.
CTGTTAACATTGATGCTTGGCGGCAAAATTCAAATAAGATGGTGGTAGCTAGTCAGACGGGCTTAGAAAAAGAAGGGCCACTAACTAAACCGAGTCATACAAGTTAGACTTCGCCGGAAATTCAATCTGCGACCTCTTGATGTCAAGTTAATGGATTATCATATCAGCTCATAGACCTCCCCACCGAGGGGCTCGAACGTACCCTGAATTAGGGGCGATCGGGACTTAGTCGACCACGCGGGTCCAGTGCGGATTGGTTGGTTGGACAACGTAGTCCATAGTTTTGTTAGTAACATAGATCTTAATTCTAGAGTTAGTTACAACGATGTAATTTGTTCGTTATTGTGCCTCTACTTTTAAAAAATAACATTTTTATTGTTTCTATTTTAATTTATTAAATTTATTTTTAACATGTTGTGAAGAGCGTGCGTTCGTTCGCCGAACCGGTTTCTGGCAGAATAACAGCGCTGCAGAGTATATACTGCAGCATATGCTGAGTCAGTACCGTTTTGGTGCACAGTACAGCTATTTTTTATAGTTTATTTCTATCGTTTGTAAATTGTACCTGGAAATTGTTGTACTGTGCTCTAAATAAAAGTTTTTCTATTCTATTCTATTCTAAAATACAAGAGCAAAAGGTACAAAAACAGACTTAAATACAACACTCTGCTGGACCCATGCATCCGGACCCAGCGAGTCCAGCGACCCAGCATTGGAGAGTCCCATCGGTCACAAATACGCTCAGGATTCTGTTGGAGCTGGCACGAACGCGGCCCAGCAGTGACGCGCAGCGCTTTCTTAGATGAATATACAGGGTGTTAGATTAAACACCTACATCCTTGAAACTGGTAATTCAGAATCATATTTTATAGAGTCGAAAACCAATAAAAAATTGTACCCTTAAAAATATATTTTTTTTTTGATGAATCGAACCCGTGACGTTCTGGTGTAAAGCGAATCAGAATCAGAATCAGAGTTTTTATTGTTGATTATGGTACAAAGATCTTAAAGTAATATAAAGTTTCACATAATCTGCCTAAAGAGGCATACAATAGAATGGACTAACCATTAACCACGGAGGCAGTTAAACCATGTCAGCCCACAGACCTATTTTAGTTTTGTTTCGGCTAGCAGGGGGTCGTTGACCTGGAGACTTTGGCGCATAGACTGCATATTGTGTATTTGAATTTTCTTGCGGTTGACAACTAAAAATGCTAAAAAAACCTACAAAAAGTGCCTGCATTTTTTTAAAACATTACAATATTTTCTAATTATACGTTACCAAGCCACAGATTCAAGGTTGAAGGTGTTAAACCTAACACCCAGTGTATTATTTACTTTCTGAAGTCGTGATATTTCAATGCATCGCCTCCTCGCTTAACAAACAATAAACAATGGTCCTTCCTTATAATATTTTCTTAAAAACGTAAAAAATAAGGTACAATAAAATGAATGGGGGAGCTGGGCAGAGAATGGACGAGAAATGGCGCTCTATTTAGAGCATTGTATGATGAGCTGGAACTCCATTGTAGCCACTGATTGTAGCCGTAACAATAACTTGAGTGTTGGAAGACATACTGTTTATTGTTCATTATCATTTTTATAATTCAGTGCCAGGAAATGGGACCCTATTACAGTGCTTACACTGTCCATCCGTTTGTACGTCCATCCGTCCATCCGTCCGTCTGTATGTCCTATCTTTAAAAGGCTGTATCTTTGGAACCATAATAGGTAGTTGACTGAAATTGTCACAGAATATGTTTTAAAGATTTGCCCATAAATAATAAAAATTAAAAAAGTGTAAAATTATGTAAGCATATTTTAGATTCATCATCACATCAGCTCATATATACGAATTATGGTGATCGGGTCTTAGTGGACCAGCGGGCCCAGTGCGGGTCGGTCGACTTCACACACAACCTGCGAATTTCTTCGCAGATGTGTGGAGGTTTTCTCACTATGTTTTCCTTCACCGTAAGATTATCCCTACGAATATTATAAATGCGAAAGTAACTCTGTCTGTCTGTGGCGAAAAAACTACTGAACGGATTTGGCTGAAATTTGGTAGGTAGACAGATTAGGACCTGGATTAAGACAGGCTACTTTTTACCACGCTCGCGAGCCGCTTGCGGCTCGCGCACTGTGCACCCTCGAAAAGTCATAGAAACGTGGTCCACGCGGGGGAAACCGCGGGAAACAGCTAGTAATATATATATTATATTATGTTATTTTGAATAATCGTATAATTTAGATTACTTTATTTTATCTAATAATATACGTCGGTAGCGCTATGGCAGGGGCCGCTACCTCCTGTCCGGGGGTTCGTGGTTCGAATCCTGCCAAGTACCAATGTGATTTCGAATTTCGATTTCATATGTTCGTTTATCCTACGCTCTTACGCTGAAGAAAAAAATAGTAAGATAACCTGCACACGCCTGCAAAAAAAAACTCGAAGGTTGTGTGTGAAGTCGACCAACCCGCACTGGGCCCGCGTGGTCGACAAAGGCCCGATCACCCTAATTCAGGGTAGGCTCGAGCCCCTCGGTAGGGGTATATGAGCTGATATGATGATCTAATAATAATACTTATAGTAACTAAACAGATCGTGTACCTTATTAAGTTATTACTTATAACAAACTTTATAAAATTTAGAACAAACAAAAAAGCCTCAGTCAGATAGGCCGCTCCGAAACGCAGACAATGTAAACACTGGCAGCGTTGCAACGCTGAATCGCTTTGGAAATGCGCTGCATTAGGTACGAGCTGGAGTGGGGATCTCCACTGTTGCTGGTCAGATGCCTCCCCAGCTCCCGCGCAAATTTTTTAACCTCTGCTCACCAAAAGCCCCTCACCTCCACTGCAAAAGGGACGAAAATATTAGCCCCCTCAAGGACCGAGCATTTTTTTTGGGCTGCAGACCACTCAGCAGCCGAACCAGCTGAGCAGGTTGTATGGTACAATTGAGACGCCGCGAACCATACCACACCAATCAACGCCCTCGCTCCCAAGGGGTCAGCTCCAGCCCTTCAGGTCGCCTGCCATCAGAGCGGCTTAGATCGGGTGGCTCTAGAGTAATGGGATAGCCGGCGGATACAGGAGCGCGACGGATGAGCTCATTGAGCAAGTGGTGACGCGGGAAACGACCCGCAGACTTGCCCGTGATACCCCTAGCAATCACCAGCGCCCCACATACACAGTTGTGTGGCTCGCAAACGTTGCACCCTAGTCTGAGAGCCGCAGCCACCTCAAAGAACCATCATCAAGGGCGGTACCCAAATGAGAAGAAATGAGAAGAAGTAATTGTAGTTGAGCATCCACCTCAAAGAACCATCATCAAGGGCGGTACCCAAATGAGAAGAAGTAATTGTAGTTGGATGATCCAAAAGACATCAAGTAATGGCACCATATTACTAAGCCTACGCGTTCCGTGCATCTGTCTGTCCATCCGTTTGACTGACTTTTGAAAAGCTATATATTTTGAACCGTAACGGGTAGGTGGCTGAAACGTTCACAAATATGAGGGTTTCATTGTATCAGCTCATAAACGTTCCCACGGAGGGGCTCGAGCCTACCTTGATATTACAATCAAGGCGATCGGGCCTTAGTCAACCACGCGGGAAACGTCATGAAGGTTTCACGAACAAAATAACACAAACAAGAAACGTGTTGGGATTCTTGTTTTTCTCTATCGTAAAAACGGTAATACATACATACAAGCGTAAAACTTGGTGTGATTATACTACTCATAAATTCTAAAGTGAAACAAAATATAATAAAACCGGCCAAGTCCAAGTCAGAACCGCACACATAGGGTTCCGTACCATCATACTAGATGGCGCTAGTTTCTTCATGTTTAAAAAAAACTCATTTTTTGGTATGGAGACTCATTTTTATCACTTTTTCAAATTTTTAGTATTTGTTGTTATAGCTGGAACAGAAATACATCTGTAAAAATTTCAACAAAATTTTACGGTTCATGAAATACAGCCTGGTAACAGACGGACAGACAGACAGACAGTCGGATTTCATTAATAATAGGGTCTCGCTTTTACCCTTTAGGTCATCATATCAGCCGAAGGAAGTCCACTGCTGGACATAGGCCTCCCCCAAGGATCTCCACGACGACCGGTTCTGCGCTGCCCGCATCCAGCGGCTTCCCGCGACCTTCACCAGGTCATCGGTCCACCGAGTGGGAGGCCTGCCTACACTACGCTTTCCGGTGCGTGGTCACCACTCGAGAACTTTACTGCCCCAACGGCCATCTGTTCTACGAGCAATGTACTGGGACAAACAGTATTACCCTTTAGGTACGGAACCCTAAAAACTGGCCAAGTATGAGTCGTACTCGTGCAAATAGTCCTAAATAAATAAATAAAAAATCGTATTTTTTTGTAGCTCGCGTTGATGTGCTATTCGTTTGTAATGAATAAGTATTATTGTTATAATTGTGTAGAAAAGTGTGGTGATATGGAACCCTTAATGCGCGTGTCCGACTCGCACTTGACCGGTTTTTAACAGCCAATAGATATTTTTTTTTGCAGAAGGCCCTTTTGAAACATTTTTATAATGACGTGTCCTGTCATTTGAAGAGAACACTTTCCATTTTGCTTAAAAAGGTGGGGTTTTAGGCGATAAACACTTGAATTATTATTATTTTTTATTCACAATTGGTAAGCCCTTGGCGTCATCTCTCCTGATGGTAATCAAAAATACAAATATTGTTCTTTATTAACCCATACCACAGTATTAGACAATAGCGGCTTACAATAGTGCAACGAATTTACTTATTCAGAGCAAAGGAAGGGTGCTTGCGGGCAGCGGGCGCCGGGGCATAGCCTGGCCAATTGGCCTGGTTTGCCAGGCTGGCTACAGGCTAGTATGGGCTAGTATAGTCGAGTACATTAATATATTGGCAGTGCCAATGGTTTTAAACATTATAAGCGTCGAAATGAATATAAATTTCTATACAAGCATATGTACATGTCAATAAAATGTTATCATGTAAACGGTTCATTAATTGTTTATATAGAACTTTATATTTATTTCGATGCTAACAATGTTTTTAACCATTGGCGCTGCCAATATAATAATGAACACGACTGTACCTACGCCGTGGCAGCATCGTGCGACACATCAAAGGCATTGCGTCACATATCCTTAACCATCAAGATTCAAGATATTTATTCAAAATAGGTGCAAATTACACTCTTTCTGATAGTCATAAAATAGTGATTACATAATTTTATTTGTAAATATCAAGAAACAAACCATCATTCGTTATTAACGTCAAAATCCAATCCGTGATATATAAAAAACAAATGATGTCATTAGAACATGAAAACAACATGACACGAGAAGTTATAGGTACATTAAAATTATTGAATGTCATGAACGCCTTTGACAAGTGTAGGCCAGTTCACACGGACAGCACCCGGTCACGAGTATAACGCGAGAGTCAGCCATCGCTCCTCTCAACCATATTAGAGGGAAAGGAACGACCCGGCTCCCGATGCGCCACGATCCGCACGAACATTTAAGCGAGCGTGCACCACTCATGTCAATGCTAAGATAAAAATATTTATTAAAAGAAGTACTACTTATACTTGTCATGTCTTGTCGCTTTCACGTCAATTCTTAATTTGATCTTCATTTTATTACTATTTATCAGGATTAGTAGCGTTGATAGAAGAAACACTGTCCACCCATACATTTTTGTCATTTAAATATTCGGATGTCATAAAATAACCTTTTTTACAAAGAGTTCATTTGACACAATTTTTAAACTTTTTCTGACAAATTTAAGACATCAACAGGTAATTTGTTATACATAGTGTGCATTGACCCACAAATGACTTACCTATTGATTTTGCTAAGTCTGGTATAAGTTACTTGAAGTTTATTCGTATTCCGAAGATTACGACTGTGCCTGTCACTATTCAGTGAAAAGAGATGCAGATTTTTACGAACATACATTATATTTTCATAAATGTACTGACAGGGGAAAGTCAATGTATTAATATCTTTAAACTTATCTCGGAGCGACTCACGAGAACGCATTCCATATCGTAATACCACAGTCTAAGAATCCATACAGTCGTCCAACGCCAATAATAATCGCGTCATCGCCGATTTCAAGAGTCACTGATCACAATACCAAGGGTTGTCACAATACTTGACAATTAAATGAAAGAAAATGCCATTACGTACAAAATTACTTCAATACTGTAAAATCGATATTTGAAGGTACCTTAGATCTCTGATCAAGAATCCGTTGTCAGAATCAAAAAATGGCGGCCATTTTGATTTTTTTAGTTACTGAACCGATTGCTTCCAAAACCGATATCTGAAGTCTCCTGAGGTCACTTATCACGACTCCGTTGTCAGAATTAAAAAAGTGGCCGCCATTTTGAACTTTTTAGTTACTGGACCGATTGCTTCCAAAATCGATATCCCTGAGGTCCCTCATCAAGATCCGTTGTCAGAATTGAAAAAAATGGCCGCCATTTTGAACTTTTTAGTTACTGGACCGATTGCTTCTAAAATCTATATCTCTCACCTAGGACCTCAAGGATCCCCAGATATCGATTTTGGAAGCAATCGGCCCAGTAACTAAAAAGTTCAAAATGGCGGCAATTTTTTTCAATTCTGACAACGGATACGTGATAAGGGACCTCAGGGACCTTCAGATATCGATTTTGGAAGCAATCGGTATAGTAACTAAAAATTTTAAAATGGTGGCCATTTTTTTCAACAACGTATTATAAGTATGTATGTCATATTCGTAAAAAAAACACCCCAATAACACCTCTAAAATGATCTATATCAGGATCTTCCAGGCGAGAGTGACTAGGCATTATTTGAGTTTGCGTGTACCATCCTCGACTACATCGTCACTTACCATGATGTAATGATGATGAGATGAGAATGAGATGTCGTCTAACTCACACAAAATTTTAATTTTAAAAAGTATCGATAATTATTATATAATATAATATTTATTTAATAAATTATTAAAACTCTTTGTTACAATTATTTTTTTATTCCTTTTTTTTAGTTACTTTTTTAGCAAAATTATTTATTTGAATTTTTTTTTATTTATTTTAACAAAATGTTTTAATATTTATTTAAATTATGTTAAATAATTTTTAATAATTTTCAATAATTGTGAACCAAAATAAATCAAAAGATAATAATTAGCCGTGCATGAATGATTGATAATAAAAATGCAACGTAACGACCCTCAATGAATTGGCCCACCGCACCATACAAACAACAGACAATGGTCTAGTGGGCCCTACCCGCCCCGCAGCCCCCGCACGATTGAGCTGTCTGACGCCCTCCGTCGGCAACTGTATGGATTCTTAGACTGTGGTAATGCTGTGCCCATACTGTCCCCACTGCTGGGACACGAGTCTCTTCCCATACTAAAATTACAAGTTTTAAAATGGTAATTCAAAATATGTGCATAGGTACCTAGTTACACTCCTGCTGATGTCATAAAATAGTAAATTTTATTTCATAACGTCAAATTTTGTTAAAAAAATAAAAAAAACATATTATTAGTGACTAACGTTAAAATAAAAATATTTTTCATAAAAAACCAGCCAAGTACGACTCGGGGTCACATAAACAGAGTTCCACACCAAAACTTTAACTACTCTAACTGAACAAGTCCTCTCAATACATACTTTGCTCTAGGTTAATAGGGGTCAACTTATCCTGGACTTAAGAAATTTTTTTGTTCCTGTGGGAACTGAAGGACTTTAGATTTTCTCATAAATTTACCTGTAATCTATGCATTTAACCTCATATACTTACTGTGATTTTTTTCAAGATTTTTAGGTCCAGTAGTTTCGTAGATAAGGGGTGGGGGGGGGGGGGTATTTCCAATTTTTGCCTTTTTTCTTAAATAACTTCAAAACAATTTTTTTTCCACAATTGATAAACCCTTGGCATCATCTATAATCTGATGGTAAGTGACGATGATGCCGAACATGGAAGCGGGCTTACCAAGATTACCCAAGGCAATGGAGATCTGGCCTATCTTATCTTCAAGCGGGAACACATCAAAGCTATTGACACTGATGTTTGGCGGCAATACTAAGATAAGATGGTAGTAGCTAGCCAGGCGGGCTACGAAAATGCCCTACCACCAACTAAACCGAGTCTTGTAAAGTTGACCCCACCGGGAATCGAACCCGCGACCTCCTGGTGTGACTGACCATTACGCCACGGACGCGGTTATTTATTTAAAAATTATTAAAAAATATATTTTTGTGATTCTCATACCAAGCCCTTTCTTTCATTGGATATGTCACTCAACATGTTTTAGCAAATATTTTAAAAAAATATCTAATTTACCCCCAAAATTGTTAAATCATGTTTAAAATTCATTTATTTACGTTACACGTCCGTCTTTGGGTTATTGCCTTACATAAGTGTACCAAATTTCAACGCAATCGGTTCAGTATTTCCTAGAAAATTAGCTGTGACAGACGGACGGACAGACAGATACACGAGTGATCCTATAATGGTTCCGCTTTTTCTTTTAAGACACGGAACCCTAAAAACCAAAAGACACGAGAATTTATTAGTAAGAAAGAACATATAATTACCTATATTACATTTATTGAATGTGAATTTATCATGAATGCCTTTGACAAGAGTAGGCCAGTTCACACGAAAATAACCCGGTCCGAGGATAACGCGAGAATCAGCCATCGCTCCGGGAGCCTAGGCCATTTCTCCACACATGGCGGGCCAAGTCCGGGTTGGTGAAGTTGTACATATCAAATAGATAGCTACAAAATTTAAAAAAAAATGTGCGCTGGGACAAATAGTAGAAATGAAAACTTAACGGACAAAAGGCTTTATAAGATTTTTTAAATGTTACCTACTTATTTTACATTTAAATAAACTTTCAATAGATATTTAAATAATTGATAACGCTAAAGACGTTAAAAAACCGACTTCCATCGCAACAACTTAGTACATTTTTGCATTATTATTTTTGATTTTTGTTAATTTTCTAATAAAGTACTACACCGATTTTGACAAAATTTATATGGGACCACACGGGAATCACAAGCTTTCAAATAAAAAAGAATCATAAAAATCGTTTCACCCAGTCAAAAGTTATGAGGTAACACACATAAAAAAAACACAAACGAATTGAGAACCTCCTCCTTTTTGAAAGTCGCTTGAAAAAATGTCGAGGGGAAGTTTGTGCGTACGAAGGGTAATCCAGGCTAAGTAACTGCTTTATATCTCCATCTCAACTTTTCTCTATCTACGAATACAGCCGTTGCCATCTCTTCGCCGCCGCCGCCGCCAGCCTTTCTCTGTCTACCTCCTCCAAGCGGCCGTAACGCTTCTTCGTGTCAGAAAAAATCCTAATACCCCCCCATCTATATAGAAGTGACACTTCAAAAGATGTTCCTTTTATATCATATCTTCCATCCATGTATCACAACTGTTACATGTCAAATTAAATTCAGCTGTCAGAACTCTCTGCTAGAAATATGAAATCCCCGTACGACCATCAAGCCTCGCGTTTCGCGTTAAAATCTTTGGTTAAAATATACGTCAAAAAATTGCTTTAAGCGACTTCTCATGTAGACATTAAAGAGTATATAGCCCTAACTTTGCACTCCCGCTGTAGCTGTACAGGGTGTTACAAAATTGTTGTAGGTCCCGTTAACTGGCGGTTCTACTTAACATACTGAAAAACTTTTCTTCTACGACTTTGCTGAAAACGTAAAATTGTTTTATCTTCATACAAATCGATCAGCTGATCGACCGATTTTGTGCATTTTTATACGACTTCAGAAAAGGAAGGAGGTTTCTCAATTCGACCGTATATATATTTTTTATTTTTTATGTGTGTTCGCGGATGCGGTGTTTATGAACCGATTTTGATAATTTTTGTTTTATTGGAAACGTGATATCCCAAGGGTTGTACCGTGATAAGGAAACCAGGATCTGATAATGGCATCCTGAGATGGCATCCCAGAGAAATCAAGGGGAACCTTAGTTTCCTGTTGAAGTCGGTTTTATTTGTTCAAAATTATAATATGGAGGGTTCAAATTTTTTTTTGAGAATTGATTATGGGTTCCTTGGAGAAAGTTGTTTAATATGACGAGTAGAACCCCCAACGGGACCTACACCAATGTTGATACACCCTGTATATAGATTTGTGTGCAACTGACTACATACCACCTGATGGTAAGTGACGATGTAGTCGAGGATGTCACACGCAAACTCAAATAATGCCTATTCACTCCTATTTACTTCACTTCTTTCCCACTCGGTGGACTGACGACCTGGTGAGGGTTGCGGGAAGCCGCTGGATGAGGGCGGCGCAGGACCGGCCGTTGTGGAAATCCTTCCGTCTTTGTCCAGCAGTGGACATCTTTCGGTTGATATGATGATGATGATGAATAACCTAATAAGAATAAAAACTTCCTTTCTCTTCATTGTTGTGAGCTCGTAGTGAATTCTTCATATTATAATTTGCCCTTACGAAACTACTAAATTATGAAGTAACAACTGTAATAGGTACGTGAGGCAAAAGTTGATAACCAAACCAAAGTATATATTGACCAAACGTAAGTGTTGTGAATCCCACCGGGACTCCCCGGAGCGGTCACAGGGAGGGCGTCAGGCGTTTATGAAGCGATGGCGGGCGTGGAGCGGTCACGGCTCAGTGAACTGTGCACATGAGCGGAAAACTGTAAACACGGCCAGTTCTTAATGCTAGATCGGCAATGTTAGAATATTTTAATCTGTCATTTTGAGCGCAATCAAAAAGAGACTTAAACTATGCACAGTAGTTTAACCCTTCGCATACAAGATGACAAAAAGTTACGCAACATGCAAAGTGGGGTCTAAATAACCCTGACATGTGACTCCTGTGTAAATATATTTAAAAAAAAACACATTCAAAGTTTAGAGGATAAGTAGCACGAAAAACAAATTTTCACTTGCACACAATGGCTTTTTTCAAGTTTGCAGTAAAATATGAGTCTTATTTAACCTAAAAAATTAAACATAGACAAATCAGTCTTAAAACCTCGTTTATACTTAAATTATATTGGAAGAAACTGAAAATAATATTAAGTGCTAAAATATTAACCAGTGTTGGGAACTTTTTTTTCTTCACATTTAAAGACAATTTTTACAATACAAATATGAGTCTCACTGACTCTAAACACGGCTATCAAGGTCAAGCGCCCGCGCAGCAATGAATAAACCAAACAAGTCGACGTAGAGATGTCGCAAACTCAGGTACTCAAGGTTACAGTTCTCGCCGTTACGTAACTTGAAAAAAATAATAGTATGAAAAACCGTTGGGGTCTGAGACCCCATCTTGTATGCGAAGGGTTAAGTTTGATATTTGTAGGTAGACAGTATGTATTAGTATTTACATACATTTAAATCCTATTCCTAACCTATACGTGTGCCAAGTTTCATCCCGATCCGTCCAGTGGTTGAAGCGTGAAAGAGTAACAAACATCCGTACATCCTACTTCCTACTAATATTATAAACGCTAAAGTTTGTGAGAATGTATGGATGTATGTTTGTTACTCTTTCACGCAACTGAATGGATCTGGCTGAAATTTGGTAGGTAGATTAACACATTGGCTGCAATTTTCCACGCTCGCGAGCCGCTTACGACTCGCGCACTGCGCAACCTTGAAAAGTCATATAAACGTAGTCCACGGGGGTGAAGCCGCAAGAAACAGCTAGTACATCCATAATATTAGTAAGATGTGAAAGTTTGTATGTATGGATGTTTGTTACTCTTTCACGCAAGAACTTATGAACGTATCTGGCTGAAATTTGGTAGGTAGACAGATTAGGACCTGGATTAACATATAGGCTACTTTTTTCCACTGCGTACCCTTGAAGCCAGTCACAATAATTGAAAACGCTAAACACGTTAAAAAACCGACTTCCATCGCAACAACTTCAAACAATTTTGCATTATTATTTTGGTTTTTGTTAATTTTCAAATAAAGTTCTACATTAATTTTAATAAAATGTATATGGAACCACACGGGAAGCACTAGCTTTTAAATAAAAAAAGAATCATCAAAATCGGTTAACCCAGTCAAAAGTTCTGAGGTAACACACATAAAAAAAACATGCAGTCGCATTGAGAACCTCCTCCTTTTTGGAAGTCGCTTAAAAACTATGTTCACACGAGCAAAGCCGCTAGCAAAAGCTAGTATGATAATATTATTAAGAACCCACACACATAACCACTTAGTCAAATCAATCCCTTCTTATCATCTGTCAAAAATACTAATTTGTTCTATATTTATTCGTGTAAATATGTCAAGTTTTTGACTGAACTGGTTCTGTGATTTGATTGAAATACACTCATCATCATTACAGCTCATATACGTCCCCACCGAGGGGCTCGAGCCTACCCTGAATCAGGGCGATTAGGCCTTAGTCGACCACGCGGGCCCAGTGCGGGTTTTTTCGGGTTCACACACAACCTTCGAGTTTCTTCGCAGCCGTGTGCAGGTTTCCTCACGATGTTTTCCTTCACCGTTACAGCAATCGTTAAGTATGTACGTAAGTTTTTGAAAAACTCATTGGTACATTGGCCGTCCAGATTTGAACCCGGTACCTCTGGTTAGATGGACCGAGTCGTTACCGGTTGAGCCACCGACGCTATTAAATGAAATACACTCAACGGCACAGAAATTTGCCCACCAAAGTATTCTCAGTATATTTTCATACAAAGTGGGGGGCACACAGCAACATTTACGGAAACCTTCATCCATCCCTTTGTCGTCAACGTTCCACCTTTACGCACGAAGCGTTTTGCGTCTTCGTTCATCATGCGAACGGCCAAGGAGTGGAATTCCCTTCCGGCGTCTGTATTCCCCGATTCGTGCAATTTAGGAATCTTCAAGACGAGAGTGAACAGGCACTATTTGAGCTTTCGTGTCACATCCTCGGCTGCATCGGCACTTACCATCAGGTGAGGTACAGCTAAACGTACTCAAATTTTTAATAAAAAAAAAATAAAAAAACTGATAGGTGGAATAATAAGGCCAGATCTTCGTTATAAATTTGCCACAGAGCTCAACTTTCTGCAGAGCGTCAAAATTCATTAGATTGCTAAAAACAAGATTTTTCTTCGTAAAATGTATGAAAAATTCACCAATTTACTTTGTGCTCTCATCTGAGCAGTCTACCGAGTTTCGGAGGATTTGCCAAATGTTTTTTTTTGTCAAATTTGTAGCCAGCGATCTATCCTACCGATTGCAATTCATAGTTTCTTTACTTTTCTTGATTAAAAAATAAAAAGTTCTAAATAAATTAAGTGGGCTATTTATATACCGCTGAATCTGATTAAATTACTTATTTGACTCTTTCATAAATATTCAGTTATATTTCATTATTATTCAGTAAATAATATCTGATAACATTACTTCTTTGACTCTTTCATTAATATTCCGTTATATTTCATTACTATCCAGCAAGTAATATGTGATAATATTACTTCTTTGTATCTAGTTGATACTTTTGATTGTAGGTTCTTGGTGGAACATTATAACACTCATTTTGGTATATATTAATACTAATTCCACAAAAATTTAATAAAACTACATGTTATAATTTATTTGTATCTTTCTTTAATATATCCATTTTCGTTATTGTTACCAGATTTGTCATAAACTCCTAGTCTATTACAACTTGCATAATATTCCGTTTTTTATGGACAATAATGTCAATCACCAATGCATTGTGAAACTTTGAAATACAAATTTATTTCCTCTTAATTCAGAACTATTTAAGAGATATGTCAATGAGCGATTCCTTCATCCGGCCCTTTTCAAGTTAGACGATAGCCAACTGAATCCCAGTCCGGCTATTTGTTCCCGGCTATCTGCAGATTGCCGAATGGATACATTGCCGGAGTTGGGTCCAATGTGTTTTGTAGAGTCCTCGACGATTTGATATGAGATGATCTGACTGGTCATGACGCTCCGACGCTCTTACACTGAAAGAAAACATCGTGAGAAAACCTACACACGCCTGCAAAGAAACTTGAAGGTTGTGTGTGAAGTCGACCAACCTGCACTGAGCGCCGATCGCCCTAATTCAGGGTAGGCTCGAGCCCTTCGGTGGGAACGTATATGAGCTGATAAGATGAAGATGATGATCTAACTGGTAAATTTTCCTAAATGAAACAAAGGAATATTGTAAGTATTTGAATAGCAAGTAATTTTTTTTTATTCACAATTGGTAATCCCATGCCATCATCTCACCAGTGACAATGATGCCGAAGATGGAAGCGGGCTTACAAAGATCCCCAACGCAATGGGGAACTGGCTATCTTATCTTCAAGCCGGAACACATCAATGTTGTTAGCATTGATGTTCGGCGGTAAGACTTAGATAAGATGGTGGTAGCTAGCCAGGCGGGCTATAAAAATGACCTACCAACAACCAAACCGAGTATTACAAAGTTGACCCCGCTGGGAATCAAACCCACGACCTCGTGGTGTGAAGCGAATAAACTAACCATTACGCCACGGAGGCGGTTAAAAATGCGAATGTATTTTTAAAGAACTCTATCAAACAAGTAGCGGATGCGCGGTGTGCAAGTGGCTCGCGGGGCTTTTTTTGTAATAAACCTTTTTTTTTATTTAAAATTTGGGTGCGTTTGACTGCAACTCACCTGATGGTAAGTGTTGATGCAGTCGAGGATGGTACACGCAAACTCAAATAATGCCTATTCACTCTTGCTTTGAAGATCCCCAAATTATAGGAATCGGGAAACACTGACGCAGGCAAGGAGTTCCACTCCTGCGCTGTACGCATAATAAATGAAGAAGCGTAACGATTCGTGCGAAAAGGTGGAACATCAACAACAAAGGGGTGCAACCCCTCCCTGCGTCTCGTTGACCGACGGTGGAATGGAGCCGGGGGAATGAGGTCGTGAAGTTCTTGCGCGCACTCTCTGAAATGAATTCGATAGAATACCAACAGACAGGCGACTTTGCAGCGATGTTCAAGATTTTGGAGCTTGTCATTGACTAGCTCGTCGTCACCACTGAGTCTCCGTGCGCGTCGGTCGATGGCGTCCAAGGTATCCAGCTGATAGCGGGCTGATCCTTCCCGGGTATGCGCACAATACTTAACTAAAGTATTATTATTATTCGTAATTTTATTTCGGACAAAAAACCCATAATATGTGAACAAAAATGTCTGACCTATGTTAATAAAACACAAAATAAATTAATTTTAATAGAACTTGGTACTGGAGAGATATGAGCTCACCCAACGCCTCAGCAGAGCACTGTCTAACCTATCGGTTGTGTTGAGAATGGTGTTGGTGCTCCCGCGCACCCGGCGCATTAGAGAGGCGATCCATTAAACGTAATCGGTCCAGCCATTTTCGAGTTGGCACTGGAGAGACATGACCTCACCCAATGCCTCAGCAGAGCACTGTCCAACCTATCGGTTGTGTTGAGAATGGTGTTGGTGCTCCCGCGCACCCGGCGCATTAGAGAGGCGATCCATTAAACATAGTCGGTCGTGCCATTTTCGAGTTTTTACCTGACTTCAGAAAAAGGAGGAGGTTTTTCAATTCGACCGTATATATATTCTTAATATTATTTATGTGTGTTCGCGGATAACTTCGTCGTTTATGAACCGATTTTGATGATTCTTTTTTTGTTGGAAAGGAGATATCCCAAGGGTGGATACCATGATAGGAGGATCTGATGATGGCATCTCAGAGAAATCGAGAGGAACCTTAGTTTCCTTTTTGAAGTCGGTTTTTTTTGTTCAAAATTATTGTGAGACTAACGCACGTCGATTGATATTTTTACAGGGTGTTGTTTTGGCCGTCAACGCCCTTTTTTAGACGGGCTTCTAATCGTGAAACTGAACAACTTTCCACAAGGAACAGATAGTTAAATCTCAAAAAAAATTGGCCTCTCCATACAAAATTGGTCAACCAGCTGATCGGCTTGTATGAAAAATATTTTTTTGCCATTTCAGCTTAGTCGTAGAACAATAGTTGTTCAGTTTCATGAGTAGAAGCTCTACTGGAAAAAGCGGTGTCGACCAAAACAACAATCTGTATAAGATAGATTATAATAAACTACCGCAAGGAGTGAAAGACAGCCCTAGCTACGCGACCTTTATGACTAAACTACCTGTTTCCCGCGGCTTCACCCGCGTATACAACGTTTCTATGACTATTCGAGGGTGTGCAATGCTCGAACCGCAAGCAGCTCGCGAGCGTGAAAAACAGTAGCCTATGTGTTAATCCAGATCTTAATCTGTCTACCTACCAAATTCCAGCCAGATAAGTTCAGTAGTTTTTGCGTGAAGAAGTAACAAACATACACACTCACAAACTTTCGCCTTTATAATATTATAGTGTGATTAAAGGAAATGTTGGTTAATGCGGCATTATATGACACAAATGAATTCCTTAATAAAACGTGATCCAAGTGACTCAGCACTACGAAGGTAGAATAGATAAATGATTTATTTAATTATTCGTTTATATTTTATTTTTAATTAATGTTATGTTTTAAATTGTGACGTGTAAATTTATTCAAATTTATAAATAAATGGTTGTATTGTATTGTAATGCGAGCTCTGGACTGGAGAGCGAGTTAAGGTTAAAGATACTTCTAAGCCAGATTGATTTGCACGCAGGGTTGTTGGAAACATTAAGTTATGCAGAGCTTAAAAAACCGGCCAAGTGCGAGTCAGAACCGCGCACAAAGGGTTCCGTACCAACATACTAGATGGCGCTACTTTCATGACGTTTCAAAAAAACACGTTTTTCGTATTGAGACCCCTTTATTTTTAACTTTTTCAAATTTTTTTTGTTATAGCGCCAACAGAAATACATCATCTGTGTTAATGTCAACTGTCTAGCTATCACGTTTCATGAAATAGAGCCTGGTGACAAACAGACAGACGGACAGACAGTGAAGTCTTAGTAATAGGGTCATATATAAAAAGAAATAGGCAGAAAGTACAAGCCGAGGTTAGGCAATAGTATCGTGAAACTTCCTTTGTGTTCGTGAGTTGACGACTTGACTTGCAAATAATTTAAAAAAATTATTTCAAAAAACTTAAAAACTTTTAGGTACAAGCTTTTATTTGAAAAGACTTAATTATTCCGTATTCCTCTCAGCAAACCTTCTTATTTGATACTCATATCATTGGGGTGCATACAAATATAACTGGTCCGCCATCTTTGGGAGTCCGCCATTTTGGATTTAGAATGACATCACTTAGCTAAGCAATCATCGTCACCCAAACTAAATGTGTATGCAAAATAAATTATTAATTTTAAATAAAAACTATAACTATATAAATAGACTTTCTTTGTTTAGTAGTAATAGTCGTCCAACTAAAGGTGTGCAGTTGGATTTGAAAAAAATTCAAAGATTTTCCATACAAAATTTTCTTTTAGCAACTGCAAAAACAATTTAGTTTTTTATAAATACGTTTATTTTTTGAAAAGACTTCGGAACCATACTTTGCGTGAGTCCGACTCGCACTTGGCCGGTTTTGTATCAAATTGGCGGAGCCATGGGGGTGGAAAACTTGAAAAAAATCATATTTACTTATTTTATTTAAACTGTAAATATTTTTCCATTTTTGCCGAATAAACTTCATTTCTTTCTTTCTTTATTTATTTATTTCTTTCTTTCTTTATTTATTTCTTTCTTTCTTGTTTTCTTTCTTTCTTTCTTTCTTTCTTTCTTTCTTTCTTTCTTTCTTTCTTTCTTTTCTCTCTTTTTTCTTTCTCTCATTCTTTCTCTCTTTCTTTATTTATCTCTTTCTTTTCTTACTCTCTTTCTTTTCCTTCTCTTTCTTTTCTTTCTTTCTTTCTCTCTTTCTTGATTTATCTATCTCTTTCTTTATCTCTTTTTCTTTCTTTATCTTTTTCTTTCTTTCTCTCTTTCTTTCTTCCTTTCTTTCTTTCTTAATTCAGCCATTTTAAAAAACTCGCGAGGTTTGCAGCAGCTGACAAAAGCCACTGTTTATTTATTAAATGAAAACCGTTAAACAACACTTAGAACACTAAAATATTTAAAAACATCAAGACTGTTAGTGCTCAAACAGATAACTTGGCAAAACAAGTAGGAAGTTTAAACTGAACCTGTCATGTCAGCTTTGTATTATTTCAAGCCAAGCCGTACGGCAGCAGGCAACAATAAATACTCTTGGGAGCATCCTGTAGCTAAACCGCGCCTCTATGAATGAATTCATGAGTTCACCACTACGTTTCGCTACATACTGTATACTGGAAGCTGTGAAGTATATCTACAGGGTGTAAAAATTGGTTCTTACACTGAAAACTTTGGAGTTCTCTAATTTGGCCCCAAATTTTGGTGACTTTTTATTCACAGATGATAACTTTAACGACTAGACACCACTTCACAGACGAGTGACGAAATTTTTGACCGAGCGAGCGCAAAGCTTGGCTAGCTACCACCATCTTATCTAAGTCTTGCCGCCAAGCATCAATGTTAACAGCATTGATGTATTCCGGCTTGATAATAACATAACAAAAAAAGCGTCGGTGGCTCAGCCGGTAACGACTCGGTTCTTCTAACCAGAGGTACCGGGTTCAAATCTGGACGGCCAATGTACCAATGAGTTTTTCAAAACTTACGTACATACTTACCGATTGCTTTAACGGTGAAGGAAAACATCGTGAGGAAACCTGCACACGCCTGCGATGAAACTCGAAGGTTGTGTGTGAAGTTGACCAACCCGCACTGGGCCCGCGTGGTCGACTAAGGCCTGATCGCCCTAATTCAGGGTAGGCTCGAGCCCCTCGGTGGGGACGTATATGAGCTGATATGATGAATAACATATCCAGTTTCCCATTCATCATTACAGCTCATATACGTCCCCACCGAGGGGCTCAAGCCTACCCTGAATCAGGGCGATTAGGCCTTAGTCGACCACGCGGGCCCAGTGCGGGTTGGTAACAGTTTCCCATTGCGTTGGGGAATCTTGGTAAGCCCGCTTTGACTTCGGTATCATCATCACTAACCGTCAGGTGAGATGATGTCAACGGCTGACCAATTGTAGATCAAAAACGAAGGGTCTGTTCTCCTCTACAGGTCGCATTTTTCAACCGATTCTCGTGGAATTTAGTGAGCAGGTTCGATAATTATTTGAAATTTTTGTCGATTCAGTTTTTGTATATTTTTCAAAATGGCGAAAAAATATCATATTTCAGCCATTTCTAAAAACTCGTGAGGTCTGCAGCTAACAGAGTCACTCTTAATACTATGTATTGATAGCATATCTAGTGTGCATCCATAGGCTCTTGAGTTTCCCCACGCGATCGAATCGAAATGAGGAGATCCGTAGAAGAACCAAGAGTAACCCACATGGCTCACAGAATATTTAAGCTTAAGTGGAAGTTGGCGGGTCACATAGCTCGCAGAACAAACAGAGATGGTCACTGGGACAGTGTAAAGTTCTCGAGGGGCAACCGCGGACCAGAAGACGTACCTGGTAGTCGCAAATCCTTGTGGAAATCCTTGGGGAGGCCTTTGTCCAGGGGTGGACGTTTTTCAACTGATATGATGATGATGATGATCAATTGCATCTCCCTCCATATACTCCGTTTTTGTGTCATTCTGTATATTGATTTTGTATGCTTGGAGCCTGCATTGGAATGTTTTATTTTATGCTTGTACCGGAACGTGTGGTAATGTTCGATGTGTGTTGTAGGTTAGGGCAGTTATCAGCGCCAGAATATCTATTGTGGAGGTTAAGCGAGGATGAGCACGGTCTTTATTTCGATTTCTAGATATATTGTAAATACCCATGATTTGTTTGAATTTTTACGATGTTATTATATTATCTTAGAACCTGCTTAATTTCATGAAATTTACAAAACATCGATGTTTAATTTAACCACACCCCGGACACTACATACAACGATCGTGAAATGTAAATTTCTAAAAACAAATGAGGGAGCAAACAAAATCACGACGAAATCCCATACGTTCGAGAACTAAACTATAACCAATCTCTAATAATATGGGTGACGAGGGGGTGAGGTCGCAACCTAGAGAGCGGCAGGGAGTGTCAATACTGTATGTTAGTACTAATATATAAATATATACTTTGGTTTTACTACACTTATGGTGCTTTTATATTCGTTTGACGAACTCAAAAAAAATATAAGGTGTGTAAAACTAAAAAAGTACAAGAAAAATTAACATAACACGAATTTATCAAAACAAGATTTATTCTCAAAACGTCTGTATGATTCATATTACGTACTAGCTGTGCCAGCGACTTCGTCCGCGTGGAGGTATTGAATTTTCCCACGGGAACTCTTGAATTTTCCGGGATAAAAAGTATCCTATGTGTTATAAGGAACTACCGGGCTATAAGGAACCACCATACAAAATTAATTGAATGGCTGAATAATAACTCAGGCAGTTAGTAGAACGGCGGCATTTATTTAAAAGGCTAGGCAGTTAATTGAATGGTTAACTACGCTAGATGGCTGCAGCATGTATGATATCACAGAAGCGCAACTACCAAAACTGCGAACTTGGAACAAAAGACGGCGCTCGCCGTCGCCGAAGTAGCATCTATCACAATAAACGTGCCGCGAATCGCATCTAGAATGCATTATGCCTTCTCCCGGCCAATGCCTGGGATTTACGGCTTCAGTGGGAGAAATAATGGTAGCTTCCGCTACGGTCCTTAGCACAGTTAAGAGAATTTAACTTTTTAAATTTGCTTTGGTCCTGCACCTGACTGAGGAACTGTATCAAGTTATTATTTATAACTTCTGAACTTTGCCACCAAGCCATTCGGAATGGAGTTAGTAACAAGCTTTATGTTTGTCCTACTGATTTGAGTTAATTTTTATCATTCTGTGGAAAACGCAACTGTTTTCATGATAAAGAGTTTTTTTTTTTAAATTATACTTTAGAATAAAAACATTGACACTTTATAAAATAATCAAAATTAAAAATCCCGTCTCGAAACGCACCAGACTCAAAAATGTACCCATCACACCCGCAGCGTTAACGCGTTCAATTGGATTGCGATGGATACACGTTGAATACACGTCGTTGAATAAAAGCGTCGGTGGCTCAACCGGTAACGACTCGGTTCTTCTAACCAAAGGTACCGGGTTCAAATCTGGACGGCCAATGTACCAATGAGTTTTTCAATAACTTACGTACATATAATTACCGATTGCTTTAACGGTGAAGGAAAACATCGTGAGGAAACCTGCACACGCCTGCGAAGAAACTCGCAGGTTGTGTGTGAAGTCGACCAACCCGCACTGGGCCCGCGTGGTCGACTAAGGCCTGATCGCCCTAATTCAGGGTAGGCTCGAGCCCCTCGGTGGAGACGCATATGAGCTGACATGATGATGATGATGATGATGACACGTTGCGATAATTGGATTGCGATGAATACACATTGCGATAATTGGATTGCGATGAATACACGTTGAATCAGATATAAAACGAACATTGAATTACTAATACTTACGTACTAGTAGTAATTCAATGAAACCAAAACGTTTTTTACTATAAATTGAACAGCAGTAATTAGATATTATGAGTAATAGTCACAAAATATCGTATTTTTCACGTTGTCGCCAAACATATTCAAAATAAGGAATTCCACATTTGATAAAATAATTCAAATAGTTTTTTTTTTGCTAACATGTACAGAACATATGCATTTAACATAATATAATCAGTATTGAAAATAATATGGAAATTGGTAGAAAATAATATGAGACTGTCGTAAAACAGGTAAAACTTGTAAAAAAAAAACATGGAGTCATTATTCACAGAAACCTTGAAAATTTTGAAATTATCTCCATAATAAAAAAGAACCATATAACTAAAAAGAAACAAGTTATCGAATTTTGCCAGAATAACCAATACTTTTTCTTAATCTGTACGTATCATCATCATATCAGCTCATATACGTCCCCACCGAGGGGCTTGAGCCTACCCTGCACGTATAGCACACTATTAATAGTTAGTACTTGTATTTTTTTTGTTTTGTATAGCAGCTGACAAAGAGATTTGATGAATAAATAGCTGCTTAAAAGCATTTGTATAGATTTGACCTTTTTTTTATTCACAATTGGTAAGCCTAGTGATTTTTAGGTTCCGCGTACCTCAAAAGAAGAAAAATGGAACAATTATAGGATCAGTCGCGTGTCAGTCGGTACGTTCGTCTGTCAATTTGCTCCAAAACTACTGGACCGACTGAGTTGAAATTAGGTACACATATGTAAATCGGTGACCCAAAGAAACTACTAGCCCTTAAATTGTGAAAAATATACAGAAAATAGTTGTTTACCTATCGATTACAGGAAAACAAATAAGAAGTCACATAGGAAGTTTTTAAGTTAACGTATGGAACCCTCTCCACGCGAGTTTAACTCGCACTTGATCGGTTTTTTTTTTACAGTATAACCAGTACTTAGTGTACAACATTAACAACAAATATTAATTGCAAACTTTTATTAAATTGTTATATCTATTTTTGATATTTATTAAATCATAAAAAAAGAAAAGAGTGTTTGGTTTTATGAAACCATGCTAAAAGTGAAACTTTTTTTCACATTATAGACATTTACAGAGCACGTTACGATCATGGCTGCTCTCGTCTTGGAGCTACTGTACAGAGGACGAAACGATCATGTAATAAAAGTTTCACTCCTCTTGGAGCTAAGGTACAGAGAATGAAACGATCATGGCTGCTCTCGTCTTGGAGCTACGGTACAGAGGACGAAACGATCATGGCTGCTCTGACGAAAAAATTTGAGACGATCTAATAATCTCTTTGCCGTCACGCAACACACAGACGAAAAAGCTTGAGACGATGTGATAAAAGTTTCACTTTAAAAATCATGTACCTAGCTAGAATGATTCATTTAGTGAGTTGTTTTTTAATTTTATTTTCCCAATTGGAGAGTAGCGCCATCTAGGGTTAAGGGAAAAAGCTCACGTGAAAAGGTCCTCCTAATTGGTTACTAATAAATTTGTAAAATTTAAATCGCTATACAATACTAAGGGAGTAAGATTTTTTTTCACCTGACTGCCCACTAAGGAGTGTTGTTTTTCAGGTGTATGTGTGCATGTTTTTTATGTTATGTACCTATGTCTGTTTGTTTGGTTAAGCCTGTAGCTTGAACGGCATAATGGATTTTGTAGGGCGGGGATTCGTTAGATTTGTAAAATGCTGTGTTACAAATAAATGATACAACTTTACGAATTTAAACTTCTCAAAAAGAGGAGTAATGTTTTATGCAATCAGGTTTTTAATTTTAAAACAAATTGATTAGGTTTTTATTTTTGGAATACAATAAAATACCTAGGTATTTTATTTTCGGTAATTCACTATCACATTTGATTTAAATTAATCAATGAGTTTCCCTCTAACAAGCTTTTCTTTAATGACTACCTACAGTGAGATTTGTTAAGAGGGGGTCTAGTTTCATAGGTGAATTACAAGTTTGTACGTGTGGCATCATTAAATGAAGTCGTAGTGAAATAATCTAAAATAGCATTACACTAGAAGTTTAATGGACGTTTTATAGAGTTTGTGCCAATATTTTGTAATGAACTGCGCAAAGGAGAATTTAGGTCTGCTATAGGAATTGTTATGGATTATAATTGCGAAATTGCAAGAAGCACCAAAAGCGTTAAACTTTAGGACTGATCAAAAATTAAACTGGAATGAAAAAGTTCACGAATTAGGTACCCATTGTGAATAAAAAAATTAAAAAACCCTACCACTATGGGAGTGCCGACAGAAGCGAAAACTTTTTACAGTTTCATAAGTTTTGACCCTGCGAGTGTTCCTGGTACGGTGTCGGTGTCAGTGTCGCGAGTTCAATGTTTTTTTCCCATCTCAAAAAGTTTTATAAGTTTTGACCCTGCGAGTGTTCCTGTTAAGGTGTCGGTGTCGGTGTCGATCTCGGTGTCGAGACTTCAATGGTTATTTCACATTAAAAAACTCCCAACTCGCCTAAAGAAGTTTTCACTTCAAAAACCTATGTAACGAAATCAACCATTTAATTTCTCTTTAAACAAACTTACGAACCCGTAAAACAGCTTAAGCCGCTTAATTCGCATGTTTTAAAAACTCAGTTCTACGGGATGAGACAATAGGGTATGGGTGGCGCGAGTATCCAAGGTATTTTTAAACTCAATTCTACGAGATGAGACAAAAGAGTGTGGGTTGCGCGAGGATCCAAGTCATTTTAAAACTCAATTCTACGAGATGAGACAAAAGAGTGTGGGTGGCGCGAGTATCCAAGGCATTTTAAAACTCTATTCTATATGATGAGACAAAAGAGTGTAGTTGGCGCGAGTATCCGAGGCATTTAAAAACTCAATTCTACGAGATGAGACAAAAGAGTGTGGGTGGTGCGAGTATCCAAGGCATTTTAAAACTCAATTCTACGTGATGAGACAAAAGGGTGGCGCGAGTATCTGAGCCACTTTAAAACTCAATTCTACGTGATGAGACAAAACTTAACAGTTATAATACACTGGTGGGATTAAATAGTCTGCCGCCACTATAATACACTGATGGGATAAAATGTTGTGACGGAGAGTCTGCAGCCGCTATATTACACTGGTGGAATTAAATGGTGTGACGGTGAGTCTGCCGCCGCTATAATACACTGGAGAGATAAAATGGTGTGACGGTGAGTCAGCCGCCGCTATATTACACTGGCGGGATTAAATGGTGTGACGGTGAGTCTGCCGCCGCTATATTACACTGGTGGAATTAAATGGTGTGACGGTGAGTCTGCCGCCGCTATAATACACTGGTGGAATTAAATGGTGTGACGGTGAGTCTACCGCCGCTATATTACACTGGTGGAATTAAATGGTGTGACGGTGAGTCTGCCGCCGCTATAATACACTGGTGGGATAAAATATTGTGACGGTGAGTCTGCCGCCGCTATATTACACTGGTGGGATTAAATGGTGTGACGGTGAGTCTGCCGCCGCTATATTACACTGGTGGGATTTGATGGTGTGACGGTGAGTCTGCCGCCGCTATAATACACTGGTGGGATAAAATGGTGTGACGGTGAGTCTGCCGCCGCTATATTACACTGGTGGGATTAAATGGTGTGACGGTGAGTCTGCCGCCGCTATAATACACGGGTGGGATTAAATAGTGTGACGGTGAGTCTGCCGCCGTATACTTACCTCAAGTAATTAAGTTTGGCCTTTTTTTATATAAAACTAGCTGTCCCGGCGAACTACGTACCGCCTTACATTACATATGACACTGCCCTACCCTACCCTACCCTACACTACACTACACTACCCTACCCTACACTACCCTACCCTACACTACCCTACCCTACCCTACACTACGCTACCCTACCCTACCCTACTCTACCCTACCCTACCCTACCCTACCCTACATAAGAACCTTCTCCTGATAATAACGAACTCGACAAAAAAAGAATTAGCGAAATCGGTCCAGCCGTTCTCGAGTTATGCGCTTACCAACACATTTTGCGATTCATTTTTATATTATAGATTTGCACCTCATTGATAGTCACATAATATATTCGCAAAGTTTGGATTTAATTCGGCATGTAGTTTTTGTACTAAGACGGAATTACGTTTGTATGGAAACTCGAGCTTCAGGGTCCCCAAGAAAATAGTAGTCACATAGCTTTTAATTTTGTGGGTGACAATATTGTTGGCATGTAGTTGAAGGTACGACTGGGTGGGTAATTACCTACCATCTATTACTCTCTGTATACCTGCCGCCAAGCAGCTTGCGTGTGGGGCGAGATAGCCAGTAAGATTACTGGCACATGAGGCATTCCATCTTAGTCCCGAATAGAAGAAAACTGTAGATCTGGACTATATAAATGTAATTAAAAATTATATTTTCGCTTGTATTTTTAATATTTCCTGGATCCATTTAAAATATTATAGAAAATATTCTTATACTCGCGTGCTTAGCGGTACCGAATTAGTTTAAAAACGATACCAATCATTATAAAAGGGGTAAATCTCTTCCCCCATAGCTCCCATAATCACTAAATTGAAGTAGCAGTGTGCAGGGCACATAGCTCGTAGAACAGATAGCCGTTGGGGCAGTAAAGTTCTCGAGTGGTGACCGCGCATCGGAAAACGTAGCGTAGGCAGGCCTCCCACGCGGTGGACCGACGACCTGTTGAATATCGCCGGAAGCAGCGCAGGACCGGTCGTCGTGGAAATTCTTGGGGGAGGCCTTTGTCCAGTAGTGGACGTTTTTCTGACTCTAATTTGGCAATTGTATGAATTTTTATATTGTTTTAAATTTTGGACCAAAAATACACCCTTAAGCTCTAAAATATCCAAAATCGCAATTTTAATGATCAAAATTAATCCAAAGTTCAATTCTGCGACCTCAAATTATGCGAAAATGACTCCTTGATTGTCAATATCTGTTAAGATTAGTAATTTTAAGAATTTAAGGAGTATCACCCCCCAAAAATCACCCTCTAAGGGACGAATCAAAAATCACTACAAGCCAAAACATTTTAAATAAGCCAAGCGGCTTGCTTTTATTATTATTATTATTATTATTATTATTTATTTATTTACCAGACAACATGGGCCCATGATATGTTAGTAAAAAACTTACTGACTATATTAGTAAAACATGAAAAATAGAGAAATCAATTAATATAATAAACCTGCCCAGCGTGTGGGTGAATCAGGGCTGACACCCAGTGCTTCTGCAGCACACTGTCAGGTCTGTCTGTCAGCACCCTCAGGATGGTGTTGTTGCTGCCCAGCATTCTACTGCGGACCGAGTCTATTTTTTTGCGCATTAATGCGTGAAATCCGTCTACTTGGGCTGCGGCAAACATGCCTGAAGCACTGCAAAACCTGGGCAACCTCAACATCATCCTGAACACATTATTGTACTGGACCCGTAGAGCATTGAAAGCCCGAAGGGTATAGCTAGCCCACAGGCCGCTTGTATAGAATGATTGACAGTATGATTTAAACAAAGTGACCTTCACATCATCTGTGCAATCAGCGAACCTGCGTGCCAGCATATTCCCGCGCACCGTCAATGCCCTACGTTCCCTCTCGATATCACAATCGTCTTTTAAATGTGTGGTAACAATGTGCCCTAGGTATTTAAATTGGCTGACTCTTGACAGCTCCTCATCGTACAGTAAAAACAAAACACAAAGTGCAGTATTTTTTTGCGTACCGCTAGTATTATTTGCATCGTGTGTCGGTCAAGCGGTCCAAATATTTCAAGAGTGAGCGAGAAACAAACAAAGCCTCCACGCCAATCTTCTTAATATATATAAATCTCGTGTCACAATGTTTGTCCCCAATGGACTCCTAAACCACTTAACCGATTATAATAAAATTCGCACACCATGTGCAGTTCGATCCAACTTGAGAGATAGGATAGTTTAAATCTCAAATTATAGTAGCAATTTTAATTTATTGCTAATTATTTGTCTGTTATTATTTGACAGTCACAATTATCTGTTAACTCCAAATGATTCTAACAGATGTCGATACCTTTCGACTGGGTTGAGTAAGTAATCAATAGATGGCGCTGCTATGGTAAATCTACGAACGTGTCATATAAGCTACATTTTAACAGAATTTAAACTATACGCGTGTGTGTGTTTGTGTGTAAAAAAGAGGGCTACTTTTAATATCGCTCATTTTAATATCAAAAATTTAGGTCACCTTTATAGCAGTATTATATTTTCAATTCAAAATTAATACTGCATTTGTGATAATAATAAAATGTATGTATATAGAGTACTCACTCATTTTCTTTCACTATTTTTTCGTGACTTTCTTCATTAATAATAAATGCACTTTGTTCATTCATATTTATTATTTATTTTCGCTTAACCGCGCTTTTATTACTTTCTTCATTAATAATAAATGCACTTTGTTCATTCATATTTATTATTTATTTTCGCTTAACCGCGCTTTTATTACTTCTTTGTTTTTTTAAAGCAATGGTAGTTGGAGCTATACAGCCAAATATGGAATAAAATCTTTTTGTACTTTTTTTTAAGCAATGGTAGTTGGAACTTTACAGCCAAATATGGAATAAAATCTTTTTGTACCTATCTCTATAAATACAAACCTGTGTCTTAAATAAAAATCTTTTTGCATTTGATAAATAAAAAATAATCAAATCTTTTTTGTCATATGGAGGTATATACAGTTTATGAAAAGAGTTTTATTATTCTCCGAAAATGATCAAATCTTCTTATATGTTTGTTTTGACAACCGATATTGTTGCCATGGCAACCGAGCGTGAGGTTTTTTTCTTCGTTACGGAATTTCTGGATTCGGTCCCCGCGCTTAATCGATAAACTGGACTCCTAAACCACTTAACCGATTATAATAAAATTCGCACACCATGTGCAGTTCGATCCAACTTGAGAGATAGGATAGGGTAGGGTAGGGTAGTGTAGGGTAGGGTAGTGTAGGGTAGGGTAGGGTAGTGTAGTGTAGGGTAGTGTAGAGTAGTGTAGTGTATGTAGGGTAGGGTAGGGTAGTGTAGGATAGGGTAGTGTATTGTAGTGTAGGGTAGTGTAGGGTAGGGCAGGGCAGTGTAATGTAATGTAAGGCGGTACGAAGTTCGCCGGGACAGCTAGTATATTATATTATTGGAGACACACGATGCAAATAATACTAGCGGTACGCAAAAAAATACTGCACTTTGTGTTAAAAGCCAGCCGCTTGGCTTATTTAAAATGTTTTGGCTTGTAGTGATTTTTGATTCGTCCCTTAGAGGGTGATTTTTGGGGGGTGATTATGTAGTTTGCAAGAGAGCTCCTCAAATTAGTTGCCATCAGTCAGGCCATACACGAGAGAGCAACGCTCGTTTTGCGTGCGCGCGTATCTTGAGAACAATCAATCACTAATTCGTGTTCGACGGTTGTTTCCTCTTTAGCGACGAGTCACATTTTTATTTGGACGGATACGTCAATCGCCAAAATTGCCGATTCTGGGCAGAAACTAACCCAGAGACGTTACATCAACGCCCATTGCATAGTCCCAAAGTATCTGTTTTGATCGCTATGTCGGCAAACTCCAATAATGGTCCTTATTTTTTTTTAAATCAAAGAGGACTAGAGGTGACTGTAACTTATGCAACGGTCGTCATTTAAACTATGTAGTGTTTAAAAAGTAAAATTTGTTTTTTTTTTTCATTTAATTCATACCAATAAATAATTATGTTAAAAAGGTAAGGTTTTTTTAAAAAATAAGGTCCAATAATGCAGTTTGCCGACATAGCGATCCACATACAGTTGCCCAAAATCGGTAATTTTGGCGATTGAAGTATCCGATCAAATAAAAATGTGCCTCGTCGCTAAAGAAGAAACAACCGTCGAACACGAATTAGCGATTGATTGTTCTCAAAAGACGCGCGCACGCGAAACGAGAGTTGCTCTTCCGTGTACGGCATGCATGATGGCAACTAAAAATTTAAGTAGCGCTCTTGCAAACTACATTCGCTTCACCCCTGGCGCGGAGGCGTTGTTTGCTTCTCGATCACTCTTGAAATAGTTGGACCGCTTTGAGACACCCGATGCAATTGTTAGTCCAAAAAACAGTTCCTTACGTCTGATATTATGTTGTTGGTGCCCAAGATACAGGCTGTGCTTATTTTGGGACCGATGTAAAGATACTCTGTAAATTACTGTTTTCATATAAATTATTTGTATTTGTATGGTCATAAACTTCGTGGAAAGCTCTCAGGATAAATATTAAGATTTCTTCATTTATTTTTTTCTATTGAACAATTCGTAATAATATGACGCACCAACGAGTCGTCAGGGGGAGTAAGCTCAGACGATGATTGAAAAAACAGATACTAGGTTGTGAAGCAAGACATAAAACACTCTTTATTTCACATCAAAATAGGGCTTCGCCGGCTGGCTGATTATTGGGCTGAGATTACCAGATTAATCTAATGTTGCACTCTTGCTATAAAATGTAAACTCAGAAAAGGGACGTCTGTCCTGGCCCGCAGTCACGAATAGAATGCGACTCAATTCATCAATTGTTTCAGAAAAGCTTTCGAACGTCCTACTAGTTTGAATTTAGTAACTATTTAAAAATAGCTTTTTAAAACGACCCGCGGACAGCAAGGAGGCGCGAGTACGTGAACGCCACAGGTAAAAAAAAATCTTATCTGTGGTGAACGCAAAGCTATACGATCTTTACAATAAACATAGAAATAAATAAATTATTCTCTCATAAAATTCACTCCGAAGAAAGAAACAAATTCAAATCCATGCCTATATCAAATATTTTCTTCCTACCTGAATCCTTATTACCCAAACGTATTTTTTTTTAAGAAAACAACAAAATCTTTGTTGTACGATGTAATAGCAAAAAACCGGCCAAGTGCGAGACACTCTCATGCAAAGTAGGGTTCTGTAGTCTTTTAAAAAAAAAGAATATTTTAAAAACAAAATTGTTTTGCAGTTGGTAATAGAACATTTAGTACGGAAAATCTATGAACTATTTACAAAGCCTACTTAGCTTTGATAGTTTTAGTTTTAAATTTATTAAATATCCTCCTATTTACAATTACTTTCAGATCTCCTGACATAGTGGTTTATCTGGGGGGAGGGGGAGGCACTTAACTCTTAACAAATTTTTTAGCAAGTAGTTTTGAATGACCTAATTAACGATACCCCACACGATAAGTTACGTCAAACCCTGCACCCCTTACATGTAGGGGACCCTACATTTTTGTTACTACATTTTATTTTACCGCTTTGTTGGCTTAATATATAATTATAGTAAAAATAGTTAATATGTATACACGAGCCAAATTACAGCTTTTTAGTAATAATAGTCTCTGAGCTAAGCCGCGGACAGACAGACGGACAGACGTGGTAAAACTATAGACGGACAGACGTGGTGAAACTATAAGGGTACCTTGTTGACTACGGAACCCTTAAACTGTACCTTTAGCCATGAATAATATATGACTTAAAAACCAATGTAAGATGCCACTTGGTCTTTGTTCGTTCTGAACAAAAATATACTAGGATTAAGCCTAAAGAGGTAGCGAATTGCTAGAGCTCAAGTTAGGTTGGTCATAAATGTCTCAGTAGAATATAATATGATGCGAAGAAATATAATACGGGTATCATAGTTTTCCTTCGAAAATTCTTTTCGTTTGTTTTGTTTTCAACTGACTTCCAAAAAGGAGGAGGTTCTCAATTCGTTTATATTATGTTGTTTTTTTTTTTGTATGTTTGTTACGCGATATCTTCGCAGATTGTTAACCGATTTTCATGATTCTTTTTTGTTCAATAGGGTATTCTCCCAAGTTGGTCTCGTATAAATTGTATCAGAATCGGTGAAGTACTATAGTAGAAAAAATAAAAGTTTCAAAAACCTAAAAACCGACTCCAAAAAGAAATTCACTAAAAGTATTAAATAATATTTTTATAAACGAATACACGAAATTAACCAATAATAACGAAATCAAAGGTAGATACGAATCAAATTAGGGCCTAAATATTTTTTACGTTGGTGTTTTCACACAGCTACAGTATGTATGTATGTATAAATTCTTTATTGCACACAAGGAATAATCAGTATCAAATGTTTTAGACTCGATGGATTAGCTGGCACCGACCTCAAAAAAAAATTTAGGCCCCTAATTTGATTCGTGCCTACCTTTGATTTCGTTATTGTTGTTAATTTCGTGAATTTGTTTATAAAAATATTATTTCATAATTTTGAGTGCATTTCTTTTTGAAGTCGCTTTTTAGGTTTTTTAAACTTTTATTTTTTGTGGTAATGCTATGTAACAACATTAAACCCAATCACCTCCTCGACAATAGGAAACAACATTAAACCCAATCACTTCCTCGACAATAGGAATCATCATATTATTACAAAGCATGTGTTTCATTAACTGATACAGAGTCCTGTGGCTTCCATCATCATCTCAGCAGCATGAAAGTTAAGGAGTCAAACCTTCTATCATCAGCTCACCTGAATAATCTGAAACAAAACAATACAATATCGATCTATACGTAGCTACGGATCTAAGTAAAATATTTAAAGAATTATCCTCCAACTCCTAACCGTTAATAATAATAATAATAATAAATATTCTTTATTGCATACCAAAAAACTTTACAGAAACTTAATTTAAAAATGTACAGTGCAAGGGCGGCCTTGTCGCTAATGAGTTGTACCTTCTATCATCAGCTCATCAACATGAGATGATGACTACCAGACGCAAACACTTTATTAGCTTTAGAAAATACATAAAACACGTTATACGTGACTATAAAATTTGAGGGATACCTTCGATTTCCCTGAGATTCCATCATCAGATCCTGACTTGGTGCCAAATACAACTTTCGGTATATAGTACTTACGTATCAACGTATAATATTTAAAGAATTATCCTCCAACTCCTGACCGTTAAAGAGTTGTATTTTCCATCATC
Source organism: Coleophora flavipennella (assembly GCA_947284805.1). Taxonomy (NCBI): domain Eukaryota; kingdom Metazoa; phylum Arthropoda; class Insecta; order Lepidoptera; family Coleophoridae; genus Coleophora; species Coleophora flavipennella. Next base: position 5,448,702 of record OX369302.1, read on the forward strand.
AGCTCATCAACATAAGATTATGATTATCAGAAGTAAATACCATAGTATTTACTTCTGATAGTCATAGCTTTAGAACATACAAGAAACTTGTATTACGTGCCTATTAAATTTGAGAGTTGCCCTCGATTTCCCTGGGATTCCGTCATCAGATCCTAACTTGGTGACAATGGGACCACCTCGGGAGTATACTGTTTCGAACAAAAAAAGAATAAGGTTCCCAATTGACATAGAAATCGGTGAACATACATAAAAAATACAGTCTAACATAGAAGCTCCTTTTTTTAAGTCGGTGAAAAATTAACAAAATCCAAAAATATTAATGCAAAATTGTACTACATTTTTGCGATGGAAGTCGGTTTTTTAACGTGTTGTAAGCGTTTTAAATTATACTTATAAGTTTCTGGGCAACAGAGTGAATTTCGGAGTCTCCTAGGCATGTGAACTAATTTTTTTTTATGATATTGATTTTTTTTGAATAAAAAAGTTTTCATGCCGCACTTTGCTCTTACAAGCTTTTGTTTTTTAGTTTCACCTGTCCCGGTGTCTGTAATGAAATCTTGAAAGTTCAATTTGACCCACTTCCCGGTTTCCGATTGAAGTGAAATTTTGCATGCATAATATGTATATCGCGTGACAATGTAATATGTCGCAAAAATTAAATAAATAGATTAAAAATACCAGCTACGTTCACACTACATAAAACGTAGAATTTGGATCAAGGGCCTAAATGCGAACAAAGAAAAGAAAATATTTTGTGGGGTAATTCGGAATATATATCTAATATAATAACAAAAGATGGTAAAACAGACTTTAAAAGAGATGGTTGTGAAAGGTATAAGATTGTTTTAACAGTTAACATTAAAATTTATGCTAGGTAAAAGTAAAATTCTTGGGTAAAATTAAATTGATCAAATTTAGTTAAATCACCCCAGTATCTAAATAAATTACCAAGTAAAAAATATAGGAATAGAACTTACTCTAATATTGATGGAATTACCCCGAGATTATAAAGATAACCTTGGGGCACACAAAACAATTGCTAATTTAAAACTAAAAATATCAGGAGAACACAGGCAAGTAATTTAAAAGTGAACTTCGTACAGCAATAGCAGCGTTTAGTAGTAGTATCGGTTAAAAGCTCATAAAATAGTGAAAAAAAACTTCCCTCAATGCTGCTGGTACGGCGCCTAGTGTGGCACGGCGAAATCTATATGAATTTGGTAGAGTGGCTTCTGCGACCCAGAGCTGACTATGTATGGCGGCTAGGTGCTGGTACCATGTGGCGGTAGCACAACACTTGGGTACAGCTTACCCGGAGATTTCATTTCATAGGGCATCACCTATGCCCTATGAAATGAAATTTGAGGATCACAACAGAACCAATCCAAAACATATTATATCAGTACCGAAAATAAATGTCTTACCTCTGTTAAACAATGAGGGCACGATTAGTAAAAAAAATATTCGGTATCCATAACACAAAAAACAATTTAGATATTATCATGATCAACCGAAGGAAGTCCACTGCTGGACATAGGCCTCCCCCAAGGATCTCCACGACGACCTATACCTATCCGCCGAATGCCCAAAGTGTCCCGAATAGACGGATTGCAGCACCCTCTGAAGAGAAAGATAGATCTTTGTGGCATTCACTCATACACATACAATTTCATAACACAAGATTTTAACACTACCTACTTTTGCCACCTAAAAATGAACGACCTACGAGGACTTCGAGATTGCCTAATAGGTGAGTAGTTAGATTTCAGCTGTTTTTGATTATGTACTTATTTGTTTTATTTGTAGATTGTTTGTACCTAATACACCAGCAACAGTCCACGGGAACTACCATAGATATAAAAATTCCCCTTCAGTGCTTAAGGCTGCGAAGAACACAGGTAAGTGACGCCGTGTCCCCTGTGTTACGGCTACTTCGTGTCCCCTGTATTAACAACAAGCCTAGTTTGTGTCTCCGTTTGCGGAACTTGGATTTTATAGACCGACACGGCGAAACTATAAGGATTCCTTGTTCACTACGAAACTCTAAAAAACGTGTTCTAGAAGACCTTTAATTTATTTTATGAGTTCTATTTAGCAATAATCTACTGGTATACTTAAAAAAAAATCATCCCCCTTTTACATGAAGTAAAAAAATTTTACTTATCGGCTTCATTTTCAATTTTGGGTCATAATTTTACATCTGGTAGGTCTATTAAATGGCAAAGAAAATTGACTGTGACATATGGACGGACGTACAGACGAACAAACGGATGGAAATGATGAAATTATAAGGCTTCCGTATTTGCCACAAACATTGGCTCCAGAACTCTAAAAGTTTTGATATTTTTCTGAGAAAAGTCTCTCATTTTTCAGAGCGAAAATTCCTTTGATTTAGGACATATAAATCGTGTTCAAATTCGAACTGTCCGCCAATAGGGCAGGTCAGACAGGACAGCAGACAGACGCGACACAGACAAATAGTCGGCGGACTGCGGTCGCGACCGGCCGACATCAATCACTCGTATGCGGGCGACTAGAACGAGAGATCGCTCGACCGCGGAATTACCACATGATGGGTTCGAGAATGGTTCGAGATAAATGAATGTGTTTAATTTCAAAATAAATTCGATGATGTCAAGGGATTTCGACACATAGTACCAAAAGCGTGAAAGACCATTGCAATAAACGCGTTATACCAAATAGGCCTTATAGCTCTGATTGTCATATTTTTTTACCCGACTGCGCCATAAGGAGGGTTATGTTTTTTTTTATGTTGTTATGTATATTTATTTATTTCTTTGGTTCTGTAACGGCTTGATCGATTTTAGAGTGCGAGGTGTCGTTAAATCTTGATCCCGTGGGTGACATAGGATACATTTTTACCTGACTGGCCGAAAAAGAGGGGTTAACTTTTTATGCACTCGAGTTTTTAAAATGAAACTTTTATTACATTGTCTCTAATTTTTTTCGTCTGTGTGTTGCATATCGCGTGACGGTCGCGTTCGTCTGACGGTATGATCGTTTCGTACTCTGTACCGTAGCGAGAGCAGCCATGATCGTTTCGTCGTCTGTAAAGTTTCACTTTTATCGTGGTTTCATAAAACCACACACTTACTTTTTTTTATTTTCAATTTTTTCCTAAAATTGTTTTGAGAATTGTCTGTGGGTTCCTCGGGAAAAGTTGTTCAGTATGATGAGAAGAACCCCGAGTTAACGAGCTCTACACCAATTTTGTTACACCCTGTATAGATATTGAACACCCAGACACAGAGCAATCAAATCTGTTCGTCACAAGAACGTTAGCCCTGGGTGGGAATCGAACCCACGACCATCGGGTCAATCAACTATACACGCAGATTTGGCGCGGGGTACATGGAAAGAATTTTTTTATTTATTTTTATTTATCTAGGCACACTAAGAACATCAACATCATCATCATATCAGCCGAAAATCGTCCACTGCTGGACAAAGGCCTCCCCCAAGGATTTCCACGACGACCGGGCCTGCGCTGTCCGCATGCATCGGCTTCCTGCGATTACTCTACGTTTTCCGGTGCGCGGTCACCACTCAAGAACTTTACTCTCCCGTCGGCCATCTGTTTTACGAGCTATTCCCACTGCCACTTCAGTTTAGCGATTGTGTGAGCTATTTCGGTTACTTTGGTTCTGCTGCGGATCTCCTCGTTTCTGATTCGATCACGCAGAGAAACTCCGAGCATAGTACGCTCCATTGCCCTTTGGGTGACCTTGAGCCTTCTTATGAGGCCCATAGTAAGCGACGATGTCTTAGTTCCGTAAGTCATCACTGGCAAGACACACTGGTCAAAGACCTTAGTCTTGAGACACTACGGTATTTGGGACGTGAAGATACACTAACAACAAAACATACAAAAAAATCTTATATTAATATTCATAAAAGTAATGTTTAATGATAATGCCGATAAAGCGATGATTATCTCATAGTGGCTGGAGCCACAGTTAGAGGCGCATGTGCAGGGACAACGATGGTATATCGAGTGGCACGAATACGGGCTGATGATGATGGTTGCAGAAAACAAAAAGTTTTTTCGTGTATGCAAATTCAAACAGAGCGAGCTGCATCATGAACGTTAAAGTTCCCAGACTGGAAACGCTTGAACCAAGTTTGTGCTACTGACTAATACTGCATTAGGTCCGTAAACAGCACAAATTTTATTTGCGGCCTGTGTTGCATTTTACGTTTCTTGAAATAAAATTTCAAAATGTAGCGATTTTCTTCGTTACTTTCATACATTTTCGTTTACCAATTGTGAATAATAAAAAAAAACAGAAAAAATAATTGGAAAATAAATAAATTAAGTATAATTCGAACCACAAAAACAATAGAGACTTAGCCTTTGTTAGCAAGTACTTAAAAACTACTTGGGAATAATTTGAAAGGAAGTGACACAGTTTAGTACGTAACGGCTGGACCAATTTTTATGATTTTTATGTTTTTGCATTTGTATTCGTCGAGAATAGGATAATAAGTATTAAAATATGATATTCATCAATAAAAAAAAAATATCAGTAAAAAATAATTCGTTTTAGGGTAGGGTAGTGTGGTGTAGTGTAGAATAGGGTAGTGTGGTGTAGTGTAGGGTAGGGTAGTGTAGGGTAGAGTAGGGCTCCTGGTGTGAAGCAAATGGACTACTATTGCACCCCAGAGGCTGTTAAAATCTCACCTGAAGATTTGACATATACAAAACGCTACCTACTAAAACGCTAAACACGTTAAAAAACCGACTTACATCGCAATAACTTTGTACAATTTTGCATTATTATTTCTGGTTTTTGTTATTTTTCTAATAAAGTACCACACCGATTTTGATAAAATTTATCTGGGACCACACAGAAAGAACTAGCTTTCAAATAAAAAAAGAATCATCAAAATCGGTTTACCCAGTCAAAAGTTCTGAGGTAACATGAGAACCTCCTCCTTTTTGGAAGTCAGTTGAAAACAGCAGATATGTAAAAAAACTCTACTTTATCTTCGTAAATTTCGCCCCGGCAACGCCATACGCCGATTCGCGAAAACAAAAACACATTTCACGTAAATGAGTGTCTTAAACGACCCGGAGTCTTTTACACGCCGACAAAATACGTAGGAAGAAAAAAGTTCAGACAACAGCAATGACACATCAATGACATTCATCTAATTATGGGATCGCGATATCGGCGCGCAGGGGTGTGGGGGCGGGGAAATTTCAGGGGGAGGGCCGCTGGATGCTGCCGCAGTAAGTCTGTAACGTTAGCAGGTTTCGGACCGCAGCGCGCGCGGGAAGTATTTAGCCGCATTTCAAAATACGAACGCAAGCGCGAATTTTTTTTTTTTTTTTTTTGCGTGATAAAACTTTGGGTGCCTGTAAGATATTAAAAAAAGGACGATATGCGTGTCGAACCACGCTCAAATTAGGGTTCCGTAATCTTTTCAAAAATAAATGTATATCTATTTTTAAAATCAAAGTAATTTTTGCTGTTGATATAAAACATTTTGTGTGGAAAGTCTATAAACTTTTTAAAAATCCAACTGCACATTTTACTGCTTTCTTGCCCTGATAGTTTTACTTACGAAGTAACCAGTATCTCATTTGTGCTTTTACTAATAAGTAAATCTAGTTTTATGTCCTACTCCTACTATGTCCAAATCCTTCTTTTCAAGCGACTTCCAAAAAGGAGGAGGTTCTCAATTCGTCTGTATGTTTTTGTTTTTTTTATGTTTGTTACCTCATAACTTTGGACTGGATGAACCGATCTTTATGATTCTTTTTTTATTTGACAGCTAGTGCTTCCCGTGTGGTCCCATATAAATTTTATCAAAATCGGTGTAGAACTTTATTCGAAAATTAACAAAAACCAAAAATAGTAATGCAAAATTGTACAAAGTTATTGCGATGGAAGTCGGTTTTTTAACGTGTTTAGCGTTTTCAATTATTTTAAGTAGCGTTACAGAAGGTGACATGTAACAAAAATTACCAATTAAAAACGAAACATTTATTGAAACAATCATTTATCGGAAAAATGATCCACAAAAATGGCCCCCATGTTTAAAATTTATTTATTTACGTTACTCGTCCGTCTTTGGGTCATCGACTTACATGTTTACAAAATTTCATCTCAATCCGCCCAGTAGGCTGTGAAAGACGGGACGGACAGACAGACACACGAGTGATCTTATTTTGGTTCCGTTTTAACTTTTTGAGGTATGGAACCCTTAAAATACCCCACTTTACTTGTAGAAGGGGGTAACCTACACATTTTTTTTACTTTTATTGTTCCATAACTTTATAGAGATCACAGATAATATAACTATACCAAATTTCAGTTTCATAGCTGTGATAGTCTTTGAGAAAAAAGTGTGTGACACACCTACGGACAGACAGACAGATGGACATGGCTTGTATATATTAGTATTAGTATACTGTCGGTGTGTTTCTAGTGAGATGATTACATTGTAGTTAAATTATTTTTAGTCGTAAACTATATCTGACCGTATGCTCTGAAGTCCTTTCAGCATTCCTAGGTAGACTGGAAGAGATCCCGAAAGGGATAAGTCCGCCTTTAATACACTGTTATTCTTTTGTTTGTTATTTTTTTAATTTACAATTGGTAAGCCCTTAATCTCACCTGATGGTAAGTAACGATGATGCCGAAGATGAAAGCGGGCTTACCAAGATTCCCCAATGCAATGGAGAACTGGCTATCTTTTCTTGTAGCCGGAACACATCAATGTTGTAAACACTGTGGTTTGGCGGCAAGACTTAGAATAAGATGGTCGTAGCTAGCCAGGTGGGCTATGAGAACGCCCTACCACCAACCAAACCGAGTCTTACAAAGTTAACCCCACCGGGAATCGAACCCGCGACCTCTTGGTGTAAAGCGAATGGATTTACCATTGCGCCACGGAGGCGGTTAAATGAAATGAAGAGTTTACAAACAAACAAACTGTAAGGGTTCCTACTTTGATTACGGTACCCTAAAAAAGAATAAGTACAGTCGCGGAATGAAAAGGTTGACCAGTTTTAAAAGAAAATCATTTACGCGTTGTAAGCACATGTTACCTTTTTAAACTGTGTAACAGACGAGAGTGTTGTATTGAAAATTATGTTTACCTGTTTGACAAGAAAGTTTAAATTTACTTAGACAAATGTTCCTTGACTTTTTAATAGTTGAACTAAAACCTTTTTAATAGTTCTATCTTACTATTACCCTATTAAGGTGTGTCAAGTTTGATAAATGTTCTTCGCTAATAAATAACCAAAGTGCGATATTTTTCGGTCCTATTTTGAAATAACTAAAAGAGATAAATAGTTTTTTTTTCTAATTTTAACTCGCCTTTCCAAGATGCAAAGAGGTCAATAGGGGATCGGACTGCATCAAAAATAAATTCTGAAAGTTGTTTTCTTAAATTGCTCTCCTCTTGAAGTTTCAAAATACCTTCCTTGTTTTGTTTTTCCATAACGTTTTCAATTTTTAATTGATCAAATTCACAAAATAAGTTCGTCAATGACGCTAAAAATCTATGACGTCACTTGTGGGTATTTCAAACATTTTTAGAACAAAATTTCGTTTTTGACAGATCATAAAAAGTAACTCAAATGACTAGCAGTCCGATCCCCTATTGTCATAGTGGACGTATCTGTGGGCCATGTAGTGAAATGACATTAATTATGACGGAATGTGTCATACTCGGTCGATAAAGCAGATAATGTAACTTACCAATTCATACAACGGGCGAGAAATGACATTTGTAAAAACAAATGACAAAACAAATAAAAACACGACAAAATTCTATACGTTCAAGAACCAAACTTAAGGCTTTAAGACGACTCAGTCGATATGTGATAAAATAATATCGAACGTAAGTCTATTCATTTTAAGTTCAAATCAATGCGGGCTTCGACGCGGTTGTTACTTTGAAACCAAACGCCCAATTCTCGATTTTTACATGTTTTTATTACTTTTCTTCACTTTCAAATAAGTTTAAAAAAATGTGTTTAATTAAAATGAATGGTGTTAAAGTTACCGATTTTAGTGTGTTGGTTTCATTCAACGTAAACAATTTGTTTTCGAAAAATTTTGCAATTAATCCAGATAACAGGATCCACAGGATATTTTTTTACATCAAAAGTGGTAATATTTTTAAAATTGTATTCAATTAAACCGTTTTTTTATTACCCTAAGTATATTTTTTTTTCCATAATGATAGCTTTGCGCAGTCTTTCAATAATTTTAATTGAATATTGTGAATTGACTACGCCAGTAATATATGTCATTGGAATTGACCCATCTTAGGGCCTACAATCTGGATGACCCCTCGTTGAGGTCGCAATCTAGAGAGCGGCAAGCAGTGTCCATACTGTATGTTAGTACTGTGTTTACTTTGCTTATACTGAGCAAGCAAAAATAGATCTTAAGGTGGTCAACCTTCTCGTTCCGCGACTGTACACTGAACGTGTTTTTTTTTTATTTGAAGAAGTAAAGATAATATAAAATACTGAAGTGTTGTGAAATATTGAAGTGAGTGGGAAATGTTTGTGAAGTGGGATTAATGTGGGCTTCAAATATGAAATTACTCATAATTTTTGGACTGTTTATCGGTAAGTAAATAATCAATCATATTATGTTTAACCAACTTCAAAATAGGAGGACGTTTCTCAATTCGACCGTACACATTTTTTTTTATGTGTGTTCGCGGATAACTTCGTCATTTGTGAACCGATTTTGATGATTCTTTTTTTTGTTGCAAAGGAGATATACTAAAGGTGGTACCATGATAAGAAAACAAGGATCTGATGATGGCATCCCAGAGAAATCGAGGGGAACCGTAGTTTCTTGTTTTTGAAGTCGGTTTTTTTTATTCAAAATTATTTAAGGCGGCGCTTGGAAACTTTGATCCCGAGACTTTTACGTATCACAAGACGTATGAGAGTAATATCTTGAAACCTGATTTTTCATTTCAATGAATTCATTTTTTCACTTGCAGAAACACGATTTGTTAACTTTTATAACAGAATAAATATATTTTATTCTGTTATAAAAGAAACTTCTTTTTAAACAGAGATTTGCATTCTACTGGCAAACTAGACTGATTTAGTACCTCTAAATTTTCTTAGTCGATTAGTCAAAACACACACTTCAATATGCCAGTTGGATTTTTAAAAACTAATTGCAGTTTTTAATTGAAAGAAAAAAATAATTGAAAAAGTCCATAATTTAGTTGTCTACACACACGGCAGTTTGTCCGCCAAGTTCGAAAAGAAAAAGGGGACACCGGCCGTGGGTTATAATTACACGAACCATTTCGGGCCACTTTCGACCTACGTGTAACTTAAAATCTGTTTGACTTAAACTTGCGATTTGGTGTGTCTAGTGAGAGTCCCTTGATCACTTAGAATCCCAATTTTCAGAAATATATCTTTTACCATATCTGAGATATTGACGTCCGTAAATCACAATTGTTATGAGTTATGACTCACTGACAGACTCGTCGAAATTAAACATCACTTCCAGGTGACTCAGAAACTTGAAACTTGGCACTATGGTAGGTTATTGGATGTTTACAAAGGAAAAATTAGAAAAAAACGGTCAAGAGTAAGTCGTACTCGCGCACCAAGGGTTCCATATCACCACTACTCATCAAAATATGTAGACCACTTCCAGGTGACTTAGAAACTTGAAATTTGGGATCGAGGTAGGTTATAATTGGACTTGTACAAAGAAAAAAATTTAAAAACGGCCAAGTGTGGGTCGTTATCGCACATTAAGGGTTCCGTATCACCACTACTCGTCAAAACTTATGTCAAGTTAAACCACGTCGTAGCACAACATTTTTTTAAGCAACTGAAAACCGTTATACATTCTCTATTGTTTGGATAAGTCTAAAATAAATATTTCTACTTAATTCGATTTAAGAACCACTAAAGAACTTGGTACCTACCTATTTAGATCGCTGTATTTTTTTTTATCGAACTTGGCTCCATTTCACATTTATGTTTTGTTGGGATTTTCTTTACTCTTAAAGAAAAAGACAGAGACAACTGTTCCAATCAATGCAAAACATGACGCAAAAATAGGGGTGTTCTAAGTTATCGTGTGCATATAAACAGGATGTAAGTGTATCATAAAGTTGCAGGTGAAGTGATAGTTCTACTCGGTGCATGAATGCATGCATAAGCAAACACTTAAATGCTCATGTGCACCGATTGAGCAAGTGACAGAGCATTAATATCTGGGTTTAACCCGGCGCCAATGACGCTGGGTCATATTGACCCGAGCGATTTTCAATTCGGGAAATTTCGAAAAAAACATATTATAATCGTTATTGATTTTCTCAGTAGCTGGAGATAAGACCTCAATTCATATGATTTGTACCATAGTGTAGTGAGCAAGCGCCAGTGAAGAATGGTAAAATCCTTTTTCTTGAATAAAACGGGTATAAAACGGCTACAGCTCCATACATTTTTAGTTCCAAAAGAGAAATTCTTTTAGTTGCCCTTTTGAGGTTGTTGCATTAAAACTAAATTATAGCTTGATATCTAAATTAACTTAAACATCTTGGTACTACAATGACTTCATGGTCATGCAATAGTTCTTACTTTGTATTAATTTTTTTATAATTCAGCAGATAACCAGATGATTAAGAAAAAAAACATTCGGGTCATATTGACCCAGCGTCATTGTCCGCGTTATTTTTTACACGTCATTGGCGCCGGGTTAATAATTGATTACAGGTTCAATTGGGGTCCTCATATAGATGCAGTCTGTAGTAAACTCAGATCGTTACTTGCGATGTTTTGCATAATCAAACACAAAGTATCTTATTCAGTGATGTTGTCAATGTACCATGCGTTAGTGGACTCAATTATATCTTATGGAATCACGAGCTATGGTCGTACATTTAAAACTTACATAGAAAAAAAATATAATTTACAGTTCTTAAAAATAATTGTAGGTAAAAAAGTAAAAATTAAATATAAAGAAAATAATTACATGGGTTTATTTAAACACTGTAACGTTATTCCCGTAATCAAAAAACTGGATTATCACACCATGATAGAGCAATTTAAAAAAATTCCTACATTGCAAACTGTAAAATACAGTAAAAAAACACGACAGGCTAACAAACAAACTGTGGCAAAAATCAAATCCAATAACACAATATAATGGCATCGATATTAAATAACCCCCCTGATTTATTTAAAACTGAAATGACGGCAGAAAATGTGAAGCATAAATATAAAAGATACATCTTAAACAATTTAATTTAAATCCTTTCAGCATCAAACGATAATTCGACCTCACGTGAAATAACATGATACATTTAAATTAATAATACATATCTAACTCAAAACAACTAGTAAATTTACACAAACAAAACATCTTTATAATAAAGTAATGCAAAATACATAGGTACCTACTTACTGTATATGTCGAAACATAAAAATGGCAAAACATTTATCTTTTTTTTTAAATAAATAAATAAAAAATAAAATAAAATAAAATTCTTTTATTTCAGACAGAGTCCATATTTGGTTAGTAACACAAAACTTAATATCTATTATTAGTTTAGGTAGGTAAATTAAATGTATTTGAGCCACTGGGCAAGCAATCCACTCAGCGAGTGTAGTTAGCAACCGCTGAGTGCATCCCAAGCCAGCCCCTTACAATACCCCCATCCAGCCTAGTTTCCAAGACAGCCAAGATGCTGTTGGTGCTGCAACGCAGCCTGCCGAGCGCCGCAGCGCACCGTTTGCGAATCACGGCTTGGAAGCCGTCTACCTGCGCGTCCGCAAACATCCCCGACGCACTGCACCAGCGCGGCAGCCCCAACAGCGCCCTGAACGCATTATTATATTGGACGCGCAGGGCGCCGATCGTCCTTCGCGAATACACAGCCCACAGGCTACAAGTATATAGAGATGTACAGTAGGCTCTAAACAATGTTATCTTTACCTGAGCTGTACATCTACGGAACCTGTGTGCTATCATATTAGCTCTGGTCGAAAGGGCCCTACGCTCTCGATCTATATCAGCATCATCATTCAAACATTCGTTAACCAAGTGGCCCAGATATTTGAAAGCAGAAACTCTTTTTAAAGGTGTTCCATTTAGTAACACAGGGGGAACATGATATGGACACTTGTTGCCTGCCTTAAAAATCAGTAGCTCACTTTTTGTTTCGTTATACCTAAGGCCGTGTTGTGCAGCATAATTTTCACATACACTTAACAATTGTTTCAATCCACCAATCGAAGGGCTCAGCAGCACCATATCGTCTGCATAGCTAATGTTGTTTATGCAAACATCATCTATATGACATCCGACATGCATGCTGCTGAGCTCCTCGATCAGGGCATTGACATATAAGTTAAACAATTTTGGAGAGCTTAAGCCACCTTGTCTTACCCCACATTGCAACACATATTCATCCGATATTGAATCCCCCCACTTTACAAAGTTTATCTGACCAGAATACCAAAATTTAAAGAGACATATCAACTCTCTGGGCATTTCAGTTTTTTCCAGCTTGCTCCAAAGCATATTGTAATTAACCAAATCAAATGCCTTAGATAGATCTAGGAAGCACGCATAGATAGGTGTTTTCTTTTGTGTATAGTACTCAACAGTCTGCTTAAGGCTGAGAATTGCGCTTTCTGTAGGCAGTCCTGGTCGAAACCCGAACTGAGCGTCATGAAGTTTAATATATTTATCAAGCTCAGCATTAAGCAGACCGTCGAGCACCTTTGCAATAACTGTTGCTAAGGATATTGGTCTGTAATTGGTTCTGGTCGAGATATCCCCCGTTCTGTTTTTTATGATCGGTACAACAATGGTTCTGGTCAAGTCTGCTGGTAGGTAAGAATGACCTATACAAAAACCAAACAGAAGGGCCAGCACCCTGGGTAAATGAGGCCCTGCGTTTTGCAAATGCTCAATGCTGAGGCCATCATGTCCTGGGGATTTTCCTTTCTTCATATCTTTTATGATTTTTGCAATTTGTTTTGCAGAGAACCTGACTTCAGTATTCCCAGGAGATGATAGCCCAGCATCACATTCAACATTTGTATATGGTAGATTTGACTTAACAACAAAGTGACATTGTCGACGCTCACTGGCAGACCAGGCTTTTTATCAAACTTTTTTGTATTTTTCCAAAAACCCTTGAAGTCATTTTTAGTATGCTGAGCAGCAATCCTATCCATCATAATTTGCTCTTGGTTTTGCTGGCACCACTTAAGTTTAGACTTAAAAGCTTTTCTGCTCAACTCCATCTCCTCAAACACCCGGCCTAATTTTGGTGCACCACATTCCTTCCATTGAAAAAATTTTTGTCTGGCCTCCCTGTGAGCCCCGGCAACATAGTTCATAGTTCATAGTTCATTTATTCATAAACAATTTACAAATTGTGTTTGAAATAACCTAAGCTAACATTAAAACAAGTTAAAGTCAATTATAAAATTTACAACACAAAATAACAACAATAATAAAAAAAAATATAAAAGCATAAAAACATGATATTAATTTTAATTTTAGTCTGCATTGTGTTTATCTTGGATATAATCATTTACTGTATAATAACATTTACGTGTCAAAAATTTCCGCAACCCTCTTTTAAACAGTCCATAGCTTGCAGTTGACTTCAGTGCGATAGGTAGTTTATTAAACAAGTTCGGAGACTGATAAAAAGCAGCGTGTTTTACTACGTCTAATCTCGGCATTATCTGCTGTTTCACATCTTTGCGTCTAGTCCGTTCACGCATAACTTTGTCTGTTTCTGTTTCAATACTTAACAACTGATTTTTGTAGTCACAGAGCAAAACCATAATATAAAGGCAGGGGGCAGTGAGAATATCTAACTCGACGAAATGATTTTTACATGATTCCCACTGAGGAATTCTAACTATTGTACGAATAGCACGTTTTTGAATAATAAACGCTTTGCTCATATTATAAAAGTAGCTGTTCCCCCAAAGCTTTATGCTATAACGTAACTTAGACTCGACGAGAGCATAGTATATTGTTTTAAGCTGCAAAGTTGTGAGTTCATCCCGTAAACTTCTTAGCGCGTAACAGGCAGAACTGACACTATTCTCAATTGACATTAACTCATCTTTCCAATTTAAAAACTGATCAATAAAGATCCCTAAAAACTTTACTGTTTTACTCATTTCTACTTTATGTCCGTCAATTTCAATGTTTATGGTGTCATTTTTCCTAGCTGTAGTTTTAAATATAATGATGCTTGTCTTCTCTGTATTTAGTATAAGATTATTGTTTCTAAACCAATCATGAAAAGCTGTTAGAGTTTTGCTTACCTTCAACGTTAGGTCATTATGATTTCTTGCTGAAAGTATAGCGTTAGTGTCATCTGCATAAATAGTTAATTCAGCTCCATCCACAACGTTATCAATATAGCTAACAAGGTCATTTAAAAATATTATAAATAGTATAGGTCCTAATATAGAGCCTTGTGGTACCCCTCTTTCAAGACGTGTTAGCCTAGAATTGTATACTTTTTCATGTTTTGCTTCAATGTTTTTAATCTCTACAAATTGTAATCTGTTGAATAAGTATGACTTAAAAAGTTCCAAATAACTCTTTCTAATACCATAGTGATACAATTTTTGTAATAAAATACTGTGGTCAACGCAATCGAACGCAGAGCTTAAGTCTAAGAAGAGACCAGCTACCCTGCACTTTTCGTTTAATTTTACAACTACATCGTCTACTAAATTATCTATAGCTTTTCTCGTTCCTAGTCCTTCCTGATATCCAAATTGTCGGCTGTTAATGATCGAATTCCTTTTGAGATGTGCCACAAGTCTCTGTTTTATTATCTTTTCGAATAATTTGGACAAAATTGGGAGTAACGATATCGGCCTGTAGTTTTTTGGATTAGTGGTTACACCCTTTTTATAGACTGGTAAGACCTTGGCTATCTTAAGTTGGTCAGGAAAAACGTGCAGATTTACGCAGTGATTAAAAAAGTGTGCGAGTGGGCCAGCTAGAATGTCAATATTATCTTTAAATATTTTTATCGGTATTTCGTCATATCCATGAGAGTTTTTATTTGTCATATTTTTTACAATTTTTATCATTTCTGTGGTACTAACTGGAGCCCAAGTAATCTCCTCATCTATTCTTTTGACATGTTGTTTTAAGAAGTTTAGTGCCATACCTTCACTGTTTCTGTTTTCAATCTTGCTATGATTAAACGTTTCCGAAAAGGTTTGTGCTACCTCTTGCGGGTTGTTCAAAACTTGATTGTCGGATTTTAGTATTATTGTTTTCCTCATTTCAACAGCTTTTTTGTTACGATGTTTGTTTACAACTTTCCATATCTCTTTCGTCGAATTCTGAGCTTTAATTATTTCCGATTGTACAGATAGTCGTTTAGCTTTTCTCACAACTTTCCTGTATATTTTTATGTAGTTGTCTCTGTATTTAACAATGGTTTCGTCCGAGATTGTTCTATGTGCTGATATCAGAAATCGTTTCATTTTACTGGCAGTAGATATACCTTTTGTGAGCCATATCAGTTTCTTTGTTTTTCTAAGATCTACTTTGCGTTTATTTTTTCTGTAACATATCTTAAAAATTCTTATAAATTTAGTTAGAAAACTATTAATGCCTTCTTTTTTCCAGTCAATACTTTCTATCATGTGCCGAAACTTTGTGTTACTACACTTATTAAAAGTTCTTTGCTCAATGAAAAACACTTGCTCTTGCTCTTTTATTGCTGAACCGTCCAATAGGGTAATTCCACATAAAATACCCGCATGACCATCAGATAAGCCGTTATGGTCAACCATATTCCAGGGTAAGTCATCATTAGGTAGGTTGGTGAGAATATTATCAAGGCACGACTCCGCACCACCGGATGCATATGTGACTGAATTTATTAGTGGTCTAAAGTTATAACATTTCAGGAGACTCAGAAATTCGTCCCTTTCTCGTCCGTTTTTTAGAAGATCAACGTTAAAATCACCACAAACCATGCACTGCTTATCAAAAAAGTGTTCAAGTAATTTTTCAAGCTGTTCCAAGAAGTGTTTAAACGTGCTTGTACGACTTTTACGATATAAGGAACTGCGATAAACACAACACACATTTAGTCCAGTCGTATTATCCCTAATACCAGAAATTTCAAAGCATTCCCGTTTATACATTTTCTTACAGACTAATAATTCATCACATTTACTTCCTTTCAACGCTAAAATAAGAGATCCCCCTCTTATCATGTTAACTCTAGCATTGCTTGAAATTACGTCATAATTAATTAAATTAAATAATTGTAATGTTGTGTTATTTAGGAAGTGTTCTGTCAAACATACATAATTAGGTTTTCTCTCAGTGGGTAATTCTTCTAAATATAATTCAAAATTATCTTTCTTTGGAGTTATACCACAAACATTTTGCAAAAACACTGTTAAGTTTCGTTTTTGATTTGTTTTATCATCAGAAATTAAATCTAAGTTGCTTGATGATTTGTTAGTAGCCGAACTGTTTCTCATATCAGAATCGTCATTATTTTCTATACTAATGTTAGTTACGAAAAAATTCTACGTTTACAGTTATGTCAGAATCAGTTTGTGTGTCTTTATTTACAAGTGACTTACCCAATGTTACACTTTTCCATACCTGTTCCATCCCATTACCTGGTTTTTGGTTCTAGTTTGATGATGATGATTTTTAGACGTGGACTGTGAGGCAGTACTGATTGAATTCACAATATCAAAATATAATTTATCAATGTTTTTTCTATGTTCTAAATTCCTACAGCAATTATCACAACAATCAGAGAGTTCCCGTGGAAAGTGAATATCTCTAAGAAGCTTATTACATTCATATCTGTACTTGTCAACCTGGATTTGTGATCTTTCCCCCCATATAACTTTGTTTTTAGACATATTACATTTTAAATTCTTCTGTTTAATCAATTTTAAATTACACGATACAAACAAGGGATAATGATCGGACCAATAAACATCATATTTAACTTTTACATCAATAATAGTTTCAAATGCCGCCTTAGTTACAATTGAATGGTCTAACCATCTTTTGCTACCATGAGCTTCACTCACATAAGTATATGTTCCCGAACTAATACCCAAAATCTCGAAATCGGCGCACACCCAGTTGTGGTCTTGGCACAAACTCATTAGCTCATCGCAGAACGGTTCATTTGGGTGCGCATTAAAATCACCCAGCATGTATACACACTCAACATTGTTCTCTTCAATAATTGCATTTAAAGTACTTACGCACTGCGTAAACTCGCCAAGGTTCACTGCACAGTCAGTTGGCATATAAACACTGAATATCAGGACTGGCTTATCACTTAGAAACACTTTTATGCCACACAAACGGGGGTTGCCACAATCTATCACTGAAACTGAAGGGAATTCACTTTTCTTCCATAGTAAAGCTGTTCCCCCGTGGGGTCTACCTCGCAGTACTCCTACCTCTGGATCGATTGCAGAGATTCCAGTCCACGAAAAGTCCTTACAGATGGTACTGAGGAATGTCAGATCGTGTGAATGTAGCCATGTTTCTTGGAGTGCAATTACTTGTGCAAGTTTACACAGTTCTCTTATATGCTCAACAGACCGTTTCACATTTTTACAGTTGAAGCTGGCAAAGGTACATATTTTAGGTGGGTTTATATCCATTAAAGTTTGGTGTGACTTCGACGTCGGCTTCACCTCCAGCACTAGATGGCTTGTGAGGCATAAATCTTCGGAAGATTATTCCATGTGGCCACAGATTTTCAGTGAGAAACACAGACAATTTGCGTTCACTTACATACATCTTGTAGGCGTTGTGATGTTTCCTAGTGTTCTTACTGTTTATTTGCTGCAGAGATACGTCCTCCATGGTCTTTTTGCGGATATATTGCACTATATCTTCCTTTGAAGTGTCTTTGTGCACATTAGTTATGAATATAGGTACCTTAACATCAGCCGCCCTGAACTTTTCTTCTGGCGCAGAGCTGGCTGTTCCCGTTTTACCCATAGTCCAGTTTATACTTTTACTTGGTTTTCGTCTGTTCACAAGTCTCCACTCGCCTTCTTGTACTATTTCCGCTAGGGATTTTTGTTGTTGTTTACGTGGGGTTTGACATTTCGTTTTTGGTTTTGATTTGGTAGGAGACTTCATGTTTACCTGCATCTCGGTGGTTTTTGCCCAGTCTGATCCAAAAGAATGCGATTGCGACGATTCCTTTCTTAATGAAATGGAAGAATTACAATTCTGGTTATTCTGTTTACATTGCGGGGAAATGGCGTTAACAACAGAGACCGAACTAGGTGAGTGCTTGGACTGTGAATGTGAATGAGTTTGCAGGTGAACGGACTGAACGGTATCTTTTAATGACTCTTCGCCTCCCCGTGTCGAGAGTGACACTGTGGAAATCCTTTGTAAATATATCAATTAATAATAAACTTTCAGGAATTACACTATTGTGTACAAAATAGATTTGTTGAATCAGCCTGTATATGTGACTGCGGAGTTCGCACCCACACTACTACAATAATAGAAGTGTGTCTTTCGTTACGCAGGTGACCTGTGTTTACGAAGTAACTAGTATCTCACTGAGCCTGTGTATGCATTGCAGTATGGTTAAGGATATATTATTTAGGTATGCATTACTTAACTTATTATTTTTATATATTTGTATATTTTGTCTTTTGTTTTTATAAGTATATAGCTCGTAGACGACTGTTGAGCACCTAGACAAACCATTCAGGTTTAATGGTGCTAAATGATATTTTTTTTGTATTTTGTTTTGAAATTGGTAAATAAAAAAAATAAAAAATAAAAAAACCGACGACTTGGTGAATGGCGCGGGAGGCCGCTGGATGCGGGCAGCGCAGGACCGGTCGTCGTGGAAATCCTTTGTAGAGATTTTTTTCCAGCAGCGGACGTGATTTGGCTGGCTGTATCATGATGATAATGTTGATGATATCTTGCAAACAGAACACCTGATAAAAGTATTATGTTCTCAGAAAACATTAAATCGTTTAAGGCAGTAATATTACTGGTTTTCGTTATTTTACCCGAGATAGTTCCCGAGAGATCTAGGTGAAACTCTTATCCAGGTTCGGGCACGTCACGAGTAGCGGATTAAGGCGGTAATATTACAGATTTTCGTTATTTTACCCGAGATAGTTCCCGAGAGATCTAGGTAAAACTCTTATCCAGGTTCGGGCACGTCACGAGTAGCGGATTAAGGCGGTAATATTACAGATTTTCGTTATTTTACCCGAGATAGTTCCCGAGAGATCTAGGTAAAACTCTTATCCAGGTTCGGGCACGTCACGAGTAGCGGATTAAGGCGGTAATATTACAGATTTTCGTTATTTTACCCGAGATAATTCCCGAGAGATCTAGGTAAAACTCTTATCCAGGTTCGGGCACGTCACGAGTAGCGGATTAAGGCGGTAATATTACAGATTTTCGTTATTTTACCCGAGATAGTTCCCGAGAGATCTAGGTAAAACTCTTATCCAGGTTCGGGCACGTCACGAGTGTCGAGTAGCGGATTAAGGCGGTAATATTACAGATTTTCGTTATTTATGACGTCAATTACTTCTAAACAATAGAAAACCCAGGGTTGAAAAAAATACCCTTATTGTTGATGATGTTCTTTAAAATTAAAAGCTATTAGAAACACGATTAAACAGTTTTGGCTTGATCGAAGAAAAACCCAAAAATGTCTACAATATTTTGAAGTATAAATTTTTAAAAATATACAACTATATTTGTTTTGATAATACAAAGTGAGTAATGTTATTATTTTTTATACTTTTATTTTAGTTTTTAATTGAAACGAAAAACCATTGAAAAAGTGAAAAAGTATGGTTATTTTCTTTGCTCTTTACACGTAAAGAAAAAGACAGAGACAACTGTTCCAATACATACCTCGCCTTAAAAGATCTGTTTAACAATAACTCCCAAAAAGGGGAGCGCTCAAAAAAAATTATCCACTCTTTGTACGTTACTCCTGAAATACATTTTTATTTTTAAAATTGTTATCTATGTCTTAACAATTTTTGTGCCAAATTTCATGCAATTCGGACCAAAAATGTTAGTCATTATGAGGCTGTGACGGAACTATTCAACCCTAATTTATATCCCTTACTAATCTACCGACTAAGCCAGCTTGCGCAGTTCGCTTGTAGCGACGTTTTATTTCCCGTTGACATACTGCTCCAAGTAAGTTAACCTCCTCCGTGGCGTAATGGTTCCATTTGCCTCACACCAGGAGGTCGCGGATTCGATTCCCGGTGGGGTCAACTTGTAAGGCTCAGTTTGGTTGGTGGTACGGCATTTCTAAGCCCGCCATGCTAGCTATTACCATCTTATCTAAGTCTTGCCGCCAAACATTAGGTTAACAACATTGATGTGTTCCGGCTTGAAGATAAGATAGCCAGTATCCATTGCGTTGGGGAATCTTGGTAAGCCCGCTTTCATCGTCGGCATCATCGTCACTTACCATCAGGTGAGATGATGTCAAGGGCTTACCAAGAGTGAATTTAAAAAAAAAGACAGCCGCCTAACAAATTATTTCTCTCTCTCCTGTGCATTTAATCCCACATGATGGTGGGGTCTGCCTATCTTGTCTTCGTTCTTCCCTTCTTTCTATTGGACGTGTCGTCAGCGCTAACATTGCAAGAACGTAAGCAACGGCCTTCTTGAGCCTGACATGCTCCGAATCGCAACCTGTCTACGGCTTGGGGTTCCGGTCTGCGATCCTCATAAATGTCCCTGTGACAGTGGTGTCGACAAGCTAGGACATCACGGACTGTCATGTCAAAAAAGTGCAGGCCGCTTCTCGAGACATGCCGCACTTAACGATATCATACGCCGGTCCCTTGCGTTGCGACCGTCAACGTGCCAAGTCTACTTGAGCCGACTGGTATTGCAAGAGAAGATGGCAAGAGACCGGAAGGTATGAGTTTGATTCCATGGAAGATGGGCCGAGTGCTGGTATGGGATGCAACCTGTTCAGACACGCTGGCCCCTTCCCATCTACATGGAACCAACAACAGAGCTGGTGCGGCTTGTGAGGCTGATAAAGCATGCAAATACAGGGGTCTAGGTTCCGAATATAATTTTGTCCCATTGGGTGTCGAGATCCTTGGCCCGTGCGCTACAAGGCTTTTCAAGGAAATAGCAAAAAGGTTAGTCGACATCACAGGAGACCGAAGAGCTGGCAGCTACCTCGGACAAAGAATTAGTCTAGCTATTCAAAGGGGGAACGCTGCCAGTATCTTCGAAACCTTGCCTAAAGGGACTCCTTTTAATATTATATTTTAGTTATTATATTGTATTTTTTAAGGTTTTTAGTTTTAGGTTCATTGTAATAAATAAATTCTCTAATGCTTTACTATTACATAAGATCATAAGTCTTTCTCCATGTGGATGACATACTACCTGACATTCTACCTCGTTTCCGGTCTTCCTCTTCATCTACACCCCTGAATGTTTATATTAGTGAAAATGTTTCCTACATATTCAGGAGGTCTTCTGCATACATGCCCAAACCATCGGAGCCTACTTTCTCGTAGCTTATCATCAGCGATGTGGCGCACATCAGGACTACCACTAACTTACTCGTTACGTTTTTTATCGAGTCTTTTTACTCCGCACATCCATCGAAGCATCTTTATTTCAGCTACCTGATGGATAGTGTTACAGCCGCCAAACAAATTATCAATAAAATAATTTTCTTATTTTCAATATCAGAATCATCATCATATCAGCTCATATTCATCTCCACTAAGGGGCTCGTGGCTACCCTGAATTAGGTCGATCGGGCCTTAGTCGACCACGCGGGCCCAGTGCGGGATCGTCGACTTCACACACAACCATCGAGTTTCTTAGCAGGCGTGTGCAGGTTTCCTCACGATGTTTTCCTTCACCGTAAGAGCTTCGGATAAACGTACATACTAAATGAAATCGAAATTCGAAAACACATTAATACGTGGCAGGATTCAAACCACGACCTCCCGGACAGGAGGCGGCGGGCCGAGCCGTTACGCCACCGACTCTCTATATAAAAATAGAATAAAAGAAATTATATCTTTGTTTTCAGATGACATTTTCTAATATCATAACATCACATTGAGAGCGTCGGTGGCATAAAGGTTACGGCCGCTACCTCCTGTCCGGGAGGCCGTGGCTGGAATCCTGGCACGTACCGGGTAGTACGTAACGTAATTCAGGGTAGGCTCGAGCCCCTCGGTGGGGACGTATATTAGCTGATAATAAGAACATCACATAAAAATGTCTACGATTCAACATGTCATCTTTTAGTTCATACAATATTCAGAGCACTCCATCAGCACTTACTGAATTACCTACTGTCTTGTTTGTACAGGGCCGGTTGTAGTCAGAATCTTTATCCTCACTAATATTAAAAACTAGATATTACCAGCGGCTTCGCTCGCGTGAACATATTTTCTATGACTGTCTTCGAGGGAGCGCGAGCTGCAAGCGACTCGCGAGCAATTGCAAAAAAAGTAGCCTATAATGTGAATCCAGGTCCTAATCTGTTTACCTACCAAATTACAGCCAGATACGTTTAGTAGTTCTTGCGTGAAAGAGTAACAAACTTCCATACATACATACAAACTTTCGCGTTTATAGTATTAGTAGGTTGTAAACAATTACATATAAGTGTTCGTTTGTTTATTTGTTACGTCTTCACGCTTCAACACCTCAACCAATCTGGACGAAATTTGGCATGCAGGTAGCCTGTATCATTGTGAAGGACATATGCTAGTTTTCATATCGTTAAAATAGCATAGTCCGACACAGTTCCAAAAACCGGCCAAGAGCGACTCGAGGTCACACAAACAGGGTTTATTCTCAAAATAGCATTAGACTATTATAAATTAAATGGTGGTAAACATATGCCTATTGATTAAATATTTTAAGAGCACGGTGGCTTTAACCCTATGAAGTCGGGTTTTTTCACCTGAAAATATCGCCATTATTGAGGCAAAAAACACATATTTTTAATTTTAAAGCTTTAGAGTTACTAATGTCATATTTGGGAATACCCTGCATAAGATTTCTTCACTTTCAGGAAAATTCAAGAACATGAACTAGTCTAAAAAATTGCCCCATCCGACCACTAAGAAAACGTCTTTGTTTCATTCAATGGTACATAGCTCAAGGGATTGGAACATTGAAGACTTGCCACTATCTTCTAATATATAAAAATGAATCGCAAAATGTGTTGGTAAGCGCATAACTCGAGAACGGCTGGACCGATTTGGCTAATTCTTTTTTTGTCGAGTTCGTTATTGTCAGGAGAAGGTTTTTATGTAGGGTAGGGTAGGGTAGGGTAGGGTAGGGTAGGGTAGGGTAGTGTAGGGTAGGGTAGGGTAGGGTAGTGTAGGGTAGGGTAGGGTCGTGTAGTGTAGGGTAGTGTAGTGTATGTAGGGTAGGGTAGGGTAGTGTAGGGTAGGGTAGGGTAGTGTAGTGTAGGGTAGTGTAGAGTAGTGTAGGGTAGGGTAGAGTAGTGTAGGGTACCTTAAGTAGTGTCACCATAAGGCCAATAATAAATAACAATAACTTTTTTATTTTCAATATAGATTGGCATTGAACTTAAAAACTGAATCGGCAATTTCGTAGGTAAAAACCTATTATTATAAATCGAAAACTTTAAATCCAAATCATACTTCATAAGAACTTAGAACAATACAAATAACAATGTAAAAAAGTTTAAGTCGGTATGTATATCCACCCGAAGGCTTCGTTAGTCTGAAGGGTCTCCCCTGGGCGTCCCCGACGGGTAGGTGTCCATCGCGCATGCAGCGTTGCTGAATCGCAATAGCCAACCTCTGCGTCAGGAAAGCCCCGGAGCGAGGGTCACCCCCGGTTTGCCTGATAACGACACCCAATTTCCCGAATGTTTTTTTTTTGCCTCCGATCCCCAGCATCCTGTGGCCTCCACTGCAAAGGTTACGAAAAGGCAAGCCGTCTTCAAAGGCGCATACTTATCATGTTTCAGTTTTGCTGCGCGTTTGGCAGCAGAGCCAGCGCTCTTGGTCGTACTTTTCAGGTAGCTTGGGGCAAATGTACTGACACACGTGGCGTCCTATAAGACACCTACCCCTCTGCCAGGGCACCAAAGTAAGACCGTCGGGCCTTTTCCCATCGGTGCGACAGAGACCTAGATGGTTCTCCGCGGCACGGAATGTTGGCTGAAATCAGTGCTCTGCGTATAATATCGTTCAGAGCGTGGTGCCGCTATTACAAATATATATAATCGTTATTATAAATGAGAAAGTTTGTATTAATGTGTGTGTATGTTTGTTACTCTTTCACACAAAAACTACTGAATGAATCTGGTTGAAATTTGGTAAGTAGACTAATTAAGATCTGCATTAACATAAAAGCAACTTTTTTCCACGCTCGCGAACCGCTTGCGGCTCGCGCACTGCGCACCCTCGAAGACAGTCATAGAAACTATGTTCACGCGAGCGAAGCCTCTGGCAAAATCTAGTTAAAGATATTTGAAGTATGGTATACCTTTTTTATACTTCGAAATATATATTTTTAAATAGATATTTTTACAACACAAACCATAGAAAAAGCTTATAAATAATTAATGTCGTCCAGTGTGTCCTTGCAAAGCATTGTACCACCATACTGACAGCGTTTCCGCGCTGGGTGGCGATGCTTTTGCGTTGCCCTAAGAAGCTGCCAGCCCTGCGCTCACCAGTAGTCTCGCTGAGACGCACTGAAAGTTCTTTAACAATTTTTTTTAGCAGCGAGTCCCCAAGAATCTACAGTCTCGATCTCTAATGGTGAGAACATGTATCTCTCGGCTAAACCCACGTACTTACGGGCCTTAAACATCTTAGCGCTATCCACAGCTACCGTGCTCCAGCCCGCCCACTAGTGGATCGAACATATGACGGTGCCAACGTATCCACATAGGTGACATCTCGTTTCAAGCAACTTCCGTGATGCCAGAGAATGAGTGTCAACCCGTCGGCCCTCTTGCCGTCAGTGCGAACAATCCCGTGTGGTTCTAACTTTACCAGGACGTCCACCGCGGCAAGACATCGAGGGCCGCGTGTCGCGGAATACCCAAATCGTCGACCTTTTGCTTCACATCTACTTTGATACGGTCGATTTGTTTTAAGGCCCAACCTAAGGCTTATCGCCAAAGACAGCGTATAATCACAGTCTAAGAATCCATACAATCGTCCAACGCCTTTAATAATCGCGTCATCGCCGATTTCACGAGTTACTGATCACAGAACCAAGGGTTGTCACAACACTTGACAATTAAATGAAAGAAAATGCCATTACGTAGAAAAATTACTTCAATAGTGTAAAATCGATATTTGAAGGTACCTTAGATCTCTGATCAAGAATCCGTTGTCAAAATCAAAAAATGGCGGCCATTTTGATTTTTTTAGTTACTGAACCGATTGCTTCCAAAATCGATATCTGAAGTCTCCTCAGGTCACTAATCACGAATCCGTTGTCAGAATTAAAAAAGCGGCTGGCATTTTGTACTTTTTAGTTACTAAAACAATTGCTTCCAAAATTGAGGGTCCCTGAGTTCCCTAATCACGAAACCATTGTCAAAATTGAAAAAAGTTGCCGCCATTTTGAACTTTTTAGTTACTGGACCGATTGCTTCCAAAATTGATATCCGAGTTTCCATGAGGTCCCTCATCACGAATCTGTTGCCTGACTTGAAAAAGCGGCCGCCATTTTAAACTTTTTAGTGACTGGACCGATTGCTTCCAAAATCTGGGGTCCCTGAGGTCCCTTATCACGAAGCCGTTGTCAGAATTGAAAAAAATGGCCACCATTTTGAACTTTTTAGTTACTGGACCGATTGCTTCCAAAATCGATATCTGAAGGTCCCTGAGGTCCCTTATTACGAATTCATTGCCCGAATTAAAAAAAGTGGTCGCCATTTTGAACTTTTTAGTTACTGGACCGATTGCTTCCAAAATCGATATCTGGCATCTGATACCCTGAAGTCCCTTTCAAGAATTCGTTGTGAAAATTAAAAAAAGTTGCCGCCATTTTGGTCTTTTTAGTCACTGGACCAATTAACATTTTAATTCTGACAACAGATACTTGAATAGGGACTTCAGATATAGATTTTGGAAGCAATCGGTTCAGTAACTAAAAAAATCAAAATGGCCGCCATTTTTTGATTCTTACAACGGATTCTTGATCAGAGATCTAAGGTACCTTCAAATATCGATTTTACAGTATTGAAGTAATGTTTCTACGTAATGGCATTCTCTTTCATTTAATTGTCAAGTATTGTGACAACCCTTGGTACTGTGATCAGTGACTGTGAAATCGGCGATGACGCGATTATTATAGGCGTTGGAGGACTGTATGGATTCTTACACTGTGGTATTACGATATGGAATGCGTTCTCGTGAGTCGCTCCGAGATAAGTTTAAAGATATTAATATATTGACTTTCCCATTTATGAAAATATAATGTATGTTCGTAAAAATCTGCATCTCTTTTCACTGAATAGTGACAGGCACAGTCGTAATCTTCGGAATAGGAATAAACTTCAAGTAACTTATACCAGACTTAGCAAAATCAATAATTCATTTGTGGGTCAATGCACACTCATATATAACAAACTAGCTGTTTCCCGCGGTTTCACCCGCGTAGACAACGTTTCTATGACTTTCCGAGGGTGCGCAGTGCGCGAGCCGCAAGCGGCTCGCGAGCGTGGTAAAAAGTAGCCTATGTCTGAATCCAGGTCCTAATCTGTCTACCTACCAAATTTCCGCCAAATCCGTTCAGTAGTTTTTGCAGGAAAGCGTAACAGACAGACAGAGTTACTTTCACATTTATAATATTAGTAGGGATTAGTAGGGATTACCTGTTGATGTCTTAAATTTGTCAGAAAAACAGTTAAAAATTGTGTCAAAAGAACTCTTTGTAAAAAAGGTTATTATAAGGCATCCGAATATTTATATGACAAAAATGTATTGGTAACGCTACTAATCCTAATAAATAGTATTAAAATGAAGATCAAATAAAGAATTGACGTGAAAGCGACAAGACATGACAAGTATTAGTAGTACTTTTAATAAATATTTTTATCTTAGCATTGACATGAGTGGTGCACGCTCGCTTAAATGTTCGTGTGGATGGTGGCGCATCGGGAGCCGGGTCGTTCCTTTCCCTCTAATATGGTTGAGAGGAGCGATGGCTGACTCTCGCTTTATATTCGTAACCGGGTGCTGTCCGTGTGAACTGGCCTACACTTGTCAAAGGCTTTCATGACATTCAATAATTTTAATGTACCTATAACTTCTCGTGTCATGTTGTTTTCATGTTCGAATTAAAGAAAGTGGCCGCCATTTTGAAGTTTTTAGTTACTGGACCGATTTCTTCCAAAATCGATATCTTGGGGTCCCTGAGGTCCCTTATCACGAATCCGTTGCCCAAATTGAAAAAAATGGCCGCCATTTTGAATTTTTAATTACTGGACCGATTGCTTCCAAAATCGATATCTGAAGGTTCCTGAGGTCCCTTATCACGAATCCGTTGTCAGAATAAAAAAAAATGGCCACCATTTTGAACTTTTTAGTTACTGGACCGATTGCTTCCAAAATCGATATCTGGGGTCCCTGAGGTCCCTTTTTTTTGAAATTTTGAGTTACTGGACCGATTGCTTCCAAAATCGATATCCAAAGGTCCCCGAGGCCCTTATCACGAATTCGTTGCTCCAATTAAAAAAAGTTGCCGCCATTTTGAACTTTTTTTAATTTTCACAACGTATTCTTAATAAGGGACTTCAGGGACCCCCAGATATTGATTTTGGAAGCAATCGGTCCAATAACAAAAAACTTCAAAATGGCGGCCACTTTTTTTAATTGGGGCAACGAATTCGTGATAAGGGACTTCAGGGACCCCCAGATATCGATTTTGGAAGCAATCGGTCCAATAACAAAAAAGTTCAAAATGGCGGCCACTTTTTTTTAATTGGGGCAACGAATTCGTGATAAGGGACCTCAGGGACCCCCATATCGATTTTGGAAGCAATCGGTCCAGTAACTAAAAATTTCAAAATGGCGGCCATTTTTTTCAATTCTGACAACGGATTCATGATAAGGGACCTCAGGGACCCCCAGATATCGATTTTGGAAGCAATCGGTTCAGTAATTAAAAAGTTCAAATTCAACATCAATTTGATTATGTATGTCATATTCGTAAAAAAAACACCCCAATAATACCTATAAAATGATCCATATCAGGATCTTCAAGGCGAGAGTGACTAGGCATTATTTGAGTTTTTGTGTACCATCCTCGACTTCATCGTCACTTACCATGATGAGATGAGAATGAGATGTCGTATAACTCACACAAAATTTTAATTTTAAAAAAGTATTAATAATTATTATAATTATATTATATTTATATAATATATTATTAAAAAACATTTGTAGCAAAATTATTAATTTGGAATTTATTAAAAACTAATTTCAACAATTTTTTTTAATATTTATTTAAATAATATCAAATAATTTATAATAATTTTCAAAAATTATGAACCTAAATAAATCAAAAGATAATAATTAGCCGTGCATGAATGATTGATAATAAAAATGTAACGTAACGACCCTTAATGAATGGGCCCACCGCACCATACAAACAACAGACAATGGTCTAGTGGGCCCTACCCGCCCCGCAGCCCCCACACGATTGCGCTGTCTGACGCCCTCCGTCGGACGACTGTATGGATTCTTAGACTGTGGTATAATTATCTTACAAGGTGCCTATGTTCGGTGATGGGGTTCAACCACAAACCTGACTCCTTCTCAAACACCGCAATAAGACGCGCCCGCTCTGTCATATTTGAAGAGGCAGCCAAGAGCCCCCATTGCACCTCCCTGCAAAGCGGCTTGTTCCAATGTCTCTGTGAATGCAAAGACGTAGGGAAACTTATGTACATTTCCATTGCGATTATTGACATTCCTAATTTTATTTTATTTTATCCGTTTTTAAGTATTTTTAAAATGTGATTTTGACATGTAATTTACAAACTATGAATAAATGGATTATGGATTATCGCCGCCGCCAAGAGTTCTCCACCTGTCGAGTGACACTTCTTGTTGGGCGACTTCAGCGGAGTCCAAAGACGAACGGACAATGTCGGCAAAGAGATCACTGCAGCTAAAGGCCAGAAAGGCGGGCAGAGCAACGAAAGACTCCTTGCGTATACCAAGACCTTCAGGAAGAACCGGAAGCGAAGCCTGTATCTACGCTTTAGACGTAAGCTGACGATTTAGTATCTTTGTGAGAAGATTAGCATTGCAATCGTCCTCGGTCGGTGGCTCAACCAGTAACGACTCGGTCCTCCTAACCAGAGGTATCGGGTTCAAATCCGGACGGCCAATGTACTAATGAGTTTTTCGAAACTTATGTACATCTACTTACCGCTTTAACGGTGAAGGAAACATCGTGAGGAAACCTGCACAACTGATTTCAGATGTGTATGAAGGTCGCGTTGCACACGTCCGTAGATGTAAACACCGGGCAATCGCCGTCTGTCCCTTGGATAGCACGTAGAGCATGCATCCGGTTCTACCCGGTTCCAAAAAACCCGGGCATACCCGGTTCATAGCTGGCTAAAAACCGGTTCAAAAATTTAGATACCCGTTTCTACCCGGTTCTTGTCAATAGAGTATATTTGCATAGAAACTTACCTAATTACCTTTTTTTGCAAGTGATTATTCAGATTTTTCTAGGAATAACAAACTACAACGTGCTGTAGGCCATGTACAGTTATGGAAACGTACCAAGTTTTATAAAAATCGTTAGAGCCATTTGTGAGTAAAAAAATTACACATAGTTGATTTTTTTAACCTCATGATTAAAGTTAGCGAGTTCCTAAATTCTTATTATTTAATTTGCATAGCACATGCCACACAACTGGCAATAGTTGACGACATGTACAAAAAAACGATTCAAGATGAAATTGAATATACTTTTTCAGAAATTCAGCTTAAAGCTTAAACTTTAAACGTAATATCATTTTTACGGTGCTATTATCAAAAAAAAAAGACAGGAAGTGTTAATTTGTTTTTACCTGTGATAAAATAAGTCTGATTTAATTTTCTTGATTATTTGATTTATTTTAGATTCTGAAACTTGTTAATGTAGTACGTATGAACAAGACGAGCTAGTATTTTTTAAAATATAATTGGATGACTATATAATAATAAAAGTTGTAACACATTTAAGTGGTTATATACATATCAGCATTAGTACCATTCAAATTAATATCTAGTTTTATTTTGTCCTAAAGGGAATTTTTTTTTGAACCGAACAGAACCGGCTACCCGGTTCTGCGCGGGACCGAAACAGGAAAACCCGGTTCTTAGATACGGACCGGTTCTGCATCCTCTAATAAATATTATCTTATCTTATATAATACCACGATTAATCCTGAAACTTCCACAGGTGGCAACAGCGCATGACATAGGTAAACTGTGACACAAATAAGCAAAACTTTAGAATATTTATAGCCATGTTTGAATCAATGTTACGAGTAAGTAGGCGTTCAAAGGATTCTTGAAATTTATCTACTTGTTCTTGTATGAAACCTGAGAAGTATTAAATTCAAGTCTTATAATTAAAACAGAAGCCTTACCAACTTTAAGATTGGTTTTAATTAACAAACCCTTTGTATTTCATAATAACAATGTAATTAAAATTTGAATCCATATAGAGGGTATTGTCGGTGCGTAACGGCTAGGGCCGGTACCTTCTGTCTGGGAGATCGTGGTTCAAATCCTGCCACGTACCAATGTGTTTTCGAATTTCGATTTCATATGTAAGTTTATTCGACGACGCTCTTACGGTGAAGGAAACCTGCACACATACGCCTACTGCGAAGAAATTCGAAGGTTCTGTGTGAAGTTGACCAACCCGCACTGGGCCCGCGTGGTCGACTTAGTCCTGATCACCCTAGTTCAGGGTAGGCTCGAGCCCCTCGGTGGGGACGTATATGTGCATCAGCTCAGCGGCTTTCCCCCTCTATCGTTAAGACAATTAAAATAAAACCTAACACCCCAAAAAAATAATTGAGTTCTAAAAAAACTTACAGTGCCATCTATCTATCCATCATGATGATGATGATGATTTACAGTTTAATATTAACAACGTAATTCAAACAAAGAAACAATTCGTCTCTGCCCAAATCTACTTATTTTTATAAGACTAGATGACTAGCTAGGGAATGGCGGAAAACAAGCCCAGACATTATTTATTCAATTTTGTATCTTTTATTCCCGGAAAGGTGCGTAAGAAAAATGACGGAAAAATCTGCCACCAAGTGTGTAACTCACGCAAAGTGTAGGGTTACGGAGTGATTACTTGAAAACTGCTTATCACAGTCTACCTTAATTGTTTTCCTAGGTTCAATAGGTCAGAAACACCAAGGATACGTTTTCAAATCTTTTGAGGAACTATATCTTGGGAACGGCTCAGCTGGCAAAAATATGTTGTAATAAGCACTACTTCATTTAAAAAGACAGTGGGTCTTTTTGTAAAAATATGTTGTAAAAAGCACTATTTCATTTAAAAAGACAGTGGGTCTTTTTGTAAAAATATGTTGTAAAAAGCACTATTTCATTTAAAAAGACAGTGGGTCTTTTTGTAAAAATATGTTGTAAAAAAGCACTATTTCATTTAAAAATACAGTTGGTCTTTTTAAATGAAATAGTGCTTTTTACAACATATTTTTTTCAGATGTGCCGTTCCCAAGATATAGTTCGTCAAAGGAGTTGAAAACGTATCCTTGATATGACACACGGAGAGGTAAAAAACTTTTTTGAAATATTTTTAGTTGCTCATCAAACAACTATTCACCTATCAATTTATTTTCATCATTTATTTATGACAATCATAAAAATACTGAATGCACATCAAAGTGTCTATCCTTCTCAACTGGACTAGAGGTAAGCGAGCGAAGCGAGCGATAATAGATTTGGTCAGGTTTGATTGATCTCGTGAGTGGCGGATCTGACTTACGAAATAATAAAACAATTTTGCTTAAACCAGATCAACACTATATACTTTAGGTAAATAGTGGTGCGCCGCGAACCTAAATTGTTGCTTAATCCCTACTAATATTATAAATGCGAAAGTAACTCTGTCTGTCTGTTACGCTTTCCCGCAAAAACTACTGAACGGATTTGGCTGAAATTTGGTAGGTAGACAGATTAGGACCTGGATTAAAACATAGGCTACTTTTTACCAGCGGCTCGCGCACTGCGCACCCTCGAAAAGTCATAGAAACGTGGTCCACGCGGGTGAAGCCGCGGGAAACAGCTAGTTAATTATATTTTGAGTTAACTTTCATGGGAAATGGGATCCTTTTATTATACAAAAAGTAGTTTTTTTATTTAAGTTTAAATACTACCCAATTTTTTTCATGCTGCTTTAACTTTTTTTGCACCCCTAAATAATTGTTTCACAAAAGGAATTGAGTTATTATTTGAAAAGTATTCGAAATGGTAAACTGTAAATCTTATAGACATAACAATATGTGGGTGCAGTAAAAACTACTTTCTTTTATATTGGGGGGGGGGGTATTTTTTTGTTAATGGCCAAAATAATTTATGTTTGCTTATTTTAGTAACGTCTTGTATCTGCATTTTTTCAGAATTGCCAGATTACTGCCTATTAAAATGCCCAAAATTTTAAATTTCTTTTCAATATTTTTCTAAGTCAGGAGAACGATAAAAGAGCACATACAATCCTGAATCCTACTAATATAATAAACGCGAAAGTTTGTACGGATGTTTGTTACTCTTTTACGCGTAAGAAGCGTCGGTGGCTCAACCGGTAACGACTCAGTCCTCCTAACCAGAGGTCCCGGGTTCAAATCCGGGCGGCAAATGTACCAATGAGTTTTTCGAAACTTAAGTACATATACTTACCGATTGCTTTAACGGTGAAGGAAAACATCGTGAGGAAACCTGCACATCTGTTCCAGTAGTGCATGAAGGTCGCGTTGCACACGTCCGTAGGTGTAAATCTAAATGCCCTACACGTGACCGCGGGTGATGCTAAGTGCAACACCAGGCAACCGCCGTCTATTCCTTAGATAGCACGGTTAATTGTGCCACACGATAAGAAGAAGAGACTCTTTTACGCAAAAAATACTGAACTTATCTGGATGAAATTTGGTAGTTAGACAGATTAGAACGTGGATTACCTAATAGGCTACTTTGTTCCACGCTCTGGAGTTGTTCTCGCGTACTTCGCACTCTTGGAGACAGTTATAGAAACTATGTTCGCTCGAGCGAAGCCGCTGCCAAAAGCTAGTAGAATATAATTTCAGATGTAACTGGGTAATCACATAGTTAAAAAGTTAGAAATACATCACTTTGGATCACTTTTGCATCAAAAAAAGTTTAGCAAGTTGATTTTAACGATACCTCACTCGAAGTGGTATACACTCAATAAAAAAATTCATCTCTTACGTAAAGGGACTTACCAATTGTGAATAAAAAAAAAAAAGGGAAAGTATATATATATTATATTAGTACTAACATACAGTATGGACACTCCCTGCTGCTCTCTAGATTGCCACCTCACCCCCTTGTTACCCAGATTGATACAGATTGGTTACAGTTTGGTTGTCGAACGTATAGGATTTCGCCATTTTGTTTGTTCCGTCATTTCTTTTTTGAAATGTAATTTCTGGCCCGTTGTATGAAGTGTCCAGGGTGTGGTATAGGGGAGGTTACCCTAATGTTATTTTGACATTCTGACCACATTTTGAATTTCGTGCCATAATTTTACATATGTGCCGTAGGCTTAATAGTGACAGGGAAAATTTACAGTGACAACACGGATAGACAAACGTACGGGTGGACTTACGGAAATAAATAAATAAATAAATATTCTGGGACAAATCACACATGGTCATCTGGCCCCAAAGTAGGATTCCCTGTGTTATGGGTTACCAGAGACTGATATACATACTTATATACGTTTAAATACATACATATTACATATATAGATATTTAACACCCAGACACAGAGCAAACAAATCTGCTCATCACACAAATGCTTGCCCTGGGTGGGGATCGAATCCACAACCCTCGGATCAGTAGTCAAGGGCACTAACCACTGAGCCACCGAGTCAGTCCCGTTGGATATAAATAAATTATAAGGGTTCTGTTTTTGGGCCATTTGTCTCCGGAACCCCAAAAATGGTAACAAGCCGTTATTCAGGTCGGGGGAGTTGATACCCACTGTTTGGGTCAACCGACTGGATGAATTGGTTTGTGTCTGATGCTGTTCTAAATTGCAAATGTTTTGTTTATTTTGCTAAAGGGAAATTTAGGTAGGTTTTGACCAAGTGCGTTAACAAGGGTATTTGTGACAGTCCTTCTTCCCTTGTCAGTCGTCAGTCGTGTAGTAGGCAGTGCCAGTCTCGTATCGCAGTAACCAGTGAACATGAAGTAGGGCTTCAATAATTCGGACCTGCTGTAATCCGGCCGAACGGTTCGCGCGGCCGCGGCAGCCACAGCCACAGTATACTAATGTCGCCGGAATATTGTCAAAACCGCGATATTACAATCTCACTACACTAAATTCAGTTAGATTATAATACGACGGTAAATTGTCAATCGACTTACAATTTCACGGCTCGTCCGAATAAAACCGATGATTACTTATTCTGCGAAGTATTCTGCTACCCAGCTACCAGTGAAGCTCTTTCTCTGTTTAATCAATCAAACCTTACTGAACCTAACATCGCTCGCTTCGCTCGCTCATTTATAATGATAATCACTTCGCTTAGTGTTATTGTAATGTCACTAGTGAGTTTACAATGACACTAGTGAAATTGTAAGCAGTATGATACGGTTCACAATCTTTCGACAGTTCACAATCTCGCGAGATAGATCCCGTTAGATTAAAATTTAACTTATATAAAAAAATACAGTTGTATTGAGAACCGTCTCATTTTTGAATGTCGGTTGAAAATAGGTGAAAATTGATCATCCCGCAAATTTTGTTCTGCAACTTTGATGAAATCACATTTTTTTTCCATTTTTCGTACAAATCGGTCAGCTGAATAAACGGTTTGGTAAGAAAAATCCAATAAAAATTTTGCGATTTCAGAAAAGTTGTAGAACAAAAGTTGCTCAGTTTGATGAGTACAAGCCCACCTTAAAGTATCACCACACCTTATGTTACACCCTGTGTACTAGTACTAACTGCAGCATAATTTAATTAAAGTGGGTTAAATATTATAACAATGCAGTATTGCTTTTGCTACATTAATGGCGCCCGAACTTGTTAATTTACTCCTGTTTTTTGGTATATCCTTTTCCCGAATCAACCTTAATTTTTCTGTCGTTGGTCGGTGTGTTCGTTACTCGGTAACGACCCGTTATTTTTGCCAAATTGGACTATTTTTGACAAAGATGGGACGGGGTGAGTTTTTGTACACTCACGTTGTGCTGGAGTTGACACTATCGAACCCCAATTTTGTATATGCCTTCGACCCTTTATGTTTCCTATATTTGGTAGCTTATCGCGTTTTCAGACTTCCGGTGTTGATTTATTCGAAAGTCGGAATCGTCGCGCATCCGCAGTGACCATCTCGGTTCATATTTATGGTAGGGTACCAATACGATTTTTAACGTTTTAAGGTGTTACGTCTCCAGAGACTTATCGCAATATTTAATTTGCGGTTTGAAATTTTTTAGGATCGTGATTATACTTTGCGGTTTTCTAAGCGTCTTTTCACACGCGTCGGTTTTTCCCGGCGTAATGGCACTAAACCACCTTTTTTGTGGTTAATTGTCTTCGTGTTGATTTTTTTGTCTTAGCCCGCGTATTTTCTTACGGTTCCTATAATTTTTGTGGAGTGTCGATGACCAATCGATCGAAAGTCGGGTCTGACTTCTTAATTGTGTCTGTTGACTTTCGCTGTGGTTCACTTTGTCGGGTATATAATGATATACCGAAAGAAAAAAATATGCTAGCAATAAAGAGGAAGAAAATGGAAACCCTCCCGAACCAAAAATTAGGAAAAAGTTAGTATCCTTTACAAAAATATCGTTGATAAGAAATTGAACTCCCAATAAGCGCGAGAACTTATTAAGTTATAAAAGAACTTATTAAGTTCTCGCGCTTATTGGGAGTTCAATTTCTTATCAACGATATTTTTGTAAAGGATACTAACTTTTTCCTAATTTTTGGTTCGGGAGGGTTTCCATTTTCTTCCTCTTTATTGCTAGCATATTTTTTTCTTTCGGTACGTTTAGCTTTTAACAAGCCTGGTTTTTAACCTCAACACGTTTTACGAAGTTTATTCTTTTGAACTTTTTGCGTTTAACAGACCTATTATTTTTTTTCAACATTTCGCGTTTAACACCTATTATTTTCTTTTGAACCTTTTTGCATTTGACAGCCCTACATGCCTTTTGAGCGGTGTAGTCTCTTTTTTAGCTTCTTCGTTTTGTCCCTTCTCGTTGGACTTCTTTAACTTCTTCGTTTTGTCCCTTCTCGTTGGACTTCTTTAACTTCTTCGTTTTTCCTTTTAATCGGACCTTTCCTGTTGTAGTTTTCTTTCGATGTCTGTCCATTTTCCCAACTTTAGTTAAACTACTGTCGTTTAACTTGTTTCTTAGGTGGTTTATTCTTTTATGGTAGCCTGATTTTATTTTTCCTCTTCAGGGCTGTCCAACATCCATAGGGTTGTCCAAATTTCAAAAATTTTTGGACTTCTCGCCTTTTTTTTGTGAGTTTGTGGGTATTTTGAAACGCAAAGTATCGATTCAAGCCGATCTTCTTTCTTGCGTTTCATAATTAAATTCTCTTTTGATCTTGTTCGTCTATGAAAATAGAATTTGAAAATGATTGCGAGCTTGACAAGAGTGAAACAATTGATTACTGATGACCGTTGGTCGAAATAGGTGTTTCGATGAAAATAATTTAAAGTTCTGTAATTTTTCTTTTTGTTTTCAAGACCTCCTATATTTAACAGGGGTTAGTGATTTATGCTTAGAGACAGCTATCCATTTTTATTTGTTGCCGTTGCGAACTAAATTTTTATTTATGTTCGTAGGGTCTTCCACCCGGCCCGAACGTATCAGTATTAGGTACCCTGGATTACTGCTAGTCTACCACCGGCGTTTGTTTCGCCGCTCCGCAACTGCCTGCCACTTACCCAAAGGGAAGTGGAACTTTTGTTTCTATCTAATTTTAAGAACCATTGAAGTTGGTTGTCACTGGTGACCAAACACTACTACTGGTGATCAAGCATTACGACCTGCCGCGCCATTTTGTTATCACTGGTGACCAAGCACTGCTACTGCCCGGCAAGGTTCTGCTGTCTTCCTCTAAGCGCAACTGCTGGCCTGCGTGGTCTCCTGTTTCCGTTTACTATGACAATTTTGCGTTTAGTTTAAAATTATTAAGAGTATTGTACACCCAAAATTTTTCCTACAACTTTGGGGGGTAATTTGGACACCTAATAAATTAACTCCATTTACATTTTTAGGAATTTATTCTTTTTTACACCAGGGGGGACGATCGATCGTTACCTAACCTTTTTTTTATATTTTAAAATTATGTAATGTGTTGTTTTTATATTTTTAGTCTATTTCTACGGTCATCCACTTGTTTACGTCTTTACCCAATTTTTTCTAATCTTATAAAATAAAAATATTTCATATTACCCCAAAATTTATTTTCTTTCCGAAATTCATATTTAGGCTGCGAGTAAAA
Source organism: Coleophora flavipennella (assembly GCA_947284805.1). NCBI lineage: Eukaryota > Metazoa > Arthropoda > Insecta > Lepidoptera > Coleophoridae > Coleophora > Coleophora flavipennella. Next base: position 5,486,504 of record OX369302.1, read on the forward strand.
ATTCTACATATAATGTAGCGAAAGCGATACTGCATTGTTATATTATTTAACCCATTTTAATTAAATTATGCTGCATAACGTACCACAACTGAGGCGGGTGAGGCGTAGTGTTTGTGTACTGCCCGGACTATTTTCCGATCAAAATGGTCGGAATATTACGGACTTTTTACCCGACTGCGCTATCGGAAGTGTATGTATGTATATTTGTTTATTTCTTTGGCACACTCTGTAGCTTAAATGGCTTGATGGATTTTGGACTGCGAGTTGTCTGTAGATTCGCCTTGATCCCGTCAATGACATAAGATACAATTCGCAAAAAAGAGAGGTCAAGTTCTCAGGCAGTCAGGTTTTTAATTTTTAATTAATTCGTTTAGTTCTGAAGTCTTCCTTTAACTTAATGTTTATTGTTTACTTCACTTATTACTTACATTTATTATCTATCAAATGTTATTAAACCGAAGATTCTGTATTCTGTGTTAAAAAGTTGTGTATTGACGCCTGGATAATTCGGTAGGGCCTGGATTTTCGCCCGACCGGTACCAGTCGCACAAAGACACTCCGGCAGTGCCGACAGAAATGAAAACTTTAACTTCTAAAATAATGAAGAATGTCTCAAAAGGGCTTTTACCCGGAGACGTTAACACGTGTTGTTACAGTGTCACGAGTTCAATGGTTTTTTTCATTTAAGAAATGTCAAACGCGCCTAAAGAAGATTTCACTTCAAAAATCTGAAGTGTTTAAAATATACTTTTAGTCTGCCCAGATTAAACCTGAGTTAATAAACCGCTACCTTTTCTATCCACAATTGGTAAACCCTTGACATCACCTCACCTGATGTTAGGTGACGATGACGCAAAGCAATGGAGATCTTATCTTGAAGCCGGAACAAATCAATGCTGTTAATATTGATGCTTGGCAGCAAGACTTAGATAAGATGGTGGTAGCTAGCAAGGCGGACTTAGAAAATTCCATTCCTGCAACAAAACCAAGTCATACAAATTGAGACTGTCGGGAATCAAACCCGCAACCTCCTAATGTTAAGCTAATAGACAAACGTTACGCCACGGAATTACTTCAGACAGACACAAGTATTTTTTTAAAGAGTATATTAACGTCTCTGGGTACAAAAGCCCTTTTAAAGTTTTGAGAAAGTCTTCATTTAAATAATCTTCATCATCGATATATATGTACTACGCAAGTCTATGATATTCATTTGTTTTTTGATTTGCAATGCTGGTGCCGGTGCATTACAAATCTTCTCTGGACTTCTTGACAGCATTTGAAGCAGCCTCATTCTGAGGTGGAACACCCGGTTTCTGTAGTCTATAAAACTGCACCCAGTGTAAATTGGGTTTTCATGTTCTCATTCATTTTATTTTCTTGTTGTTCACATTGCTCACGTGCACTAGACGATTTTCTCAAAAACGCAACACTTTTTGAAACAAATTATAGCAGAAAACAATGCAAAAATAATAAAATAAAATAAAACGACGGATGCTTTCACCATAAAATTAAGCAAAATTAAAAATTTTGAAAAAAACCCACGACGGTAAAAATCTCATCGAAAAAGAATAAAATAACTCAAAACCCCCGACTTAACCCAATTATTATGTAACGAAATATTATAATAGACGTAAAAGTTCTTTCTAAAAAAGAGTTGTTATCTCGAGAAATCGGTAATAGATATACTTAAGTACCTAAACAATGAATATCGATGTGTAGAGTTTTTTTCCTAAAGTGTCTGTTTCTCGAAGATATAGTTAGATGTAGCGATGATAATTTTACCATAATACATAACCGAGGAATATCCGTCGGGGGCTGCCATTAAACCAGCTAAAGTTTTTCTAGTGACGTGAATACAATAATTGAAGAATTGTAGATGTTTAACGACGACATAAAATACACTTATGAGTATGATTAATTTTTTGTTGAAATTTCATATAGGAAAGGCAGCCCCCGACGGATATTCCTCGGTTATGTATTATGGTAAAATTATTATCGCTACATCTAAGTATATCTTCGAGAAACAGACACGTTAGGAAAAAACTGTAAACATAGATATTCATTGTTTAGGTACATAAGTATATCTATTACCGATTTCTCGAGATATCAACTCTTTTTTAGAAAGTATTTTTACGTCTATTATAATATTTCGTTACATAATAATTGGGTTTAGTCGGGGGTTTTGAGTTATTTTATTCTTTTTCGATGAGATTTTTACCGTCGTGGGTTTTTTTCAAAATTTTTATATTTGCTTAATTTTATTTCAGACTTTTTAGACAGCATATACGAATTTGCCCTCTAGTTTTTATTATTTGGGAACATGCATTAAGCTACCACGTACACATTGCTGAAAACAGAATTGTAATCGGACATTTCGTTTTAATTATATTGCAACATTGTTTTGCACTAATATTGTGGCGCCCCCTAGTGAGTAACAGCCATGACACCTGTCTAAGAACATGAGCTCATCAAACACAAACCCGTTATTGAAAACCGCATCAAAATCGGATCATTAGTTTAGAAGATAGGTGGGAACATTACTTTGCACAAACGCACACACAAACAAACATATCTCACCCTAAACGCATATACCTGCTCCGTTCCGTCGTGGGTAACAAATCCCGCCAAAGATTCAAGATTCAAGATATTTATTCAAAATAGGTGCAAATTACACTCTTTCTAATAGTCATAAAATAGTGATTACTTACATATTTTCATTCGTAAAAAATCAAGATATAAACAATCATTAGATAATAACGTCAAAATCCAATCCGTGATATAAAAAAACAAATAATGTCATAAGAACATGAAAACAATATGACACGAGAAGTTATATATTAAAATTATTGAATGTCATGAACGCCTTTGACATGTGTAGGCCAGTTCACATGGACAGCACCAAGTCACGAGTATAACGCGAGAGTCAGCCAAAAAGCTCATAGATCCAAGTTCCCCAGCGAGTGTTGCCAGTTACCGAAACTACAGGGCGGGACAGCATTATGTCTAAGGATTTAACTCTGGCACTGCCAGCAGTTAGCGCAAGCCTTCTTAGTATAATACGGGCTTAGCAGTTGTGTTAGCTCTATGCCACACACAGGAAAAGTTGGAAATAGTATTAGCAAAGAACACTAAATGATATAAGCATCATACGAGGTTTCTTACCTATTTGTACGAAAAGTGTTTTATTGGTTTTTAGGTTCCGTACAAAAAACAAAACGGAACCTTTTTGGATCACTCGTGCGTCTGTCTGTCCGTCTGTCCAAGCCAATTTGCTCCGAATCTACTGGACCAAATCAGGTGAAATTTGGTAGGATAGTGTGATCCTTTAACCCAAATACAGATGTGCAAAGAAAATAAATATTTTTTTTAAATAAGGGTTATTTTCGGGGGACAAATTAGGAAATTAAGAAAAAAGTTTTGGAAACCTTATTGTGTCATATAAATGAAAGGGCTTGTTGTCAGGATCTTAAATATATTTTTATTGTTATTGTGATATAAATATTTTTGATTTTATTCATGAAAGAAGACGAAAATTGACCATCCCCCCCCCCCCCCCCCTGTTCTCCAAAACTACTGAGCCTATTTTTTTTTTTGAAATACAAAATATACTTTATTGCTTGTAGATTACAGGACAACCTATAAGAATTATATCAAGAAAAAAAATTTAAACCCAATGTAATACGTTCACCTACGGAAAATAGTTCTAGTCATCATAGAAAATAGTCTATCGGTGTTCTACAGGATTCATTTCGGAAAGTGTGTCCTGGAGCTTCACGACCTCATTCCCCCTCTTCATTTCATCATTGAACGACCAGGTGCGGGGGGCGATTTCACCACTTTGTCGTTGATGTTCCCCTTCACGCACGAAACGTTTTGCTTCTTCGTTTATTATGCGTCTGTACTCTCCGATTCGTATAATTTAGGAATCTTCAAGACGAGAGTGAATAGGCACTTTTTGAGCTTGCATGTTACATCCTCGGCTGCATCGGCACTTACCATCAGGTGAGATGCAGCCAAATGCACTCAAATGTTTATTTAAAAAAAAGAAGTTCACTAAAACACCACTAGATTGCGCTAGTAGTAGTTAACTGAATGGAGTACTGCTCTCACGTGTGGGACGGATCGGCTCGTTACCAGCTATATGCCTTGGATTCTATCGACCGACGCGCTAGGAGACTCATTGGCGACGAGGAACTTGTATCAAACAGGCTCCAAAGCCTCGAAAATCTCCACAAAGTCGCCTGTCTATCGGTGTTCTACAGGATTCATTTCGGAAAGTGTGTCCTGGAGCTTCACGACCTCATTCCCCCTCTCCATTTCATCATCGGACGACCAGGTGCTGAGGGCGGTTCCACCCCTTTGTCTTCAATGTTCCAACTTTACGCACGAAGCGTTTTGCTTCTTTGTTCATCATGCGAATGGGCAAGGGTTGGAATTTCCTTCCGGCGTCTGTATTCCCCGATTCGTAAAATTTAGGAATCTTCAAACCGAGAGTGAATAGGCACTTTTTGAGTTTTTGTGTTACATCATTGACTGCATCGGTACTTACCATCAGGTGATGTGCAGCCAAACACACTCAATTTTTTATTATAAAAAAAATAACTTTCATCTTACTGTGAGGATTTCAAATGTGATATTTTGTAATTGACTTTGGCATTGTACGGAACCCTCTCCACGCGAGTTCAACTCGCACTTGGCTGGTTTTATTATTTGAATTCTCCATTCGAATAAGGTAGTTAATTCTCCTCCGGCCCTAAAGTAAACAACTCGGTTAACGATGTTTCAAACATCAAACGAAATAGCTTGGAAATAGAGTTATTGTCAACTCGTACTGCAACGTGGCTGTTACGTCAATCGCTGCGGATGAATCGTGCGAAAATTGTTGTTTTTAATTCATTATGTATTAAGTAAGAATTTCCAAAAAGTAAGAAAACATAAAGCGTGCTATGCTCGGAGTTTCTCTGCGTGATCGAATCAGAAACGAGAAGATCCGTAAGAGAACCAAAGTAACCGACATAGCTCTCAGAATTGCTAAACTTAAGTGGCAGTGGGCGGGGCACATTGCTCGTAGAACAGATGGCCGTTGGGGCAGTAAAAATCTCGAGTGGCGACCACGCACCGGAAAGCGTAGTGTAGGCAGGCCTCCCACTCGGTAGACCGATGACCTGGTGAAGGTCGCGGGAAGCCGCTGGATGCGGGCAGCGCAGAACCGGTCGTCGTGGAGATCCTTGGGGGAGGCCTATGTCCAGCAGTGGACTTCCTTCGGCTGATATGATGATGATGATGAAGAAAACATAATCATTTTATATTGTTTTTTGTTAAGAAGTTCATAAATTACCATTAAACCAAGATATCTCTTGCTCAACGCTTTACTTACCCATTTTAGACTATGCTGACTCGTGCTACTTGGACGTCAGGAACTCCTTAATAAGCTCGAGCGCTTACAGAATCTATGTATCTATGTATTTACCGCCTCCGTAGCCCAGAGGCAAAGTTTACTGGCTTCACACAGGAGGTCGCGGGTTCGATTCCCGGCGGGGTCATTTGTAAGACTCGGTTTGGTTGGTGGTAGGGCATCTTCTTAGCCCGCCTGGCTAGCTACCACCATCTTATCTAAGTCTTGCCGCCAAATATCAATGTTGATATCATTAATGTGTTCCGGCATGAATATAAGATAGCCAGTTCCCCATTGCGTTGGGGAATCTTGGTAAGCCCGCTTCCATCTTCGGCAACATCGTCACTTACCACCAGGTGAGATGTTGTCATGGGTTTACCAATTGTGAATAAAAAAAATCCGATTCATGTTTGGGTCGCGTAAATTTGATCACGTCTCCCAGTTCCGTAATCAGCTAAAACGGCCCCCATACATACACACCCTCTGTCTCCTCTTTAACATCTAAATATATATAACTCAAAGGTGACTGACTCACTGACATAGTGATCTATCAACGCACAGCCCAAACCACTGGACGGATCGGGCTGAAATTTGGAATGCATGTAGATGTTATGACGTAGGCATCCGTTAAGAAAGGATTTTGGGAAATTCCCACGGGAACCTCAAAAATCGGGATCTGCGCGGGCGAAGCTGCGGGCATCCACTAGTCCTCCATAAACCTACCTCTCCTAGTTACCTGCGCTTGGAAGCGCCAGCCAGAACCACAAACCCGATCCTACTAAAAACGCCTCCTAAACCCTTCCATAGCATTGATTTTTACTCTCACTCCTTCTCTGTCCATGCAGTCAGGTTGTGGAATTCTGTTCCTCACGAAATCCACGATTGCGAGAGCCTGACCCTGCCCTACACTTCACTACATATATATATATATATATATATATGTGTATTTAATAAAATTTATTATAAAAATCATGAATTTTACACTACTGTATTATTATATTAAATTCTTTAATATCTTCTTTATTTGTTTACCTGTCTGCCGTTTCAATTAAAACCAACCTTTTCCTGGGTTTGCTGGAAGAAATTTCTTATTAGACTTTCTTTTAGGCCTGTTATATCTTTTATTTGTACACAATAAACTGTTAAATAAATATACGAGATTTTAACTGCTGAAAAACCGATAAGGGGAAATGGCGGCTCACGCGAAAACACATGAAGTGAAAACTGATAAAAACTGCGTATATCATAATGTTTTGATTATAATTGCAGCAGTTCTATGGTTAAAACTTGAAAAAAAACCGGCCAAGTGCGAGTCTGAAACGCACACATAGGGTTCCGTAGCATTATACTAGATGGCGCTAGTACAAAGGGTTCCGTACTATCATACAAGATGGCGATGGTTTCTTCACGTTTAAAAATAACACGTTTTTGTATGAAGACCCCCTTATTTTTTCAGTTTTTCTAATTTTTTGTGGTCAGCGGCAACAGAAATACATCATCTGTGAAAATTTCTGATCGAAATGACGTCTTTTAGCTAACCATTGCCTTGTGCTCCAAACTTAACGTGTACGCAAAGATTCAGCTATACAGGTACCAGCTCAACCAGAAATCGAGAAGTAGTACTAATTTAGTTTCCAAAATTTGTCCCAAACTAACTAACTAACACGGCAAGTTAATATTAAGCTTGTAAAATCGTTAAATCGCTGTCAGTGCGCTTAGCAACCATATCGGTAAGCCAAACAAAAGACGTTCCAAATCAAAACATTGAAAAAAGTTCTCATCACTGATGATGATGATTTGACTGGTTTACAATACACCCACACTACCAGTCGTGACGCTGTCTATTATCGCATTGGAAACTTTGATGGCAGAGATCTCGATCTTTCTCAGCAATTACAAAAAAAATATGAAAGTGATATTTTGTAACCTGATTCTTCATTTCAATGACTTTTTAGGAACGGTGCGTTCCTACTTGACGAGAGCAAAGGGAGATATCTCCGCCAGGCGAGGTGGTATGCCTGGGGTCCGGCCGTGGACCGATCATTGATGATCGGTATCTGTATATATACTCAGCGCTGAAGAAATTCTAAAAGCGCGTTCTAGGTGTCGTATTTCTTTTGTTCTCTCGTCGCTTGTGTTAATGTTCAGTGGCGGGTTACTGCAGTTGCCGCCACAACCTCATTTTGTCAGTTGCAGAAATACGATTCGTTAACTTTTATAACAGAAAAAAATATGTATCAAAGAATCCTCTTTTAAAACGGAGACATAAGCATATAACTGGCAAACTAGACCGATTTTGTACCTCTAAATTTTCTTAGTCGATTAGTCTAAACTTACACTGCAATATGCCAGTTGGATTTTTAAAAATTAGTTGTAGTTTTTAGTTGAAAAGAAAAGACATTGAAAAACTGCAAAAGTGTGGTTATTTTCTTTACGCGTAAAGAAAAAGACATAGACAACTGTTTAAATTAATGCCTCGCCTTAACAACCTGTAAATAAATAAAAATAAATAAATTTCTTTACTCAATTTCCTTGTTAAAAAAATGCTAACCACTGGGGGTCTCTTCCCAAGATCGGGGAGGTTTACACGGGGGCCAAGTCCGGGTGGGTGGAGGTTGTAGGGCTAGTAGCGTTCCCCACCACTGTCAGAAGTTTTTCAACATGCCTTTATGGCATCTGACACGGCTCAACGACTGCCATCTAGTGATAGAAACAGGCACCAAAGGCTTAACGTGCCTTACGAAGCACCAAACGGTCGAGAAGAATGCCACTAACAGTCAAACCCATCCAGGTAATGACCGCGCTTCTGGTCGGTTAACTTACGTGATCGGCACAACCATACAAGTGACACTGAGCTACAACCACTTCCTGTCTGTAGATTATGAAGGACAAAAAATCATACCAATTCAAAATTCTGAAACGATTTTTGCCAAAGGGGTTTGAAAATTTTTGTATAGAGACTGGCACAGTACCAGGTCCGTCATTTTCAAAACACCGTCGCACAAATAAACCTGTTTATTTGAATAGAGGCCATTTAGAGAAATAAAAAATATCATTTAGCATTATGTGCTTAAAAATCACGTTACGGGAATAATAGGAGTTAGAGAAATAAAAAGAAAACATTTCGAGTCATTCTGCAATTTCATGTCCAGTTATCTACGTAATGTGACTGTTTGTCTAAGTGTTCCATTCTACGAGCTATGTGCCCCGCCAACTGCCACTTAAGTTTAGCAAATCTGTGAGCCATGTAGGTTACTTTGGTTCTCCTACGGATCTGCTCGTTTCTGATTCAATCACGCAGAGAAACTCCAAGCATAGTACGCTCTACTGCCCGGAACAATCTAGAAAATATGTCCGTTGGGGCAGTAAAGTTCTCGAGTGGCGACTGCGCACCGGAAAACGTAGTGTAGGCAGGCCTCCCCCTCGGTGGACCGAAAACCTGGTGAAGTTCGCGGAAATCCGCTGGATGTGGGCAGCTCAAAACCAGTCGTCGTGGAAATCCTTGGGGGAGGCTTATGTCCAGCAGTGGACGTCCTTCAGCTGATATGATGATTATTATTATTCCGTAACATGATGTTTTAGGACACAATGCTAAATGACATTGTTTGTTTGTCTAAATATGCCATATCCAATTAGAAAATTCAGGTTTCATCATGCAAAACAATTTTGAAAAAAAAAATTATCCCCTTTTCAAAACAAATTCGTAGGCCGCTACTCAAATATAAATCAAATGAAACGACATTACAACAAGTTTAACGCAAAAACATGTCCCTTTGAAATGTTGGTCCTGATCTACGTTAGTTCATTCACATTTAACCCACATTCACTGTTTGGAGATAGTTTGGGGCAAAAACGCCACTCTTGCGAGAGGCGACCGCTTGGTACAGCCTAACCGGATGGGGCATAGAAAATGCAGCTAACCTTTATCCATGCGTGTACTCAGATCTTTCTCCGCGGGGGTCAAGAGCATAGCGTCGTTGGGACTTTAAAAACTCCAATTTGTCACTTTTGTCGAAATCACTTTTTTATACCAGATCTTTACAAAAACCCTCATGTGAATAACATCTTTCAAATGCTATTTATTTACTAGATTCAATATCTTCTATGTGCTTGCTAATACGAAGTTGCCACTTAAAATATCTTACGTCTCTAAGGATTTTATTTCTTTTTGTTTTAGAAATAAATAACTTAATATTGAAAATCGTGTGTTTTTGTTGAAAACTTAATTCCTAAATACATTTTAGATGTACAAGCTATAGTGTGATACCCAACGCACAACCAACTTCACTTATGTGTAGCAAAGAATGATTTTTTTATTTTTTTAACTACCTACCATACTACTTTTCATTTAAAAAGACAAAATCAAAGTAAAATGCATAAAACCACTTACCACTTGTTTTTGAAGTGAATCTTCTATATATATGGGGGGATTAGGATTTTTTCTGACACGAAAAAACGTTACGGCCGCGTGGAGGGGGTAAATAGAGAAAGGCTGGCGGCGGCGGCGGAGAGAGGTCAACTGCTGTATTCTTAGATACAGAAAAGTTGAGATAGAGATATAAAGCAGGTACTTAGCCTGGGCTACCTTTCGTACGCACCAACTCCCCGTCACATTTTTTTTATCTATTAAGCCACTTGTCCGTTGAAATTTCACTTCTACTACATTTTTTTTGCAGTTAGTATGCTTATACTTTTTTCAGTAGAAGGTTTTAATCGTTTACATTGTAAAGATGAATTTTACAAAAAGGAGTTCTTAAAGGCAATTACGAAGATAGATTTGATTTTTATCTAATAAGCAAAATTGCATCGGTGGCGTAACGGCTAGGTCTGCTTCCACCTGTCCGGGAGGACGTGGTTCGAATCCTGCCACGTACCAATGTGTTCTCGAATTTCGATTTTATATGCACGATTTCATAGGCTCTTAACTCGTAGAACGGATGGCTGTTGGGTAGTAAAGTTCTCGAGTGGCAACCGCGCACCGGAAAGCGTAGCATAGGCATTCCTCCCACTCGCTGGACCGATGATCTGATGGAGGTCGCGGGAAGCCGCTGGATACACTTATGGGTATGGCCGATGGGTTCACTTACGTGTGTCAGTGGCTCAATCGGTAACGACTCGGTCCTCTCAACCAGAGGTCCCGGGTTCTAATCCAGACGGCCAATATACCAATGAGTTTTTCGAAACTTATGTACATTTATCACCGATTGCTTTAACGGCGAAGGAAAACATCGTAAAAAAAACCTGCATATCGACTCCTGATGTGTATGAAGTTCTCGTTGCACAATTCCGTAGGTGTAAATCTAATCTAACACGTGACCGCGAGTAACGGCTAAGTGCAACACCAGGCAACCGCCGTCGTCTATCCCTTGGATAGCACGGTTAATTGTGCCACACGATAAGAATCACTTACGTCTTAGGGTCCAGACACACGGACTGCATTTCGACTGGAAGCCAGGTGTAAATTCGCAGTTTGAATGCAGTTCTCCTAGTTAGTTGCGCTTTAACTGCATCCAAACTGCGAATTTTCAGCTAGAATGCAGTCGGCGTATCCGGACCCTTAGCTAAAATTACTTTAGTAAAGCGGTGTTCTTGTAAATTTTAGTAGTGGAGTTTTTAAGTTTTCTTTTATGTGGATATTGAACAGTCGTATAACTGTTTGACCCCCCCCTATACCCCACTGAGTCCGTCCCTGCTCACGACCGCATGTTAACGGCGCAAATTTTGCCTGTTTTTGTCTGTCGGTCCGTTCTCCATACAACATTCTGATTAAAACTCGTGGCGCAACCAAATTTGAATCTAACACAAGGTTTTGCGCTAAAACTGAATTTCGCTGTGTTGATATGCAAATTTTGAAGTTATTCGTCGTAATTAAATTCAATGTGGGTGGTTTTAACTTTTATGCGCATTCGCTAGGGCCTTATTGGCCATATAAGAATTGTACTCGCACTAAAGAGTCCGAATTGAATGACAAAGAATTATACTTTTGTCGCTCACGTTGATTTTTTTGTTATTGATAATCGGTAAGCCATTGGCATCATCTCACCTCATGGTAAGTGACGATAATGCCGAAGATGGAAGCGGGCTTACCTAAATTCCCCAACGCAATGGAGAACTGGCTATCTTATCTTCAAGCCGGAACACATCAATGCTATTAACACTGATGTTTGGCGGCAAAACTTAGATAAGATGGTGATAGCTAGCCAGGTGGGCTTAGAAAATGCCCTACCACCAACCAAACCGAGTCTTACAAATTGACCCCATCGGGAATCGAACTCGCGACCTCCTGGTGTAAAGCGAATGGACTAACCATTATGCCACGGAGGCGGATGTCTTGATTTTATGTGAATTGTCATTGTCATTGTACTATGTAGTTTTGTGGAGGTACGGAACCGTCGGAGTGCTAGTCCGACTAGCACTTGGCCGATTTTCTTAACGTTTTTAACGTTTCCAATTATATGGAGAACATATCTCTCTCTTCATATTGACTTTCGCACATGACTGAGGATCTGGTTTGTTTCATTAATTTCAAAGTGCACGATTTGACTCCATCTGCTTCTTCGATCAGTTCATCTTGTTGGTGGTCGTCCACTTGGCCTATAAATTTTTGTAGCTGACTGTACTTATCTCCCTCAGATATTCATTGTCGGACGTAACGACGACAAGAAAAGTAGGTAAAATTGGAAGTGCTGTTACGTCCATTCGGGCGAAACTTTTTGGTCGTAACGACGAACGACTCTTTATCATTAAAGTTGCCCTTCTTTTTACACACTGTCATTCATCACCATGTCTCATTTATTATTATTATAATTATTCATCTATTCTCAGGTAACTTAGTACTAAAGTCCCAAAGAAATATAAAAACTTATAAAAATAACATTACATCAAGATTCAAGTTATTTATTCAAAATAGGAGCAAATTACACTCTTCATAATAGTCATAAAATAATAATAACATAAATTCATTTTTGAAAAATCAAGAAATAAACAATCATTAGGTAGGTAATAATTTCAAAATTGAATCCTAGAAATAAACCAGATTATGTCATTAGAACATGAAAACAATATGACACGAAAAGTTATTCATAAAAATAATTGAATGTCATTGATACCTTTGACAAGAGTAGGCCAGTTCACACGGACAACACTAGGTCATAGATACTATAAATAAAATTAATACATTATCGGTAGGTATGTTAGTATTTAACTTAACCCATGTTGGTAGTAATTGGTGACCCGTGGATTGGCATGGTGTTCTTCGACCAGAAGTCGGCGCTGGCGATGGTCTCCAGCAGAGGCTTCGGCACGCGCACCACGTACGACGTGAAGTGCACATAGTGGCGCGACTCAAGCGGGAACACACGCAGGCCATAGCCGGACTTCTGGAGGACGTACTCCGTCACGTCACTTCCATGACCAAAACATGCAAGGATCCGTTGTTGGCGGATAGAGGACAGCCTCTTTCGGATTTTCAGATAGTATCTAGACTATAGCGTCGGTGGCGTAACGGTTGGGGCCGGTACCTCCTGTCCGGGAGGTCGTGGTTCGAATCCTGCCACGTACCAATGTGATTTCTAATTTAGATTTCATATGTACGTTCATTCGACGCTTTCACGGTGAAGGAAAACATCGTGAGGAAACCTGCACACGCCTGCGAAGAAACTCAAAGTTTGTATGTGATGTCGACAAACCTGCACTGGGCCCACGTGGTCGACTAAGGCCCGATCGTCCTAACTCCCTTAGTCGTATATGAGCTGATATAATGATGATCTGCAGCAGCACCTACAGAAGTAGAAGCAAGTTTAACAGATTCCTAATGCATAGTAAGCGAAGTTCTTGGTGAAAACAATTGGATGGCCAGGTCTTTACGTATACATGTCTACGGATGTTAGTAAGTGAGGATAAATTAATCCATTCCCCGAAAAGAACCTTTGAGAATTTTGAGAAACTCTTTCTCTTGGCTCACTTTTGCCATTGGATATTGATTACGTATCCGTAATTTAAATATTGAATGTCCGATCTGGTGTGACTACGAGTCGGCAACGGTTCAAAAATATATTAGACTAGCCGTCCGCCCGCAGCTACGCCCGCGTTTTTTAAATTTTCCTGTGGGAATAAAATATTTTCCCGGGGTAAAAAGTAGCTTATGTCCTTTTTTAGGACCTAACCCTTATGTGTGCCATGTTTCATCTAGATCCGTCCAGTGGTTGAAGCGTAAAAGAGTAAGAAACATTCATACATACATTTATACATCCATACATACAAAATTTCACATTTATAATATGTATTATAGTAGAACTAGCTTTGGCCCGCGGCTTCGCCCGCGTGGACGTCGTTTTAATGACTGTCTTTGAGGGTGTATAGTGCGCGCGAGCGTGGACGTGGATTTTGTCCAGATCCCTCGGGAACTATTTCGGACTACTATGATTAGCAGTCTATGTCACTTCCCACCCCTTCAACCAATTCTATACAAAAAATCACAATTTCAATTAGTTGCTCCGTTGCGACGCCGACGTACGCGAGCGTGGAAATAAATTTTCCCCAGATCCCTCGGGAACTATGTCAGGATATGTTAATTCGTAAATTATGTCATATGCCACCACCTCAATCATCTCTGTGTAAAAAAATAGAACAATAAATAGTTAAATTATATATTCTATATTGCATACAAATATTTACATGATAATTTTGAACAAAAAACACGACTTAAAACAGGAAACTAAGGTTCCCCTCGATTTCTCTGGGATGCCATTATCAGGATCCTGGTTTCCTTATCATGGTACCACCCTTAGGATATCTCCTTTCCAACAAAAAAATAATCATCTTAATCGGTTCATAAACGACTGAGTTATCCGCGAACACACATAAAAAAATATATATATACGGTCGAATTGAGAAACCTCCTCCTTTTTTGAAGTCGGTTAAAAAAGACTTAGAAAGGACTCGCAGAAGGAGGTTCGCAGCTTCAACAGTGAACGAGATGGAGAAGAGTTTTGTATTGCAGCGTGGAACTACCAGAGCTTTGGTGACGCATAAACGTCTGGGGGGAAGGCACGGGTAGTAGGGGAGAAGTGGCATGAAAGAGACAGTTTTCTTTAAGGAGGAAAAAAGACTACTTACAATTAAAAAAATGTTATAATTTTATTTGTAAATTATTCTTTATTTATTTGAGCATGTAATTTCGTACAAACAAATCTTAAACAATATATAAAAATCAACGAAATATGCATTTCAAAAAAATGTGTCATTTGGCTCTTTCAAAACAATACTGTATTGAAAGAGCTGCTACAAGTTTTGAAAGAGCCGGTTCGTATTACAACGCTTAATTAAGAAAATAATCAAAAATAATAATACATGCGACATGAAAAAAACTCTTAATACAATTATAACAAATTTCTTTAAGTACTTACTAACATTTTTAAGAAAATTTTAATTCTAAATGACTGCATTTTAAGTAATCGTTTGTAACGCTTTAATCTTAACATAATTAATCAGTCATAAGTACATATACCTACTACATAACCTAACATATAGGCGGCTTTTTTATTAATAACAGTCTCTAAAATAAATAAAATATAAAACTTCTATCAAAACCAACATCAATAAATTTTCAGGAACTTCAAAAGTAATATTGCTTACTTTGAGCCGGCTTTTTCAAGGTCCATCCATCCGGCTCTTTCACTACTGGTTCCAGAAAAAAATATAACCTTCAAAATAACAACAATATCAAACCTTTTGCAGCTTAGTTTTTATGAAGCTATAAGGCCAAATATATGCACAAACTGAATCTATAATCCATTTGCCTGTAATTGTTAACAAAAAAATACCAAAAAATGACTTAAATGAAGCAAAAAATTACTTTTGAGTGCCAAAATCTTTGACTCGATGTACCGGCCGTCTGTCGGTTTCGGCGAACTGTCAAATGTTTGTGGGTGACGGGAAATCAGTGTTGCCACCTAAAAATAATATTGGCAACCAAATCTGTTCTAAAACTATCGAAATAATGCAAATGGCTCTTTCAAAACCTGGCTCTTTCATGCCCCTAGGTGGAAACAGGAGCGGAGATCATCAGTAAGGGAAGGATTTTTAAGAATTTTGTACATGAGTGTGAGGATATGTAGATTACGACGCTGTCGAACAGGGAGCCATTAGTCCCTTTGCGGTGTTAAAGAAATAAACCAAAAATAAGTATTTTTTCGGTTCCCTCAGGAACTGCATCGGACTACGCCATTCAAGGGATTAAAAGTAGCCTATGTCCTTCCCAGTGTTACAGGCCATCTGCATGCCAAAATTTATCAAGATTGGTCTAGGTATTGAAGCGTGAAAAGATAACAAACAATCAAACACATTTTCACATCCTACTATGTTTATAGAGACGACGGTCAGGGCTGGCTCTGATAAGAGCCGTTTTGGATCGCATGTAGTAGTTAGTGAAACCATCGTGGTGGAAGAATTCGCCGTTCAGGATTTAGGTTTTTCTGAACGTTGCCCGGATCGGAAAGGGCCATCGGAGCGGCCACTTTCTGGTCGAGATTGCTGTAGAGAAGAACCCATCGACACGAAAAGAAGAAGACATCCTACTATCTGAGTATATTAAACTCAAAGGTGACTGACTGACATAGTGATCTATCAACGCACAGCCCAAACCACTGGAAGGATCGGGCTGAAATTTTGCATGCAGGTAGATTATATGACGTAGTCATCCGCTAAGAAAGGATTTCGGAAATTCCCACGGGAACTGCGCGGGCGAAGCTGCGAGCACCCACTATTAATATTATAAACGCGATTTGTATGTATAGATGTTTGGATGTTTGTTACTCTTTCACGCAAAAACTGCTGAACGTATCTGGATTTAATTTGGTAGGTAGACATATTAGGACTTGGATTAATATATAGGCTACTTTTCTCCACGCACGCGAGCCGCTAGCGGCTCGCACACTGCACACCCTCGAGGACAGTCATGGAAACTATGTTCACGCGAGCGAAGCCGCGAACAAAAGCTTGTAATGCAATATTTATTTATTTTTTAAATGGGTCGTTTGGGTCTTTTATAACACTGATTACGGATTTCTCGCAACCAGTGATTTTTTTATGAATGTGAAAATATTATTAAATATTTTTTGGGTTATGAAGAATCAACAGACTATTCGCTTTACATTCTAAAAAAACAGGCGAGAAATAAATGATTTCAGGATCGTCCAAACAAAACATTACAAAAATTCTTCCCGTCTCGTAAACAAGTGGGAATGAATATTTCATTACTGTCGAGTAGCATTTTTTTAATTGCAACAATCTTGACAGGCACAGTACATAAATCTCATACAAGACCATAGTCGGATAAATAAAAACTCCTTAGTCTGAGGTTCGCTGGCTTGTTTTTGAACGGACCGGCGGCAGCGCGACGACGGCGGCGCTGTGATCAAAAAAAGTAAATCAGCGGCGGATAAATCAATAGTGTGCGTCACTGTATTCCCTACTCTTTGGTCATGGTTTAAAATATCGAATGTATTTTAATTAAAACTATATTAATTATTGTTTTAATTTCCTCGCTTTGTTTGAGTAAAGCACTTTACAGGCCTCGGCGGAACGGCAATCGTTAGATTCATATAAAAGGCCTCACCTGCGGTTCAGCCTTCAAGGCAGCCTTTTACGATCACTACCGTCTCCACCCACCACTCAGTTCAAGTGCCATCCCCGTATGGCACATTCCCTGGGAAGGGCCCCTGCATCGGGCGCGCTGGCTATCGCCTCGGTGCGTTTGGTGCAACCCCTCTCTTATTACGCACCCACAACCTTCCCTTAGAGTATGGGTCGCTCCGATGAAGGATTTTACAGGTCTTAATTGACCTAAATCTATGGGGGTGTGTTTTAGTGGGTAGGTACAGCCTTCTGCTGTGAGTCCCACATAACTAGTACAGCCGGGCTGTATTGGTATGCACGATGCATCTCTCCCCCTCCTTTATTTTTTTTTATTTCACAATTGGTAAGCCCTTCGCATCATCTCACCTGATGGTAAGTGACGATGATGCCGAAGATGGAAGCGGGCTTACCAAGATTCCCCAACGCAATGGAAACTAGCTATCTTATCTTCAAGCCGGAACACATCGATGTTGTTAACACTAATGTTTGGCGGCAAGAATTAGATAAGATGGTGGTAGCTACCCAGGCGGGCTTAGAAAATGTCCACCACCAACCAAACCGAGTCTTACAAGTAGACCCCACCGGGAATCGGACCCGCGACCTCCTGTTGAATAAGGAGAAAAAAAAAGTTCAGCCTTCAAACTCTACTCATCCAGCAATCGCTTACTTCCCGACCTAGTTAGTAATGTACTGTTTTTCTTTGTCTGCAGTGGCTACAGCGCACAACATCACCTTGCTTGAGGTACCCAGATACGGGGACCCGCGAAGGGACGCGCGCCTCGAGTGCCACTACGAGAGTGAGAAGGACGATCCCCCCCTCCACTCTGTCAAGTGGTATAGGGACAACAATGAAATATTCCGGTTTACTCCTGGACAGCAGGTGGGACAAAAACGCTAAACACGTAAAAAAAACCGACTTCCATTGCAACAACTCAGTACATTTTTGGATCAGTATTTTTTGGTTTCTGTTAATTTTCTAATAAAGTACTACACCGATTTTAATAAAATTTATACGGTACCACACGGAAAGCACTAGATTTCAAATAAAAAAAGAATCATAAAATCATCTAAATCGGTTCACCCAGTTAAAAGTTCTGAGGTAACACACATAAAAAAATACAGTTGAATTGAGAACCTCCTCCTTTTTGGAAGTCGGTTGATAAAAGTACATGTCACAGAATAAATATAGATTTTAAAAAAACCTTAGAAACTTTTAGGTAACAGATTTTATTTAATAATAGTGCATTGTCACGAGTAACAAACGTATGTTTCAAATTTCAGCCCGATAGCTTCAATGAAAGTGGGTGAAATATTGATTGCTAAGTTCCTGGACATACATACAAGTGGAGCTAAAATAAGTTTCGAAAAACCTAAAAACTTTTAGGTACAAGCTTTTAATATTGCTTTTTCACGCGATATACATACATACTCGTATGCATGCAAAATTTCAGCTCAATAGAAAACCGGGAAGTGGGTCAAATTCAAGTTGCAAGATTTCATTGCAGACACCGGGACAGGTGAAACTAAATAAAAGCTTATGAAAAACCTAAAAACTAATGTACAAGCGTTTAATGGCCGTATGGCTCCCGGCTAAGAATAGGACCATCCCATCTCTTCCAATGGGGGTCGTAAGAGTCGACTAAGGGACTTAAAACCGGAGGATGGGCAGCAGTGTCCTTTCCGTGCATTGCAACACACCTGCAACCACTCTGCGATCGCCAACCCGCCTGCCAAGCGTGGCGATTACGGCAAAACCCTCCTATACCCAACCCAGTTATAAAACCCCACACCCAGAAAACGGCCCGTAGTCCCCGGCGGAGAATCAAAGTAACCGACATAGCTCTCAAAGTCGCTAAACTAAAGTGAGAGTGGACAGGGCACATAGCTCGTAGAAAAGATGACCGTTGGGGCAGTAAAGTTCCCGAGTGGCGACCGCGCACTGGAAAACGTAGCGGTGTAGCTATCACGGTTCATGAAATACAGCCTGGTGACAGACGGACAGAGAGACAGACGGACAGACAGACAGACGGACGGACAGCGGAGTCTTAGTAATAGGGTCCCGTTTTTTACCCTTTGGGTACGGGATCCTAAAAACGTTATATACTATAATCAGATATCAAATTATTCTGCGTTAAAAAAACTGTTCCGGATTTGATGTTCAAAATTCTGAACTAATTTTTAGAGTAATATTCCTTACTCTTTGAGTGAAGGTCCTACCAGACTCCGAAAAGAAGTCATCATGGCAGGAGCCTACGTTCCCTAATGCGATGGGCGATCGGACATTATTCGCCCACTTGTGCCCAGTGCGGGTAAGCCGACTTCACACACAAGCTACGTGTTTCTTCGCAGGCGTGTGCCGGTTTTCTCACGATGTTTTTTTTTCTTTCGCCGTAAGAGCGTCGGATAAACGTACTTATGAAATATAAATTCTAAAACACATAAAATTCACCTTTCTTAAAATTGTCGACAGCCACAAACAAGTACCTGCAAAACCACAAGCGGTGCTGTAACCCAAGGGTTCTGCAATATGCACAACTGCACCATCACAGTAAACTTTTTTTAAATTGTCAACAGCTACAAACAAGTACCTTCAACACCACAAGCGGCGCGGTAACCCGAGGGTACTGCAATATGCACAACTGCACCATCATAGTGAACTTTCTTAAAATTGTCGACAGCCACAAACAAGAACCTTCAACACCACAAGCTGCGCAGTAACCCGAGGGTATTGCAATATGCACAACGGCATCATCACAATGAACTTTCTTAAAATTGTTGACAGCCACAAACAAGAACCTTCAACACCACAAGCGGTGCGGTAACCCGAGGGCACTGCAATATGCACAACTGCACCATCACCGTGGGGCTGCCGTGGCGGTACAACACGTGGCTAGCGTTCACCTGTGAAGTGTCCACCGAAGGGCCGCGATTCGCCGTCGTCAAGCAGACCAAGAACCTCACCGTTGCTGGTAAGTACTTAGCAATAAAAACACTGGAGCTGTGGGAGCCAGCTTCTCTGGCGTCCCGAGCGGGGATCGAACCGCCAGCAGCGAAAGCCGCGGGAGGTGAGCGTGCCTACAGCTCGGTACCTACCTGGAGCTAGTAGGAAGTGGTTCTTTTCCACGTGGCACTAGAGAACAGCTATTCTATGTATATGTCTATTTTTAACCCCCGACGCAAAAAGGGGTGTTATAAATTTGACGCCAATGTCTGTGTGTGTGTCTGTCTGTCTGTCTGTGGCATCGTAGCTCTCGACCGATTTTGATGCGTTTTTTTTTCATACAAAACTGGACAATCAGCTGACCGATTTATATTTAAAAAAAGGGAGACCTACAGTACTCGCATATGATGTGTAACATGTGACAAAATACTTATGAAATTAATTAATTATCGGGTCGTACATTCACGGGCCGACCCTTCGAATAGTAGTATGTCATCTTTGCCTTTGCCATCACACTAGGCGGCATGGCTATGACAACCTTAGTTTTCGAGAATTAAAAAACGTTCGCATTTCCTGTTACACATTTCCGTCCCATTTCACGAAATCACTCCTACAAATTGCAGGAAAGCGAGAGCAAAGATGTTACACATCAAAAAAAAATAACGCGACTTTAGTAAAATTATAGATCAAAAGTTGTTTATTTTAATGACTACAAGCCCACCTTAAAGTATCACTGCACGTTTATGTTACATCCTGTATATGTATGAAACACACGGACACAGAGAAAACTAATCTGTGCTTCACAACGGGTTCCGCATCATACATAAAATACCAATAGAACAAGAGCTCTTAGCACATACTTTGCTCTGGGTAAAAAGGGGTCTACTCATTCTGGAATTAGGAAATTTTATTTTCACTGTAGAAACGGAAGAACTAATCTTGAAATTAATTAAAATGTATATTTGAGATTCTTACAACAAATCCTTTCATTTCATAGGTTTACACAATGTCTATTGAAAAACTTTTTAAACGTTTTCTAACTTACCCTTTAAAAGTGGTCCCCATGTTAAAAAATCATTAATCTATGTTACACGTCTGTCTTTGGGTTGCCAACTTACAAAAGTATACCAAATTTCAACTCAGTGGGTCCTGTTGTTTCGGAGAAAATTTACTGTGACAGACGGACGGACGGACAGACAAACAGACACGCGAGTGATCCTATAATGGTTCCGTTTTTACCTTTTGATGGAATACTAAAAATTGAACTGTTAATTTTGTCTAAGAACATCAGATTTAAGAGCGTCGGTAGCGTAATGGCTAGGTAGGGCCGCTACCTCCTGTCCGGGAGATCGTGGTTCGAATCCTGCCACGCACCAATGTGGATATTTCGATTTCATATGTACGTTTATCCGACGCTCTTACGGTGAAGGAAAACATCGTGAGAAAACCTGCGCACGCCTGCGAAGAAACTCGAAGGTTGTGTGTGAAGTCGACTAACCCGCACTGGGCCCACGTGGTCGACTAAGGCCCGGTCGCCCTAATTCAAGGTAGGCTCAAGCCCCTCGGAGGGGGACGTGTATGAGCTGATATAATGATGATGACACAGCCTAACTAAACAATTACAGTGTTTTGTCCTCAGTGGTGTTGAAGCAGGAGCCGATCATCACTGGAGTCCCGTCCAGCCTCCAGGTTGGCGAGGATGTGCTGCTGAACTGTTCCACAGACTATGCGATGCCCCCGGCCAACATTGCGTGGTATATCGACGGCGTGCCCGAGAAGGTTGGTATTATTGGTATCATAATATATAACTAGGTAGTATGTGTAAAATAAATGGTCAAGCCTCGTTGCGCATACTTTTTCGAGAAGCCTGCAACGTCTGGCGTATTCAGGTATACACAAAACAACAGTAAATATTACGCTTACCTCATCATATTAACCGGAAGACGTCTTCTGCTGGACATAGGCCTCCCCCAAGGACTTTCACGACGAAGACCGGTTCTGCGCTACCCGCATCTAGGCAGCGGGCTTCCAATATCAAATACCAAATACGTCCCAAATACCGCAGTGTCTTAAGACCAAGGTCTTCGACCAGTGTGAGTTGCCAGTGATGACATATGGAACTGAGACATGGTCGCTTACTATGGGCCTCATAAGAAGGCTCAAGGTCACCCAAAGGGCAATAGAGCGTGCTATGCTCGGAGTTACGCTTACCTACTGGCAATAAAAACGAAGGTGTCTTAGAATATCAATAACAGAACATTTTACAAATAATTTTGGTTACTGTAGGAGGTACTTACCTTATTAATATTTTTCTGGAATAATGAACTACCTGGTGCAGTAGCCTTCATTAAGTCCTTCTTTTGTAAAGTTTCATTAAAACTGATAGAGCCATTTTTGAGAAAAAGTAACAAACAACATGGATTTGTGTGGGAGGTACTTTCTTCCGTTTTTTCCGGAATACAACTACTGAGTACAGTAGGCTTAATAAAGTTATAGTAACGTACATAGTAACATTCACATCGTGGGAGCCCACATGAAAAAAAAGGGTTTTTTTTTTTACTATTTTGGCAACACTTAAAAACAGCGCCTTTCAGCGCCCTTTGTTTTGGTTTACAAGAAATGAACGTTTATGGATTAGTTTTTAATTATTTTCTCTATAGACGCAGATGCGTCGACATAAATACCGGACAACCTGTTCACTAGTAATCCACGCACACCGAGAAAAACTTGCTTTCACGTAAAAAAACCGCATCAAAATCGGTCCATCCGTTCGAGCGTCAAACTTATAACACAGCTCTTTTTGCGTCGGTAGTTAAATAGTATGGCTGGCGAGGGTGTAAGACATGAAGTGGTTGTCATGCACACTAACATAAAAAACCGGCCAATTTCGAATCGGACTAGTGTTGAGTGCCTTATTCGTATGCACTCGCCTCCCCTGTCCGGTGAAGTTGCAAAGGCCCCCACCCCACGGCCAACAACAAGCTCGTCGTTTCAAAAAAAAAAGAGAGTCGGACTAGCGAAAAGTAAGGTTTCGTAACTTTTCAAAAAATAAATGTATACCTATATTTTAAAAAAACAAAATTATATTTGCAGTTGGTAACAGAACATTTTGTATGGAAAATCTATGGACTTTTTACATATACAACTGCACCTCTTACGTTGGTCAACTATTACTCCTAAACTAACGATGATAGTTTTCCTTTTAAATGATTATATTTCCTACTATTTACAAATACTGAAATAGCGGTTTAGCTTGTGGGTGGGGGGGGGGGGATTGACTGGAATGAAAATTAGCACTTTAAAGTTTAATATTTCGCAAATCAATCACCCTCAGTAGCTAAGAAAGACCTATTCAAATATACCCCACAAGAAAGGGTACGTAAACAAAAAAAAAATCATCCCCCGCTTTACATGCAGGGGAGGTTCCTAAAATTTTTTTTCAAGATTTAATTGTACAACTTTGTCGGCTTGAATAATATGTATATCCATGCCAAATTACATTTCTGGTGCTAACAGTCTTTGAGCTAAGCCACAGACAGACGGACAGATGGACAGACAGACATGGCAATACTATAAGGGTTCCTTGTTGACTCCGGAACCCTTAAAAACAATATCATGATGCTTATAGTTATTTACAATACAATACAATACACTAAAATACAATACAAAACAATACAATACATTATACAATACCTACAGCAAAATACAATACAATTCAGTAAAATTCTAAGTCATATTTTTATTGCATCACAACATATGCACATACATTATTTTAGTTTACGTATAAATCCTTACTAATATTATAAACGCAAAAGTTTGTATGTATGCCCGCATGGACATCGTTTTTATGACTGTCTTTAAGGGTGATTAGTAAATTATGTCGTTTCCCACCTACTCAACCATCTGTGTGCAAAAAATCACCACAATCGAGTACTTTTTTAGTTCCCTCAGGAACTGCATCAGATTATGCTATTTTCCCGGGATAAAAAGTAGCCTATGTCCTTCCCCGTGACACAGGCTACCTGCAAGCCAAATTTCATAAAGATTGGTCAAGGCGTTGAAGGGTGAAAAGGTAACAAACAAACACATTTTCACATTTATAATATTATTAAGTAAGGATAGTAAGGATTTGGATACGATTACTAAGCTCCACAAACATAGTAATTCCTGTCCCCGTTGAAAATGGGCAAAGTTTCCCCGTCAGTTACACAGATAGTAAATCTTGCCAACACATGCTGGTTCTATATCAATTTTGATATAGTTATCAAATGTATGAGCTGATAAATCTCAGTAGGTTTAAGATACTCGTTTGAGTAGAAATAATAAAATCTACTTTTTTGGCTTATTTATGACAGGATTCCAAATTGTCAATATAATTATTTTCTTCGATAATTATTCCGTAATTATCGGCGTTGATTCTTATTTTTGGCTCTTTAAAATACAAAAATATTTTATGAAAAAAAAACATAACTTTTAATAGGGGCTCGGACTGCTAATCATTTCAGTTACTTTTTATTATCTGCCAAAAACGAAATTCTGTTCTAAAAATGTTTGAAATACCCACAAGTGACATCATAGAATTTTAGCGTCAATATCGAACTTATTTTGTAAATTTGATCAATTAAAAATTGAAGACCTGATGGAAAATCAAAACAAATAGATAGATAGATTAGATAAAACTTTATTTTACTGAAAAGGCACAATACATTTCAATAATACACGAACAAATAAATAAAACTTAATGACAAATATTACTAATTTATATAAAAAATATGAAACAGTGTCAGTGGTGCCAAGTTAGTGAAACTGGTCCAGGCTCAGCATAAATGTTGTAGGTCGCAGAGTACTCAAAACGCTGTTTTTCAACCAAAACCAAGAAAAACGTACACGCACCTCAGTGGTCAATAGTATAGGAAAAAAATATATCCCTACTTAATATTATAAATGCGAAAGTAACTCTGTCTGTCTGTTACGCTTTCCCGCAAAAACTACTGAACGGATTTGGCTGAAATTTGGTAGGTAGACAGATTAGGACCTGGATTAAGACATAGGCTACTTTTTACCACGCTCGCGAGCCGCTTGCGGCTCGCGCACTGCGCACCCTCGAAAAGTCATAGAAACGTGGTCCACGCGGGTGAAGCCGCGGGAAACAGCTAGTAATATTATAAATGCGAAAGTAACTCTGTCTGTCTGTTACGCTTTCCCGCAAAAACTACTGAACGGATTTGGCTGAAATTTGGTAGGTAGACAGATTAGGACCTGGCTTAAGACATAGGCTACTTTTTACCACGCTCGCGAGCCGCTTGCGGCTCGCGCGCTGCGCACCCTCGAAAAGTCATAGAAACGTGGTCCACGCGGGTGAAGCCGCGGGAAACAGCTAGTATTATATAAAAGGAAACAGTGACGGAATGTGTTTGGGCTGTTGCTACCCAGCACACCTTTATTGCTGGTGAAATGATACAACTGTATTTTTCTTTGTTATTTTCTTGATAGTGAGTAGGTACGCAGGCGCGGTACGGCGACCGAACGTATACTAATTGATATTACACTTAATAAATGAAGTTAGCGTAAACCGCTGACGGCGCGATGTGCGGTCGCAGACCGTACATGCTGCCGGGCGAGAGAAGAGGAGATTTAGATGATGATAAAGTAACTTAAATAACATTGATATGCTTATAGATAATAAAACTTAAATAACATTGATATGATTATAGATAATGAAACTTAAATAACATTGTTATGCTTATAGATAACTAAGTTTAAAATTCACTAGTCACAAACATTGTTTCGTGAGGCATAGGTGACGTAGACTTATGATTCACGTTTAGTACATGTAGTTCATTTAATTGTCCGTTGATCTGATCACCGCTGGTGCTTTTTGCTCCGCCGCTGACCTTCTCGTTGGCGGCGGTGGTCGTGGGGGCGTCGTGAGTCGTAGGGAGCGACGCAAGTAGCGTCACGCTGGCCTGCCGCCGCGTGGTCCAGGCCCGCCGCAACGCGTATAAGGCTGCCGCTGCTAAAATTCCCGCCAAAATGAAATAGATGACCGTGTAGTGGTGGACGTCGTGATAAGATATTTCATCTGACAGGGGCGTCTCGGATTTCATTTGTTCTATTTGGCGGCTTATTTTCTCAAATGATTGGTGATTATCGATGATACTGGTGTTTATCTTAGTCAGTGGTATCGTAAAGTTTA
This sequence comes from Coleophora flavipennella, assembly GCA_947284805.1. Classification (NCBI taxonomy): domain Eukaryota; kingdom Metazoa; phylum Arthropoda; class Insecta; order Lepidoptera; family Coleophoridae; genus Coleophora; species Coleophora flavipennella. The sequence continues at coordinate 5,512,676 of OX369302.1, forward strand.
AGATGTGATTTATCGGAGCTATCTGCGGTATGTGCACATTTGCTTGAGTCTTCATTTCACTTTTCTGATATTTATGAGAGTACACTGAGAACTCTTCTCCTTTGATAATACAATCCGGGCTCAGTGTTATTAACCCGGCGCTGATAAGCCGCGCGACGGTAACCTGATCTTCACATATGATACGGAGTCTGCACTCGTCGCAACAAAAATATAGGTATGTATTTGTTTGACTGAGTTCTATCCACTCATTTTTGCATGTATGAATAGTCATTAGACATTTATTTGATTTTGTTTCCTTGATGCACAGATTTTCATCTGCGTTCAGCTGGTAAACGGGACGCTGCGAATGACAGTAGTAGGTCTGTGAGTCCCGCTGGAGACACTGCTGCACATCGTTATCAGTCATTGATACGAAGGTGTCCTTGCGTAAGTTTATTGTTGCGTGACTTGTAATAGGCGTTAGGGTGACCATGTTTTCTTCGTGTTTGCTTGGAACAGAAATAATTCTGTACAGGTCAAAAGTCTCTCTGCTTATAAGTGGAATTTTGATTTCAAAGATTAGGTATTCCTTTGTTAGTTTTGTCTTTATGGCCAAGAGATGATAGATTTGAGATAAACCTGTTTGAATATTCTTTATTGGTAGAGATAAATCTCGTGAGAGCTGTCCGGATATGATGTTGAGCTCGTCTTATAACTGCTGAGGGTATAGAAGATGAAAATTAAATTTTCCATGATGAATATCTGTTATTGTGTCCAAAAGAGTTTCTTGTATAGTTTTCAAGTTTAGAAGCATGCTATTAGTGATAATACTTGAAATGGTAAACTCGTTTAGAAGTTCCATGTCCAGTACTTCGATAGTCAAGCCGTTGTTTGCCTTATCCAAATTATTGAGATGTTCATTAACGATTTTATGCTGTTTATTGATGCCTTCTTCGGTTCTCTTCAGCAAATTGTGCTGGGATTCAGCCACTGAGGTCTGGTTTTTCCATAAGTTTGCTAAATGTTTTTGATTTTTCCTTATAATATCAATGTCCTTTTGATATTGATTTGCAAAGTTGTCATCCAAGATCCCGAAGAGGCTGTTAGCAATATTGCCAACTCCATTGATTATAGGCCGCGGCGCTTCCGTGCACGCGCTTGATTTTGCTAACCGAGCAGTAGGCGATTATTGTAGTCTAGCTCGGAGGGGGCGTGATTTAACTGTGATAGAACCATGTCGCAATGAGTTTTTCTCTGCGTTTTTGAACAGATGTTTTCCAAATATTTTGAATATTTCACGAATGCTGTGAGTCCAGCCCAGTATGGATTCATATCGTAATGGATGAGTAATTTCCACTCGTCTCTGATAAGTTGCATGTCTGCTATTCTGTCGAAATACATGGCTTTCGAGATTTTTGTTGTGTTGAATGCTGCCAATGATGACGTAGCCAAGGTCATGAAGAGTAGGAATGAGATGACCATCGAGGCTAAGATTCCTTTTTTCTGCCGGCATGATCTTATAGGCCTTGTTTTCTGGGGCTCGGTTGTGTCATTTTGTGATTTTGTCATATTTTCTGCTGATTTTGTTGGCAACACTGATAATTTTACTAATGGCCTTTTGATAGTGCCGTTTTTAGTTTTCAATGATACTACACGGACTAATCCGTCTTTCCCAGGATGAAGCTCAATAACTCTTCCCAGGGCCCACCTTCCATGTGGTACGTTGGCGTCGTGTATCAGTACGACATCGTCAACCTTAATGTTAGGCTGTGACCTTTGCCATTTGCTTCTTGCTGATAACTGAGCTAGATACTCAGTCTTCCATCTCTTCCAGATATCTTGATATATTTTTTGTGTCATGTGCCATCTCGTTCGTTCATCCCTTTCCGTTTCAACGATTGATAGTATAGGACCGCTGGCGAGGAAGTGTGAAGGCGTGAGATAGTCAAGGTCATCAGGGTCTTCCGTTAAGACATTCAATGGTCTGCTGTTGAGGGACGATTCCAGTTGAGAAACCAGAGTCGAGTATTCCTCAAAGGTAAGCTTCTGATCTCCAACGACTTTCTGAGGTCTTAAATGATACTTTAGGCTCTTGACCGCGGCTTCCCATAATCCGCCTGCGCTTGGCCATGAGGGGCAGTTGAAGTGCCATTTGATCTCCATTTCTTCCAGTTCCGAGAAGAAATTATCTGTTTGTATTTGTTTTAAGTCGAAACAAGCTTCCTGTAGGACTCTGTTAGCGCCGACAAAAATAGTACCACAATCACTGTACATGTGATGTGGCTTTCCGCGGCGGGATGACATCCTTCTGAGGGCTGCTAGGAATGCTGAAGTGCTCAGGTCTGAGACCAGCTCAAGGTGGACTGCTTTTGTCACCATACATATGAATGCCGCGATGTATCCTTTTGTTGTTTTTGCTCCACGTCCTTTGTTCATCTTGATATCCACGTAACCTGTGTAATCCACGCCGGTATGGTAAAATGGGCGAGTTTGATTTACCCTTGCTCCATGGAGTGGGTTCCACCTTGAAGGTCGTCCATGTACATGTCTTCTTGTAGAACCTGGGATGCTGGACTATCAGGGTAGTTATGACCTTCATCAATTGATAGTTGTTTCAAGGTCATCATGGCCAGGAAGGGCGCTGCCTTTACTCCAAATGTGATCGTAGTAAGCTGATATTCACGCAGGAGTTGATCAGGTGAATCCAAATTATTTTTGTTAACTTTTGATGTTCTGGATTTACCCATATTTGACTGATTTTTTGCTGATTTTGCTGATTGTTCTTCACTGCTCGAAGGACCAAAAAGATGTTTGGGCTGTTGCTACCCAGCACACCTTTATTGCTGGTGAAATGATACAACTGTATTTTTCTTTTTTATTTTCTTGATAGTGAGTAGGTACGCAGGCGCGGTACGGCGACCGAACGTATACTAATTGATATTACACTTAATAAATGAAGTTAGCGTAAACCGCTGACGGCGCGATGTGCGGTCGCAGACCGTACAGAATGACTGATCCTTCGACGCACAAGCTTAAACACTAAACGGATCAGGCTGAAATTGGGCGTACAGATAGAAATTATGACGTAGGCATCCGCTCAGAAAGGATTTTAATATTTTTTTATGGGAACGGTAATAAACGGGACATATTCCGCTGCTTTATCCGCTACCCTCCTCTCTGCTCAGTCAAGAGATATTCACGCAATTTTCTTTTGAAAGTGTATAGTGTAGGAATTTCCCGCAGTGGTGGAGGGAGATCATTCCAACACTTTGAGGCGAGGAAACGGAAGCTACCACGGAATATTGTTGTTTTATGTTTTGGGATGTCAAAAACTGACGAGCAAACCCTACTAACATTTCGTTTTTAGGGAATGTTATCACTTGTAAACAATAGGTAAGTATATAGGGAACCCTTAGGTGGTGACCCCCCAAATTATAGAGCGTGTTCTTATTAAAATTGTGTTAATTTATTTAACGCAAGCAGACGGGATTCGCCGCGCAGGGCTAAACTCTGACTGTCTGTCGACAGGTACATACAAAACTGTGTGTGCACTGCATATAGGTAGGTATCTATAGGACTCTACCTATATGCAGGCACCTACATAATTCCCCCCCTTTTTTTAAAAAAAAAAGGATTAAAAAAATAAAAATAAGTGTTACGATTCAAACATTTGGTAAGGACCAACAATCGAATACAATAAAATATAGTAAGTATAGTCAGAACATGATACGATGATAGTCAGAACACAAGGTGCATAAAACATATTACAATTAACATCATACAACTTAGGTACATATAACATCTCTATTCGTACAAAAAGAAGTTGTAGGTACAACATGGGTGGACATGAGCTATAGTTACGTATTGCAATGCAATGCAACCTGATAACTTGCTCAAGTCGAGATAGGTACTTATTATAAGCAGCGTATCATTAATAACAAGTAATATTATACACTTTACACTTGGTGTTTGTTTAAACATTTATAATCACTCGCGCTTTATTTTATCGCACTTTTCACTAGGTGTTTTTACTTTAGCGTATTAGCACTTGTATGTACAGTCCGCACCCTAAATTAACTTTTATGTAGTTTTTTTACTAAATTAAATATTAAATAGCGTAAATACCAGGATCGACGGTAGAGGAGTTACGGCCAGTAACGTTATTGTTCATTTGTTGCGTAGTTTGTGGGTAATGTTTACTTAACACTACTGGAGCAGCCTGTTTACGCAACCAAAGCTTCAGACCCTTGCAACATCTCCTCCAAACATGGTAAAGGATGATTACCACCAGCAGGCTGGCCATTACGAGCAGACCTATGCCAAGCTGGTTGTATTTTTCTTCAATTTTGGATCCGTTTTGTGCCACAACTATTTGTTGTTTATCTTGGTAGTTTCCCATAGTTACTGGTATTAATTGAACGTGCTCCGGTGCGTTTTCTAACGGATTGTGCCGGTGGCATCGTATGATAATCATTATATTAAGACTAAATTGCTTATTCTATCTAACCTACTTTACCTAAAACTTACATTGACCTAGTTCATAAAACGCGTAGGGGGCTTGACTGTTCGTCCACTACGGGTTTTTTTAATTTGCGATGTAGCATTTTGCTCAGGCGACGGCGTTGGCTGTGACATGCATGCGGGCGCGTCGCGCGCTGCGTCAGCAGGCGCCAGCCCAACACCTTCACTGACCCGATCCGCCATCACGTATGCGGGTTTTAGTCTATCTATAGAAATAGTGGTTTGTCTGTTTGGTAGTTGGATAACGTAAACTTTTGAACCTCTTTTTAAAACACGATATGGGCCGACGTAAGGTGGTTTTAAGGGTTTACGTACAGTATCGTCGCGTACAAAAAGAATTCACATTTTTGAAGATCAGAATGTACGAAAAACTTTTGCGAACTTCCGTGCGAGCTTTCGACTGACCTAAATTTACTTATGTTTTCTCTAATCGTGTCTACCAAATTGTATGAGTCAGTCATGTTGCTATGGGGTGGCGATGGGTCGTAGAATTCCCCAGGCAGACGTAAATTCCTTCCGAACGTCATTTCAGCTGTACTGACGCCAGTATCACTACGTCCAGCTGCTCTAAGACCTAACAGAACGGTAGGGAGCTGATCAATCCAAGAATAATTGTCGCATGACTGTAAGCGAGCCGAAAGTGCAGCTTTGAGAGAGCGATGCCAGCGTTCGACTACGCCATTACTTTGGGGATGATATTGGGTTGTATGAATCCTATGTATTCCTAACAATTTCATCAGTTCCTTAAACAAGTTACTTTCAAATTGACGTCCTTGGTCACATGTTAATTTGACTGGACAGCCGTAGCGACAAATCCAGTTTTCATAGATTATTTTGGCAACTGTATCGGCTGAAATATCAAAAGACGGTATGGCTTCCGGCCAGCGAGTGCGTCTGTCAATCATGGTTACTAAATAACGATAACCGGATGATGACATGGCTAACGGGCCCACGACATCGACATGTAAATGTTCAAAACGGTCCGAAATTTCAAAATTTTGTATTGCCGAAAAAGTATGTCGATTAACTTTCGCGCGTTGACATTGTAGGCACGTTTTCGTCCATTGTGTAACGTCGTGGTTCATTCCGTTCCAAAAATATTTAGAAGCGACTAATTTTTTAGTAGTTCTGATTCCGGGATGGCTTAGTTCATGTAAACTTTTAAAAACTCTATACCTAAAGTCCTTAGGTAAATAAGGTCGAGCATTAGGTACCGAGATTTCGCAATAAATTTCTGTATTACTCATTGGTAAAAATATTTTCTTTAGTTTTATTTTACTGTCGCTAATGCTGTCCGATAAAGTCTTGGTTAGGTAGTCATCTTTTTTTTGCGCGTCGGCTAATTCTTCGAAATTCAATAGCGTGGGACAGGTTACGGTTTCAACTCGCGATAAGGCGTCAGCTACGCTGTTACTGTCCCCGCTTATATGACGAATGTCCGACGTAAATTCACCGATGAATGAAAGGTGTCTGGTACGGCGTGGGACCTCTGTTTCATCTTTACCTACTTTTTTAAATGCAAATGATAAAGGTTTGTGGTCGGTAAATATTATTAATTGTCTACCTTCGAATGATTTCCGAAAATGTTTGATAGCCATATAAATAGCAAGTAACTCTCGGTCGTAAGTAGAGTACTTCTGTTGACTTTTAGTTAATTTTTTCGAAAAGTACCCTAACGGTTTCCAGGTATTCTGTACCTTTTGTTGCAATACTGCGCCCACGCTCGTATCAGAGGCGTCAGCCATTATGGCGAGTTCTGAGTTTATTTCGGGGTGCGACAACGTAGCGGCCGACTGGAGACCTGCCTTACATTTCGCAAACGCTTTATCAGAACTATCTGTCCACTCCACGGGCGTTTTATCGTTTTTCTTAGAACCTGATAGATACTTGTTTAGTTCATTGAGATAACTAACAGCGTTAGGTAAATGGGAACGATAAAAATTGACCATCCCAACAAAACGTCGCAACTCCTGTACTGTCTTTGGTTTGGGGTAGTTAATAATAGCCTGTACTTTTTCTTCTAGCGGTTTTATGCCGGCTGTACTGACTTCATAGCCCAAAAATTCGAGTTTCGTTTGTCCGAAAACGCATTTAGCCAAATTTATTGTAATACTAAACTCTTGAAACCTTTTGAAAACTGTGTCAAGATGTATTCTGTGTTGGGTTTCGTTTTCGCTGGCTATGATAACATCATCGATATAAGAGGATACAAAGTCCAATCCGTCTAGTACAGCGTGCATAAAGCGCTGAAATGTTTGCGCTGCATTGCGCAAGCCGAAAGTCATTCTGGGAAACTCGAACAAACCGAACGGTGTTATTATGGCCGTCTTTTCTATATCTTCCGGTGCCATAGGTATACAATGATACGACCTATTTATGTCTAATTTAGAAAATATTTTTTTACCAGATAGAATAAATGTAAAGTCTTGTAAACGGGGAACTGGGTATCTATCGGGCTTTGTTTTAGCGTTAAGTTGCCGATAATCTCCACAGGGCCGGATTTCACCATTCTTTTTAGGTACAACGTGCAATGGGCTTGCCCATGCGCTTTTTGAAGGCCGACAGATACCAAGTTCTTGCATAATTTTAAATTCTTGTTTTACTTTTAAATATCTGTCCGGTGGTAGGGGACGCGCTTTCGCGTGCACCGGAGGGCCGGAAGTTTCAATGAAATGCATGACATTGTGTTTTGGAGTTTCCAAGTATGACGTCGGCTTGGTTATTTCTGGGTATTTAGAAAGTAAATCAGAATATGGTTTTCGCTCATCTATAGACTTTATTGATGGGGTATTCATGGGTACCAATGACCCTTTAATATTTAAATCGGTAATTCGATCGGTTAATTTTCTTAATCCAACATCTACCAGTAAATTATGGTGAGCCAAAAAGTCTGCACCCAATATGGGTTGTTTGACATCCGCGATTATGAATTCCCACCTATAAGGTCTACGTAGTCTTAAGTTTAGTTCTAAAGTTTTAGTTCCATAAGTTTTTATTTCCGTTCCATTGGCGGCAAAAAGTTTATATTCTGAACTCACGGTTAACCGTTGCTTCCTGGAAGCCGGAATGACAGACACGTTTGCGCCTGTATCGAGCAAAAATCGAAAACCTGATGTTAAGTCAGTAACGCATAAACGGTGGCATGGAAGAATGGCGCACGCGTCCACCACCACGTGCACTTCCGCATTTAGTTTTCCGACGGCTTTTTCCACGCGCACGGCTGGACGCACCTTCTCGCGTTCTCCTTAAAGCGGTGATGATAGAAACATAACCAGTTTTCTGGTCGTGGGCGGTGGGATGAGCTACGGACCCTGGATGTGGATCTGGATCGGCCTCTGCGCCTGAACTGCTGCTGTCTGGAACTTGTTCTGGAACGCTCCAGGTCCAGAATTTTGACATTGAGCTTGGCTATTTCAGCCATGATGAGAGCCGTATCCAGATTTCTACTATCTCTCTGCGTCACCTCGGCGATTTGGTTTGGCCGTGTCACGTCCATGACTGTGTCGGCGACGGCGGCCAAACCTTCTAGGTCTTTGTTTTCTGAGACTGCTAAGACTGCACGGACCTGAGATGGTAGCCTATTCTGCCAGAGCACGCGTAGAGTCTCGTCGGAGAATTTGTCTGTGGCCAACTCCCTCATGCGTCGCAGTAATTGTGATGGCTTTTGGTCGCCTAAATCTAGCTCGCTCATCAGCTTTTCAATTTGTCTTGTATGTGACTCCTCATATATAGTCAAAAGGCGATTCTTAAGGGCTTCATACTTGCCTGCGGCTGGCGGGTTAATAACGATGTCGGTGACCTGGGCGATGACTTCCTTATTTAATTTGCTTATGATGAGGTCGAACTTGGCCTCGTCCGACAGTCGTTGTGGCGTAAGTATGGCCTCGGTGCGGATAAACCACACTCGGGGCTGATCCGGCCAGAAATCAGATAGCCTTGACGATATGGCTACTGACTCCACTGCACCTGGGTTGTTACTGACTAGATTTGGCTGTAGGTTGGCTGCCTGTTGCTGAGGAGGTGGCTGCGGCGGCACATTCTGCCACCTGTCGCCTTGCCCACCTGGACCACCCGGGCCACCTTGCGGCGGGGGTATAGACATTGTCCACACGTCACAGACACACACACTGTCTAAAAGTTAATGTCCGAATTGTTAAATAAAATAAATTATCTCTTTATCACTTATCACACTTACTAATCACGTCGGAGTCACCACTTTAGGGAATGTTATCACTTGTAAACAATAGGTAAGTATATAGGGAACCCTTAGGTGGTGACCCCCCAAATTATAGAGCGTGTTCTTATTAAAATTGTGTTAATTTATTTAACGCAAGCAGACGGGATTCGCCGCGCAGGGCTAAACTCTGACTGTCTGTCGACAGGTACATACAAAACTGTGTGTGCACTGCATATAGGTAGGTATCTATAGGACTCTACCTATATGCAGGCACCTACACGTTGATAAGCATTACGCCAGTTTAACTTTTTGTACAAATAATCAGGTCGCTGATATTTTATTACTCCAAACAAAAGTGATGCATAGTAAAGTTTTTGACGTGCTTGCATCATCAGGATATTTGAGGAGTTAAAATATGGAGTAACATGCGTTCGTGGAGGGATCCTCAAACAAAATCGGGCACATGCATTTTGTACCCTTTGTATAAGACGCTGTGACTTTTGAAATAAACAAGGACCGTAGACTGTAATACAGTAATTTAATTTAGATAATATAATGGACTCGCATATCCTCACTCGTAACTCTGTGTTGATGAATGGTCGAATTTTATATAAAACTTAGACTTAAGCTAAAGAGGCAGTTATGAACCAGCTGAACTATATTTTTTTCGAAACGCAAGAAAGAATCCAAAAACCACTCCAAGGTTACGAGCTTCATCGACAAGATCAATTGCTGTATCATTAATCTTTAACCATAGGTTTAGAACGAACTATACAATCCACTTGTTTTTTGGTTCCCAATGCCATGCACTTAGATTTTGATGGCTTTAATAAAAGGGAGCTGTTTATTGACCATTGATGCACTCTGTGGAGATCGTTGTTTAGGTATATTATCAATAGCAGTATTTATACTTTCCAAATCCACAGCAGTGTAAATGTGAAGATCATCCGCATATAAGTGGTATTTACAACTCTGTATGCATCTAGTAATATCTGCACTATAAACAATACAAAGTAAGGGACCCAATATAGAACCCTGTGGCACACCTCTCTCCAACTCCACCTCTTCCAAGTAAGGTTTTTTGAAACTTCAAGAGGAGAGCAATTTAGGAAATCATAATTTAGAATTTATTTCTGACTAGCTTTTGCCCGCGGCTTCGCCCACGTGGACATAGCTTTTATGACTCTTTTTGAGGGTGAGTGGTGCGCGAGCCGCAATCAGCTCGCAAGCTTGGACATGAGTTTTCACCAGGTACCTCAGGAACTGTATCGGGCTATTCGGATTAGCAGTCTTTGTCACTTCCCACCCCCTCAACAAATTCTATACAAAAAATCACTTTAATCCGTTGCTCCGTTGCGACGCCACCGACGTGCGCGAGCGTAGAAAACAGTTGTCCCCAGATCCCTCGGGAACTATGTCAGGATATACTTATTAGTAAATTATATCATTTTCCACCTCATCTCTGTGCGAAAAATCACACCAATCCATTTTTTCGTTACGATTTTAAATAAAACGAACAAAGAGTATTGTTTTAGTTTCCTCAGGAACTGCATCGGACTATGATAATTTCCACAGATAAAAGGTTGACTATTTCATTCCCAGTGATACAGGCTACCTGCATGCCAAATTTCATCAAGATTGGTAGAGGTGTTGAAGTGTGAATAGGTAACAAACAAACAAACACATTTTCACATTTATAATATATATAAAGTAAGGATTTCTAAATCTTAAATAAAATATAGAGCGTCGGTGGCAAAATGGTTAGGGCCACTACCTCCTGTCCGGAAGGCCGTGGTTCGAATCCTGCCACTTACCAAAATCTATACGAATATCGATTTCATACTGGTATGTACGTTTATCCGACGCTCTTACGGTGAGAGAAACATCGTGAGGAAACCTGCACACGCCTGCGAAGAAATTCGAAGCTTATGTGTGAAGTCAATCAACCCGCAATGGGCCCGCGTGATCGTCTAAGGCCAGATCGCCCTAACTCAGGGCAGGTCGAGCCCCTTGGTGGAGACGTATATAAACTGATATTATGAAATATTATCAAAAAACTAATTCAAATCATTATAGGTATCAATCTAGTAATAAAATTTCCTACCAATATTAATATGGGTCAAATCCTCGAGTCGTATCAGCTCCAAAGGAGCCCAAGACGCACTTCTCGTTGCCGCGCTGGATGGCAATAGACAACCTTAGCAGCAGGTAGGACCTCACGTCACATCTCCTCTCTCGAAGGCGAAGGCCAATCTTCTTTGTGAAGGCAAAGGCCTCTGAGGGTTCAGCAGCCGGTTGTCTCACAGACCAGCGGCACAAAGCTGAAATTTGCCTCCAAGACCGAGTACATATTATGCTTCTTTCACCGCAAATTGAGCAGCAGTACCGTACGGGTGAGGAGTGAGGCAGAAAAAGTGGCTTCCCAAAACAGACACGTTCCTCTCTGCCATAGCACCTGTTTAAACCCTCCGGCCTTTTGCCATCAGATCGACTAAAGCCCGGCCGGCGGCTGTATCAAAGATGGAATATTCCATCTGGCCGAGACCAGTGCCCTCCGAGTGAGTTCATTAAGGAATTGGTGACGTGGGAATCTTCACAAACAACGACCGCAACTCAGTGCGTGATGGCCAATTGCCTCCACCGAGGACCCGCAAATACATTGATGAGGTTCACAGATATTGATATTGCAGGCGGAGAGCAACTGCCACACGCAAATAGTCGCCGTCAGAAGAGTTCCCATATCTGTGCCTCCTGTTAAAAGATGTTAAACTCGATTTATGTGTTTTTATTTACACGATTGGAATCTGTAAAAAAGTACCTCTCTGTTCGTCTATGAAACACATCGCTACGTACCATAGTTCCAGAGTTTAAAGTAGCGTATGCTGAAAAATACATAAAAGAAATCCACTCAAAAGTATGAAATAATATTTTAATGTTTTAATACAACTTAAGCGCGTTTTATTATCCCTGCAGTGCCATCTATTGACATTCTGCTACTATGATTATAATGTTTGGTATGTGTAGCTAATATATAGAAAAAAGTACTCTTTTGTTATTATTGTATGTATCGATAGATAATTTCCCACGGGACCTCTTTAGTTTTCTGGGACAAAGAAGAATACCCGACTATACAATGATGGTCATAACACCCCATCCCTATGTAAAGGTTTCATATTGTTACTTTGAGTCATTCTAAAGATATAATTTTTTGCATTCCTGTAGGAACCCTAATTTTTTTGGGATTCACAATGTCCCAGTTTTAGTTCGCGATAAGGGTATCAACGTGTAAAATTTGATTGTAATAGGTCAAGCCACATTTGCGTGGTGAGCCACTCTATAAATGAATACCTTTGAATTTCCCACGGGAACTCTTGAATTTTCTGGGATAAAAAGTATCCTATATGTTAACCCGGGCTATAAGGAACCACCATACAAAATTTCATCAAAATCGGCCTGGTAGTTTTTGCGTGATGCGCGAACATACAGACAGACAGACAGACAGACAAAAATTCCAAAAAATGTTGTTTTGGCCTCTGTATCGTTAGTAATGTCCACCACAGTTATTATTTTCCAAAAATATTTCATGTACAGACACGGCCCCGTTACAGTTTTATTATATTATAGATGCAGTCCGATCCCTATTGTATAAATGTAAGTTAAATTATAATCACGGTAATTAATCGACATTTTCGTTTTTGCGACTTTCTTCAGAATTCGACGTTTGACGCGTTTCGACACGTCACGAAACGTCAAATCGTGTTCGGATAAACATGCCAGGACATAGCGCGAGGCTAGCATTTTGTCAATGAATGTTTATTTTTACAATTAGTTTTATCATCATCATCATATCAGCTCCTTCATATACGTCCCCACCGAGGGGCTCGAGCGTACCCTGAATTAGGGCTATCGGGCCTTAGTCGACCAACTGGCTAATTTATCTTGAAGCCAGAACACGTCAATGCTGTTAACTGAAATTTGGCGGCAATAGCTTGGTAAAATGATGGGTGCTAGTATTGTTTTGATTTTATAATTATTATAAGGATCACTCGTACGTCTGTCTGTCTGTCCGTCCGTCTGTCACAGCCAATTTGCTCCGAATTTACTGAAACAAATCGGGTTAGTTTTGGTAGAATAGTGTAATCCTATGACCCAAACACAGATCTGCAAAGTAAACACATTTTTTTTTAAATAAGGGTCATTTTCGTGGGAATAATTAGGATATTTAAAAAAAATAATTGCAAACTATACTGTGTCATATATCATATGAAAGCGCTCGTTATGAGGATCCCAAATATATTTTTGTTATTATTGTTTAATAAAAAGTTTTGATTTTATTCATGAAAGAAGACGAAAATTGACCATTCCATTGATTGACCCTGATCTCCAAAACTACTGAGCCTAAAATTTTGAAAAAAATACAATTTATGGTTTATTGCTTGTAGATTATAGGAAAATTAGAATTCTATCAATTGAAAATAAAGTGGCAAACTCAATATAATACATTCACTAACGCAAAATAGTTCACTAAAACACCACTAGATAGCGCTAGTAGTAAACTCGCGTCTTACTGTGAGGATTTCAAATGTGATATATTGTATTTAACTTTGGCATTATACGGAACCCTCTCCACGCGAGTTGAACTCGCACTTGGCCGGTTTTTTTATAAATTTCATTGAATTCGCAAGAATTTTCGCTAAACTGACTACTTAAGAGCCCGCTTACAAACGTAGTGTTTGATTCAATTGTTAACCGAACAACCTATTTTGAAATAATTTTAAATCGATAATCGGTTGACGTATATCTGTGTCGGTATCGCATTACTTTTTTTAAAACGAACCGGAATCCATTTAATTCCAATAAACTTGTTTTCCGTCTTTTACCTTAAAAACAAGATTATTGATTAATAATGGATTCCTGGTTTGTTTTTCAAAAAAGTAATGCGGCACAGACACAGATATACGTCACCCGATTATCGATATAAAATTATTTCAAAATCGGTTCTCTGGTTATAACAAATGAATCAAATACTACGTTTGTATGGGATTTATGAACTCCAGCGGGCTCTTAAGAATGAATAAGACTACAAGAGTTTTCAACTAACTCTCTTTAGACAGGCTGTATACGTTAAGTTTGGAGAACAATGCATGATTAGATGGCGCATCAGTTATTTTTTTATGCACCCCTTAATGTGTATAAAATTAAAAGGGTTTTCTGAGAAGAATAAGAAATAATTAAAATTATTATGAAATTAAATCTTGTTGCTACTTAATCGTTAATTGTTGGTTTTTCAAAAATTATTTACTTTTTAAACCTTTTCCCCTATAAATTTATGCTAACCAAGATTGGGAAACTGGCTAACTTATCTTCAAGCCAGAACACGTCAATGCTGTTAACTTAAACTTGGCGGTAATAGTTTGATAAAATGATGGGAGCCTTCCACTTACCAGAGTCTTATAAAGATAGACTCTGCCAGAAATCGTATCCACGACCTCCTGATCTGAAGCAAATGAACTAACCATTACGTCACAGAGGCGCGTAAATGCCAAATTCTTAAACATGTAATGTGTCATTTCCATTACATCAGCTGAAATACTGCTGAACATAGGCCTCCCCAAGAACATCCATAACGACCGGTCCTGCGCTGCCCTCATCCAGCAGCTTCCCGTGACCTTCACCAGGTCGACGGTCCTCCTAGTAGAATGCCTCCTACGATACGTCTTCTGGTGCTCAGTCGCCAGTCTAGAGCTTTACAACAGCACAAAGAAGTATAACTAACTGAAATACAGGCATTCCGATTTCACACAAAACAGATCGAGCCGTGGATGTCGGACAACACAGAGGTGTCGATCCCCAACGCGCAGGGCCTCCGAGCGAGCTGGAGGCCCCTCCGCGTGCGGGTGACGACGCCCAGGGGCCTCGCGACTGTGAAGTGCGAGGCCACGCAGCCGATAAGGCCCCCGTATGTGCTGTCTAAGAGCGTGAACCTGGTGGTGGCAAGGTCGCCCCACCTGTCCATGTTTACTGCTTCAGGTAAGACAAAGAAAAACTGCCAAAAAATAGGGTAATGTTTTCTGAATGTATGTTTGTATCTTTGGCTGAGAGTGAAGCCTAACCGGCTTAATAGATTTTTGAGTGTGCGGTGTAATTAGAATCGTCTTGATCCCCTGAGCAAAGTATATATTATGTCGCAGCCATTTGGTAAATAATTATTTTCTATTGGCTGCGCTAGTCTGCTAATCGAACCGCCTTAAGCAAACAAGCTTTTTTTTTTTTATTCACAATTGGTAAGCTCTTGACAACATCTCACCTGGTGGTAAGTGACGATGAAAATGACGATTTTGAGCTTTGCTCAAGACGTCATGTAGTGCCATCTGTTATTGGGAACTAAACTAAAAAAGTTATTTTTTTTTGTGAATACGAATTTTTCTCACGGATGACACTCATCTCTAAGTAAAGTTAAACGTCAATACATAAAAGCAAAAATTCATTTAATTCGTGCTGTTTCCAAGAAATCAATTACCTACCTACAAAGAATTGGTATAGGATAAGCTTGTAGCACGACTTTTTAGGTAGGTACGGTAATGGGCGTGAGTTTAAAAAGAAGATGCGTGCTACAGAATTTAATTTATTGATAAAAAATAGGACCTAAAAAGAAATATACGAGAATTAGAAAACATTAAATACAAACGAATTATACATATACGAGTAATTATATCTTACCCAAAATGGGTCTATAAAGGGAGCTGCCAGTAAATATATCCGAGTTAGGAAATTTATTTTATTTTATAATTTATTAAGTTTGTGGTCGGTAAGAATTCTAAATCATAATGTCACATAGATTGACAGCGCATGCGTGGAAAAGAAATAAATGGAATGAAAACAGGGTGGGATGAAAAAAGATTGAATAACAGCACACCGCGCTACAAGCTGTCAAAATATGACCAAAAACAACAGTTTTTGATAAATATGACCAAAATAAACAGGGTGTTTGATGAAAATGACCTAAATAAACAGTAAGGAATATAACAATGAGGGGAAATTAAACTCATCCAACTGAACAGCTTTTGTTCTTCAACTTTGCTGAAATCGTAAACAAATATTTAGGAATTCGCAATTTTTTATCTGTGTTACAACGAATCCCAAACGTTAGCGTATTCGCTTCTCTGTGCCGTATTATAATGCTTTTATAACCAAATTTTGTGACTGTAAATTTTAATTTGTGGGGTCAAGAGGATTACAAGTATATAAGGTCTAACAAAATTAGCTGAAACTATTTTAACTAGTGCTTCTACCCATGAAACTGAACAACTTTCCCCAGTGAACCCATAGTCAAATCGCAAAAAAAAATTTGGCTCTCCCATACTAACTCGATTAGCTGATCAGCCAAGTTAGTATGGGAAGTTCAAAAACTTTTTTGAGATTTGACTATCGGTTTCATGGGGAAAGTTGTTCAGTTTGATGGGTAGAAACACCAGTTAAAATAGTTTCAGCTAATTTTGTTAGACCTTATATACAGGATGTAACAAAATTGGTGTAGGTCCCGTTAACTGGGGCTTCTGCTCATCATACTGAACAACATTTGTTTAAAGAAATTCAAAATAGTGGGGACGGCGTCCATATCAATTTGCCCATTGTCCTCTACCTGTTTATTACATAAAAATAAAATTCTATAAGTTGTAATCTTACTATGTACTGTTAAACAGGTGTAACAAAATTGGTGTAGGTCCCGTTAACTCATCACACTGAGCAACTTTTTTTCTATGACTTTGATGAAATCGCAAAAAAAAATGTTTTACTCTTCATACAAATCGATCAGCTGATCGACCAATTTTGTGCATTTTAGTATGGAGGGTCCAAATTTTTTTTTGAGAATTGCAATGGGTTCCTTGGAGAAAATAGTTCAGTATGATGAGTAGAACCCCCTTTAACGGATCCTACACCAATTTTTTTACACCTGTATATTGTCAAACACAGGTGATCAAAAAAGTGTATGTTTTGGTTCCGAGGCGCGACTAAAGTTTATTCATTAAGTCTTCTTAACCGTTTCACAGTAGATTTTGGACGCCGAGAAAAATGGACACTATCGTTTCTATTCCAAAATCTGATAGACATTTTCATTTATAAACCACGAGAAGAACTCTCGTGTGACAAATATCGGCGATTTTGTTTTTAGAGCGTTTTCCAAAAGGCTGGAAAATTTTGTGGAAAAATGGGAAAACCTTTAATACTCCTAAAAAATACCAGCAGTTGTAAACTTAAAAGCATAGTATTTTAGTCCTAATAATAACACATTTTTCAAGCGTCAATCGGCAGTCCTACAATGAGTATTTAGATATTTATTCCATATTTAGTGTTTTTTGCATTTTATTTATTTGCTTTAGATCTATGCAATTAGCGGATTATTTACTAAAGTGAAAATGAAGACGTAACCATTACCCACACGCTCTATTTTTTGCGTAATCCGATAAGGCGGAACTCTCAAGAATTTAATTTTTTTTAATTGGCTAGGGTTGTCACTTTTCATAGCAGTCAAAAGGCCTGAAATTTATTGATTAGCAAATCACATGCGAACCTGTTGCTTTCTAATTTTTTAATTTTTAGTGCCATCAATTTAACTAGCTTTTACCGCAACTTCGTTCACAAACGCAATAACCAATTTTCTATTATGACGACTCTAGGTGCGGAAATTGTAAGATTTTTTTATGAAAAACGGAAAACGATGCCATTTAGCTGTTCCGCCTCATCAGATTAGCAAATTAACAATATTAGCTTCAGCGCACGTCATACTATTCTGACTGTACGCGGATTCTGGTTTGACCTGTATTCTGAGAACTAGAGACACGGCGCGCGGATGCAAACTAGACTGTACTTTATTGCTGCGCAGCGAGAGTCGCTATTTATTTATAGCGTCATTGCGAGTCCTTCGTCTGTACGTAGGACTATGAAATAATCTGTGCCATTATTAGATTAAGCTAACTTTACAACTTTGTTCCAGGTTCGACCTCTCTCGAAATCACAGCGCTGCTGCTAGCAACGTGTTTGTACATTCTCTGAATACAGTGCCTTGAGGGACGTTCAGCTGAGATCAGCTAGCTACCTGTGGGATGTGTTGTGCGAGTACAGTGTACATAGAGTGATTCCACTGACGTGTTACTAAATGTATCATTAATTATTTTTAACGTGAAATGTCTTTAAAATCACATCATCATATCAGCCGAAAAACGTCCACTGCTAGTCAAAGTCCTCCCCCAAGGATTTCCACGACGACCGTTCCTGCGATGCCCGCATCCAGCGGCTTCCCGCGATCTTTACCAGGTCGTAGGTCCACCGCGTGGGAGGCCTGTCTACACTACGTTTTCTGGTGCGCGGTAGCCATTCGAGAACTTTACTGCTCCAACGGCCATCTGTTCTACGAGCTATGTGTCCTGCCTACTGCCACTTCAGTTTAGCGATTCTGTGATTTAAAATCACATACGGGGTACGAAGTCAAAAATCTGGACCGTGACGGAAGTGACGAAAGACTGTAACGGAAGTGACGAAAGAATATGTTTCCTCTATAGCAACCATAACAGCGAGGTTGAAGATATAGACCTCCGCGTAGCCCGGAGCCTGAGTATTACAATATAGATCGTAATACTGTGCCGGAGCGCTCTTATATCGAGGCGGGGGGCAAGAAAATTATAAATTTAAAAAAGTGAAGGATTTCAAAACTAAAAGTTTCACGTTAAGGCGAGCAATTGGTTGGAACAGTTGTCTCTGTCTTTTTCTTTACGTGTAAAGAGTAAAGAAAATAACCACACTTTTTCACTTTTTCAATGATTTTTCGTTTCAATCAAAAACTACAAAGAAAGTATAAGAAATAATAACATGACTCACTTTGTATTAAATTAACAAATATTATTGTATATTTTTTACATTTTTTTTTAAATATTAGTCATAACTAGAGTTGAAAGTAACGGTGTAGACCTATCTTAAGGATTTTTTTCTATCGAGCCAAAACTGCTCAATCGTATTTCTAATAGCTTTTGACTTTAAGGAATATCATCAACAATAAGGGTATTTTTTTCAACCATGGGTTTTCTATCGTATAGTAGTAACTGACGTCAAAAATAATGAAAATCTGTAATGATACCGCGTTAAAACAAAGGCAGTGGGCCAGATCTTTTATCAACAAATCTTTCAGTTGATGAGTGGTTCGAAACTTTGTTTATAATGTCCAATTTTGTAATTTAATTTTAGCTAATTTGTAGTCCTGCCTGATGGGCTTATTTATTCGTCCAAAGCTGAGTCGTATATAGCTTCAACCGCTGCCCAGGACAAATCTTGTTCATCCTGAAAAGGTTCGTTTGTTTTTTGTAAACTCTTTATTGCATTTAAAAACAAATAAGTTTACAAAAGGATAATGGTAATAGCAAAGGCGTACTTAGGGCTTGTGCACAAATCACGTGAGGTTCGATAGGGGGGAGGGTGGGTCACGAAAAAATCACGACATCACGTTGGGGGAGGGGGGGTATAAGGAGACCTCACGTGAATTTTTCTACAGTGAACGAACAAAGAAAAAAGTCTAACACATGTAGATAGTTTTTTTCGGTTTCATTAAAAATAAATCTTCACTTGTTATGTACCTACTTCAAAATAGCGAGTCTATTTTACGAAATTTTGGCGCGCGTGGCCTTGACCGCGCTTGACCCCACCCGCTATATACAATACTATTAATCTTAAAATTAGGTTAATTAGAGAAATACACGTGAGGTTGTGAGGGGGACGTGGAGTGGCCAAGAACCTCACCAAATATCACCAGGGGGAGGGAGAGGGTCAAAAAGTAAACAAAAAAACCTTGCGTTATTTGTGCACAAGCCCTTACGGTATCTCTTCTAGTCAACCTTAGAATGCTGAAAGGGCTTCAGAGCTTCAAACGCCTCCGTTGCGTAATCCTTGGCATCATCTCACTTGATGTTAAATGACGATGATGCCGAAGATGAAAGTGGGCTTACCAAGGTTCTCCAACGCAATGGGGAACTGGCTATCTTATCTTCAAGCTATAACAAACCAATGATGTTAACTTGTTTGGCCCCAAGATTTAGATAAGATGGTGGTAACTAGCCAGACGGGCTTAGAACGTGCTCTTCTACCAACCAAACCGAGTCTTATAAAGTTATAGTCTCCACCGGGAACAATAGTTAATAAAACAAAATTAATTCTAAAAATAGCATTCAACTATTAGAAATTAAATGGTGGTAAACATATGCCTATTGTTTAGATATTTTGAGAGCACGGTGGCCTTAACCCCATGGAGTCGGGTTTTTTCACCCGAAACAATCGCCATTAATAAGGCAAAAAATACACATATTTAATTTTAAAACTCTAGAGTTATCTCAGCAGTTTCTTAGTTACTAATGTCATATTTGGGAATACTCCGCATAAGATTTCGTCACTTTCAGGAAAATTCAAGAAAATTAACTAGTCTACAAAATTGCAACATCTGACCACTAAGATAACGCCTTTGTTCCATTCAATGGTACATAGTTCAGGGGATTGTAACATGAAAGACATGCCACTAGTTACTTATAAAAGACCATAATTAAGCAGTGTCACCATAAGGTCAATAATAAAAGAACAATAACTTTTTTATTTCCAATAAAATTGACATTGAACTTCAAAAAAACTGAATCGGCAATTTCATAGGTCTTATCCTCTTATTTACATAATATATTATAATTATATAACATAACAGAAGGATGAATGACTATACTTATAAATGAACTATTAATATTATGTGTAGTCATAAAATAGTGTACTTAATAATATGTATAGTTTCGGAAAAAAAAATTATTGTTATTTATATGTTAACCCTTCCACGAGCATTGGCAATACGTTTGCCAGGGATGCCGTGTCAATAGTCAATACTGATCTGTATTGACCTCGAATAAGGTTCAGTTTTCTATTGTTCCTCGGAGTTTCGTTGCTCGTGAAAGGGAAAATGTTATGGGATCATTGTTTTTTATTTTAATCTCTTCGTTAAGGCAAAGTATACAGGTTGTAACATACAAGTGCAGTGATACTTTAAGGTGGGCTTGTACACATCAAACTGAGCATCTTTTGTTCAACAATTTTGCTGAAATCGCGATTTTTTTTTGGATTTTTCATACAAATCGGTCAGCTGATTGGCCGGTTTTGTATAAAAAACCTTTAAAAAAAATCGCGATTTCAGCAATGTTGTTGAAAAAAATGTTCAGTTTGATGAGTACTAACCCACCTTAAAGTATCACTGCACTTGTATGTTACAACCTGTATACGGGGTGTGAAAAAATGGCGAAGGAGCCGTTAACTGGGCGTTCTACTCATTATACTGAACAACTTCACAAGGAACCCACAGTCGATTCTCATAAAAAAAATTGAGCCTTCATACAAAAATGCAAAAAATTGGTTGGTCAGCTGATCCAATTGTATGAAGACTAAAATTCTTTTTTTGCGATTTTAGCAAAGTCCTTAAACAAAAATGGTTCAGTATGATAAGAAGAAGCCCCAGTTAACGGGACCTACACCAATTTTGTTACATCCTGTATATCAGCACTTAGTTAAGATTACAACTTCTAGAACTTTACTTTTATGTTATAAATAAGTAAAGGACAATGTGCAAATTGATATGGACGCCGACCCCACTATTTTGAATTACTTTCGTATGTATCCCAAAAATAGCATCGTTGATCTCTTTACTTAAAGATTGAACATATCTGTGATTTACCTTGGTAATTAGTTAAATTATGAACCCCCAACCAAATGGGTTGAAACATTTTTGCATGGGAACATAGCATAGTGACTACTTAAAGTAGCAAAATCAATCCTACTAATATTATAAACGCGAAAGTTTGTAAGAATGTATGGATGTATGTTTGTTACTCTTTCACGCAAAAACTACTGAATATATCTGGCTGAAATTTAGTAGGTTAGTAGGTTATTTAGTAGATTAGGACGTGGATTAACACATAGGCTACTTTTTTCCACGCTCGCAAGCCTCTTGCGGCTCGCGCACTGCGCACCCTTGAAAAGTCATAGAAACGTTGTCCACGCATGTGAAGTCGCAGGAAAGAGCTAGTTTAAAATAAAGAAAACAACTAGGTGGAAATCATCTGGTGCATGAATACGTAAAAATTTGTATTATTGGCCTAAAAGTTGTAAAATGGGAAAAAGGAAAAATTTTAGTGAGGTAATTAAAAATATAATTAAATGGATTGATTAAAAAGTGGCAGTGATCATAAACAAATGTCAAGATTCAAGATTCTAGGTATTTTATTCAAAATAGGTGCAAATTACAGTCTTTCTGATAGTCATAAAATAATATTAAAATAATTTCATTTGTAAAAAAATCAAGAAAAAAATAATCATTAGTTAATAACGGGTATGATTTTATCGATTGTCAATTAAATAGATTCGATCACTAAATAAAAAAAATGAAATTCCCTAAATAGTATAGTTTGTATTCAAAATAATAGATCTGTCACCAAAGTAAAGTCATCAAACAACACCAAAACAATACTCAAAAGGAAAAGATTTATCACCAGAAAAGTCTTTTAACGATTGTCAATTAAATAGCTTCGATCACTAAATAAAAAAATTGAAATTTCATAAATAATATAGTTTGTACTCAAAATAGTAGATCTGTCGCCAAATAAATGCCTAAAATTACTAACAAAGGTGACGTACAGATACTCCCACATCCTCTTCGGATCCCGAAAGTTTGTTGATGTTCGAAACGGGCGGCGGGGGCTACGCCCCCGTTAGGGGTCATCTTCCGATGATTTCTTCTGCTGCGAAGTAATTTTGTACGCAGGGTGGGGAGCCTCGCTTCGCGAGGCTCTTTGGCTGTTAAATCAATCAAACCTGACCGAACCAAACATCGCTCGCTTCGCTCGCTCATTTATTTATTGTTTTTGAAAAGACGTTGACCGATTACCCCCTAGTTTTCGATTTGTTACCATGCAATAGCTTTACCGCGGCAGTCCCCGAGTGCCACACGTATTTTTAATGACAGATCTATCAATTTGATGACAGATCTATCAATTTGATGACAGATCTATTAATTTGAGAACGAAAATATTGAATAGAGATGAATCTATTTAACTGGGGACGAAAAATATAATTCCCGTTAATAACGTCAAAATCAATCCTTGAAATAAACCAGATTACGTCATTAGAACATAAAAACAATATGACACGAAAAGTTATACATAAAATCATTGAATGTCTTTCATCATTGCATCATTGATTGCCTTAATGCCTTTGACAAGAGTAAGCCAGTTCACACGGACAGCACCCGGTCACGAGTATAACGCAAGAGTCAGCCATCGCTCCCATCAATCACATTAGAGGGAAAGGAACGACCCGGCTCCCGATGCACCACCACCCGCACAGACATTCTAATAAACAGTCATAAATATACATAAAAAAAGTATATTGATATGTACTCACACATTTTTTTTTATCTTTCGATGCACAATAGGGATGACGACAGCATTAGAAATAAATTATGAACTCTTGATCACTAAATTGCCCTCCAACTTAAACTTCGGAAAGCCTTACTCGTTTTGTTTTCCATCAAGTCTTCGATTTTTAATTTAACAAAATCACAAAATGAGTACATAAATGACGGTGCAACACTACGACGTCACGCCTAGATTTTTAGAACAAAATGTCGTTTTTGACAGATGTAAAAAAGTAAATCAGATGACTAGCATCTGTCATCCCTATTGATCCTGTATTTTTCGAAATGGAATGCGAATACAAACCGAAAATATACTAGGACATTTTGGCCTAAAAAAACACATTACTTTAAACCATTTTGCTCAATCTATCTTTCAAAATAAAAAAAAAAACCGGTAAAGTGCGAGTCAGAAACGCGCATCAAGGGTTCCGTACCACCATACTAGATGACGCTAGTTTCTTCGAGTTTAAAAAAATTCGTTTTTTGTATGGAGACTTTCACTTTTACTAATTTTTTGTGTTTTTTTTGTTATAGCGGCAACAGAAATATATCATCTGTGATAATTTCAACTGTCTAGCTATCACGGTTCATGAAATACAGCCTGGTGATAGACGCATGGAAAGAAAGACAGACAGACGGACGGACAGCGGAGTCTTAGTAATACCCTTAAAACATATTGAAATCGGATCACCAGCTTAGGAGCTGCGGTGTGACATGTACACACTTCAAACTTATAACACCGTTCTTTTTACGTCGGGTTTATAAACATAACAGCAACACTAAAAGTCAAACATCAGTCAAGGTTTTTACCCGCCTCCGTGGCGTAATGATTAAGTCCATTAGCTTCTCATCAGGAGGTCGCGGATTCGATTCCCGGCGAAGCCTAACTTTGTAAGACTCTGTTTGGTTGATGGAAGGGCATTTTCTAATCCCGCCTGGCTAGCTACCACCGTTTTATTTAAGTCCTACCGCCAAACATCAATGTTAACAGCATAGATGTGTTCTGGGTTGAAGATAAATAGCCAGTTTCCCATTTATTTATTTACTAGCTTTTTCCCGCGGCTGTCAATATCAGCATTCTGAGCGAGCATGTCACCAAGAATGATGCGTGCGCGAGCAGTCCGTGACTTGCGCGCGCGGCGTGCGGCGCAACACCACTGCACCGCCGCCAGCCCTAGTCACCTTTAGTCCAACCAGCTCCAACGCCAACTGGTTGTCGACCTTACTATGCAGCAGTGAGTGGTAGTGTTCTATCTGTAATAGCTTTCGTCGCAATGATAATGGGTCCAACCCGACTATACCCGACACGAACAATAATTGAAAACGCTAAACACGTTAAAAAACCGACTTCCATCGCAACAAATTAGTACATTTTTGCATTATTATTTTTGGTTTTTGTTAATTTTCTCTTAAAGTACTACACCGATTTTGATAAAATTTATATGGGACCACACGGAAAGCACTAGCTTTCAAATAAAAAAAGAATCATAAAAATCGGTTCACCCAGTCAAAAGTTCTGAGGTAACAAACATAAAAAAAAAACATACAGACGAATTGAGAACCTCCTCCTTTTTGGAAGTCGCTTGAAAATGGGTAACATCCATATACTCTTATTATTATACTAGCTATGGATTCAAGGCCTGGGTATAATGCCCGTCCCAATTATTCCTGTACATTTCGACAAAGATTACCCGTCGATAGACGCAGTACGCCAAAGTACGTAAAAAAACGGACCACCTGGTCCGTTGACCAGTTGAGCGGACCGCAGTGCGCTAAACGGACCAGGTGGTCATTTTGTCGCTTGAAGGCTTACGTTGGACTTTTTCGATCATTATGGAGTATTAATTTTCTTTCTTAAGGATCCCAGACGACCGCGCCAAACTCGAGTGTACTTCGGACGTAGGCATTGAACAGGACTTTCGCCACTTTTACGTAATTGAACTGCGAGGTAATCGTCATTACAAAGCCTAGCGTTTTACCAGCTTTCTTACAAATATTCGTCAAATGCGTTCGAAAGTCAAGTTTCTTATCCAAGGCCAGTCCTAAGTCCCGGATTTCATTTACTCTTACCAATGGAGCGTCAACTAACCTGTACGTAGCGTACAAAAAAATAAGAACGCAAGTGAGAGAAAGTAACAACCTTACATTTGGAAGTATTGAAAGCCAGGTGATACGTAGTAGCAGGGCTTCAGTTTTAGCAACGCTGCTTACGCCCAGATAAAGCTTTAAGTCATCTGCAAACATGAAGCACTTTGCAGTCACGAAGGCTAAGGCAACATGTCCATGCCACCTAATGTGAGGCCGATGGCAAAGATGACTATACGAAGGCCCGGCCCGTGAATGTACAACCCGATAATGACCGGTTTAAGTGCCTACTTATCAGGTGGTGGAAAGCGTAGCAGCATAAAGAGCTTGTGTTAAACATCATTTTATAGTTTATATTATACTAGCTTTTGCCCGCGGCTTCACCCGCGTGGACATCGTTTTTGTGACTGACTTAGAAGGGGGGCGGAGCGCGAGCCGCCAGCGGCTCGCGAGCGTGGACATGAGTTTTCTCCAGATCCCTCGGGTACTATGTCAGGATATGCTTATTAGTAAATCGTGGCATTTCCCACCCCCTCAACCATATCGGTACAAAAAATCACACAATCCATTGTTCCGTTGCGATGTTAATTAACCAAAAAAAGTATATTTTCAGTTCCCTCGGGAATAGCATCGGGCTATGCTATTTTTACGGATAAAAAGTAGCCTATGTCCTTCCTTGTGACACAGGCTACCTGCATGCCAAATTTCATTAAGATCAGTCAAGGCGTTGAAGCGTCAAAAGGTAACAAACAAACACTTTTTCACATTTATAATATACTAGCTGTTTCCCGCGGCTTCACCCGCGTGGACCACGTTTCTATGACTTTTCGAGGGTGCGCAGTGCGCGAGCCGCAAGCGGCTCGCGAACGTGGTAAAAAGTAGCCTATGTCTTAATCCAGGTCCTAATCTGTCTACCTACCAAATTTCAGCAAAATCCGTTCAGTAGTTTTTGCGGGAAAGCGTAACAGACAGACAGAGTTACTTTCGCATTTATAATATTAGTAGGGATTAAGTAAGCATAGGTGAACGAACCGCAAGCGGCTTTTTGGTATTACCTTCCCGGGCGTGCGCGCAACATATGTACAAAGTTTCAACATAATCAGATGAACAGTATGGCAGCGCATAATATACGCACAAACATTGATTTTTAGAGTTCCGTAGCCAAAGGGTAAAAACGGGACCTTATTACTACGATTCCGTGGTCCGTCCGTCTGTCTGTCCGTCTGTCACCAGGCTGTATATCATGAACCGTGATAGCTACTCGTAGTTAGTTGAAATTTTCACAGATGATGTATTTCTGTTGCCGCTATAACAACAAATACTAAAAATTAGAAAAAGTGAAAGTCTCCATACAAAAAACGTGTTGTTTTTGAAACGTTAAGAAACTAGCGCCATCTAGTATGATGGTACTGTACCCTTTGTGTGCGGTTGGATAATATTATCACTATTATTATAAAAAAAACCCTCTGCGTATGTCTGTCTGCCTAAACGCGATTAACTCAAAAACTTCCTAACGAATTTTCATCAAGTTTTCACCAATTGGCGGAATGACCTATGGGTAAAAAACAAAAACTGCGCACCGCACACCCTATTTTTATAAGTTATAAATATATAGTTTATTAAACGCCTATATAATCGGTTATTACACATTAGTACATTACTGCTGCGGCCAGCAAAAGAGGCATAGATGGACGGACGAGTAAATGTGGGCCGAGGCGAAGCCGAGCCACACATACGTAAGTCCATCAGTGCCTAGTTGTGGCCAAGGCTCTTGTATAGTACTTTTCTCAAATAATGCGCGGAAATTAAAACTATAACTTTTCAAAATCAATGACGAACAACGAACAACATTATTTTTAGGCGCCAAAGTGTTCATTTGTTTTTGATGTGTAACATCTTTGCTCTCGCTTTCCTGCAATTTGTGGGAGTGATTTCGTGAAATGGGACGGAAATGTGTAACATGGGACGGAAATGTGTAACAGGAAGTCGCGAAAGCGCGGAATTCTACTTTACGAGAGTCCGACTCGCACTTGGTCGGTTTTTTTCGTTACTGTCAGATCCGCCACCCAGGTACAATATCGTCATCAAATCTAACTAACCTAAAGTATTTTGTCACATGTTACACATCATATGCGAGTACTGTAGGTCTCGCTCGAATTTTTTTTTTCCAATAAACAGCTTTCTATTTGCGAGTCAGTTCGAAATTTAAAAAAAACCTTTGATAAGTTACCTCGTTGGTTGCCATGTTTCGGAGTAAAATATAGTTCCATTTTTAAATTACACGACAGATATGAGTTTACATAGTAATTTATTTGGCCGCTAAACACGACAGACATGGATTTTCTTACAACTTTTGCCGGCCGCTGCTCGCATGTATTTGGGCCAGTACAGCAATTTCGATTTATCTCGCAGAAGGTTGTCAAAATAATGCTCAAATTTCCAAGTATGTTTGAGAAAAAATATTTTTAATCGTTTGAACTAACAAACTAGCAGCCGCCATTTTCGCCTCGCACTTAGCACCGCAGCAAAGAAGGAATACCTCAGGAAATTCATTAATCTTTCACAATTCTCACAACTTTTCATCAGCTCCAGACTTTGAAATGTAGCCCTTATTGCAAAAGCACTAAAGTTCACGACATGTGAATAGAGAAGGTAGCGAGAAGCAGTTTGTCGAGGAATTTTCTGGCGTAATCACAGGAGCCTTGCGTCATAAAAGCGTTAAGTTTAACCGCCTCCGTGGCGTAATGGTCAGTCCATTAGCTTCACACCAGAGTCGAATCTGTTTGATTGGTGGTAGGCCATTTTCATAGCCCGCCTGGCTAGCTACCACCATCTTATCTCAGTCTTGCTGCCAAACATCAGTGTTAACAGCATTGATGTGTTCCGGCTTGAAGATAAGATAGCCAGATCCACGGGCTTACGAAGATTCCCCAACGCAATGGGGAAATGGCTATCTTATCTTCAAGCCGGAAGACATCAATGCTGTTATTATTTAAGACAAGCGGCAAGACTTAAGTAAGATGGTGGTATCTAACCAGGCGGGCTTAGAAAATGCCCTTCCACCAAACAAACCGAGTCTTACAAAGTAGGCTCGGCTGGGAACCGAACCTGCGACCTCTGTGATTGTGATCTATTCTGTGATCTCACCTGATGGACTTAACGGTACCTTAAAATCCTTCAAGCCGTTCAAGGGTAAAAATAATTGCGATGCCTACACACAGATATATGTCATCCGATTATCGATTTAAAATTATTTCAAAAACATTTATATGGGATTTATGAACTTCAGCGGGCTCTTAAAGCTTTTTACTATTAAAAATTAAAAATACCTGCTATGGTTTCGCTACATAATACGTAGAATTTGGATTTAGAGCCTGAATGCGGATGTATGAAAAGAAAATATTTTGTGGGGTAAATCGGAATATATAAGTATATTTTATAATAGAGAGAAGGTAAACAGGCTATAAAAGGAGATGGTCGTGATAGTTATAACTAAGAATATACAATTAACACTAAAATTTATGTTAAGTTCCTTTGGTAGAATTTAAAATTTAAGTGATTAAGAATTTAGTTAAATGCCTGTCAGACAATGATAGTCGCTTCCCCAGTATCCAAATAAATTACCAACTAAAATACAGAAATAGAATTTAGGATCTAATATAGATGGAATTACCCCGAGGTTATAAGTATAACCTCGGAGGCACACATAACAGTTGCTAATTAAAAAAAACTAAAAATATCTAGACAAAACAGGTAAGAAATTTAAAGGAGAACTCCTTACAGCAGTAGCAACGATCAGTGGAAGTATCGGCTAAAAGGCAGTATGATACTAAAAACAAAAGACTTCCCTTTGTGCGGCTAGTACGGCGCCTGACGTTGTACGGCGAATTCTACACATATGGCAGTGTGGCTGCTACGTCCCAGGGCTAAACTTGAGTGCAGTTCACCCGGAGGTTGATGCCCTATAAAAAAAGGTTCAGGATCACAACAGAGCCAAACAAAACATGTAGGAGTACCGAAATTAAGCTTCTTACCTCTAACAAACAACGTGGGCACGATTTATAAATAATTTACAGTATCAAAACGAAATATCAAACAAAATAATTTCAATTATTTAATTTACGAAGAAAAACAAATAATAATAACGACTATCTCTTTTTATTATCTATCAAAATAATCACACCTTCTCTGCTTTCAAAATTTTCCTCTCAATTTTCCGGCCAGCCAAAAACCGAACCAAACAGATTTTATTTGTGACGGAAAAGGAGTTTCCGTTACAGTAGATATCGTACGTTCGGGGAACTAGCTACAGTACACCCGAACAGAGTTCTGGACATGTGTTGAATGATAAAACAATTTTACACAAAGTATTGGTATTTTTTATTTAGAATTTATCATTAATATCGTCGCCTACATTAACAATTAAAGACTGAATAAGAATCGCGTGACCCCATGCGTGTGTAACCACGATTGAACTCAGGGCGGCCTCTTTGACGCAACTGTTTCACGCGAACCAAAATTTAGTTGTTTTATATTCATATTAAGCGCAGGGCACAAAGCTCGTAGAACAGATGGCTGTTGGGGCAGTAAAGTTCTCGAGTGGCGACCGCGCACCGGAAAGCGTAGCGTAGGCCGGCCTCCCACGCGGTGGACCGACGACCTGGTGAAGATCGTGGAAAGCCGATGGATGCGGGCAGCGCAGGACCGGACGTCGTGAAAATCCTTGCGGGACGCCTTTGTTCAGCAGTGGACGTTTTTCGGCTGATATGATGATGATGATTCATAATAAACTGCATTGCATGTAAATTAAAATCATTTAAAATAAATTCTTACGTGTCTTCATAATGAAATCTAAACAGTATTAAAAACAAAGTCCCCCGCTGTGTCTGTCTGACTGTCTTAACAAGAATAACTCAAAAACTACCTAACAGATTTCTTGTTTCCGAAAGTTTAGGTGTATAATACCCCACGCGCTACTTAAAGCTCGCGCCTCGCGCACCCTCTTGTATGTCGTATGAAGTCCTATAATTTACACTGTAAAATTTAATTACCTGCCTACTCAAACTTATGTCATTCCAAAATTAATGGTAATTAATATCTAACTATAAAAACCGGCCAAGTGCGAGTCAGAACTGCACACGAAGGGTACCGTACCGTCATACTAGATGGCGCTAGTACAAAGGGTACCGTACCGTCATACTAGATGGCGCTAGTACAAAGGGTACCGTACCGTCATACTAGATGGCGCTAGTACAAAGGGTACCGTACCGTCATACTAGATGGCGCTAGTACAAAGGGTACCGTACCATCATACTAGATGGCGCTAGTACAAAGGGTACCGTACCGTCATACTATATGGCGCTAGTACAAAGGGTACCGTACCGTCATACCAGATGGCGCTAGTACAAAGGGTACCGTACCGTCATACTAGATGGCGCTAGTACAAAGGGTACCGTACCGTCATACCAGATGGCGCTAGTACAAAGGGTACCGTACCGTCATACTAGATGGCGCTAGTACAAAGGGTACCGTACCGTCATACCAGATGGCGCTAGTACAAATGGTACCGTACCGTCATACTAGATGGCGCTAGTACAAAGGGTACCGTACCGTCATACTAGATGGCGCTAGTACAAAGGGTACCGTACCGTCATACTAGATGGCGCTAGTACAAAGGGTACCGTACCGTCATACTAGATGGCGCTAGTACAAAGCGTACCGTACCGTCATACTAGATGGCGCTAGTACAAAGGGTACCGTACCGTCATACTAGATGGCGCTAGTACAAAGGGTACCGTACCGTCATACTAGATGGCGCTAGTACAAAGGGTGCCGTACCATTATACTAGATGGCGCTAGTACAAAGGGTTCCGTACCGTCATACTAGATGGCGCTAGTAAAAAGGGTTCCGTACCGTCATACTAGATGGCGCTAGTACAAAGGGTTCCGTACCGTCATACTAGATGGCGCTAGTACAAAGGGTACCGTACCGTCATACTAGATGGCGCTAGTACAAAGGGTTCCGTACCGTCATACTAGATGGCGCTAGTACAAAGGGTTCCGTACCGTCATACTAGATGGCGCTAGTACAAAAGGTTCCGTACCGTCATACTAGATGGCGCTAGTTTCGTCACGTAAAAAAACACGTTTATTTTTTTAATTTTTAGTATTTGTTGTTACAGCGGTAAGAGAAATACATCATCTGTGAAATTTTCAACTGTCTAGCTATCACGGTTCATGAAACACAGCATGGTGACAGACGGACGGACGGTTTTTACCCTTTGGGTACGGAAGGCCACTTTTTATTTTTATTTTCGTAATAAATTCATAGATTTTCAAATATTAAATTTATTTATATTTTTTTCACATTAGTAATACATTATTAAATTCAAAGTCAATACCGCAAAGCTTTTTTTTTAAAAAAAAAACCTTCCTTAATATAGATAACGAGCTAAGTGAAAAAGACGTGTATTATGATAATGATAAGCTATATTCTATAATTAAAATTGTTATCTATGTGTACAAAGAAATGTACAGCTACGAAAAATATGTCCTTATTATAAATAGCTATTGAAATTCCTATCAAGACCTTCTAAATACTTATGGTAGAGCACATCTAGCTAGACACTCACAGTGCGATTCTGGTCCATACGCGGACAGCATAAGAACGGTACTAAGTCCAAAGTGTTTAGCTTGATGTGCTGGCCTCTGTACCTATCTAAGAGTCCTTTTGAAATACCAATTTTTTTTTAAGACATCCTTCAGCTCATGAAACTGAACAACGTTTCCCAAGGAACCCATACAGAAATTATTCATTTTATAGGTTGTCAGTCCGAAAAAAAGCTAAGTTTATAGGTTTATTATTTTTTCAATACAATTAATAAGCAAAATTTTATATCTCATACAAAATCAATGTTGGCCATTATTTGTTTATTTTTATTAAATAATTTAAAAAGAAACCTGTGAACTAAGATTTTGTTCTGACTGACAACTTATCAAAAGTTAACAATCCCCTAAAAATGAATAGGCAGATTCCAATGAAACTTTATAGTATCTACACGAAAGAAGACACAACATTTTGGATGAATATAGAGAGCACGTATAATTATTTAATTTAAATAATACTTTATTTAAGAGCGTCGGTGGCGTAATGGCAAGGGCCGCTACCTCCTGTCCGGGAGGTCGTGGTTCGCATCCTGCCATGTACCAGTGTGTTTTCGAATTTTAATTTCATATGCAAGTTTATCCGACACTATTACGGTGAAGGAAAACATCGTGAGGAAACCTGCACACGCCTGCGAAGAAACTCGAAGGTTGTGTGTGAAGTCGACCCACCCGCACTGGGGCCGCGTGGTCGACTAAGTCCCGATCGCCCTACTTCAGGGTAGGCTCGAGCCCCTCGGCGCTTAATTTAACTTTATTTAAAAAGAAAATAAATAATTTTAATTTAATTTATAAAATATGGTGACTATACATTTTTTTAAATCTATAATTTAATCATTAGACTGGATTTAATATAATATGTAGATTCTTGTTTACGTGTATAAAGTTTCGTTGGAATTAGCACCTATATTGTTTTTTTTTGTATGGGAAATTTATTTCTAAAAGGTATCTCAAAACTGCCTCACTACTCTTGTCATTCAATTTTAAATGTTGTGTGCTTCAAAATAGAATAAAATTTCGATATGATTGTTCACACTTAACAATTATATTCAATTTTGAGCACTTTAAAAATAAACTGTGATAAATGTGTTTATTAATATAGTTTTCATTACGATAATATATTATTATAATGTATTAACATGGAATTATTATGTGGTTCTAATAGAATATAAAATTAAACGACACTTTAATTCCATGTAAAAATATGGAGTAACAAATGAGTGTCACGTTATTTTACGCAGATAAATAAACGTACATACAAAAACTAAATTTGTTTTTTTTTTCTTAAAAGCGACTGGAGGAGCTATCGTCAGCGAGCAACCAAGGAGTAAAGAAGGCATTGTGATGGAAAATTAAAAAAAACGGCGAACTGCGAGTCGTAGTCGTTCACCGAGGGTTCCGTACCACCACATCTCTGGATAAGGAATCATAAAAAATAATAAATCGAAAACTTTACATCATAAAAGTAAATTAAAATCGGTTTAAGCTAGTGGCAATGAAGCCCTTTCACGGTCAACTCAATTCAAAATTTGGATCGCCATTCCTTGCAAAATTTGATTACGATTTTAACCGCCTCCGTAGCTCAGAGGCAAAGTTCACTGGCTTTACACAGGAGGTCGCGGGTTCGATTCCCGGCGTGGTCAATTGTAAGACTCGGTTTGGTTGGTGGTAGGGCATTTTCTAAGCCCGTCTGGCTAGCTACCACCATCTTATCTAAGTCTTGCCGCCAAATATCAATGTTAACAATATTGATGTGTTCCGGCTTGAAGATAAGATAGCCAGTTCCCCATTGCGTTGGGAAATATTGGTAAGCCCGCTTCCATCTTCGGCAACATCGTCACTTACCACCAGGTGAGATGTTGTCAAGGGTTTACCAATTGTGAAAAAAAAACGTACTTTAAATAAAGACTGTATTTTATATTATTTATTTACAAATATGTAGTTTTTAGATTTTTCTCTATACTTGTAGTATACGACGGTATTACTTGCCAAATTTCATAGTTCTAGGTCAACTGAAAATACCATATCAATTTTGATTCCCTTGAGAGTGTCAAAGTATACGCCGTATCTTTTTTTCACGTTAACCTAGAAGTTTGATATTTTCACAGCTTCAAGGGACTGCAGACCGAGTATATGGTATTAATTTAAACTCGATACTTCCACGCGTTCCCGAGATAAAGGGTCTTGACAAATAGACGGAAGGACAAAAAAGTGATCCTATAAGGGTTCGTTTTTCCTTATTAGGTACGGAACCCTAAAAAGGCCAAGTGTGACTTGAGCTTACACAAACAGGGTTCCGCACCAAAACTTTAACTACCAACGGAACAAGAACTCTCAGTACATACTTTGCTATAGGTATATACGGGTCTACTTATTCTGGACCACAGAAATTTAATTTATCCTGTGGGAATGGAAATACTTTGGATTTTCTCATAGATTATTCTGTAGTCAAAACTGTAGTTCAAAGCTATTTATTTTAAAATTATAAAAAATATATATTTACAATTCTCACAGAAAGCCCTTTCATTTCATATGTCGCAAAATATATTTTGAGAACCTTTTTTTTAAAATATTCTAATTCACCATTGAGAAGTAAATTAAAAAAAAAGGTTTTGCAAACTGTATCGTGTGCGATATCAAATGAAAGGGCTAATTTTAAAAATCTCAAACATATTTTATTTTTTATAATCTTAAATAGTTTTGAAGTTATTTCAAAAATAGCCGAAAGTTGACCACTCTCCCCCCTCATCTCCGAAATTACTGGGCCCTTAACTCTTTTAAAAAAAATCACAGCTTATGAGGTTGAATACATAGTTTACGGGAAAGCCTATGAGCAAAACTTAAGTCTTTCCGTTCCCACAGGAAAAATGAAATTTAAAAATCCAGAATAAGTAGACCCCTATTTACCTAGAGCAAAGTATGTACTGAAGTAGTTAAAGTTTTGTTGCGAAAACCTGTTTGTGTGACCCTGATTCGCACTTGACCGGTTTTTTTGAATTATGGGACTTAAATAACATTACTAAAATAAGCAAACCGAAATTATTTTGGTGGTGAAAAAAAAAAGTTTACCCATCTCCCTCCCATACAAGAGAAAGTTGTTTTTTTACTTATACCTCCTCATCTAAGATCTACAGTTATGAAAATTATTACACGTACATTTTTAATTATGACGCAAAATAGAAAATTGAGTCCTTTTGTCAAACAATCATTTTAGGGTCCCGTACACCCAACGGGTGACCTACGGGACCCTATTACTAAGCCTCCGCTATCTGTCCGTCTCTCCGTCCGTCATCGGGCTGTATTTCGTGAACCGTAATAGATAGACAGTTTAAATTTTCACAGAATATGTATTTCTGTTTCAGCTATATTAACAAATACCAAAAATTAAAAAGGTTAAAAAATTTATCCAGGTAACTACCTACCGATTTCTGTACTACCCGTGCTCTCTAAAATTCTTTAAAAAATTATACACAGATGGCTCGTACTTAACAGATTCAATAAACTTTATTTCTGAAGCCAATACGGTTTAAGGCCCAAAAGTAACACACATGGAGCAACAGTTGATTTAGTTACTAAAAAAAAGTTTTGAAAAACTGAAAACCGACTTCAAAATAAAATTTACTCAAAAGTATGAAATAATATTATTATACTTAAATACACGACATTAACCAACAATAACGAAATCAAAGATACGAATTAAATTAGGGTGTTAATTATTTTTTTAAGTCGGTGTTAGCACACAACTACTTACGTAGGTATCAAATGTTTCAGATTCAATGACACCGACACCTTGCTGACACCGATATACGGTCGAATAGAGAAACCTCCTCCTTTTTTGAAGTCGTTTAATAAAGCACAACATTGATAATAGGAAGGTTGTCTTAGGTATTTCTATTGATCTAAAAAAGGCGTTTGAGACAGTAAGCCATAACTTACTGCTAAATAAGCTAGAGAGGGTAGAAGTCAAAGGGGATGCATTAAAAATGTTCGAATCATATCTTAAAAATAGACAGCAATTAGTGAAAATACGAGACCAACAGAGTACAGCCCTCCTGGTAACGTACGGTGTCCCGCAGGGCTCCATTTTAGGACCTTTTCTTTTTTAAATTTATGTTAATAACATCTGTGACATAGGCAGACGTGGACATTTAACTTTATACGCAGATGATACGTGCCTGTTCTACTTTGGTTCCTCGATAAACGACATTACGTCACTCGTGCAAGAAAATCTGAATAAACTTTTTGATTGGCTCCAGGATAATCTACTAACCATAAATATTTTAAAAACTTCCTATATCATTTTTGAGGCTAAAACAACCATATCTCTTCCTATCAAGCTCGAACCATCAATAATATGCCTATCCAAGAAAAAAGGTGTGAAATATATCTAGGCCTGAGAATGGATACACACCTGTCATGGAACACTCAAATATAATATATAAAAAATAAGCTATCATCCCTAATGGGCTTCCTCCGTAACATATTACGATGCATTCCACGTCATATTATATTCACCATCTACAACTCTCTTGTCAAATCACACCTCCTTTATTTATTAGAAATCTAGGGCAGCGCCTCCAAAACTAAAATTCTTGAACTCCATGTAGCTCAAAACAAATTAATCAAAATGCTTTTTAATTATCCTTGCCTAACATCTACTTCAAAAGTATATAAAGAAACAAAATTAATGAACTTTATAGTTACCAAACCTGCCTACTTATCCAAAACAAATTAATCAAAATGCTTTTTAATTATCCTTTATTGCGAATGACTCTTCAAACATACTAATTTTTAATATTTTTTTATGTTTTGAATACAAACGAACATAAACTTACAAATTATACTTTTTTAAGTATAAAATTTATATTTTTCTCATGTAAGTGACTGGTGTCTTTATGGGAATAAAATATCTTGAAACCTTGAAAAATAAGGGAGGTCTTCATACAAAAAAAACGTGTTGTTATAGGTCATTAGAAGTATATTTGAAATAGCCCTATCGTGAAACGGTAAAACAGGTAAGCGTAAAACTTGTTGTGATTATAGTACTAATACTGGAGTAAAAGAACAAATAATAAATATTTGCCAAGTGAGAGTCGTGCTCGTGCTAAGGAGTCCGAAATGAATAACAAAAAAAATATATTGTTGTCGCTTGCGTTGATGTCTTTTGTTTGTAATGTGAATAGGTAATACCTTGTTATTATAGTATGTAGTTATGTGGGGAGGTTTGGAGGTACGGAACCCTTGGAGTGCTAGTCCGACTCACACTTGGCTGTTTTTTTTATTATGAGACTTAAAATTACATTACTACAATAAGGAAACGGAAATTATTTAGGTGATGAAAAAAAATTGTTTAACCCATCCCCCCCATAGAAGAGAAAGATCTTTTTCACTGTACCCCCTCATTTTTATGATCTACAGTTATGAAATTTGTTACACGTACATTTTAAGGGTTCCGTAGTATACAACAAGGAAACCTTATATATATATAATAATAATAATAACGCGGACAGAACTGTAAAAAAAAATTGGGAAAAAAAGCTATTTAAGGGTACCTCCCCTACAAGTAAAGTGGGGATGATTTTTTTTCTCTTCAAACCTAGTCGTGTGGGGTATCGTTGGTTAGAGCTTAAAAAATAGTTGTGAGTCTTCTAAGACCATTTTATAACTTAGGGTTCCGTTTTCGAAAAAAAATGCTTAAAATGCTAAATTTGATTGGAGTCGAGTGTCCCCAGCCCCTAACAACAAAACCACTGTATTTGGAAATTTGAAAATTAGATATAGACGCGATAATGGCAATTACGGAACCCTACATTGCGCGTGGCCCGACACGCACTTGGTCGGTTTTTTAATTATGACACAAAATATAAAGTAGTAATCCTGAAGAAAAACAACAAATAAAAAAAATGGCTAAGTGTAGGTTGTACTTGCGCTAAGTGGTCCAAATTGAACGCGTTGATCTTTTTTGTTTGTAATGTTTAGGCTTAGTTTAGCTGCTTATGCCGTTAAGAAAATAAGACAGTTAACGGATGTAGATACTGCGATTTTAGTTACTTCCATAGTATAATGTCTTATGGCATAGTACTTCGGCTGATATAGAAACTATTTTCATCCTGCAGAAATCTATCCGCGCAATCTATCAAATGCGATCACGTGAGTCGTTAAAGAATAAGTTTAAAGAAATCAATATTTTAACTGTTTCTAGTCAATTTATATATGAAAACATCATGTACGTTCGTAAGAATTTGCATTTATTTCCTAAAAACAGTGACAGGCATAATTTGAATTTAAAAAATGTAAATAAAATAGATATATCCTTTTCGAGACTGAGTAAGGTTAAAAAGTCATTTGTGGGGCAGTGTTAAATTCCAGAAAATGTAACTAGTTTGTCAGAGAATAAATTCAAGACTCATGTCAAAAAATGTTTGTGCTCTAGAGGATATTATAAAATAATAGATTATGTAAATGACAAAGATATATATGTTGATTCTATAACAAATAACAAATACCATTACCTGAGACTGTTATCTGAATATACAATATTATTTGTAATATACAATATATTTTTTTTTTGTTTAGCCTATTTAAAAGTGTGTGTAAACACCTATTTGAAATAAATTGTTTTGAATTTTGAATTCAATTTTTGAATTTTGAACGTGAATACAGAAATCAATGTCATATTTGTGTGGAGAAGTTTAGTAGTACCACGTAGTACGGAACCCTCAGAGCGCAAGTCCGACTCGCACTTGACCGGCGTTGTAGGGCTGCTTGTATACATTTTAAACGTGGAACGAAAAAAAATATATTTGTCACCGTATGGTGTAACAACGACTTTGTATTTTTAAATGATGTTGTGTTTTCTAACATTGTTTTAGTCAGATGTGCCGTTCCTAAGATGAATCTCGTCAAAATGCCTGGTGTTTGTAAACTATTTAGGATACCTTGAACCGCCTCCGTGGCGTAATGGTTAAGTACATGAGCTTTACATCAGGAGGTAACGAGTTCGATTCCCAGCGAAGTCTAACTTTGTATGACTCGGTTTGGTTGGTGAAAGGCCGTTTTGTAGCCAGGCTAGCTACCACGATGTCATCTAAGTCTTGCCGCCAAATGCCAATGCTAACAAACAACATTGATGTGTTCCGGCTTGAAGATGAGACAGCCAGTTCCCCATTGCGTTGGGGAATCTTGGTAAGCCCGCTTCTATCTTCAGCATCATCGTCAATTATTGGCATACCAATTGTGAATAAAAAAAATGCCAAGTGCTAATCAGAACCGAATACATAGGGTTCTGTACCATCACATTAGATGCATCTAGTATAATGGCCATGGCGCTAGTTTCTTATTAAAAAAACACTTTTTTGTATGGAGACCCCCCTTATTTTTTCATTTTTCAGAATCGAGCCCCTCGGTGGGGACGTATATGAATATGATGATGATGAAATTTTGAAATACCTTAAGTAATTCTGTGTACACAATTATAGTCTAGAACAAGTTAATCACGTGATTTTCTCAAAAAAATAGGTATTTAATCTATTTTACTATGATATGAAGGAACCACATAATTTTACTATGATTTCGATTTCATAATATGTACGTTTATCCGACGCTCTTACGGTGAAGGAAAACATCGTGAGGAAACCTAAACACGCCTGCGAAGAAACTCGAAGGTTGTGTGTGAAGCCGACCAACCCGCAATGCGCCCGCATGGTCGACTAAATTCAGGGTAGGCCCGAGCCCCTCGGTGGGAAAGAATATGAGCTGATATGATGAAGGATGATGAAATTTTTAAATACCTAAGTAATTCTGTATACACAATTGAGTTGATATTTGGAAAAACAACCATAGTCAAAAAAAACGAAAATGAGATTTTGATGTCTATGGCCAGCTTGACAAGTTAATCAGGCAGGTCCACAGAGCAATTTTTTTTTGTCTCTTAACGTCTCACGGGTACAAAAGCCCTTCCGAGACAATCCCCATTTAATTAATCTTTATTCGTTTTTTGATTTGTAATGCTAGTGCCAGTGCATTACAAATCTTCTCTGAAGTTCTTGACAGCTTTTGCAGCAGCTACATTCTGAGGTGGAACATCCAGTTGCTGTTGGGCGTCTTTAAAACTGCACCCAGAGCAAGTTGGGTTCTCAAGTCCTCCTTCGTTTTATTTTCTTGTTCTCCACATTGCTCACGTGCACTATAAGATTTTCTCCAAAATGCACCACTTCTTGAACAAAATCCTAGCAGAAAACAATAAAAAATCAACAAAATTAAACTACGAATGCGTCCACCACAAATCCCACCAAAAAACTCTCCTCAGAGCAATAAATAAAGCATAAAAATTTCAATATATCTTTACTCTTCTTTCTTATTATCGAACATTGTACGGTAAAAAAAGATAAATATTATATAAGATTATGCTTATACTCGTAGCTACATGGACACTCCAAAATTGTCAAATGGTCACAATTGGTCTCTTTTTATACGATCAATTTGAAAATCTACCCAGTTATTTAGTACTTCTGTGAATTAGGTGATATTTTAATGTAGTC
This sequence comes from Coleophora flavipennella, assembly GCA_947284805.1. Classification (NCBI taxonomy): domain Eukaryota; kingdom Metazoa; phylum Arthropoda; class Insecta; order Lepidoptera; family Coleophoridae; genus Coleophora; species Coleophora flavipennella. Next base: position 5,553,123 of record OX369302.1, read on the forward strand.
GTATATTTCATCGTGAGTGATGTAGATATTTCCTTACAAAACACAAAATCCTGTTTTTGGTAAACCACTTTAAGTCTAGAGATATTCAGGGAAATAAAGTCTTATAGGGAAAAAAAGTCAATGTCACCAATGTTTTTGAAAGAACTGCCTAAGTCACAGTTGACACTGTTTTTTTTAAATAAAATTATAGCAACACTCTACGTACTGTCAAGTTATTGATAATGTGTTCATTTTAATATTGATGATGACATAGAAGTAGACGATGATAACAGCGATGGCTGTGAATAGTTTTTATAAGCAAGTTAGGGTAAGCAATGTGTTGTTTCAAAAAAAAAAGACGTGTGGCACTCGGGGACTGCCGCGGTAAAGCTATTGCATAGCATTTTTTATCAACTTATGCAATTATAATTATTTACCATCGCGACCACCATCGCGACCACCATCACGAGCACCATTGCGATCACCAACACGACCATCATTGCGACCACCGTCGCGACCACCATCGCGACCACCATCGCGACCACCATCGCGACCACCATCGCAACCACCATCACCACCACCATCACCATCATCATGATGGATAGATAGATGGCACTGTAAGTTTTTTAGAACTCAATATTTTTTTTTGGGGTGTCCGGTTTTTTTCAGTCCCCTCAAAGCCCGCGATAAAAGCTATACTTACAATAGCTTAAAATACGAGTGTGCTTTAGACCACACGACTGAAGTAAAACTTCTTTAGCTCCATCAATATATGTTTAAAAGTAAATACTTAGTCTTCAGAAAATAATCAAATCTTTTTTGTCATATGGAGGTATAAGTATACAGTTTATGAAAAGAGTTTTATTATTCTCCGAAAATGATCAAATCTTTTTTATCTTATAGGTATGTTTGTTTTAATTGTTTTAACAACCGATATTGTTGCCTTGGCAACCGTCGGAGTGGGGAGCGTGAGGTTTTTTCGTTACGGAATTTCTGGATTCGGTCCCCGCGCTCAAGGCCCGCGATAGAAGCTATGCAATAGCTTAAAAGTCTATTACTCTGAAAAAATTTAGTTTTATTTCTTCCATGTACTTATTTTACTAGAAAACAAACCAATTTCAAACTTATTTTTTAGTTTTACTGAAAACCAGAAGAAGTTTAGTCCTCAAAAATCTATCAAAAGCCATTCAATATTATCTACAATTAAATAACAAATGAACTGCTTACAAATTGATATTATAACAATCAGATAAAAACTCTTTATTGTACCCAAAAATTAAAAAATAAATACAATGCGAAACTTAGAAACTGTATCTTTAAAAATTAAAGAAAAACATAACAAACAAAATCTTATAAGCGTACTATAGCGGTACAATTTGGGCGGTCTTATCGCTCAAAGCGATTTCTTCCAGACTTATTAAATGTGAACAATTTTTATTGCTTCCTAAAAAAATACATAAATTGAAAATGATTGTTTTTCCAAATGATCCCTCGATTATAGTCAGGAAAAAGTTAATCAGGTCATTTTCTCCAAAAAAATGGGTATTTAATTTATCCAAGGAACCACATAATTTTACTATAATATTGCTAAACGAAAATTCAAGTAGGCACGTATTAAGTTCGCGTCTGCAGATTATCATTTTTTATCTATGCTTTCATCCGATCCATTACACTCGATCATCTTGGTGGTAATTACTCCATTCCACTCTCGCTTCCCCCAGCCAGCAATAGAACAGGAAATGACTGCCTTTTCCCCAATTATTTTTAGATTATGATTTAATCGTAGTCGTGCTTATTGTAAGCATCTATTAAACTGATGTAAGAGCTCTAAAAGATAATTTAGCATACCTATATAATAAAATTATGTTAAATTTTATGCAATGATAATTAGACACGGTAGACCGACGACCTGGTGAAGATCACGGGAAGCCGCTGGATGTGGGCAGCGTAGGACAAGTCGTCGTTTTTTGGGGAGGTCTTTGTCCAGCAGTGGACGTCTTTCGGCTGATATGATAATGATGATGCTAATTTTCAATAATTGATCAGTCGATTTGCACACTTTGTATACGGAAAGTATTAGACTTATTTAGATGTCTATAGGTATCTAAGTTGTTCAGTTTATTTATTAGCATCGTCCTACCATTTACCGCTTGTCAGCGAATAAACAACTGTAAGATATCATCATCATTATCATAATATCAGCCGAAAGACGTCCACTGCTGGATAAAAGTCTCCCCCAAGGATTTCCACGACGACCGGCCCTACGCTGCCCGCATCCAGCGGCTTCTTACGATATTCACCAGGTCGTCGGTCTTCCGTGTGCGGAGGCCTGCCTTCGCTAAGTCTTCCAGTGCGCGGTAAAATTTCCTTATTTAGATTATCTTGGCATTGATTATGTAGCTACCTACTTATTTCAGCCCATTGTAGATTCAACCCATTTTCTAAGCCCGCCTGGCTAGGCTATCACCATCTTAACTAAGTCTTGCCGCCAAATATCAATGTTGATATCATTGGTGTGTTTCGGCATGAAGATAAGATAGCCAGTTCCCCATTGCGTTGGGGAATCTTGGTAAGGCCGCTTCCATCTTCGGCAACATCGTCACTTACCACCAGGTGAGATGTTGTCAAGGGTTTACCAATTGCGAATAAAAAAAAAATAACCCTCAAAATTATAGCACATTTTTTTAATGTGTATATAAAAAACCCGACTTTAACCCTCTGTTTCCACCAGTCGGGTAAAAATGTAGCCTATATTATTCTCGGGGTGTCAATTAAATGGTTAGCATAGTATTGTTATTTCTGTGAGCAGAAAAATATAATCGGTGAGCAGAAATAGCTAATTGGTCAGCAACTCATGGTCAGCAAACATTTCAAATTCAATCAGCAATTTATGTCATTCTGGATGGCTGTAATTATTTTAAACATCCCCGTACTACACTCTTCCTACAGTGTTGAGTGGTCGACGGAGCCCCTTCGGGGCTCCTACTTCTGTGTTCTCATGTTAAACCTAACACTACGACTGTGCGGGGAGGCGAGCTTAGCTCGCCTCCCCGCACAGTCTCCGAACCTAACGGATCCGAGTCGGGGTGCTCCGCAAGTCCGAGCTCGCTTCGCTCGCTCCCGCTTCCATTTAGAACTCCCCGTACCACACTCTTCCTACAGTGTTGAGTTGTCGACGAAGTCGGACCCGCGTGCTTTCCCCGCCCTGATACTCCCACATCCCCCTGGGATCCCGAAGGTTTGTTGGGGGTTTAAATGGGTGGCGGGGGCTACGCCCCTTTTTCAACAAAAACGCAATCCAAGTAGTTATTTTGCTCACCATGTTTTAAATATGCATACCAATCAAATATACTGCTTATAGACATGTTTTTCTGCCGCTCAATCATGAAATCTTGCCGCTCAAGTAGTTATTTTGCGGACTGAATGTTTATTATGCATTTCAAATATATATGTATCTTATTCTCGAGATCAAGACGAATCTAACGACACCTCGCACTTCAAAATTCACCAAACCGTTTAGGGTACAGGGCGTGCCAAAGTAATAAATATATACAGGGTGGGAAGGAGTATACCGACAGATTTTAACCATGGATTCCTGGTGGTATTATGAGTAAATAATGTTATATCAACATGGTTCTCAAACTGCCTTATTAACTTACTTAATTTCTGGAACAAAAAAATCACTTAACGAGAGTAATCCCTTCTAAACGAAACCTTAGTCTACATAGTGACGTCAGAGTAAGACACTTGATTATTTAGAGCTCAAGACAACAAACGTCAGATAAACATCTGATATTATTAGGGCGTGTTACCCTTGAGATTTTTTGAACTTGTGAATTATTTAAAAAAATAATATCTCGTAAATTAGGCCTTGCTGGCCCATGTTTATATTACTTTTTTTTATGTGTCACATCTTTGCTCTCGCTTTCCTGCAATTTGTGGGAGTGATTTCGTGAAATGGGACGGAAATGTGTCCCATTGTAACAGGAAGTCGCGTTTTTTCAGGCTTTAAAAGCGCGGAAAAGGCAAAGGTATCTATGACCATACAGCCTAGTCTGCCGTATCTTTGCCGTCCTTTTTTCAGGCTTTAAAAGCTCGGAAAAGGCAAAGGTATCGGGAATTATATTTTTCGTCCCCAGTTAAATAGATTCATCTCTATTCAATATTTTCGTTCTCAAATTGATAGATCTGTCATCAAATTGATAGATCTGTCATCAAATTGATAGATCTGTCATTAAAAATACGTGTGGCACTCGGGGACTGCCGCGGTAAAGCTATTGCATGGTAACAAATCGAAAACTAGGGGGTAATCGGTCAAAAACAATAAATAAATGAGCGAGCGAAGCGAGCGATGTTAGGTTCGGTCAGGTTTGATTGATTTAACAGTCAAAGAGCCTCGCGAAGCGAGGCTCCCCACCCTGGGTACAAAATTACTTCGCAGCAGAAGAAATCATCGGAAGATGACCCCTAACGGGGGCGTAGCCCCCGCCGCCCGTTTCGAACATCAACAAACTTTCGGGATCCGAAGAGGATGTGGGAGTATCTGTAGGTCACCTTTGTTAGTAATTTTAGGCATTTATTTGGCGTCAGATCTACTATTTTGAGTACAAACTATATTATTTATGAAATTTCAATTTTTTTATTTAGTGATCGAAGCTATTTAATTGACAATCGTTAAAAGACGTTTCTGGTGATAAATCTTTTCCTTTTGAGTATTGTTTTGGTGTTGTTTGATGACTTTACTTTGGTGACAGATCTACTATTTTGAGTACAAACTATACTATTTAGGGAATTTCATTTTTTTTATTTAGTGATCGAATCTATTTAATTGACAATCGATAAAATCATACCCAAAGGTATCTATGACCATACAGCCTAGTCTGCCGTATCTTTGCTGTCCTTTTATGAAGTATTTTGTCACATGTTACACATCATATGCGAGTACTGTAGGTCTCGCTCTAATTTTTTGTCTTAATAGGCATTAGAATCTTTGGTTATAATGTGTCGGTATACTCCTTCCCACCCTGTATACATACATACATATTATACACACTTGAAAAACATAACCCTCCTTCTGGTCATTTGCCATCTTTGGAAGACCGCCATATTGGATTTAGGATGATGTCACTTAGCTATAACTATGCATTGTCATCCACAATAAACGTGAATGCAAAATTTCAGCAACCGAGAAGTGGGTAAAACTTAACTTGAAAATTTTGTAGCGGATAACTTACATACATACAAACATTGCAAGTTAAATAAAGCTTCGAAAAAAAAAATCGAGCGAGACCTACAGTACTCGCAATTCGCATATGATGTGTAACATGTGACAAAATACTTTATAAAAGGACGGCAAAGATACGGCAGACTAGGCTGTATGGTCATAGATACCTTTGCCTTTTCCGCGCTTTTAAAGCCTTAAAAAACGCGACTCCCTGTTACACATTTCCGTCACATGGGACACTTTTCCGTCCCATTTCACGAAATCACTCCCACAAATTGCAGGAAGCGAGAGCAAAGATGTTACACATCAAATTACGAGAATGTATTTATAAAGTGCGATCGATGTGAACTGTATACGAGTACACCCCTTGGGCCGTCTACACTAGGTAAGTATACAGGTTGTAACAAAATTTGTGTAGGAACCGTTAACTGGGGGTTCTACTCGTCATACTGAACAACTTTCCCCAAGGAACCCATAGTCAATTATCAAAAAGAAATTTGAACCTTCCATACAAAAATGCACAAAATTGGTCGATCAGCTGATTGATTTGTATGAAGAGTTGATTTTTTTTTTGCGATTTCAGCACATAGAACAAAAGTTGTTCAGTATGATGAGTAGAAGCCTCAGTTTAATTAGTTTTGTTACAACCTGTATGTATCGTAGGATACCGACCGACATTAATACATTATGTTATGATATCGAGACGATAGACGGAACACGCCTGACTTGTAATATATACAATTTTATTTAAAACTAGCTGTTTCCCGCGGCTTCACTCGCGTAGACAACATTTCTATGACATTTCAAGGGTGAAAGAGAGTACTCAAATTTTTAATAAAAAAAAAAAGCCTATGTGTTAAACCAGGTCCTAATCTGTCTACCTACCCAATTTCAGCCAGATCAGCTCAGTAGTTTTTGCGTAAAAGAATAACAAACATACATCCATACATTCTTACAAACTTCGCGTTTATAATATTAGTAGGATTGCTAAATTGTTAATAGCAACACTCCAAAGGCTTTTTACAGTTTTGTGAAGTGCACATGCCTTGCTTATGATAATAGACCGTCTAACAAATCGAATGAGGAGGTATCTGTTAAAAATCGTTAGTCATTTTCCTGAAGTAAATTATGGCAACACTGGGTTTCATGTTTTTGTTCACGAAACGAACATACACTATTAATTGTCAACGTCAGTTGTCTGTCATCCATCTGTCAATAATTGTCTTTCATAATTACATATCATCTTGAACTGAACCAGCAAGGTCTTCTTATTTATTATCAATTTTAAAACCAATTTAATACATTGAGCCAGCATTACTATATTAATGCTGCTCATGTTGTTTGGTCCTTCGAGCCGGATTCTCTTTAAAGGCGCAAAAAACGAGCTATATGCATTGTATAGCTTGCAGTCTTCTGAAGTCCACCAAAGTGCGATACATAATTTTGCTACTAACAATAAAATCAAATGTCATTTTATTCCCGCTTTCTCACCAGTTTTTGGAGGCCTTTGAGAGGCTGCGATTAAGTCAATCAAATACCATCTCCTGAGAGCTGTAGGAAACAACATTCTAACCTATGAACAACTTTTTACGGTGCTTGTCCAAGTGGAAGCGATTGCTAATTCTAGACCAATCACTCAAATCACATCAGATAGTAATGATATGTCTTACTTAACCCCTGCTCACTTTTTATGTGGTGCTCCATTGTCATCTCCCCCTGAGTACGATTTATCTGAAATCCCTACGAACCGACTCAAATTTTGGAATCTCTGTACCAAAATGAGACAACAATTTTGGAAAACCTGGCATCGCCAATATTTAACTTTGTTACAAAATAGACCGAAGTGGCGAGATGACCTTCCAAACGTAAAAAATGGTTCCTTAGTCATTCTTAGGAATTCAGATACCTCTCCTCTTCACTGGCCAATGGCCCGAATAACTAATGTTATTCATGGTCAGGACGGAAAAGTAAGAGCCTTAGATGTAAAAACAGCAAAGGGAAACACTATTAGAACCAGTTTACAAAAAATATGTTTATTACCCTTAGAATAATTATTCTGTCAAAAATATGTAAATGTACCTTCAGTAACTTTAAATAATCATGTAAAATTAGCTATCTTTAAAACATAAAATACAGTCCACTATTTTTAAATAACAATTATGTTATAAGTTTCGGCTATTTACTCTGTTTAAGTGGTGCCCAGTTATGTTCACGAAACGAACATACACTATTAATTGTCAACGTCAGTTGTCTGTCATCCATCTGTCAATAATTGTCTTTCATAATTACATATCATCTTGAACTGAACCAGCAAGGTCTTCTTATTTATTATCAATTTTAAAACCAATTTAATACATTGAGCCAGCATTACTATATTAATGCTGCTCAGTTTTTTTTTATTTTTTCCTGCAACCGCATTTTAACCAAGCCGTGCTGGCCAATACAGAACAGCGGCTGCCTGGAATACAACTCAGGGTTAAGTAAATTCAATACAAAAAAGTGTGTGTGTCAGCTCCGACGCACGACTGGAGTTTACTACTTAAGTACGATTGTCTAAACAGGCACAAAACAGGGCTTGACTTTAGTTTTAAGTTTACTCTGCACAGTTTTTATAACTAATCATTCCAATTTCCGGCCTCTTTTCATAGCTGATGTGTCAGGTGATTTAGCTCCTATGGTCGCAGCTACTAATGATCCATTTGGTGTTTGGCAGCGACTAACCTCGTATGCTTTAGATGCGGTTATACGAGCATATCTTAGGTCATACCATAAAAGGCTCTAACATTGGTTTTGTGTTGACTCTTCAATTAAATCAAGAGCATTTTTGTTAAGTTTCTCTTGTAATGTTTCTAGTAATTTGTTGACATCTTTCTTTATATCATCACTCACTTGAATAAGGAAATGAAAACTGTCGAACATCACTGTGTTTAAAGTCGTTCTGATACTTTAAAAGTTCACAATTCATAATTTTCTTCTTTTTTGCTTCTTGAAGAAACCCGTGGAAAAGGTCTGTGCTGGTTTCATGATGAGGAGCTGTTTTTTTTTCAAATTTTATATACAGTGACGTATTTCATAGTAGTCCCTACTCTCGAGAGGACGGGTTTTTTCCAGTAACATTCACGCAAGGAAGGATCTTCACTGCGACGATGGGTCCACATCAAAAATGCCACTGCATGCTTACAACCACCAGCTAAAGCTGCACAGTCCAATTACTGGCAACTGACGATTTCACCTTTAGTCTCGTCTATCACCATAGTGAATTCCTGAAAATGCAAACTAATTACTTACTGTAAACAAAATTTATTCTTTATAACCTAAAAAACTACTACTGAAAGAAAGACTATTATTTCGCCTTAGCAGAATTAAGGTTACTTACGTAGGTAGTGTTATATTATTTTATAGTACTTACATTGCTGTTTTTACATTTCTCAGCTCTGCAGAATAAAAATCGGGGTTATTTTTAAAGAACATGATTGCGTCCACTTTGGGCAAGTTTCTGCTATCTGCTTTCACAAAATTGACACCCATGATGGAGTGGAATACCAAATTATATAAAAATCACAAATTTTAAAATCTTATCAGATCAAAAATTGTAAGACTGCAACAATAACAGATCTGAGATCTGATTTGATTACTGTGTTGTGACTTCATTTTAGATTTCGTAGTGACTTATATTCTTTTTGTCAGATTCAGCCAATCCTGACTGTTTTGTATCACGTGACAGAGGTGCGCACAATAGGTTGCGCGTAAAAAACGTAACGCGCAAAGAGAATATAACAAACTACGTTTTCGATCACTAGATTTTACTCCTCATATTTTTTTCATACCGGGCGCCTTATATGCAAATCGATTCTTAAGGAGTAAACTCCAATAAACTCCAAAAAGTATTGATAACCAGCGTTTTAATACTAAATTATAATGTGGTTTTCAGCAAAACTATGTGGGCTTCTCTGTTCACTCATTTTTTTTATTTAATTTACAACTGATAAGCCTTAAGTGACGATGATGCCGAAGATGAAAGCGGGTTTAACAATTGATATTTTGCGACAGAACTTACATAAGATGGTGGTAGATAGACAGGCAGGCTTATAAAATACCCTTCCACCAACCAAACCGAGTCTTACAAAGTTAGATTTCACCGGGAATCGAACACGCAACCTCCTGATGTGAAGCTAATACACTAATCCATTACGCCACGCAGGCGGTTAAAATATACATAAAATTGTAACGCGGCAACGGGTTGCTGTTGTTCGTTCTTCTTTCTTTCGATCTATTTCATCTATTTCTCATGTATAAATTCTTTATTGCAGATTTAAAATGGATAATGTGTCGATATATTTGTGCATATTGCGTTGTGCAAACATTACATGTTCTTCAATACAAAACGTAACGAAACCATGTTTAAATTTTTTAATATTTTTGGATTTAATACATAGTCGTATATTTAAAAGCATTTCCTTAACCTTTCAAAGCTCCCACGCCTATTTAAGCAATTTTAATTAAAGTATCGTTACCCTGGCGACTAAACTAAATTAAACCAGTATTTAATTTTATTAAGTTTACTGTTTATTAAATCCACTAAGGTCTGCCTATCAAAGGTGTTGCGAGAACATTGTCCACGGGATTTCGGAGGCTCGCCTGGGACAAAATATATAATATTACTAACGCCTGGGACTTACTGAAGGTAGCACGGGGGCGTAGCAACTTATAATATCTTGTCCTGTTTCACGTAAGAAAATTATAATTTCGCTGCTATGCATCGCTAGTAGTATAATAGGTCATCTTTGTCGCTAAACGAAGAATCATTGCGATCGATGATTTGATACGTAGAGTCGGAATTCACGGACCCAGAGAAACAGCTATGCATACAACCGCCTCCGTGGCGTAAAGGTAAGCCTATTCGTTTTACACCAGGAGGTCGCGGGTTCGATTTCCGGCGGAGTCAATTTTGTAAGACTCGGTTTGGATGGTGGTAGGGCATTTTCATATTCCACCTGGCTAGCTACCACCATCTTATCTAAGTCTTAAGTCTTGCCGCCAAACATCCGTGTTAACATCCTTGATGTGTTCCGACTTGAAGATAAGATAGCCAGATCTCCATTGCGTTGGGGAATCTTGGTAAGCCTTTGGTACTTCTTGACTTGAATCATCGTCACTTACCATCAGGTAAGATGATGTAGGGGCTATCCAATTGTGGATATAAAAGAACTTTGCAATGGTCCAACTACGCCTCTGGATCTGGCAAGAAACTAATAACTGGTATTTTGGGCTGATGACCCGGTTTAATGTAGGCCGACAGGTAGGGGAACGGTGAACCTAATCCATGGATTAGCATATTATGAAAACAGTGACTGATGATGACTGATTATCGAATCTACATTTATAGCGCTTTTTTAGACCCATTGATAATGTACTGTAGATTCTTATCAGTCACACTAAAATTGTAAAGGCGAAAGTTTGTTTCTGTGTATGTTTGTTACTTCACGCAAAAACTACTGAACGGATCTGGCTGAAATTTGGTAGGTAGACAGATTGGGACCTGGATTAACACATAGGCTACTTTTTTCATGCTCGGCACCCTCGAAAAGTCATAGAAACGTTGCCCACGCGGGTGAAGGCGTGGGAAACAGCTTATAAATGTGAAAATGTGTTTGTTTGTTTGTTACCTTTTCACGCTTCAACACCTGGACGGAGCCTGTGTTACTGGGAAGGCTACTTTTTATCCCGTGAAAATGGCATCACCCGATGCAGTTCCTGAGAGAACTAAAAAAATACTCTTTTTTTGGTTAATTTCTTTAACATCGCAACGGAACAATGGATTAATGTGATTTTTTGCACAGAGATGGTTGAGGGGGTGGGACTCACCCTTAAAAGACAGTAATTAAAACGATGTATACTCGGGCGAAGCCGCGAGCATAGGCTAGTGTCAAAATAAATTATTCGATTTTGGTACTTAAGGCGAGGCACCGGTGGAGAAGCGGAGAAACCCTTTTGCTAGGTCAATTTTTTTGGGTAATTACTACTAAATATCGGTCTTGCGAAAAATATTGGACATACTTAAAGATATTGTCTGAGGAATGTGCTATGTTACACGATAGTGTGTACTTTACTCGATCATAAAAAATCCCAAAAACAGGTCTAAAACGTCTAAAAAAAAGTCTAACACGAATTGTTTATTAATAAAATTTCTAAATTTGCACATAGTTTTTATATGGAGATATTTCTTTTTAAGTACTACAAAGAACCTGCTAAATTTTAGTTTTCTAATTAAAATCTTAAGAGAAACAACAACGTAAAACATTGAAAAAGTGCAAAAGTGTGGTTATTGTCTTGACTCTTTACACGTAAAGAAAAAAACAGAGACAACTGTTTTACAAATGCCTCGCCTTAATAGGTGGGTGGTAGGTTCTGTCTTGTATATTTGTTTCGTGTATTTTTTTAATTTTACACACACACACACTTAGTACACTTCATAAAAAAACAAGCCAGCACTTCGCGTTGTGCCAAGTGAGCAGTAACGTAGGTAGCTGAAATGTTTCTTACATAATACTGACTATAATAATATTATAAACGAGAAAGTTTGTATGTATGGATGTTTGTTACTCTTTCACGCTTCAACCACTGGATGGATCGGGATGAAACTTGGCACACATATAGGATAGGTCCTAGAATAGGACATTGGCTACTTTTTACCCTGGGAAAACGTCGTAATCCCATGGGAAAATCGAAAACAACACGGGCCAAGCCGCGGGCGAATGGCTAGTTTTGTATATTTGTTTCGTGTATTTTTTTTACCATAATTCCTTTATTTGAAGCTTTACATTAATATTACTGGAAAGAGACAGACTCTCCCGAAACAGGGAATTCTAGTGGGAGAGTCAGAGTATAGAGGGTGTAACAAAATTGGCGTAGGACCCTTCAACTTGGGCTTCTACTCATCATACTGAACAACTTTTGTTCGACGACTATGCTGAAATCGCAAAAAAAATAATTTTATATACATATCGATCAGCTGATCGAGCAATTTTGTGCATTTTAGCATTGAGTGTCCAATTTTTTTTTTTTAGAAATGACTACGGGTTTATTGGGGAAAGTTGTTCAGTATGATGAGTAGATGTCCCAGTTAACGGGTCCTCCACCAACTTTGTTACACCCTGTATATACAAAGCTACTACTAAGATGTAACTTATGCAAGTAACTCTCTGTGATTATTTTGTTAGCTATTATTTTGTATCTAAATATTGATATTCCAATAAACTGCTTACTTGCTTACTGTTCTTCTATGTTCGGTAATTATCCACACTAATTGCTTGTTTGTCTTGAATAGGCTCCGAAACTACCGGACCGATTTGAAAAATTATTTCGCCGTTGCGAAGCTATACACTATCAGCGGTTGCTATAGGCTATATATATATATTTTTTAAATTAGGGATCCTTTCTAAAACTTAAAAATGGAACCCAAGGTGTAAAAAATGACCTAAAAAATTCTACAAAATCTACAAAAAGTAGTGTAGTGTAGTGGTATTGGTAGTGGTAGTGGTATTGGTAGTGGTAGTGGTAGTGGTAGTGGTAGTGGTAGTGGTAGTGGTAGTGGTAGTGGTATTGGTATTGGTATTGGTAGTGGTAGTGGTAGTGGTAGTGGTAGTGGTAGTGGTAGTGGTAGTGGTAGTGGTAGTGGTATTGGTATTGGTATTGGTATTGGTAGTGGTAGTGGTAGTGGTAGCGGTAGTGGTAGTGGTAGTGGTTTTGGTAGTAGTAGTGGTAGTGGTGGTATTGATATTTGTAGTGGTAGTGAGGTGGTAGTGGTAGTGGTGGTGGTAGTGGTAGTGGTGGTGGTAGTGGTAGTGGTAGTGGTGGTGGTAGTGGTAGTGGTGGTGGTAGTGGTAGTATAGTAGTATGTCGGTTACTTTTATTCTCCTGCGGATCTCCTCGTTTCTGATTCGATCATGCAGAGAAACTCCGAACATAGCACGCTCCATTGCCCTTTGGGTGACCTTGAGCCTTCTTGTGAGGCCCATAGTAAGCGACCATGTTTCAGTTCCGTAAGTCATCACTGGCAACACACACTGGTCAAAGACCTTAATAGTGTATATTTATATCTGCCCTGTCTTTTACCGAAGATGTCATAGACCGCGCAAATCACCTCAAAAAAAATATCAAATTTACGAAAACTAGCGGCAGCCTAGCAGCCCAGACTTTTGGCCACCTCGATTTTCTTAAATCATAAATTTATGGAGGGTTTTTCCAAAACATTAAAATGTCACCTTGAAAGTGCTTCACACCAAACAAAATACTCCTAAATGTTAATTCAGTTCGCTTATCTGTGGTTAGTTCGATTTTCAGCGGATTTTCCGATTTAATATTCTGAATGTAGTGTAAATGTGTGCTAGGCCGAGAGTTGTAGATTCAATTTGCACCCACGACAAACATCCTTAGTCTGCTTGTGCAGTGTCTGGTTTCCATACGATATCATTAAATAGGACAAACAGTAAGCGATCCAAGCTTCACAAGCGAATATTCAGTAGGCAAATGGAATGAAAAATAAACATTTTGGTATACCTTATCACACACGACCCGATGGGCGAGTTATCAACGTGATTTCAGGATTTCAGTCAACCGCAAACCGTTATCCCGGACCGAAAAAACAAAACCCTCCTTCTGAGGCAGTCGGGTAAAAACTAAATGGGTTCCGATGAATCATGTGTCTGTCTGTCCGTCCGTCTGACTAAAAGTAGAGAGAAAAAAAATACGTGTGTTGGGACAATCATCCACTGCTGGACAAAGGCCTCCCCCAAGAATTTCCACGACGAACGGTCCTGCGCTGCCCAATATTCAATATTCACACATTTTCTTTAAAACGGTTTAAAACATAAACTTTGAAATATTAAAACATAAAATTTGACTGACTCGGTGGCTCAGTGGTTAGTGCTCTTGACTACTGATCCGAGAGTTGTGGGTTCGATCCCCACCCAGGGCAAACATTTGTGTGATAAGCAGATTTGTTTGCTCTGTGTCTGGGTGTTAAATATCTATATATGTATGTATTTAAACTTATATAAGTATGTATATCAGTCTCTGGTTCCCATAACACAGGGAATCCTACTTTGGGGCCAGGTGACCATGTGTGATTTGTCCCAGAATATTTATTTATTTATTTATTTATTTAATAATAAAAAAATGTGTGCTGGGACAAATAGTAGAAGTGAAACTTCAACGGACAAGTGGAAAGGGTAACCCAGGCTAAGTACCTGATTTATATCTCCATCTCAACTTTTCTCTATCTACGAATACAGTCGTTGCCCACTCTCCGCCGCCGCCGCCAGCCATTCTCTGCTACCCCCTCCACGCGCTGTAACGCTTTTTCGTGACAGAAAAAATCCTAATACGTAAGTTTCACTTCAAAATCCAAATATAGAGAGGAATAATTCTTATATCATCTTAACAGCTTATATACGTCCCAACTGGGGGCTCGAGCCTACCCTGAATTAGGGCGATCGGGCCTTAGTCGACCACGCGGGCCCAGTGCGGGTTGGTCAACTTCACACACAACCTTAGAGTTTCTTCGCAGATGTGTGCAGGTTTCCTCACGATGTTTTCCTTCACCGTTAAAGCAATCGGTAAGTATATATGTACGTAAGTTTCGAAAAACTCATTGGTACATTGGCCGTCCGGATTTGAAACCGGCACCTCCGGTTAGGAGGACTGAGTCGTTACCGGTTGAGCCACCGACGCTTCTTCTTATATCAAAACATAATAAATTCATACAGTTACATGGGTCATTCCCTCTCGTATATCTACTACGTTTATGATATAGCGTCCCCACTTACCTACCCTTGGGCATACCAGTGAGGGCCGCTATTCCTGCCAACACCATAAGGTGAAGACAAGGACCAGTTACGGTGGGTCTTGCCGCCAAGACGCTTGTCCCGGTACTCTGCAAGGCGAGTGCCTCGTGGAAGAGAACCACTACATACTCTACATGTAGGTCCCGGAGCTGAAGGCACGCTCACCTCCCGCGGCTTTCGCTTACATGGGTCAGTAAAAACACTAATTATAGGTATGAGAGCAAATAAAAGTTTTCATCATCAGCTCATATTACGTCCCCACCGAGGGGCTCGAGCCTACCCTGAATTAGTCGATCGGGCCGACCACGAGGGCCCTGCGCGGGTTGGCCGACTTCACACACAACCTTCGAGTTACTGCGCAGGCGTGTGCAGGTTTCCTCACGATGTTTTCCTTCACCGTAAGAGCGTCGGATAAACGTACATAAAAAAAATCGAAATTCGAAAACACATTGGTACGTGGCAGGATTCGAACCACGACCTCCCGGACAGGAGGCGGCGGCCCTAGCCATTACGCCACCACCGTCGCTCTTATACCACCGACGCTCTTTTCAAGGAAAGGAAAAGTTTTCAAGGATTTATTTGGGGCAAGATGGACAGCATAAAGTGTGAGATTTCAAATGAATGGGGCGCGTCGTTGTGAGTATTACAATTTTTTGAAGTGAAACTTCTATATAGATGGAGAGGGGGATTAGGATTTTTTCTGTCACGAAAAAGCGTTACGGCCGCGTGGAGGGGGTAAACAGAGAAAGGCTGCGGCGGTGACAGCGGAGAGAGGGCTGTATTCTTAGATAGAGAAAAGTTGAGATGGAGATATAAAGCAGGTATTCAGCCTGGGTTACCTTTTCCACTTGTCCGTTGAAGTTCCGCTTCTACTATGTGTCCCAGCACACATTTTTTTTTATTATTATTTCAAAGTTTATATTTTAAACCGTTTTAAAGAAAATATGTGAATATTGAATATTGGGCAGCGCAGGACCGGTCGTCGTGGAAATCCGTGGGGGAGGCGTATGTCCAGCTGTGGACGTTTTTCGGCTGATATGATGATGATGATTGAGCGTTCGTCCTTATCTCCGAAACGACTAAGCCAAAAATTTAAAAAAAACAGGATATAGAGCTTAATTACAAAACTAAATAAAATCTGTCGATTCATGTGTGACATGACGTGTCTGTCTGTCCGTCTGAAAGTAGAAAATTAAAAAAGAAAACCAAATATTAATTGTGACATATCGAATAAAAGGGTAAGTTATAGTAAGGAATACAAGTTATAATTTTTTCAATTTAATAGTTTAGATTTTAGGAGATTATTATGAAAAATGTTTGAAAATAGAGCATTTCCCCCCCATCTTCAACTTCGCGAAAAATTTAAAAAAAACCACACAAGGCTAGACGAGGCATTGATTGGAATTAGTTGTCTCTGTTTTTTCTTTACGTAAAAGAGTAAAGAAAATAACCACACTTTTGCACTTTTTCAAAGTATTCAAATAAAAACTAAAAATCCACAATTTAGAGAAGCCCTTGACATCATCTCACCTGATGGTAAGTGACGATGATGCCGAAGATGGAAGTGGGCTTACAAAGATTCAACGCAATGGAGATCTGGCTATCTTATCTTCAACTCGGAACCCATCAATGACGTTAACATTGATGTTTGGCAGAAACACTTAAATAAAATGGTGGTAGCTAGCCAGGTGGGCTTTGAAAATGCCCTACCACCAACCAAACCGAGTCTTACAAAGTTGACCCCGCCGGGAATCGAACCCGCGACCTCCTGGTGTGAAGCGAATGGACTAACCATTACGCCACTAAGGCGGTTAAAACTTAGACTAAAAAAATTAGAGGTTTAAAATGGTCTGGTTTGCCTGTAGAGTGAATATCTGTGTTTTAAAAGAGGTTTCTTTGATATTCTTCTTAATATATATAAATCTCGTGTCACAATGTTTGTCCTCAATGGACTCCTAAACCACTTAACCGATTATAATAAAATTCGCACACCATGTGCAGTTTGATCCAACTTGAGAGATAGGATAGGGTAGGGTAGGGTAGTGTAGGGTGGGGTAGTGTAGGGTAGGGTAGGGTAGTGTAGTGTAGGGTAGTGTAGAGTAGTGTAGGGTAGGGTAGTGTAGTGTAGTGTAGTGTATGTAGGGTAGGGTAGGGTAGTGTAGGGTAGGGTAGTGTAGTGTAGTGTAGGGTAGTGTAGGGTAGGGCAGGGTAGGGCAGGGCAGTGTAATGTAATGTAAGGCGGTACGAAGTTCGCCGGGACAGCTAGTATTTGTAATATGTTGTTTATTGAAACAAAAACCAAAGTTGTTGCTCTGTAAAGAGAAATTTAATTTTTATTAAACGTATTACAAATTACTTTTGCAAACACAACTTATACTTCTACACTTATTTAGTTACTAGCTTTTGCCCGCGGCTTCGCCCGCGTGGACATAGTTTTTATGACTCTTTTTGAGAGTGAGTGGTGCGCAAGCCGCAATCGGCTCGCAAGCGTGGACATGAGTTTTCTCCAGGTACCTCAGGAACTTAAACGGGGTATTCGGATTAGCAGTATTTGTCCCTTCCCACCCCCTCAACAAATTCTATACAAAAAATCACTTTAATCCGTTGCTCCGTTGCGACGCCGCCGACGTGCGCGAGCGTAGAAAACAGTTGTCCCCAGATCTCTCGGGAACTACGTCAGGATATACTTATTAGTAAATTATATCATTTTCCACTTCATCTCTGTGCTAAAAATCACACCAACCCATTTTTTCGTTGCGATTTTATATAAATTTACGAACAAAGAGTATTGTTTTAGTTTCCTCAGGAACTGCATCGGGCTATGATAATTTCAAGAGATAAAAAGTAGACTATTTCCTTCCACAGGCTACCTGCATGCCAAATTTCATCAAGATTGGTAGATGTATTGGAGTGTGAATAGGTAACAAACAAACAAAAACATTTTCAAATTTATAATATTAAGTAAGGTTTTCTAAATCTTGAAAAACATATAGAGCGTCGGTGGCGTAACGGTTAGGGCCACTACCTCCTGTCCGGGAGGCCGTGGTTCGAATCCTGCCACTTACCAATATCTATTCAAATATAGAATTCATATGTACGTTTAATCGACGCTCTTACGGTGAGGGAAAACATCGTGAGGAAACCTGCACACGCCTGCCAAGAAACTCGAAGCTTATGTGTGAAGTCAATCAACCCGCAATGGGCCCGCGTGATCGTCGAAGTCCTGATGGCCCAAACTCAAGGCAGGTCGAGCCCCTCGGCAGGGACGTATATGAACTGATATGATGAAATAACACATATATTATCAAAAAACTAATTCACATAATTATATCAGTCTAGTAATAAAATATCCTAAAAATATTAATATGGGTCAAATCCTCGAGTCGTATCAGCTCCAAAGGAGCCCATGACGCACTTCTGTTTGCCGCGCTGGATGGCAATAGACAACCTCAGCAGCAAGTAGGACCCGGAGCGGGCGTCACATCTGCTCTCTCGAAGGCGACGGCCAATCTCCTTAATGAAGGTAAAGGCCTCTGAGGGTTCAGCAGCCGGTTGTCTCACAGACCAACGGCACAAAGCAGCAATTTGCCTCCAAACCGAGTACTTATTATGTTTCTTTCTCGCCGCAAATTGAGCAGCAGTACCGTACGGGTGAGGAGTGAGGCAGAAAAACTGGCGTACCAAAGCAGGCACGTTCCTCTCTTCCATAGCACCTGTTTAAACCCTCCGGCCTTTTGCCATCAGATCGACTAAAGCTTGGTAGCTGCATCAAAGATGGAATATTCCATCTGGCCGAGTCCAGTGCCCTCCGAGTGACGTCATTAAGGGCATGGTGACGTGGGAATCTTCACCAAACAACGACCGCAACTTAGTGCTTGATGGCTAATTGCCTCCACCGTGGACCCGCAAATACATTGATGAGGTCACAGGATAAGGTTCACAGATTTTGCAGCTCAGGCGGAGAGCAACTGCCACACGCAAATAGTCGCCGTCAGAAGAGTTCCCATATCTGTGCCTCCTGTTAAAAGATACTTAACTCGACTTATGTGTTTTTAATTGTTTTACACAACTGCAATCTGTTTAAAAATACTTATCAGTTTGTTTATGAAACACATCGCTACATGCCATAGTTCCAGAGTTAGAGTTATGTAAGTAGCGTATGCTGAAAAATACATAAAAGAAATTCACTCAAAAGTATGAAATAATATTTTAATACAACTTAAGCGCGTTTTATTATCCCTGCTGCGCCATCTATTGACATTCTGCTACTATGATTATAATGTGTGATATGTGTAGCTAATATGGGGAAAGTACTCTATTGTTATTATTGTAAGTATCGATAGATCTAATTTCCCACGGGACCTCTTTAGTTTTCCGGGATAAAGAATACCCAACTATGCAATGATGGTCAAAACACCTCATTCCAATGTAAAGGTTTCATATTGTTACGTTGAGCCATTCTAAAGATACAAATTTTTTTTGCATTCCTGCAGGAACCCTTAATTTTTTTTGGGATTCACAATGTCCCAGTTTTAGTTCGCGATATAGGGTATCAACGTGTAAAATTTTTACAATATGTCAAGCAACATTTGCGTGGTGAGCCATTCTATAAATGAATACTTTTGATTTTCCCACAGGAACTCTTGAATTTTCCGGGATAAAAAGTATCCTATATGTTAACCCGGGCTATAAGGAACCACCATACAAAATTTCATCAAAATCGGCCCGGTAGTTTTTGCGTGATGCGCGAACATACAGACAGACAGACAGACAGACAGACAAAAATTCCAAAAGTTGTTGTTTTGGCCTCTGTATCGTTTATGGAAGGTTTAAGGAAATCTAGTACGACTAAACGAAAATTAAGACACGTACACTACAAAAATAAAAATGATAACACCACGAAACATAAATACCGGGCCTATAATAAATTGTTTCAGACCTGCGTGACTACGGCAAAGAAATTAGTTAATAATAAATATATAAAAAAATCAAAAAATAAATGCAAGGCAACTTGGGAAGTTATTCAAGATAAACAAAATAACCTACAATTTAATAAGGAAATTAATTACATTGAAATGGATGGACTTAGAATAGTAAATCCCAAAGAAATAGCTAACGCCTTCAATGAGCATCTAGTTAGTTCTACAAAATGTATACCTCCTAGACTCGTTCCTAATCACACATTTGAATCAAGTACCAATATAAACAATAGCCTTTTCTTGTTGCCATGTACGACTGATGAATTAATAAGAACTGTTCAATCACTGAATAATACCAAAGCAGTAGGTTTTGACCACATTACAACAGAAATTTTAAAAATATGTATAAGATTAATTGCCCCAATATTAACACACATCATCTTTTATTATCTTTTACCCAAGGATGTTTTCCAGAACGCTTGAAACGATCCGTAGTAAAACCAATGCTTAAAAAAGGAAATCCTGAGAATGTCCAAAATTACCGCCCAATAACACTGATCTCAATCTTCTCAAAAATTTTTGAAAAAGTTTTTTACAGTAGAGTATCATCATTCATTGATAAACATAATATTATAACTGCAGAACAAAACGGCTATCAAAAACAAAAATCAACTACTCATGCAGCATATATGTTGATGCGTTCAGTCACAGAATATATTGATAAGGGAATTACTGTACTAGTAACACTATTTGATATGAAAAGTGCCTTTGATTTTGTTAACCACGAAATGTTAGTAAAAAAGTGCGAGAGGATTGGGATCAGAGGAAACCCTTTAGAGTGGATTAAAAGTTATTTGCATAACCGTCTACAATGCGTGGAAATTGAAAAAATTAACGATCTTAACGAAAAGGTAACTTACCGCTCTTCTTATCAATATAATAAGACAGGAGTCCCACAGGGAAGTATACTCGGCCCTTTGTTATTCATTATATATATTAATCACCTCCCAAAAGTAACAAACTATAAAATGATACTATTCGCGGATGATATATCCCTGGTAATTCCAGACAACGATAAATCGGTTCCCTTTGAAAATAAAGTCAATAGATCTATAAATTGTATAAATGAATGGCTTACAGATAATAACCTAAAACTTAACATTTCGAAAACCCATTATTTACAATTCTCTAATTACAAAACAAAAAAGGAAAACATATCACTAGAAATTGAAGGACAACCTATTAAGCGTATAAAACAAGTAAAGTTCTTGGGTATCATGCTAGACGAATACTGTACATGGAAACAACATGTTCAACTAGTTTGCAGTAAACTGGATCGGTTCGTGTATGCATTAGGGAGGCTAAGAAGAGAGGCCGGAAGGAGCACTGCGTTAACTGCTTACCATGGGTATGTTGTCTCAGTCCTTAGGTACGGTCTCCTGATATGGGGAAATTCTACTGATATAAAAAGAGTATTCATAGTACAAAAGAAATGTGTAAGGGCAGTGTCCGGAATAGGCCCCAGAGATTCATGTCTACCTCTTTTCCGAGAACTCAAACTATTAACACTTACAAGTCTTTACATTCTGGAAGTTGGGATTTTTGTAAGGAAATACCCTGGATATTTCAGTCATCCTGTATCAAATCATAGACTGAGAAATAGAGACCTCACTAAAATTGTAATACCAACGTATAGAACTACGCTCTATGAAAAAAATTGCCATCTTAATACTATTAGAGTATACAACAAAATCCCTACTGTATTAAGGCAGCTTACAACTAAGATTTTCATCAACAGGTTACGTGAATGGCTAATTGATAAATGTTATTACTCGCTTAGTGAATATTTCATGGATTCTGGATAAGACTATGACTGACGTAATGGGTAACCAAATATTTGCATGCCATTTTGTGGTAGAATGTACTGAGACTGTAATTATAAATAAGGACAATATCTGTTAAATAACGTATGTTCTCAGCAAATAAATATATTGTATTGTATTGTATTGTATCGTTAGTAATGTCCACCACAGTTATTATTTTCCAAAAATATTTCATGTACAGACGCGGCTCCGTTACAGTTTTATTATATTATAGACAATACACTATTAATAATTACTTACCTGTAAAGAGAAACAACATTAAAAGCTATTGCTTCAACTATTTTTTATTTTCAAAATATTTCTTTCTTTGAATCCATTATTCTCACTTTTTAATGTCCATAGTGTAAGTGTGCTGTCACCATAATGTAAGTTAATACGCGGGCAATTCAAATTAAATGAAGAGTGAAAGAGCTTCATTTACATATTTATTTCTGTTATAAAAGTTATCGAATCGTGTTTATCGAAGTTATGAAGACATTGAATGAATAATCAGTTTACAAAATATTACTTTCATATGTTTTATAATTGCTGAGAAAAATCGAGATCCCTGCGACCAAAGTTTCAAATGCGTCGCCTTAAAGATTACCTGAATACCTAAATGAAACCGGATGAATCATGTGTCTGTATGTCCGCACGTCTGAAAGTAGAAAATTTTAAAAAAGTTTTCGAAATGTTGAGCTTCATAAATCAAATGAAAGTGCTAGTTGTGAGCGTTACAAACATGTTTTTTTATAATTAAAAGTGTATAGGTACTTTAGAAGATATCAAAGAAAAAATATATATATAAAACCTAACCTCTGAAACTACTTAGTATTTTTGGGGAAAAATAGCAAATATAGGAAATCTCTTACAGTTTACAAGAAAACCTGGAAACGAAATAACGTATACCAATCATAATTTGTAGGTACCAAATAGAAAAAAATATTCAAAAGGGCAAATGGTGTATTTATTTTAGCTCATATACGTCCCCACCGAGGGGCTCGAGCCTACCCTGAATCAGGGCGATTAGGCCTTAGTCGACCACGCGGGCCCAGTGCGGGTTGGTCGACTTCACACACAACCTTCGAGTTTCTTCGCAGGCGTGTGCAGGTTTCCTCACGATGTTTTCCTTCACCGTTAAAGCAATCGGTAAGTATATGTACGTAAGTTTTTGAAAAACTCATTGGTACTTTAGCCGTCCAGATTTGAACCCGGTACCTCTGGTTAGATGGACGGAGTCGTTGCCGGTTGAGCCACCGACGCTATTTTTCGTTACAAAAAAAAAGCGTCGGTGGTGTATTTAATATTAATTAAATACCTCTTTTTATCACGGATTTCATCACGGATCGACCTGCTTGGATTGAGTCATCTTAACGCCTTAACAATATGACTATATCGTAAATAGAGCTCTATAAACCCCATGTAAGGTGTAAGCACCCCAGCTTGGCCCCACAATCAGCCTGCCCTAATTTCCTACACCGCGAAGACACAATAACCACCGAAAATGGCCGAAAAACAGTTTTATCTGCCCCACAAGGCCAGTAAGGAAGTAATTTCACAAAACAAAGGGGCCCAATAGCGGAAACGGATAACTCTAATAAGATATTTGCCGATCGGACAGCAAGATTCAAGACTCGAGAATCTGCGGAATTGGTGCGGAATTATAAAAGTTTCCGGCGTCCGGCGTTTGCGCGGTTGTCGCGGTGGGGAGTTTGTGCACTGCTCGCTCTAATTTCAATCCGAAAAAGAATGATGTATCTGGCGAATTACCTAACCAATTTTTTTAACCGCCTACGTAGCTCAGAGGCAAAGTTCACTGGCTTTACACAGGAGGTCGCGGGTTCGATTCCCGGCGGGGTCAATTGTAAGACTCGGTTTGGTTGGTGGTAGGGCATTTTCTAAGCCCGCCTGGCTAGCTACCACCATCTTATCTAAGTCTTGCTGCCAAATATCAATGTTGATATCATTGGTGTGTTCCGGCATGAAGATAAGATAGCCAGTTCCCCATTGCGTTGGGGAATCTTGGTAAGCCCGCTTCCATCTTCGGCAACATCGTCACTTACCACCAGGTGAGATGTTGTCAAGGGTTTACCAATTGTGAATTTAAAAAAAATTAAAAACCCGACTACATAAAGACGTTACTATTTTTGGGCAATCGGGTAAAAATGTGTCCTATGTCACTTTAGGGATCAAGACGAACCCAACGACACCTCGCAGTAAAAAATCCATCAAGCCGTTTAGACCACAGGCTCAGCCAAAAAAACATACATACGTACTCCCGAAAAATATGAGTAATTTCGGGTAAAAAGCATCAGTGGCTTAACGGTAACGACTCGGTTCTCCTGACCACAGGTCTCGGGTTCGCATCCGGGGACGGCAGTGTGTACTGGTGAGTTTATCGAAACTTACGTACCTAAATTACTTACCGATTGCTTTAATGGTGTAGGTAAACAGCGTGAGGAAACTTAATGTGTACATGTATATCATCAATTCATCATATCAGCCGACAGACATCCACTGCTTGACAAGGCCTCCTCCAGAGATTTCCAAAACGACCGGTACTACGCTGCCCGCATCCAGCGGCTACCCACGACCCCAGCTCGTCGGTCCACCAAGTGGGAGGTCTTCCTACGCTACGTCGCCACTCTAGATCCTCGCTGCCCCAACAGCCATCTGTTCTACGAGCTGTGTGCCCAATTTTGTGAGCTATATCGGTTACTTTAGTTCTCCTACAGATCTAAATGAAATTTATGTAAGTTTACAGATAATAAATAAATGCTCCGACGTTTTTACGGTGAAGGAAGACATCGTGAGGAAACCTGCACACGCCTGCGAAGAAACTCGAAGGGTGTGTGTGAAGTCATTCAACCCGCACTGGGCCCGATCGCCCTAATTCAGGGTATACTCAAGCCCTTCGGAGGGAACGTGTATGAGCTGATAATATGATGAGTTGGAAGATATTCTTTGGGTTGTACTCATCATACTGAACAACTTTCCCCAAGGAACCCATAGTAAATTCTCAAAACCTCCTTATTAAAATGCACAAAATTGGTCGATCAGCTGATCGATGTGTATGAAGAGTATAATTATTTTTTTTGCGATTTCTGCAAACTAGTAGAATAAAAAGTTGTTCAGTATAGCCCCAGTTAGTTAAATTTTGAATTAGTTGCAACCGTAGACGGAGCCGCTTTTAATGGCTCAAACCAACACCTAACACGAAGTAACTAGTATCTCATCTGTAACCTAACACAACCTTAAAACTAAAACATCCGAGTCGGGGTGCTCCGAAACTCCGAGCTCGCTTCGCTTATTCCCGCATTATTGATGTTGATTATTAGTGTTCAAAACACTTCACTAGGCGAGCGAAACGAGCTCGAGAGTTTGGAGCACCCAGACTTGGATGCGATGTCCCGTGTTGAGTAAAAAAAAATATGTTCACTTTAGTCTTGGGGCACCACATCTTCGCTTGTGACTATACAGGCTGTAAAAAAATTGGTGTAGGACCCCTTTAACTGGGGGTTCTACTCATCATACTGAACAACTTTCCTCAAGGAACCCATAGTCAATTCCCCAAAAAAAAATTGGACCTGGAAGGGTCTAAAATGCACAAAATTGGTCAATAAGCTGATCGATTTGTATGAAGAGTAAAATATTTATTTCTGCAAACTCGTAGAACAAAAGTTGTTCAGTATGATGAGTAGAAGCCCCAGTGAACGGGACCTACACCACTTTTGTTATAACCTGTATAGGCCAATGGTGGCGCGACATCGTTTGCCACATTTGTCGCAGATGAAACGTGAGTCCAAGGGTAAGTTGTTGTCATGACGACGAAGTCTCTTCTGTTTGAGTTGGTCCAGCCATGCTTCGTCGTGCTTCGCCATACCAGTTTTGAGGTCCTGGCGCCATTTCAAACAGAGACAACTGTAATTTCAACGCGTCGCCTTAATCACTAAATAGAAACATACGACCACATCTTCATCTTAACAGCTCACACTGTAGCGCGGTGCCACAGTATATATATTAGTACTAGCGGTGCACTGTTATTCGCTCTTTTTTCATCCGACCTTCTTTTCATCCCATTTATTTCTTTTCCACGCATGCGCTGTCACCCATCTGACAATATCAATGAAAATCAAAATTATATTCATCATTCATATTAATTACTAAATAAAATAAATTAAATAAAGGAATTCTCTCTTTTATAAGACCCATTTTGGGTAGGTTATATTTGATCTTATATTTTATCTTTAATTTACATAATAAATTATATTGTACGCACGCATCCTCATTTCAAACCCTCGCCTACTACATACCTACCTAAGTCGTGCTACAATATACGTCCCCACCGAGGGGTCAAGCCTACCCTGAATTAGGGCGATCGGGCCTTAATCGACCACGCGGGCCCAGTGCGGGTTGGTCGTCTATACGTCCTATTAGAAATATAAACGAGAATTTTGAATCTGTGTTCAATTTGGAAAGGCGTAGTGGAAACGCACTCAATCTGATAGTTTTATTTATTTTCCCCGAATGGGTATCATGGACGAGGCGTTTTTTAAAAGATCTTTTGGCGGGAACGTTTTATTTGGAAAATATGGCGCGTCTTATCATGACATCGACCGGTCGTTTTCTTTCCGCGCTGCGCTGGTTTGATTGATGGACAATCTTTAGATGTTAGCCTCCGACTATATATCTACAAGTATATTATTTGGTACTGTAAGTTAGTAAGTAAATATACTCTACTAGCTTTTTCCCGGGCTTCGCCTGCGTGGACATCGTTTTAAGGACTGTCTTTTAGGGTGAGTGGTGCGTAGACTGGACATTAGTATTCTCCAGAGCCCTATTCCAGATAGGGCTATTCTGATTAGCAGTCTATGTCATTTCTCACTCCCTCAACCAACTCTGTGCAAAAAATCCATTGTTCCGTTGTGATGTTAAAAAAAATGACCAAAAAAAAGTGAATTTTTTTTCAGTTCTCAAGAAACTGCATCGGACTAAGCTATTTTCACGAGATAAAAGTAACCTATGTTCTTTTCCGTGACACAGGCTACTTGCGTGCCAAATTTCATCAAGATTGGTAAAGGCGTTGAAGCGTGAAAAGGTAACAAACAAACAAACACATTATATGCCGTCATATAATGCCGGTTAAATCTGGACGGCCAATGTACCAATGAGTTTTTCAAAAAAACTTACGTACATATACTTACCGATTGCTTTAACGGTGAAGGAAAACATCGTGAGGAAACCTGCACACGCCTGCGAAGAAACTCGAAGGTTGTGTGTGAAGTCGACCAACCCGCACTGGGCCCGCGTGGTCGACTAAGGCCTAATCGCCCTGATTCAGGGTAGGCTCGAGACCCTCGGTGGGGACGTATATGAGCTGATATAATAATAATAATAAATGCCGTCCTGCGTCTGAGACGCTAATAGTTATATTTACAAATACCAATTCATCATCACATCAGCCAAAAGACGTTGACTGCTGGACACAGGCCTCCCTCGAATAGGGGGGGTTTTGCCGTAACTGCCACGCTTGGCAGACCAGTTGGCGATCGCATTGTGCGATTTAGAGGCCTGTGGCACAATACGCTGCTGTCCATCTTCTTCTTTAGTCCCTTAGTAGTCTTACGACACCCAAGGAATAAGATGGGATGGCCCTATAGGGATGACGAATGCTAGTCATCTGACTTACTTTTTATCATCTGTCAAAAACGACATTTTGTTCTAAAAATGTTTGAAATACTTAGGAGTGACGTCATAGTTTTGCACCGTCATTTATGTACTCATTTTGTAATTTTGGTGAATTAAAAATCTAAGACTTAATGGTAAACAAAACGAGTAAGGTTTTCCGAAGTTTAAGTAGGAGCGCAATTTAGTGATCAAGAGTTCATTATTTATTTCTAATGCTGTCGTCATCCCTATTCTAAGCGGGGAGCCATATGGCAAAAATATCAATATTCACAATTTTTATATTTTTCAGGTAACTCTTTTTTTGTTTCGATTGTATACGTCCATTGGGATAGCTAGTCAATTTTATGAATAAAATCTATTTTTGCCGCTTTCCTCTGTTACTCTGGATAAAAAATTACACTTTTATATTTTCTGACCGTACACTTTCATCGTGCACTGTAAAGCTCCTTTATCAACAACAAATATTTTTTTACCCGACTCCCCGAGAACGATGTGTTAGAGGAAATCAAATAAAACTCATTCAGAATAACTTCCGTATTTCAAAAAATAATTTATGTCATTCCATTCCATTACAATTAATTTCAATCAGTATATTCTATATTTTTTATTTGGAAAACTTACAGAAATATATAATAGTAAGAAAACTGATTAATTAAGAGGATTGTGAAACTGCGACTTTTCATACAAACGGCGTTAACGATTTTCACCTTTTAAATGTTAACTGATTTGGACCAATTTTTGATAGGTTGTCAGTCAGAACAAAAGATAGGTTTAAACGTTTAGTTTTTTAAAATACTGTTTATAAATAAACAAAAAATGGCCGAAATTAGTTTTGTATGAATTCACGTGAACGACAATAAAATTAAACTTATTAACTTTATCGAAAAAACAAAAACGTATAAGCCTAGCTTTTGTTCTCACCTTTTAAAAATTGGTCCAAATCGGTTAACATTTACGAGGTGATAATCGTTAACGCCGCTTGTATGAAAAGACGCAGTTTCACAATCCTCTTAACCTATGCTTATAATAAGTTTCCACCAATTGATGTTAAATTGATGAATGATAGTCAACACTTCCGTATGTAAGGCCACATTGTAAAACAAAACAAAAATTGTTTCAGTTGCTTTATCTCGGACTTGCTTTCCTTCGCCTATGAAATAACTATTGCGTGATTCTGTCGGAATGTTTTCCAATTTCTCTCTGAATTTCTTATGGTAATTCTGATTTTGCACACGAACCATCTTAGCGACAGGCGCGATTGATGTGTCGCCGTCATTTTGTACATTTCCCCCGCATACAGTATGACGCAGAAAAACATCTCCCTGATATTCACAGTACGGTTTTCGGTCCCGGGTGCCCGGGATGGAAATTTTCGGGAATTGAAGCATTTTCCGAACCGGGAATAATTTACGATATCCGGGTAACCGTACACCATTCAAGATTGATAATTCTTTGCAAAAACGCCTTAATGATAGAGCAAACCTATTTCAACGCATTTTGTTTCTTCATTTCTAAAAAGGCAAAAAAGGCCAAAAGGCCGTTAAAATGGAAGAAAAAAGTTACGGCGCCGGGCGTGTTTTAAGGAATCAAGAAACTGGTTCTCTTATCGCTCTTTGAACGCAAATGGTTTTCTTGGAGGCTTGTTTTTCTAGCAAGAATTCGTAAATTTCATGAATCTAAAATCCTTACTTTTCTTTGATTTATTTGATCTGATCTCAAACGTATGGCTCCCGGCTTAGAATAGGGCTATCCTATTTCTTCCAATAGGTGTCGTAAGAGTCGACTAAGGGACTCAAACCGGAGGATGGACAGCAGCGTCTTTCCGTGACTTGCGGCCAATCTGCAACAACACTGCGATCGCCAACCCGCCTGCCAAGCGTGGCGATTACGGCAACACCTCCCAATGATTGACACAAACAAAAAACATCCCCTAGTCCCCGGCGGTCCCTCTATTCCTGGCTCCGGTAGCGGTCAAGGTAACGGCGGGGCATGGCGTGCGAAGAATCCCCGACAGATGCCAGGCTACCAAAACAAAAGACCTCTGGCCCTGGCAACCTACAACACGCGCACTCTGCGAACCGACGTAAAGCTGACAGAACTCGAGGAAGCATTCAGAAGGTTAAGATGGGACATAGCAGGATTGTGTGAAGTCCGAGGAGAGGGGGTGGACACTATAATCCTTAAATCCAGAAATCCAGAAACCTGCTCTATTTCTGGGAGGGCGACCAACTGTCCGAGGGTGGTGTCGGGTTTCTAGTCCACAAGTCCCTCATTAACAATGTGGTCCGGATAGAGAGTGTTTCGACGAGGGTAGCGTACCTCATACTCCAAATTACCAAACGGTATTCCCTGAAAGTTATACAGGTATATGCACCGACCATGAAACACTCCGACGACGAAGTGGAGATCCTTTATGGAGGATATCGCTAGAGCTTTACAAAATAGCTCCCGAACCCAATACACCGTTGTTATGGGGGACTTTAACGCGAAACTGGGCAAACGAAGTGATGCTGAGCTGAGAGTGGGGCAATTTGGATATGGAGAGAGGAATGCACAATAAACTTTTATTATTTGTTGTTGTAGCGATAACAGTAATATACATTATGTGAAAATTTTAGTTGTTTACCTATTACGGTTCATGAAATACAACCCGCTGACAGACGGACAGACCGACAGCGGAGGCTTAGTAATAGGGTCCTGTTGTTAACCTATTGGGTGTACGAAACCCTAAAAAGTATATTATTTAATTGTTTTATAATTTGTTTACCTGCAGTTTTAAAAAACGCACCGTTTACAAATGGCGCGTTTCTGTTAATAAACGGTAGGTAAGTCGTCTGGAAAAGGTAGCGTAGGCAGGCCTCCCACGCGGTGGACCGACGACCTGATGAAGATAGCGGGAAGACGATGGATGCGGGCAGCACAGGACCGGTCGTCGTGGAAATCCTTGGGGGAGGCCTTTGTCCAGCAGTGGACGATTTTCGCCTGATATGATGATGATGATGAAGTCATCTGGACCACGCTATATAGGGTGACTTTTAATTAGTTCTTGATAGCAAAGGATATGAATGTACTCGTGATTACAAACAACTTTCCCAAAGAAACTATATGTCAAATATGAAAAAAAAAATTTGGTCCTTGATACATTTTTGCTGATTTGATAACTTATTATGTATCGAGGGCGAAATTTTTTTTTTCATATTTCACATATAGTTTCTTTGGGAAAGTTGTTTGTAATCACCAGTACATTCATATCCTTTGCTATCAAGAACTAATTTGAGGTCACCCTGTATAATTTTCCTATCTTTAATATATTACCCACAATATGCCCACTGCTGGGGCACGTGTCTTTTCCCAAACTCGGGAAAGTAAAGCCATACTCCACACATGGGTATCTTGTTCGTATTGCTGAAGGTTTGGGGCTAACCTCACCCCTACAAGCCGCCCATACAGGTTGTAACAAAATTTGTGTAGGTCCCGTTAACGGGATTTCTACTTATCATGCTGAACAGTATTGTTCTAACTGATGAAATCTGAAATAATTTTCGAAAAACCTAAAACTTTTAGATACAAGCTTTTAATATTGCATTGTCACGCGATATACATATGCATGCAAAATTTCAGCTCAATCGGAAACCGGGAAGTGGGTCAAATTTAACTTACCAGATTCCACCCGAACAAACATACATATACATTGCAAGTTAAATAAAAGCTTTTAAAAAAGATTTAACTTTTCATACAAATCGATTAACTGAATGACAAATTTTGTACATTTTTATGGAGGGTTCCTTTTCTTTAACTGTCTAAGGGGTTCCTTGGGTAAATTTGTTCAGTATGATGAGTAGAACTCCCAATTTACGGGTCCTACACCAATTATTTTACACTTGTATAAGGTCTTTGACACGACTTAATGACTACCATCTAGAGATAGCAATCAGCACCGACGGACGGCTAAACGTGCCTTGTGAAGCACGGAAACGTTCGAGATACGTGCCACTAACAGTCAAACCCATCCAGATAGTGCCCGTACTCTTGGTTAGTTACCCTGCATGATCGACGTGACCACGCGAGTCGCATTAAGCTAAGAACGCTTATGATTTTGTTAAAGTAGAACTAACCTAAACTTATGATTTTGAATCTACGATTTGCTTTCGGAACGATGTATGTAGTTTAAACAGGTGTAAATTAAAGATTCGAGATATTTATTCAAAATAGGTGCAAATTACACTCTTTCTGATAGTCATAAAATAGTAATTACATAATATCATTTGTGAAAAATAAAGAAGTGAACAATCATTAGTTATAAAAGTCAAAATTCAATCCTTGATATGAAAAAAATTGTACCTTTAAAACATGAAAACAATATGACACGAAAAGTTGTTTTAAAATCATAGAATGTCATTAATGCCTTCGACAAGAGTAGGCCAGTTCACACGGACAGCACCCGATCACGAGTATAACGCGAGAGTCAGCCATCGCTCCCATCAACCATATTAGAGGGAAAGGAACGACCCGGCTCCCGATGCGCCACCATCCGCACATACATTTGAGCGAGCATGTATTAATTGCAATCTTCGTCTTTTCATCAAATATAGGGAGGCAATAGATTACTTAGAGTAAAACGAAACGTAACATTAGTCTATTGACGTCTAGGCAAGTGAACAGGGGTAATTGGAAACGTTGTCTTTTTATCAAATAAAGGGAGGCAATAGATTACTTAGAGTAAAACGAAACGTAACTTTAGTCTATTGACGTCTAGGCAAGTGAACAGGGGTAATTGGAAACGTTGTCTTTTCATCAAATATAGGGAGGCAATAGATTACTTAGAGTAAAACGAAACGTAACTTTAGTCTATTGACGTCTAGGCAAGTGAACAGGGGTAATTGGAAACGTTGTCTTTTTATCAAATATAGGGAGGCAATAGATTACTAAGAGTAAAACGAAACGTAACTTTAGTCTATTGATGTCTAGGCAAGTGAACAGGGGTAATTGGAAACGTTGTCTTTTTATCAAATATAGGGAGGCAATAGATTACTTAGAGTAAAACGAAACGTAACTTTAGACTATTGACGTCTAGGCAAGTGAACAGGGGTAATTGGAAACGTTGTCTTTTTATCAAATATAGGGAGGCAATAGATTACTTAGAGTAAAACGAAACGTAACTTTAGTCTATTGACGTCTAGGCAAGTGAACAGGGGTAATTGGAAACGTTGTCTTTTTATCAAATATAGGGAGGCAATAGATTATTTAGAGTAAAACGAAACGTAACTTCAGTTTATTGACATTTAGGCAATACACTAAAGTTTTGTTTAATCGTTTGAAGTTACGTTTCGCTGTACTCTAAAATAATCTATTGCCTCCCTATATTTGATAAAAAGGCAACGTTTCCAATTACCCCTGTTCACTTGCCTACATTTCGATAGACTAAAGTTCCGTTTCGTTTTACTCTAAATAATCTATTGCCTCCCTATATTTAATAAAAAGGCAACGTTTCCAATTACCCCTGTTCACTTGCCTAGATTTCAATAGACTAAAGTTCCGTTTCGTTTTACTCTAAATAATCTATTGCCTCCCTATATTTGATAAAAAGACGACGTTTCCAATTATCCCTGTTTACAATTACCCGGATTGACTATACATGGACGATCGACCAATTTCATAGCCTATGTGCTTTATAAATGGACGAATATCACTAATTTCCTGCGACAGATAGATCGTGCCAATCTAATGAGCAATCACTGTGAAATGAGCCGGATATATTAGCCGTATTAGCTCGGTATGGATGGAGGAATCAACAGTCGTGATTGGTTTGCCATGGCGTAGTGATCGTATTAGCTTATTGCTCAAGGAGGGATAAACCAACAAATGTACTTTATTATATTAGGCTATAGTAAGACTACTATAATAAAACAGGGCAGTCCAAGCACATATTTACAGTTATATCCGTACAACAGTAGCTCGCGAGGTTTCTTTGTGTGCGTGTCTGTAGCATAGTCAGTAGGCACGTATCCCCAAGAGATGCGCTGCACAAAAATTGCACAGCAATGCACATAAATTGTCGATCAGTTTAATCGATTTATTATTATTATTTATTCATAATAAGCTATTTTACCGTATAAAAAATAAATTAAAAAATACCATTCAATAAATAGCTATTCTTCTGAAATGGAAAAAACACTTGCTCATTTGAAATGTTAAACAATTTTTCATTTTATTAAAAACAGCAATTTAGTTCTAACTAATGACGTCACTATGTCAGTAACGCGAACAATTGCAGACCTAACTTTCGTTTCTGACAGTTGATAAAAAGTTACTGAAATGACTAGTAGTAAAATACCGGATTGATAAGCCCTTGACATTATCTCACCTGATGGTAAGTGACGATGATGCTGAAGATGAAACCGGACTCACCAAAATTCCCCAATGCAATGGAGAACTGGCTATATCTTCATACCGGAACACATCAATGCTTAATGCTGTTAACATTGATCTTTGGCGACAAGACTTAGAAAAGATGATGGTAGCTAGCCAGGCAGGCTTAGAGAATGTCCTTCCACGAACCAAACAAGATAGACTCCGCCTAGAATCGAACCCGCGACCTGATGTAAAGCTAAGACTAACCATTAATTACACCACGGGCCACGGAGGCGGTTAAAAGAACAGTGTTCTGTCAACACATCTGATCATCCTTTAAGTATAATGCTCTCTGTAAACAAACTCATCCCGCCAGATAATGATGTAAAATAGGAGAAAATATTCCCGCAACAAGATTAAAACAGGAGCCGGCGGTTAAGCGCGAAACGGTTATTGTTATTAGGGCCCCGTACATGAAAATTCAATTATCTAAATATGTTAGGTATCATTAGCGTGATAATTGGGGTAAATTCATGTTTTACCGACGACGAGTTTTCTGTTAGTTTCACCATAACAACAAGAGGTTACAATAAACAGGATGAATTTTTATTCACTAAAAAACGGCGAATGGTAGATGCTACAAATGAAACTGTCAATTTTTAGGGTTCCGTATCTCAAATAAAAAAACCTTTATAGGTTCACTTTGTTATTCGACTGGATGTCTGTCTGTTTGTCTCTCTATCTGTCTGTCAAGACCCTTTTCCTCAAGAACGCGTGGAGATATCAAATAAAAATTAATATAAAATACTTATATTTCACCAGGTCGTCAGTCCACCGCGTGGGAAGCCTGTCTTCGCTACGGTTTCCGGTGGGCGGTCGCCACCCGAGAACTTTACTGCCCCAACGGCCATCTGTTCTACGAGCTATGAGCCCTGGCCACTGCCACTTCAGTTTTGCGATTCTGTGAGCTATGTCGGTTACTTTGGTCGACCGAAGACTTGGTGAAGATCGCGATGGTCAATACGATCTAGACCGGTACACGGATCTGGATCGGTACAAACGGCACAATCAGATGGCCTGCGAGATCACCAGATCTCACCCCTTTAGATTTTTTTATGGGGATATGTAAAAAATCTAATTTACCAATATTCCTATGCAACTGTAAACGAGTTAAGAGCTGAGGTGCACAATACGATTATGAATATTCATCACAACCCTACATTAAAAGTTCATCATATCAGCCACAAATCGTCCACTGCTGAACAAAGGCCTCCCCCAAGGATTTCCACGACGACCGGTCCTGCGCTGCCCGCATCCATCGGCTTCCCGCGACCTTCACCAGGTCATCGGTCCACCGCGTGGGAGGCCTGCCTACGCTACGTTTTCCGGTGCGCGGTCGCCATTCGAGAACATTAAAAGTTACTGGAAATGAATTACTTAAAAGAATAAATTTCTGTATCCAACAAAATGGAGCTCATTTCGAGCAACTAATTAGTTAATTTACCCTTTTTTTCGTTTTTTTTTTATTCACAATTGGTAAACCCTTGACAACATCTCACCTGGTGGTAAGTGATGACAAATAAATAAGTAATTAAAAAAGTTTAGATTTCATGGTTTTCCTTTCATTTAATTTACCACGTTTGTTAGAGAGATTTGATCCTTATGATTGACCCTATCGATCGATGCCGTAAAAGTACAGGGTGTTCTTTTTTCAGATTTTACCCGGTTCGATTTCCGGGTATGGCAAGCGAATTTTCGAAAATCTGTGAATGCAGTTCTGTTTCTTTTTTTAAAAAAAAATAAAGGAATGTTTCCTTTGATTAAAATTGTCTATCTCCAGTATGTAAAGTGCTTTCCCTCCAGGTGGCGTTCAAAAATTTCACCTTGTATAACTTAAACCCTAATTATCTCGCTAATGATACCTAACACGCTTAGATAATTGAATTTTCATGTACGGGACCCTAATAACAATAACCGTTTGGCGCTTAACCGCCGGCTCCTGTTTTAATCTTGGCGCGGGAATATTTTCCCCTATTTTAGATCATTATCTGATGGGATGAGTTTTTTTACAGAGAGCATAAAACATGCAGGCTGTTCCGATGTGTTGACAGAAAATTCTCCTTTTAACCGTCTCCTTGGTGTAATAGTTAGTCTATTATCTTCACATCACGAGGTCGCGGGTTCAATCCCCGGCGGAGTCTCACTTTGTAAGAATTTGTGCCGTGTCATCGCCATTGCTCGTCAGTGGAAAGATACATTACATACATACATACATTCATACATTTTCATACATTTTTGCTTCCGTGCCGGCTAGCGGGAAAACGCACAATCTTTTTTTCCGTAACACAGTTGATCGTCTGTCAATTGTTCCCACATAATATTTCATTGTTGTCTTCTACGGAACCCTGAATTTGGAAGGCCTTTAAACGCTGAATGGACGCAGTAATAAGGTCGTAAAGCACATCTATCACCGGTCTTGTCCAGATTGCATCGCGAAGTTGTTCAGACTAAATTGTCTTGTCCATATTTATGGAAGTGTGTTGTTTTTTTTATTTAGGAAAAACATTGGTCCATTATTCTTGAGATAATTCTTGGCATTTTTGCTGAAGGACAATATTTAGGTGAAGATCAGGGGGTGGTCGTAAAAAACACAAATAGTTCAGCTGGTTGACCAGTTTTGTTCATTTTTACCGACTACAAAAGGGAGAAGGTTCTATTTTCCACTGTGTGTATGTTTATTTTTTGTAGGTTCACCGATTTCTGTGTCAACCGAATTTCAAAATATTTTTTTTATTCGAAAGAGTATAATCATACTGCCAGCAAAGCCACCGAATCCTGAATCTAAAAAACTTGATAGGCAAGTATACTTTTCTCAAGTGCTGGTTCTGAGCAAAGGAGGACTAACGGGACCCTATTTATTAGCCTCTGCTGTCCGTTCGTCCGTCTCTGTCAGCGGGCTGGATTTCATGAACTAGGTGTATGTTTACACAGTTTAAATTTTCACAGGGTGTGTATTTCTGTTGCCGCTATAAAAAGGTGAAAAATTGAGTGTAAAGTCCGCATACAAAAACGTGTTCTTGTATAGGATTACAGAGGTATTTTTTATTTAGCTCTGTCGTTAAAAACGGTATTATGTCATCATATCTGCCGAAAAACGTCAACTGCTGGAAAAAAGGCCTCCCCCCAGGATTTCCACGACGACCGGTCCTGCACTGCCCGAATCAATCGGCTTCCCACGATCTTCAGCATGTCGTCGGTCCACCGCATGGGAGGCCTGCCTACGCTACGTTTTCCTGTGCGCGGTCGCCACCCGAGAACTTTACTACCCCAACGGCCATCTGTTCTACGAGCTAAGTGCCCTGCCCACTGCCACTTCAATTTGGCGATACTGTGAGCTAGGTCGGTTACTATGGTTCTCCTGCCGATCTCCTCGTTTCTGATTCGATAACGCAGAGGAATTCCGAGCATAGCACGCTCTATTGTCCTTTGGGTGACCTAAGATTAAAGTACCAATTCTGAAGTAAAAACTGGCCAAGTGTGAGTCGTGCTCGCGCTTATTTATTATTTATAGCTGTTTCCCGCGGTTTCACCCGCGTGGACAACGTTTCTATGACTTTTCGAGGGTGCGCAGTGCGTGGTAAAAAGTAGCCTATGTCTGAATCCAGGTCCTAATCTGTCTACCTACCAAATTTCAGCCAAATCCGTTCAGCAGTTTTTGCGGGAAAGCGTAACAGACAGACAGAGTTACTTTCGCATTTATAATATTAGTATTAGTAGGGATTCGTATGGCATTAAGTTCACAGTCGTTCTTAGGTTATCTTTTAAGAAGCTCATCAGCCAATTAGCGTAAGGGTCATCAGGTCCGATTGGTCCTCATTATATTTCCGGGTTGGACCCTCCTAAATGACGTGATTTATATTTTGCACCTCATCTCTACATCGAGGCGTTAATTCGCTAGTCCGGTCATGCTTGATGTACAGTCAGTTAAGTAAGAATCAGTTTCTCCTAGGTACGATTAGGTCAAACCCTTCAGGTTTCCTTGAGTCTATTAAGACAGGCTCTAGCTTAGGAAGGGGGTTCAAGTGCCATTCTTTCTTCCACGTCTCTAGGACGTGTAAACCAGTGTCAAATCGTTATAATAACCGGCATTCGTCCACTGCTAGACAAAAGCCTCAAGGATTTCCACGACGACCGGCCCTGAACTGCCCGCATCAAGGGGCTTCTCGCGACCCTTTTTAACACGCTTTTATTAGCTTCACTTGTAACTATGTATGTAAGAAAATCTTGGAATCTTAATTTGACCCACTTGCCGGTCTTCGATTAGGATGAAATTTTGCACACGCTCTGAGTTCTGATGACAACAATACATGACTAGCTAAGAAACGTTGAAACAAATCCAATATGGCGGCCTCCCCAAGATGGCGGACTGGCTGTTTGAAATCCACCCCCATGATATGGGTATCAAATGAAAGGGTTTGCTGTCAGGAATACGAAAAAAATAGTCACGTGACTTAAATCCAATATGGAGGACGTCCAAGATTGCGGACAGGCTATTTGAAATGCACCCCCATGATATGGGTATCAAATGAAAACGAAAAAATAGTCACGTGACTTAAATCCAACATGGCGGGCATCATAGATGGCAGATTGGCTATTTTGTAATTTAATTCACAATTTGTAAGCCCTTGGCATCATCTCCTAATGGTAAGTGACAATGATGCCGATAGGCTTACCAAGACTCAGCAACGCAATGGGGTACTGGCTACGTACGACTTAAGGATTAGGAGTCGACTTGCTGTTATCTTTATTTTCAATCAACCTGTAGACAAGGCGTAAGTTAAACCAAAGCGTAAGTCTTAAGACTCTACTCATGAAATTTAAAAACTTGTTGGGTCAGGGTAGGCTTGAGCCCCTCGGTGGGGACGTATATATGAGCTGATGTGAATGAACTTGGTTCAACGGAAATTATTTAAATTTAAATTTGTTTAATTTAACTTTGCTCTTTACAAATTTGTACAAATTGAATTTCTTTAATTAAAATTTGTTTAAATTAACTTTGTTCAATACAAATTTGTTCAATTTGAATTTGTTTAATACAATTTGTTTAATTTAACTTTGATCAATAGAAATTTGTTCAATTTAAATTCGTTCAATTTAAATTTGCTTAATTTAATATTGGTCAATTTAATCAAACACCCAGTACTCTATCCCACTTTACCACTAAAAATTCATATATCGAGTTGAATCCGAGAGAACATCCCATTTCCTCCAGTGAAGCGGTCCAATAACTTTCTGGAGCAACTCTGGGGGTCTATTTCCGACCATTTCTCAATGTTTTTTACAACATCTGCACGAAAACTTGGAGAACACGACCGGAATCCAGAGGGGCTCCATTGAAAACGGATCGCAGACTCGCGGAGTCTCAAAGGCTTCTCCACAAGGAGGATTTGAATATTTAAAAACATTCCTTATAACATTCAGCCAAGTTTAAGTTTTAAATTCCAGTCGAATATGCAGCCAGACTCTAACCAGCCCAGTCTAGAGTCTCTTTATAAAACTTTTATTCTATGTTATTCAAAAACAAAAAAGCGTCGGTGGCTCAACCGGTAACGACTCGGTCCATCTAACCAGAGGTACCGGGTTCAAATCTGGACGGCCAATGTACCAATGAGTTTTTCCAAAAAAACTTACGTACATATACTTACCGATTGCTTTAACGGTGAAGGAAAACATCGTGAGGAAATCTGCACACGCCTGCGAAGAAACTCGAAGGTTGTGTGTGAAGTCGACCAACCCGCACTGGGCCCGCGTGGTCGACTAAGGCCTAATCGCCCTGATTCAGGGTAGGCTCGAGCCCCTCGGTGGGGACGTATATGAGCTGATACAATATTCTATGTTACTAAACTAGAATAATACAGATGATGCAGGTGTTGAAAGTCGTTGCGTTTTAAGGTGAAGTACCTAATGAATAACTACACAAATTAATTAATAATTAGCTGTTTCCCGCGGCTTCACCCGCGTGGAAAACGTTTCCATGACTTTTTGAGGGTGCGCAGTGCGCAAGCCGCAAGCGGCTCGCGAGGGTGGAAAAAGTAGCCTATGTATTAATCCAGGTCCTAATCTGTCTACTTACCTAATTGCGCCTTGCGCATTGCGCACCCTCGAAGCGTCATAGAAACGTTGTCCACGCAGGTGAAGCCGCGGGAAACGGCTAGTACGTACATACATACACTTGAAAAATATAACCCACCTTCTGGCACAGTTAGATAAAAACCACGCAAATACGTAATTTCCTTGTGTGAAGGTACCATGAAGCCGCTACACGCGGGCAGCGCAGGACCAGTTCAGTGGAAATCCTTGGGAGAGAAATGTGTTCAGTAGTGGAAGACACTTGAAATATAACCCTCCTTCTGGAGCAGTCGTGTTAAAACCAGGTTTAAAGACAATTTATTTTTAGTATTGTTATTGCCGATAAATACAGGCAGCGCAGGACCGGTCGTGGTGGAAATCCTTGGGGGGCCTTTGTCCAGCAGTGTACGTTTTTCTGGCTGATATGTTGATGATAATGATGATGATAATTGTTATTTTAGTATTGATTTTACGAATAGTCATAGATACTATTGGTGTCTTTTTGTCATCAAAGTATAAATATCAAGTAGTAATAGATAAGAAAGACGGCACTAAACTTAGATCTTCTCTCTGTGCTGTCGAACGTGGCGTCCCTCAGGGATCGATCCTGGGTCCTTTATTATTTATTTTATACAGTGCTAATATTGTCAAGTGTATACATCACTGCAAATTTCATTTAAATGCAGATGATTTACAAATTTATATTTCATATAACCCCAGAGACAATTTCACTT
Source organism: Coleophora flavipennella (assembly GCA_947284805.1). Classification (NCBI taxonomy): domain Eukaryota; kingdom Metazoa; phylum Arthropoda; class Insecta; order Lepidoptera; family Coleophoridae; genus Coleophora; species Coleophora flavipennella. Next base: position 5,593,854 of record OX369302.1, read on the forward strand.
CAATTCAGTTAATTAATGACGATTTGGATCGTATTTATGGTGGGCTTGCTCTTATTCTCTTGTTTTGAATCCCTTAAATTCTAAAATAATTGTTTTAGGCTCGACAAATCAAATAAGTATCATAAAATCCCAAAACCTGGTGATGGTGGTGAGCAAATACCTCAAGTGGAGTGGCCCGAAACCTTGGCTTGGTTATGGACAGCCGGCTGCGGTTCGAAAATCATGTCACTGAGCTTGTCCGAAGTTGTCTGTATCGTCTTAAGGTCCTATACAAAATTAGGCCCTTCATTAGCACTGATCTCCGTATTGCATTAGTTGAAAGTCTTGTTCCATCCAAATTAAATTATGGGCTAACGGTTTACGGTCCTTGTTTACTTAAACGGTCACTCCGTCAAGTACAACTTGTACAAAATGCCTTTGCACGTTTTTGTTTTGCTATCCCCTATATGACTCACGTGACACCATATTTGGATGGATCCAATATTATAAAAATGGAGAGACGGTTAAAACTTTATTATTCTTCTTTACTGTTTGACATAATTAAAACTAAAAAACCAGCTTACTTGTTTAGTAAACTTACTTGGCGTTATTCCAACAGTCATTATTCTACTAGAACGATTTCTTGGCAAATTGTAGGACCCCATCACAAAACCACTGCATTTAGGGGTAGTTTTAGGTATGCAGCGTCCAAATGTTGCAATGATCTTCCTCCACCTCACATCTAAACTTGCTTTTAAACTTAAATATCGAGAGTTTCTTCTAACCAAGCAAAAATCCCTTGGACTAGGTTCCGTACCTATTCCGTATCTAACTCCCCCCTAACTGATTAGCGGCAATATGATTTTTTTCATTAAAATAAGTAAGTAGTGCTTAATATTTATTTATTTATAAGTTGATAATTTTTCTGGCAATTGTTGTTATCTATCTGTAACTTCCTGATTATTATGTTATTTTCTTTTTGTTTTTACGTTTTGTTTTATATTTTGCTCTGCGATGGCGCACGAGACGATTCCTCTCGGCACCAGCAGAATAACAGCGCAGTAGGTAGGTCTCCCTACTTCGGCAAAGTGCACATAGAATGTTCACAACTGTACCGTACTCATATTTTTCTACTTTTTCTTTGTGTTTTTGTGTTATGTCTTGTCTTGTCTTGTCTTGTCTTGTCTTGTCTTGTCTTGTCTTGTCTTGTCTTGTCTTGTCTTGTCTTGTCTTGTCTTGTCTTGTCTTGTCTTGTCTTGTCTTGTCTTGTCTCGTCTCGTCTCGTCTCGTCTCGTCTTGTCTTGTCTTATCATCATATCGGCAGAAAGACGACTACTTACTTATACAAAGTATAAAATAGGGTTACTTTTTTTAACTTCATGAATCTGAGTGAACAATTATTGTTTTTAAATAAATCTACCTATGTTGAAATAGCTTATCTTTTCATGGAACATTGAATCAAAAATACATTTTTATTTTTTCACTTTTTCTAATTTTTATTATTTATTGTTACAGCGGCAATAGAAAAACATAGTGTTGCGACTAGCACCGTCGCTGCCCCACTAACTATTATAACAGCGGCGACTTGGTGGGGAGCGCTTCCCGGCGCGGACAGCGCCCAAACCACTACCTCGATACAGATCGGAGCCAATAGGCAACATCCTTTTATTTCATCATCATCATATCAGCTGAAGGACGTCCGCTGCTGGACAAAGGCCTCCCCTAAGGATTTCCTCGACGACCGGTCCTGCGCTGCCCGCATCCAGCGGCTTCCTGCGGGAGGTCTGCCCACGCTACGTCTGCCGTTGCGTAGTCGGCACTCTTTTTTTTATTCACAATTGGTAAGCCCTTGGCAACAACTCACCTGATGGTAAGTGACGATGATGCCGAATATGGAAGCGGCCTCGAAGACTTTTCTCCCCCAACGGCCATATGATCTACGAGCTATGTGCCCTGCCCACTGCCACTTAAGTTTAGCGGTTCTGTGATTTACGTCGGTTACTTTGGTTCTCTTACGGATCTCCTCATTTCTGATTCGATCGCTTAGGGAAATTCCGAGCATAGCTCGCTCCATTGCCCTATGGGTGACCTTGACCCTTCTTAAAAGGCTTATAGTAAGCTACCATGTCTCAGTTCCGTATGTCATCACTGGCAACACACACTGATCTTATTTTACATTTTGTATAGGTGGGGTATTTTATTTTACACTTTGTATAGGTAGAGTATCTTATTTTACACTTATTATAGGTAGGGTATCTTATTTTACACTTTTTATAAGTAGGGTTTCTTATTTTACACTTTGTTTTAGGTAGGGTATCTTATTTTTCTCGCGATTAATCTATGTCCAAAATACCCTCCCGTATGTTTCAGTGAAGCTAGCTAGGTGAGCGTGTATCCCCTGAGGTCGCAAATGCAAATGGAATACAAATGAACTGTGCATCTTAAACATTCGATCCTTAATCCATCATCCCCAACAACGATACCTGAGCTGTTCCTATCAACAAGTACCAAGTACGAACTGTTTTGAAACTTTTTTAATTGCAACTCAGCTTAGCGGTTTCTAAGACGAGACGTGTTTTAACCTAGAAACGCATTAACTAATAGAAACCCAGAAAGCAGAAACACGTTAACTAATCGCCTCAGTGGCGTATTGGTTAGTCAATTCTCTTCACACCAGGAGGTCGCGGGTTCGATTCCCGGTGGGCACAACTTGTAAGACTCGGTTTGGTTGGTGGTAGGGCATTTTCTAAGCCCGCCTGGCTAGCTACCACTATCTTATCTAAGTCTTGCCGCCAAACATCAGTGTTAACATTTGCCGGACTTGAAGATAAGATAGCCGGTTCTCCATTGCGTTGGAGAATCTTGGTAAGCCCACTTCCATCTTCGGCATCATCGTCACTTACAATGAGAGAGAGATGATGAGAGGTGAGATGAAGCCAAGGGCTTACAAATTGTGAATAAAAAAAACAAAAGTTTAAGTAGTTAAGACTTGATGCCAACATTGGTGATAAGGGATACTCGAAGTATAAATACCTTCTTGTTAGAAGTTGAAGTTAAATTATTCCATGGAAACCTAGGTATTTTTTTTAATCCACAATTAGTAAGCCCTTGACATCATCTCACTTTATGGTAAGTGACAATGATACCGAAGGTGGAAGCGGCTATATAATCTTCAAGCCGGGACACATCAATGCTGTTAACATTGATGCTTGGCGCCAATGTTTAGATAAGATGGTACTAGCTAGCTTCCATGAAAACGCCCTTCCACCAACCAAACTGAACCATACAAAGTTATATTCCGCCGGGAATTAAACCCGCAACCTCCTGATGTAAAGCCAATGTATTTAACCATTCCGCCACGGAGGCGGTTTAAATGAAATTGAAGGAACATTAAGATTATCCTGGATCAGTGTTGACATAGGCTGAGGGGAAAAATCATTTACATGAGTGCGTCTCTCAGTTCTACCACGCCTGTGGGTGCTAGGGATGAGAATACTCAATATTAAAGAGCAGAAAGAAATATAAAAGCATTGTCTAGAAGAGATTGCTTTTAGCAATAAGACTGCCTACTGTACACTATATATAATATATCCCTTTGTATTAGCTTTACGAAATTGTTTTCGGTGTATACTATAAGTGTAAATAGATAAATAAATTTCGAAGATATTTTAAGATTTTAGCTTCAAAACGTAAGTGTAAATGCTATCTACACTTAAGCCACACCCCGGCCACTACATACAACTGGCGAGAAATGACATTTCTAAAAACAAATGACGAGACCAATGAAATCACGGCGAAGTTCTATACCTTTGAGAACCAAACTGAAACCAATCTGTATCAACTTGTGAAACGAGGGGGTGAGGTCGGAATCTAGTGAGCAGCATGGAGTGTCCATACTGTGTGTTGTGTAGCGAAAATAAATTAATTCGGGTAAAATTACCATGCATGGAACAGCATGCTACACAATACGTATAATTTAGGAAGAATAGGTCCTAAAGGAAAATTTATGAAAACGAACTATTAACAGGGTAAAGAGGAGATATAATAGAAAAAAAGAAAGTTAATAAATACAAAATCGGCTATAAAAAGGTGTTGATCGTCGCGGTTGTGGTTATAAAATTCAGTCGACCTATAATGGTAACAAAAAGAATAGGGATAATTGAAATTTACTTAGTTTTAAATTTTAGAGTTAAGGTTTTTAAATCTAACTTACACTCTGCGGTGACCGTTTCCCTTTTTTATATAATCTGTTGTTCCTTTTATATATATGTCAATATTCAATTATATTCTTGAACTTTTAACTCCATTTTTTTTCCATGACACTACCATTTGCCGGACACAACTTAAAATTCTACGTATAATGTAGCAGATCTTTCTACGGTATTATCCCCTATTTTAAATTATTTTTGCTACAGTTGCTACTAATATGTGTATACTTTGCCTAAGCTTTGAAGCGTAGATGATGGTGTCCCGGGAGCACACGTATTACCCCGGCGAAAAAACTTAGCGCCCTACCAGTTGTTTGCAAGGCAAGGTGTGGCGCCCCATTTAATACGAGTAAATGCAGGGAGGAGCAGTGCGCTATTAAGTCTATGAAATTGCCGATTGTATAAAAAAGTTTAAAGATGAAAATTAATATTACGAACAAAAGCACTGATGAGATACAATAGTTATCAAAAAAATATTCTCTAAATAGCATTAGACTATTAGAAATTAAACGGTGGTAAACATATGCCTATTATTTAGATATTTTGAGAGCACGGTGGCGTTAACACCATGAAGTCGGGTTTTTTGACCTTGAAAGAATCGCCTTTATTGAGGCAAAAAATACACTTTTTTAATTTTAAGGCGCAGTGGTACCTAAAAATCCACTAAAACAGGTTCATTTTTGAAGTAGTTAACAGTAAATTTAAAATCCAGGAAAACATATTGATATTATTGAGAGAGACTACATCGAATGGAAACACGATTTAATAAAGTTGGCTCGATAGAATAATTTCGCAAAGGTACCTCTTTTCGAGACATTTTATCATCTATTTTCGGTTTTATTCTTAAAATAAGTAATTTGATAATATGATTTATTAACATAAATAAAGTTCATAGGTGACTGAAGGGAAAACATCGATTGGATTTTTATTTAAGATAAATATGATGAAAATAAAAACGAAAACATCCAAAAAAGTGCAAAAGTGTGGTTATTTTCTTCCCTCTTTACACGTAAAGAAAAGACAAAGACAGATTTTTTAGTACCACGGGGCCTTAAATCTCTAGAGTTATCACAGCAGTTTCCTCGTTACTAATGTCATATTTAGGAATACCCCGCATAAGATTACGTCACTTTCAGGAAAATTCAAGAAAATTAGCTAGTCTAAAAATTGCTCCATCTGACCACTAAGAAAACGCTTTTGTTCCATTAAATTGTACATAGCTCAGGGGATTGGAACATTAAAGATATGTCACTAGTTACTAATAAAATACCATAAGTAGTGTCACCATAATATGGTCAGTAATAAAAAACAATAACTTTTTATTTTTCATTTAAACATGGTATTGAACTTCAAAAACTGAATCAGCAATTTCATATGTAAAGATCTGTTATTTCACGTACTGACTTTCTGCTTAGTGTTTTCGCAGTTGGCTCGATGTAACCAAAGTGAATCCCAGGTACCTAGGATTCCTGCAGTCTGAATCGAGACCCTTTGCCATTCAATTCATAAAGTACCTACCTACCTGATGTTTGCGAAGGCAGAATATGCAAAATTGAGTCTTGAATGGATTCAGCTTTAGAGCGTTCTCGTCATGCAAGTTGCAATGTCTTCGAGTGCCGTCTTTAGGTTTTCCTCGGCTTCTTCAAAGGACACTGTTTAAGATGCCAAAGCCAAGACGTCTGCATAAATAAAGCCAACTGTATTCTGAGTTTTGGTAAACAGACTACGGACGGACGTGTTGCGTTCAAAAGACTACCTGCAAAAATGGGGTATGGTTCCGAACAGTTCCAACATTAACTGCAAATGCGACTCAGTGTAGGTGACATCTCTACAATACAAGCTCTGTCCGGTGATATGCACCTAGATGACCTGCTTAAAAGCTTTTCCAAAGTAAGTAGACGTAGTAAGGCATCATAAAAAACCTAACCGCTCAGGGAATGTCGACAGAAGTAAAGCCTTTTTAGAGTTTTTTTTTTAATTTTTGACGTATCGTATCGTTTCGTGTCATGTTGTATCGTTTCGTGTCGAGTCGAGAAATGGTGTGGGTGCGAGCACGACACATTGGTCCTTATTCTGTATTAATTATTATTCTGGTTTCACCATCGACTTTATCGGAGAAAGTGTGCATTTAAAAGTGACGATTATGGAGAAGATCACTCAAGATTCTGACGAAACCAAGGAGACTACAGGTTGAAAGTGTCTAGGCTGCTGATAGGTCTACGAAAACGAAGCCCGTTACTTTTTAAGTCTCGTAATCATCCTGAATCAACTGAGTGAGTTTCAGAGTGTGGTTGCAGCAGGACTTCCCTGGATGAAAACCAGCTTCCTTCTGTGAAGGAGTCAGATTTTTGTAGTGAAAACTTCTTTAGGCACTGAGGGCACCAGGAACAAAACTTATTAAATTGTATTTGAGATGGGAAAAATCCATTTAAATTGGAGCCACACCCTTACCACAGTTAACTAGTATCTCATCTGTGCCACAGTATATATATATATATATATATATATATATATATATATATATATATATATATATATATATATATATATATATATATTATATAACTACTAGCGTACCCTTACCGTTACCTGTTACCATACCATACCATACCATATACGATACGATACGATACGTCAAAACATAAAACTGTAAAAAAGTTTCACTTCTGTCGGCACTCCCGGAGAGTTAGGTTTTTTTATGATACCTTAGTACCTCTTATGATTTTGGAAAAGCTTTAAGCAGGTCACCTAGGTGCATGTCACCGGATAGAGCTTGTGTTGTACCATGTGTGATGTCGCCTGCATTGAGTCGCATTTGCAGTCAAGAAGATTGTGAAGCTCGGCCATTTTTGTTTATTTATAATGAGCAGAGATAGGAATAGATAGGGTTTATTCACCTAAACTTCGAGGAACGGAGACGAAAATTGGAGACTTCCTTACTAAAATATTTTTTCCGGGATATGTGTCTGGTGTATGTCTGTAGTACATTAGAAATTAATTTTATTCAGCATAATTGGTCTTCGTTTACCTAAAGTATGTGACTGGAAATAATTCTTAAAACTACTAACTTTTAACTGTATCTTAAGCAATGTTTAATATCAATATTGAGTGCTTTGAAGAGTGGTATATCTATCTATAACTCAATCAGTAATATATTATTAAAATGGTAAAAGAAAATAAAACAAAGTAAATATTGTTATGACAAATATAGACATGTTTGATTTATTTTTCAACCATTAATATCAAAGCAATAAATAAAAGGTAAAGACGGAACAACTTAAATTACAGAGTCTACTCTACGTCTTTTGTTTAATTTTATAGACCTGTTAACGTCAGGAGACCTTTATCTACTTATTTTACTGAAGTTGAGAGATGCAATTTTTACTCAAATTATAATAATGATAAATGAACCTTCAAAGTAACACATTTGGTATTAAGTAACATATTTACCTATTCCTATCTCTGATAATAAGTAATTTAAAAAACGGTTCCGTAGTTTTTGCGTGAAAGAGTAACAAACATACATCCATACATTCTTACAATCTTTCGCGTTTATAATATTAGTAAGATTCAGGGTTTAACAAAATTGGTGTAGGTCCCGTTAACTGGGGCTTATACTCATCATACTGAAAAACTTTTGTTCTACGACTGCTGAAATTAGTCTTCATACAAATCGATCAACTGATCGACTATATTTGTGCATTTTTATATGGAGGGTCCAAATTTTTTTTCAGAATTGATTTTGAGGTCCTTAGGGAAAGTTGTTCAGTATGAAGAGTAGAACCCCCAGCAAATAGATCCTACACCAATTTGGTTACATCCTGTATCTGAGTTACAGACATGCTAAACGAATATTATTCGGAGCCCCGCGATGAAATGCCTGGGCCTTTAACGATCTGCCTGGAATATCTGGGCAGATCGCGATCTGCCGCCGACTTAAATAAATTATTTGTAGACACCACAAGATCGTAAGTAACTTTCTTGTGCAATTCTAATACTCGTACGTACTTCACGTTCATTTGTTTTCTGTTCCTTTATTTGCTAACTTTATCCTGGAATTACATAATGTTTGGAAGTCTAGTCGACTAAGTTAACTCTCCTCCCTATTCCCTAGCTCTGGCTTTGCCCATTAGTGGATGCTTATGTTTCGTACCCAAGAGTCGTCTGCATCGTCTCAAAGGAAACTAGGAAATCTGCGCATTTTTCCTTACTTTTAACTACACCTTTTAAAGGGTTCCGTGAGTGGGGTTTAAACTCCAGGTCTAGTACCTAAATTAAGTACCTACATTTTCGTGCGCGATGCGAGGCTAAACGATCAAGCATTCGTCTGTTTTTAATTTAATGGATATGAATATAACTAAACGATTTAATTAAAAAATAAAAACTCGACTGCATAAAACCTTAACCCCTTTTTATTAGCTAGTCGGTTAAAAATGTATCCTATGTCACTAACGGGATTAAGACAAATCTAACAAAACCTCGCTTATCAAAATCCATCAATCCGTTTAGGCTACAGAGCGTGCCAAAGAAATGACATACATACATACACTTGAAAAACGTAACCCTCCTTCTGGTGCAGTCGGGTAAAAGCAGTCACAGTTCTTGAATCGTGATGTAGACGAGAAAATGCTAATAAATATGTAATAATTTATTTCAATATATAAAATGATTTTTCATCTCTCCTGTTCGGAAAGTTTAGTTTTCATGAGTATATAGTCGGGTGGAACATTGCTTTTCCATCCCTAGGGAGGAAAGTATTTTTATCCCTAGGGTGGAAATTATTTTTTTTTAAGTTGCCAGTCAAGGAGTCGAAGATAATTGAGTTACATCATATTATTAAATTACATTAAAATAAGAAGTTTTCATACATCTAAACTCAGCTATATATTAAACGACGTGTGTATTACGATCTATAGGTTGATATTAAATAATTTTATAGTTGGTCTATTTTTTTCACAATTACAGAAGATTAAAATTTAAAATCTATTCTGCTGCGCGCCATAATGCCATGATAACATGACACTCTTTTTTTCAATTTTCACTGACCAGTGACCACTTTAGTCTCTAGGGAGTGAAAAGTAATTAGTTTTTAATTTCCTTCATGTGACATATATCATCATATCAGCCGAACGACGTCCACTGCTGGACATAGGCCTCCCCAAGGATTTCCACGACGACAGTTTCAGCGCTGCCCGCATCCAGCGGCTTCCCGCGACCTTCACCAGGTCATCGGTCCACCGAGTGGGAGGCCTTCCTACACTATATTTTCCGGTGCGTGGTCGCCACTCGAGAACTTTACTTCCCAGCGGCCATCTGTTCTACGAGCAATGTAAGGACAAACTCAAACAGCCAGTAAATATATGTACTATTATCTGTAGAGTGTGGACCATCTTCATGGCGAACATGTTGCGAGTTTTAGTTCCATGGTTTTTCCGCAAAGAAGCTTACGCCATTTGTTTTAAATTGTTAACCTGTGACTGGTTTAGAAGAAAAATTATGCGTACAGCGCAGGAGTGGAACTCCTTGCCTGCGTCAGTGTTTCCCGATTCCTATAACTTGGGGATCTTCAAGGCAAGAGTGAATAGGCATTATTTGAGTCTGCGTGTACCATCCTCGACTGCATCATCACTTACCATCAGGTGAGTTGCAGTCAAACGCACTCAAATTTTTAATTAAAAAAAAAATACCGTGAAAATTTTGGAATTTTTGTCCATTGTAAATTTGTTCGGTTTACAAATTGCCAATGTAAAGTCGACAAATACAACAAGTACGCGTGTAAATATTCCTGTGACGTCAATTATTTACAATATTACAAATAATTCGAATTGTTCATTTAGCTTCAAGTAAAAAAATATTTTGTAATTTTTATTTTATTACGTCATCATCATCATATCAGCCGAAAATCGTCTACTGCGGGACAAAGGCCTCCCCCAAGAATTTCTAAGACGACCCGTCCTTCGCTGCCCGCATCCATCGGCTTCCCGCGATCGTCACCAGGTCGTCGGTCCACCGCGTGGGAGGCCTGCCTACGCGACGTTATCCGGTGCGTGGTCGCCACTCGAGAACTTTACCGCCCCATCGGCCATCTGTTCTACGAGCTATGTGCCCTGCCTACTGCCACTTCAGTTTAGCGATTCTGTGAGCTATGTCGGTTACTTTGGTTCTCCTGCGGATCTCCTCGTTTCTGATTCGACACTCCGAGCATAGCACGCTCCATTGCCCTTTGGGTGACCTTAAACCTTCTTATAAGGCCCATAGTAAGCGACCATATCTCAGTTCCGTTAGTCATCACTGGCATATTTATTAAATGTTTTTGTTCTAAATTGACTATTTTTCTCGCACTCAAAATAAAAAGTATAGTCCCTCGATATTAATTAAATATACTATAGCAATCGAAGCATGAGTTGATTCGTCAAATTACGCATTTTAACTAACAACCTTAAGTAGCCTTTTTGACATTTTGCCCAACATTGATGATCTAATAGTTAAAAAGACTCATTTTAACTTTCCGTGTTATAGTTAGTTTGTTTATTAGTATGGGACAACTATTGCAAGCTAAATTAGAACCACTTCCCAGTTTCCAATTGAGCTAAAACTTTGTAAAAAAAAAAATTATTAAAAATTTTAATGCGTTTGGCTTCACCTTACCTGATGGTAAGTGCCGATGCAGCCGAGTATGTAACACGCAAGCTCAAATAGTGGCTATTCACTCTCGTCTTGAAGATTCCTAAATTATACGAATCGGGGAATACAGATGCCGGCAGGGAATTCCACTTCTTGGCCCTTCGCATAATGGACGAAGAAGCAAAACGCTTCGTGCGTTAAGGTAGAACATTAACGACAAAGGGGTGGAACCACCCTCCGCGCCTGGTCGTCCGATGATGAAATGGAGAGGGGGAAATGAGGTTGTGAAGCTCCAGGGCACACTCTCCGAAATGAATCCTGTAGATCATCGATAGAAAGGCGACATTGCGGCGATGTTCGAGGCTTTGGAGTCTTAAACACGTTAAGTTTGGTGAACAATGCATGGTTAACTGAGTGATGTCATTCTTAATCCAATATGGCGGTCTCCCAATGATCACAGACCAGTTATTTTTGACGCCCATATCCTATGTATGGTCAAATGAAAGGTTTGTTGAGAAAAAATTCGAAATAATTTCTTTTCAAATTAATGCTTGTAAATAGAAGATTTTAGGTTTATCGAAAATTATTTTGGGTGTAATCGGCTTGATGGGTTTTGGAGTGTGAGGCGCCGCCGTTAGATTCATCTTGATAACGGGATCAAATGTTGAAACGGAAGTTTGACTTCTCACGGGAGTGAGTTGTGTATGCGAAATTTCAACTCAATCAAAAACCGGGAAGCGGTTCTAATTAGCTTCAAAGATTTAAAAAAATGAAAATAAAAAATCCATATCATTCATCTTATCAGCTTACATACGTCCCCACTGAGGAGCTCGAGCCTACCCTGAATTAGGGCGATCGGGCCTTAGTCAACCACGCGAGCCCAGTACGGGTTGGTCGACTTCACACACAACCTTCGAGTTTCTTCGCAGGCGTCTGCAGTGCAAGAGCGTCTGTGGCGTAAGGCTTACGGCCGCTACCACCTGTCCGGGAGGCCGTGGTTCGAATCCTGCCACGTACCAATGTGTTTTCGAATTTAGATTTCATATGTACGTTTACTCGACGCTCTTACGGTGAAGGAAAACATTGTGAGGAAACCCATTTTTTTTAATATAAGTGCAGTAAGCACTATTATAAATGTCAATTCGTTAATTCAGCCCGTAAAATACGCCAAACTTACCAACACGGCAAGTTAATTTAAAGCTTATCCTCTCAAATTTCAAGCTGTTAACCGCCTCCGTAGCTCAGAGGCAAAGTTCACTGGTTTAACACAGGAGGTCGCGGGTTCGATTCCCGGCGGGGTCACCTTGTAAGACTCGGTTTGGTTGGTGGTAGGGCATTTTCTAAGCCCGCCTGGCTAGCTACCACCATCTTATCTAAGTCTTGCCGCCAAACATCAGTGTTAAAAAAACATTAATGTGTTCCGGCATGAAGATAAGATAGCCAGTTCTCCATCGCGTTGGGGAATCTTGGCAAGCCCGCTTCCATCTTCGGCATCATCGTCACTTACCATCTGGTCAGATGATGCCAAGGGCTTACCAATAAAGAATAAAAAAAAAAGCTGTAAATTACCCCCCACCTCCCTATCTATCGCAACCGCCAGATGGACTGTGAGAGACAGGTTCTGGGCACGCTATTGTTTACTGTAGCCAATGATTGGGCCACAGAGGTAGTCAACTTTACTCTCATTCATTTCCTTGCTTTCCATTGGTTCAAGCAACCTCTGACATATTTTAAGCGCTAATATGAACCGTCGATTAAAATAACCAATGTACAGAGGCCAGCACTTCAAACTAGACATTTTGGACTTTGTGCCGTTCTTATCCCGTGTGCGTATGGATCAGAATCGAACTACAAGTGTGTGGGCCTCTGTACAACATTACCACAGACGAAAGCGAGTGCATGATCTCAGCTTACGAGTCCCTCGCCGCCCATCCGAAGTCTAACTCATTATTGCCCCATTACAAATTTCAGGTGGGACCTTCAACCAATATAACAGCTGGGGACCGGCCTACGTGAACAACGACTTTGATGCCTATACAATGAGCGAATTCGCTCATTTCATCTTAGTCGGTCAGTATGCCTCAAATCGGTTCAAGGATGAAGTGAGTAAAATGTGTTATCTCATTTGTGATACATTCCGAGTACGTCTATCTATCTCTGTCATTTTCTATATTTGAATGAGACTCGGTAGACCATAGCCACAGTGAAGGAAGGAATAGTAGGTTGCGTTCATACAATAGTACATCGCGCGGTTTTTATGTGTGCGCGCCGGTAGGCAAACACCATACAATAAATAGGAATGACATAAGACCATAGACCATTCCTATATTTATTGTAGTGTGCGTGCGTATGGTGCGAGTCACTGGGGCGCGCATACATACAAACCACGCGATGAACCATTGTATGAAGACAACCTAATTTTACTATGCTATAGCGATGCGAAAATGCTATGCTATAGCTATGAAAAAGCGTCGGTGGCTCAACCGGTAACGACTCGGTCCATCTAACCAGAGGTACCGGGTTCAAATCTGGACGGCCAATGTACCAATGAGTTTTTCTAAAACTTACGTACATACTTACCGATTGCTTTAACGGTGAAGGAAAAACATCGTGAGGAAACCTGCACACGCCTGCGAAGAAACTCGAAGGTTGTGTGTGAAGTCGACCAACCCGCACTGGGCCCGCGTGGTCGACTAAGGCCTAGTCGCCCTGATTCAGGGTAGGCTCGAGCCCCTCGGTGGGGACGTATATGAGCTGCAATGATGATAGCGATGTAAGATATGTATGCGTGTAGTTGTATTTGACTCATTTTTTATGGCCGGTCCATTATAATTGGTCGGAGAGTGGGACTAACAGCACAGCACACATGGGGGCCACAGCTCAAATAATTAACACTCTGACTTCATAACAAGAAACACAAAAATTCCGCTGCACCTCTTTCGCTATACGTCTCTCTCTCTCTTATCGTGTGGCACAATTAACGGCGGTGGTTGCCTGGGTTGCACTTAGCATCACCCGCGGTCACATGTAGGGCATTTAGGTTTACACCTACGGACGTGTGCAACGCGACCGTTATACGCAACTGGAATCAGATGAGCAGGTTTCGTTACGATGTTTTCCTTCACCGTTAAAACAATCGGTAATATATGTACGTAACTTTCGAAAAACACATTGGTACATTGGCCGTCCAGATTTGAACCCGAGACCTCTGGTTCAGAGGGTCGAGTCGTTACCGGTTGAGACACCGACGCTCTCGCTACACGTGCTACGACGCGTAGACTTATAGCACACCCTGGACACTCCATACGACGGGCCAGAAATGACATTTCAAAAAAGGAATGACGGAGCAAACCAAATCTCGGCAAAATTCTTTACGTTCGAGAACCAAACTGTAACCATTCTGTATTATGGGTGACAGTAATATGGGTGACGAGGGGGTGAGGTCGCAATCTAGAGAGCGGCAGGGAGTTCCATACTGTATGTTAGTACTAATCCCTACTATCCCTACTATATAATATTATAAATGTGAAAGTAACTCTGTCTGTCTGTTACGCTTTCCCGCAAAAACTACTGAACGGATTTGGCTGAAATTTGGTAGGTAGACAGATTAGGACCTGAATTAAGACATAGGCTACTTTTTACCACGCTCGCGAGCCGCTTGCGGCTCGCGCACTGCGCACCCTCGAAAAGTCATAGAAACGTGGTCCACGCGGGTGAAGCCGCGGGAAACAGCTAGTATAATTATATACTTTGCTTTGATTTGATTTGATTTGATTTAGGGTTTTCCATTACTACGCCGTAGTAGCGTCGCTTGTAGTAGGCGTAGGCTTGCTACGCGCTGCATGCAAACTACGCTACATACAAGATGAGACATATAATTTGTTTTGCTCTCGCGAAGTTGAGTAGTCATCATCATCATCATCATCATCATATCAGCTGAAAGACCACTGCTGGACAAAGGCTGCCCCAGGGATTTTCACAACGACCGGTCTTGCGCTGCCCTCATCCAGCGGCATCCCGCGACACTCAACAAGTCGTCGGTCCACCGAGTGGGAAGCTTGCCTACGCTACGTCGCCAAGTACCAATGTTAACAGCATTGATGTATATCGGCTTGAAGATAAGATAGCCAGTTTCTCATTGCGTTGGGGAATCTTGGTTAGCTCGCTTCCATCTTTAGCATCATCGTCACTTTAATATCAAGGGCTTACCAGTGGGGTATGATAGAAATAATTAAACAATTTTTTTTCTATATTTTTCAGAAAATTTAGTTTTTTTTAGGGTTTCAATGAGAATAAACTATATTTAAACTGAACTGAACTAATTTGAATATTCTCTTGTTTTAAATCGTTCGTATTTTTTTATGAATTTTTAAATTTTGTATGGCGATGACCTTTGCTCACAAATCACAAACTGTAACAGACGCTATTAACAACAAAGAGATTGTCTTATTTTATTCTCAATGTTCGGACGAACTCGTCCATAAATATTAGGTCTTTATTTGCAAGAAAGTTTTTCTATTCGACCTTTAGTACAAGTAGACGAAGTAGAAAAGTGAACGAGGTAGCAAAGTAGACGGAGTAGACAAGTAGACGAAATAGGAAAGTGAACGAGGTAGCAAAGTAGACGGAGTAGACAAGTAGACGAAGTAGGAAAGTGAACGAGGTAGCAAAGTAGACGGAGTAGACAAGTAGACGAAGTAGGAAAGTGAACGAGGTAGCAAAGTAGACGGAGTAGACAAGTAGACGAAGTAGGAAAGTGAACGAGGTAGCAAAGTAGACGGAGTAGACAAGTAGACGAAGTAGGAAAGTGAACGAGGTAGCAAAGTAGACGGAGTAGACAAGTAGACGAAGTAGTAAAGTGAACGAGGTAGCAAAGTAGACGGAGTAGACAAGTAGACGAAGTAGGAAAGTGAACGAGGTAGCAAAGTAGACGGAGTAGACAAGTAGACGAAGTAGGAAAGTGAACGAGGTAGCAAAGTAGACGGAGTAGACAAGTAGACGAAGTAGGAAAGTGAACGAGGTAGCAAAGTAGACGGAGTAGACAAGTAGACGAAGTAGGAAAGTGAACGAGGTAGCAAAGTAGACGGAGTAGACAAGTAGACGAAGTAGGAAAGTGAACGAGGTAGCAAAGTAGACGGAGTAGACAAGTAGACGAAGTAGGAAAGTGAACGAGGTAGCAAAGTAGACGGAGTAGACAAGTAGACGAAGTAGGAAAGTGAACGAGGTAGCAAAGTAGACGGAGTAGACAAGTAGACGAAGTAGGAAAGTGAACGAGGTAGCAAAGTAGACGGAGTAGACAAGTAGACGAAGTAGGAAAGTGAACGAGGTAGCAAAGTAGACGGAGTAGACAAGTAGACGAAGTAGGAAAGTGAACGAGGTAGCAAAGTAGACGGAGTAGACAAGTAGACGAAGTAGGAAAGTGAACGAGGTAGCAAAGTAGACGGAGTAGACAAGTAGACGAAGTAGGAAAGTGAACGAGGTAGCAAAGTAGACGGAGTAGACAAGTAGACGAAGTAGGAAAGTGAACGAGGTAGCAAAGTAGATGGAGTAGACAAGTAGACGAAGTAGGAAAGTGAACGAGGTAGGAAAGTAGACGGAGTAGACAAGTAGACGAAGTAGGAAAGTGAACGAGGTAGCAAAGTAGACGGAGTAGACAAGTAGACGAAGTAGGAAAGTGAACGAGGTAGCAAAGTAGACGGAGTAGACAAGTAGACGAAATAGGAAAGTGAACGAGGTAGCAAAGTAGACGGCGGAGTAGACAAGTAGACGAAGTAGGAAAGTAGTCGAAATAGGAAAGTAGACGAGGTCCTCCGGAGGGAAAATAAACATTAATTATGTTCCTAGCATTCGTTTAATGTTTTGTGAAC
The DNA here is from genome assembly GCA_947284805.1 of Coleophora flavipennella. Lineage (NCBI taxonomy): Eukaryota > Metazoa > Arthropoda > Insecta > Lepidoptera > Coleophoridae > Coleophora > Coleophora flavipennella. The sequence continues at coordinate 5,610,532 of OX369302.1, forward strand.
TTCGCAGGTCAAATGAAGGTAAGTAATTAAATTTTTATTATTTACTAGCTGTACCCGCGACTTCGTCCGCGTGAAGGTTTAGAATTTTCCCACGGGAACTCTTGAATTTTCCGAGATAAAAGTATTATTTATTGTACACAAACATTTAAATGACAAGAAATTATTGAGGACGTGTACAAAGGTGGGATTATCTCTTTAAGAGATCTCTTCCAACCAACCTATATGTTGAACTGGGCTATAAGGAACCACCATATAAAATTTCATCAAAATCGGCCTGGTAATTTTTGCGTGCTGCGCGAACATACAGACAGACAGACGGAAATTCCAAAAGCTGTTGTTTTCGCCTCTATGTCGTTAGTATTGTCCACCACAGTTATTATTTTCAAAAAATATTTCATGTACAGACACGGCCCGTTACAGTTTTATCACGTGTATAGATATAGATGTAATCTTTAACTTTTTTGACTACTCTAAAAATACTGTTTAAAATCAAAATGTCTCCAACTTGTTTTTTATTTTCAGATCTCACAAAAATTTAAATACCCATAGTTGTGAATTGAAAACCGGACAAGTGAGAATCGGACTAGCCCACCGAGGGTTCCGTATAAATTTGTACCTATATATATAAAAAATGTAAATCATAAAAATAGTTAAAAATCTGTTTGAGCTTGTGCCAATGAAGCCCTTTCATACGATACCCCACATGTCACGGTTAACTCTATTCAAAAGGACCGCAGCCGTTCCTTGCATAATTGATGACCTTAAATAATGACTATATTTTTTTTGATTTCATTACAAATGTATAGTTTTCAGATTTTTTCCTATAATTGTAGTATAAGACGGTATTACTTGGCAAATTTAATAGTTCTAGGTCAACGAAAAATACCTTATAAGTTTTGATTCCCTTGAGAGTGTCGAAATATAAGTTTTTTTGCTACACAAACGGCCGTATCTTTTTTTACGTTAACTTAGAAGTTTGATTTTTTACAGCTACAAACGACTGTAGACCGGAGTATATGGTTTAAATTCAAACTCGATGCCTCCACGCGTTCCCAAGATAAAGAGTCTTGACAGACAGACGGATGGACGGAAAACAAAGTGATCCTATAAGGGTTCCGTTTTTTTTTCCTTTTGAGGTACGGAACCCTATAAAACTAAACAACATAACCGCAGCCTTTTATAATTCTGTAGCCGAACATTACTATAAGCACGGGCATTCTGTCCATACCACGCAGAACGTAAACGCTATAGTGATGCGACGAAGTATTGCTTTCGATTCCGCTTCCGTAAAACAGTGCTGTATAGGAAGACCCGAAATACTTATTGGGAGGGAAAATAGAAAGACCTTTTGTGATATGTGTAACGTTCTTGTTATTTGGAGAAACGAGGGGTTTTACAACGGTGTTCCTATTTATCTTATTACAAATTTTATGCCATCTGTGGGTCTACAAATGAACTACTTACTAATTATGGTTTAGTAACCTTGATGAGACGATGTATTACATAGACCTTATACTACAAGTTCGGGTCCAATTAATTAACTACATGACTTTAGTGTAACTGTTCACGATTTTCGTTTTTTTTTTAAATTCACAATTTATTAGCCCTTGATCTCACTTGATGGAAGGGTACTTCTAAGATTTTCCAACGCAATGGAGATTTGGTTATCTTATCATCAAGCTGGAACACATCAATGCTGTTAACATTGATGTTTGGCAGCCAGAAGTACATAAAAATGTAAGGCTTGAATAATACCCTACCAACAATAAAACTAATTCTTACACAAGGTCTTACAAACCTCCTAGTGTAAAGCGAAAGGACTAAACGATGGATCAACGGAATTTCATCATGATTTTGTTTGTTCCTTATTTTTTATAGAACCAGCGCAGGGCCAGACGCGGTGTAAATCCTATGAGGAGGACTTTGTCCAGCAGTGGACGTGTTTTGGCTGATGTGATGACAATTAACGTTTTCAGGTTATGCTTAAGTACGTGGCACCTAAACTATCTTTCAATAGAAATTTACGACAGTGTAAACAATAACCTAGCCTCAAAATTAAATCATTTCTTTAAAAAACAATTCTGAAAGTAGAAAGAAAATCTAACTTGTTCCTAAGTACACTATCAGTATAAAGATACCTACCTTTGTAAAGAAATAATTTAATTTTTAGGTTAGGTTATTGTTAAAATTGTTGGAAATTTCTAGTGAAAGATGCTTTACATAAAAAACAGGGGTACTGACGTAAAAATTCATCCATGCCTTTACCGCTCTGTTGCAGTTCCGTTTAAGGAAAACATATGGTACATCTCTAGTTAACACAATATTGCAATCGATAGCTTCAGTCAATATTGACCCGGATGCTGCCGCTTTGCTACGAATATATGTTTACTAAAATATACGTTGATTTTGACACAGAATACTGGGACACTCGAATACAAATTAATAATTCAGTCTGAATTAAGTCTCACTTTTCATAATATGTCTGAACCTATGAAATTTCCGATTCAGTTTTTGAAGTTCAATGCCAATTTTTATTGAAAATAAAAAAGTTATTGTTTTTTATTATTGACCTTTGACACTACTTATGTTCTTTTATTAGTAACTAGTGGCATGTCTTTCATGTTCCAATCCCCTGAGCTATGTACCTTTAAATGGAACGAAGGCGTTTTCTTAGTGGTGAGATGGGGCAATTTTTTAGGGTAGTTAATTTTCTTAAATTTTCCCGAAAGTGACGAAATCTTATGCGGGGTATTCCCAAATATGACATTAGTAACGATGAAACTGCTGCGATAACTCTAGAGCTTTAAAATTATGTGTATTTTTTGCCTCAATAAAGGCGAGTTTTTCAGGTGAAAAAACCCGACTTAATGGGGTTAAAGCCTCCGTGCTCTCATATTATCTAAACAATTGGCATATATATTTACCACCATTTAATTTCTAAAAGTCTAATGTTATTTTAAAAAATTAAATTACTTTAATAACTATTATTTTAATATTAATTTTCATCTTTAATCTTTTTTATACAATCAGCAATTTCATCGGTATAAAGACCTAATATTATTATATCGACCTGTGTCTCTGACTACACTAGTCAGTATCTCATACAATTAAACTTATCATCATCATCATATCAGCCGAATGACGTGCACTGCTGGACAAAGGCCTCCACCAAGGATTTCCACGACAATGTGCCCTGCGCTGCCTGCATCCAGGGGCTTCTCGCGACCTTCACCAGGTTGTCGGTCCACCGACTGGGAGGCCTTGCCTACGCTACGTCTTTCGGTGCGCAGTTGCCACTCGACGATTATACTATTGATTATATTAATTTACTAACCGTCCGCCCACGGCTACGCCCGCGTTTTTTTTTCAATTTTCCCGTGGGAATAAGACGTTTTCCCGGGGTAAAACGTAGCCTATGTCCTATTCCCGGACCTAACCTATATATGTGCCAAGTTTCATCCCGATCCATTCAGTAGTTTTTGCGTGAAAGAGCAACAAACATCCATTCATACTTCCATACATCCACACATACAAACTTTCACGTTTATAAATAACATTAGTAGGATGATGTAATTCATCGTCATCATCTTTGTGAGGTGCTAATTTATTTACTTCCGAAATTTAAACTGGTATTCTACACATGATGGTGAACCTCTGGACAAATCGCAAAAATAAATTTTACCTACCCATACATGCCCCCGTCACTCGGTCGAGCAGGCGAAATAAATACTTACACATTGGTTTGGCCTACAGGCCGCGCTCCGCTCGTCAGTCGGTTGTGAGCGTTCAATACAGTCGCCGCCGCAATTCGCGCGCCGCCCGTGTACGCAGTTATAACCGCTAAGTCGAGCGCCTTAATACCCATGTTTCCGTGTACTGTCTGTCTAAGATGAAGTGTAGCATGGTCAAATAAAGGGGTTTTTTATTTTTATTTTATTTTATTATGGCGGCAATAGATATACAAAATTTCAACTGTCTACCTATAATAGTTCATGAAATACAGCCCGCTCACAGAGAGAAAGACGGACTTAATAATATGTAAATGAAAACGAAAATTTTATCTGTTGCACGTTAGTGTACTTACACTATAATTGATGTACACAGGCCAGCACATCAAGCTACACACTTTGGACTTTGTACCATTCTTATGCCGAATGCGCATGGATCAGAATCGTACTACAAGCGTATAGCTTGATGTGCTGGCCTCTGTACAAAGTAATTGATAGTATTAATGAATTTTTTAATAATAGGGTCCCGTTGGTCACCCTTTGGGCACACCCTGGACACTTTATACAACGGGCCAGAAATGACATTTCAGAAAAGGAATGACGAAACAAACAAAATGGCGGCGAAATCCTATACGTTCGACAACCAATCTGTATCAATTTGGGTGACGAGGGGTGAGGTCGCAATCTAGAGAGCGGCAGGGAGTGTCCATACTGTATGTTAGTGTGGCGGCAACTGCAGTAACCCGCCACTGAACATTAACACAAGCGACGAGAGAACAAAAAGAAATACGACACCTAGAACGCGCTATTAGAATTTCTTCAGCGCTGAGTATATATACAGATACCGATCATCAACGATTGGTCCACGGCCGGACCCCAGGCATACCACCTCGCCTGGCGGAGATATCTCCCTTTGCTATCGTCGAGTAGGAACGCACCGTTCCTAAATTAGTATTTACTAATATATATACTTAGCTTTGGGTGTTCGAAACCCTTATTAGGTATTCAATCAAGCTACGTTCCACTAAATTAACTAGTATATGTAACCCACATAAAACCTATTTTCCTCCTCATTTCACAACACACAGAATGGTGATAAATCTCCGCGCTATTACTTGCAGAGAGTGCTTCCAAAACTGTTAATTGCTTGGGTATCTACAGCTCCCTATTTTACCCCAATTTGTAGTATACGTTATCCATACATTAAACGTTTACACATACTATATCGTACACAAAGAACCAATGCCCAACATACAGGATATAATAAATTGGTGCAGGTCCCGGTAACTGACCTCCCCCCTCCCCCAGTCATACTGAACAACTTTCTTCAAGGAACCCATAGTCAATTCTCGAAAAAAAATTGGACCCTTCATACTAAAATGCACAAAATCGGTCGATCAGCTAATCGATTTGTCTTATCAGCTCATATACGTCCACCCTGAATTAGGGCGATCGGGCATTAGTCGAACACGCGGGCCGAGTGCGGGTCGACCACTTCACATACAGCCTTCGAGTTTCTTCGCAGGTGTGTGCAGGTCACGATGTTTTCCTACACCGTTAAAGCAATCGGTGAGTATATGTGCGTAAGTTTCGAAAAACTTATTGATACATTGACCGTCCGGATTTGAACCCCTCTGGTTAAGAGGACCGAGTCGTTACCGGTTGAGCCACCGACGCTTTTATGAATATTTTATGATCGATTTGTAAGAAGGGTAAAAAAAATGTTTACGTTTTCAGCAAAGTCGTAGAACAAAAGTTGTTCAGTATGATGAGTCGATGCCCCAGTTAACGGCACTTACACTTTTGTTACGCCCTGTGTAACATCTTAAGAACATGGCCCATCGCCGTTGAAAATAGAACAGTTCTGTGGACCCCAAGTCACAGCTAGGTCAGCTGGTGGAATGGTATTTTCTAAGCCCTCCTGGCTAGCTACCACCATCTTATCTAAGTCTTGCCGCCAAACACCAATGCTAACAACGTTGATGTGTTTCGGCTTGAAGATAAGATAGCCAGCTCTTCATCTTCTCTTCTTGGAGGAATCTTGGTAAGCCCGCTTCCATCTTCGGGATCATCGTCATTTATCATCAAGTGAGATGATGCCAAGGGCTTACCAATAGTGAATAAAAAAAGAACTTTACCTTTACTAAAGCTACAGAAACTTAGCCTTAGATTGTACTTTTTTTAATCCACAATTAGTAAGCCTTTAGCATCAAGGTGTTAGAGTTTTCATTGTGAGAGGTGTAAAAATTTTTTTAGCACAAAGAAAACGAGATATATCTGTTGTGACTTTTGTTGTATCTGACTTAAAAAATAATGTTTTGTGAAGAATTTAAATATTTTTTGTTATATTTACTTTGGTTTCAAGTGGCCCAGCACTGGACAGTGCTCTCTCATGAGCGCACAGCTGACTGGTCACATTCTCCACAGTCAGAAACATGTGTGGGATGAATTACACAGACTGTATGACGGTGCAAATGATGACCGTATGTATGCAGTGTGTATGGAGTTCTTCAGGATGAAGAAGGTGCGCAGCTAATTCAGCGAACGAACTTCACTCTAGCACAGACACATAAAGGGTTACACTGCTGTAGAAACAAGGGAAGGCTTTTAGCTACACTTTTGTTTGGGCAACGGCACCGGAAGTAACCGGAAGTAGGTAAGCGAAATGGGTTCAGCTATTTTAATTCACTACGTTAGTTACAAAAACGTCTATTAACTTAAAAGTCTTCATTAGTGTCAATAATTCGAGTTTGACACCCCATTAGCGGTTAATGGCACAAAAATCTTTGCAGTAATCGTGAACCAAACTTTAAGGACATACTCCAGTCATAAAACTGAACTACTTTCCCCGAGAAACCCAAACAATCAGAGCAAAGAAAAAACGGACTCTCCATACAAAATTGGTAATCAAATTTTATGGAGAGTCCAATTTTGACGTGATAAAGTTTTATAAATTGATGACACGGGCTGCATTCACGAAAAAGTGTGACGTCATTATCACGTTACGCCAGTGTGACGTCATTGTTGCGTTACGTCAGTGTTACTTCATTGTTGCGTTACGCCAATGTGACGTCATTGTGACGTTACGCCTGAGCCGAGCGTGCAAGCGAGAGTTGTACTTGTATTTGTACTTGGACTTGTACTTGTACTTGTACTAGTACTTGTACTAGTACTTGTACTAGTACTTGTACTAGTACTTGTACTAGTACTTGTACTAGTACTTGTACTAGTACTTGTACTAGTACTTGTACTGGTACTTGGACTTGAACTTGGACTTGGACTTGGACTTGGACTTGGACTTTGACGGAAGGACGGACGGACGAACCGTCAAACAAGTGTGTCAATAGATTAAAAGTACTAGGCTTCCAGGAGCTTACAAGAGGTATTCCAATGCGGTCGATTCTCAGTGAGGAAAACCGTCATAATAAAAAGAGGCGTTTCTTATACCTAACATCAGTGTGTCAATGGATCAAAAGTACTAGGCTTCCAAGAGCTTACAAGAGGTGTTCCAACTGTGAGATATGTTGTAGTTATAAAAAGTACCAGGAGCACAAAAGTGCTAAGGAGTTAACTCAACCGACTATGGGCGTTATTTTACATCTCCTCAAAGATGGAGCTGAGGTAGTTTTACTTCAGTCGTGTGGTCTAAAGAACACAAGCGTTCGGCTTGTGACACGTTATCACGTAAAATTATCGACCGTAAACCGACTTTACAGACAACATCGGGTTTTTTTTGCTTTGATTGTATGGGTTTCTTGGAGAAAGTTGCTCAGTTTCATGAGTGGAGTATGTCCTTATAGTTTAGTCACGATTTCAATTTTATCTTGTCCGCGGCCACATACGATTCTAATAGATAGTACCTACTATTACGGGCAACTTGATTAACCGGGCAAGATTAATACAGACCGGTCAATATGAATAATGACCAAAAGCATAACAATTGATAAATTTATTAGTTTGACCAGGTGTATTAATAATGCTTGAATACCAGTGGTCCATTCGATAATTTGAGACTTGAGATAACTTGAAATTATCACTTGGACCGATCAGTATGAATAATTGGAGAAAAGTTGGTTCTGGCGCTTCTTCGGCCCCTGCCGCGGCACGCTCGCTTCGCTCACTCGACTCGCGCGTTGTGTGTCATATCACACCTAACAGTTCGTCGCTTCGCTCCTAGCTAACTCATTTGATCTAACCTAACCGAACCAGCAGCCACAGACCCTAATCTTTTACTTTGAGAAGACAGGAAGGATAATATAGATATTGTCCGGGAAAAGTTTTTTTTTTATTATTATTCACAATTGTTTAAACCCTTGGCATCATCTCGCCTGATGGTAAGTGACGATGATGTCGAAGATGGAAGCAGGCTTACCAAGTGATTATTCGTGCTGTTTTTTTAACATTTCCCATTTGATGCGGTCATTATGAATACAGACCTGCCATTGTTCATAGTGACCGGGCTTATTAAGTTGCCCGTGACATTACTACGTACAGCGGCTTCGCCCGCATTGATATCAACGGTACGTGGTAATAACCTTCCCGGACGTGCGCACAACGGTACGAAATTTCATCCCAATCGGTTGAAACAGCGCATAAAATACAACCAAACAAACAAATATTAATATTTTGAATATCAGTGCGTTACTGGCGAATTTTATTTTATTAGGAAAACTTACAGCTAATTAACTTCATTATAGAGAACAGGATAGCAAGAGCAAATAGCTATTACGAGTTACAAATTTACATTTACAAGTTTTACATTTAAATGATACGTAATGATCGTTTTTGCAATTGTTTGTGTTTTCTTATAATACAGTTGTTTTTACCAAAACTGGATTGACATAATTCAGTTTTAACAAAAAGGTATTTTAAAACACGAAATATAAGCTAAAGAAAGGCTTTTGACGTGAATTCGATGAACGGCTTCCTCGTCATCCCGGCGGGAAATAACGTTGTCAAAAACGTCTACTTTCGAGAGCTTCGTTCGGCTAAATTTTAGCGTTAAATCGTCATCATCATATCAGCCGAAAATCGTCCACTGCTGGACAAAGGCCTCCCCCAAGGGTTTCCACGACGACCGGTCCTGCGCTGCCGGCATCCATCGGATTACCGCGATCTTCACTAGGTCGTCGGTCCACCGCGTGGGAGGCCTGCCTTTTTAGCGTATAGAATAATAAAATATTTGGATCTGCCCTGTCTTTCGCCGAGGATGTCATGAACCGCGAAAGTGACTTTTGACGTGAATTCGGTGAAATTGCCCTCGTCATCCCGGCAGGCATTCAAGAAATATAGCGTTATCAAAAACGTTTACTTTCGAGGACTTTGGTTTAAAAGATAGAATATTTTAAAATGCTAAACACACGTTAAAATAACCGACTTCCATCGCAACAACTTAGTAGAATTTTGGATTATTATTTTTTGATTTTGTGAATTTTCTAAAAAAAAGTACTCATCATATCAGCCACAAATCGTCCACTGCTGGACAAAGGCCTCCCCCAAGGATTTCCACGACGACCGGTCCTGCGCTGCCCGCATCCATCGGCTTCCCGCGACCTTCACCAGGTCATCGGTCCACCGCGTGGGAGGCCTGCCTACGCTACGTTTTCCGGTGCGCGGTCGCCACTCGAGAACTTTACTGCCCCATCGGCCATCTGTTCTACGAGCTATGTGCCCTGCCCACTGCCACTTCAGTTTAGCGATTCTGTGAGCTATGTCGGTTACTTTAGTTCTCCTGCGGATCTCCTCGTTTCTGATTCGATCACGCAGAGAAACTCCGAGCATAGCACGCTCCATTGCCCTTTGGGTGACCTTGAGCCTTCTTATGAGGCCCATAGTAAGCGACCATGTCTCAGTTCCGTAAGTCATCACTGGCAACACACACTGGTCAAAGACCTTAGTCTTGAGACACTGCGGTATTTGGGACGTGAAGATATTGCGAAGCTTCCCGAACGCTGCCCAGCCGAGTTGGATTCGTCGATTGATCTCTTTCTTGAAGTTGGACCTACCTAACTGGACTGTTTGTCCCAGGTATACATATTCGTCAACAACTTCCAGTGTAGAGTCTCCAACCTTTAGAGGAGTGGGTGCGACACGGACATTTAACATTATTTTCGTCTTGTCCATGTTCATTTTAAGACCCACTTGTTGAGAGACCTTACTGAGGCCATCGAGCATTGTGCTTAGGTCTTCCATAGTCTCAGCCATGACCACGATATCATCAGCGAATCGGAGGTGGGATATGTACTCGCCGTTGATATTGATGCCGAGTCCACCCCAGTCCAGAAGCTTAAAAACATCTTCCAGGGCGGCGGTGAACAGTTTCGGAGATATAACGTCTCCCTGTCTCACCCCTCGCTGCAACTGGATAGGTTTCGAGTTCTGGTCTTGGAGGCGAACCGACATGGTGGCGTTTTCATACAGACACTTCAACACCTCGATGTATCGATGGTCAATTTGGCACCGCTGGAGAGACTGTAGCACAGCCCAGGTTTCGACTGAATCAAAGGCCTTCTCATAGTCCACAAACGCCAAGCATAGTGGCTGATTGTACTCTTCGGTCTTCTGTATAATCTGCCGCAGCGTATGTATGTGGTCTATGGTACTAAAGCCTTTTCGGAAACCGGCTTGTTCGGGAGGCTGGAAGTCGTCAAACCTGCGTGCGAGACGATTCGTAATGACTCTCGAAAACAGCTTGTAGACATGGCTCAGAAGTGAGATGGGTCTGTAGTTCTTCAGCAGGGTGTTGTCGCCCTTTTTGAAGAAAAGCACGACCACACTTCTGTGCCATGCCTTAGGCGTTTGTCCCTCGAGTATAACGGAATTAAATAACTTCTGAAGAGCTTTTAGTACCGGTGATCCACCTGCTTTCAGAAGTTCAGCCGTAATTCCATCATCACCCGGTGCCTTGTTGTTCTTGAGCTGTTTGAGAGCCATTCTAATCTCGTACAGGCTGACGTCCGGGATATCTTCGGTATAGTGTCGGGTTAGTCTGTCTCTTGGGTCTTCAGCCTGATCACTGACAGGCAAACGTGTGGTCGTGTACAATTGTCCATAGAACTTCTCAACTTCTTCCAGCAACTCAGTCTTAGACGATATGGTCCTGCCGTCCTCAGTCTTCAGCTTGGTCAGTTGGCTTTGTCCAACAGACAGATCTCTCGCGAACACTTTTGAGCCTTTATTGTGCTCAATCGCCTCTTTAATACAATTTGTATTATATTGGCGTAAATCGCGAGTTAGGGACTTAGAGATCTGCCTGTTTAGTTGCCGATACTGAGTAGCGTCTTCAGAGGACTGCAAAACCAGTCTGCGTCTTTGTTCCATGAGGTTGCTGGTGAAGTCGGAGATTTTTTTGGTTCTGTTTGAACGGCGAGTTTTAAAAAACTTAGACCCGACCGTTTGAACAATTTCCACGAACCTGTCATTATAATCGTCCACATTCTCGCAGTCTTCTAGGCATTCGAAACGATTGTGCAGCTCGAGCTGAAAGCTCTCGGGGTTTTGGAGCTGGATGGGCGCTGGTCGGAGCGTAGACTTCATCAGTCGACATCTTTCTAGCTTGGTATTTAGATTCAATGTGCCTCTGACCATCCGGTGATCACTTCCTGTTTTGACTGAATTGATCACGGAGACATCATTGAATATTTGCCTCCTTGTCGACAAGATGAAGTCTATCTCGTTTTTTGTTACGCCATTGGGATGCAACCATGTCCACTTCCGCTGTTTTGACTTTTTAAAGAAGGAGTTCATCATAAAGAGGCTCTCCTTCTCCATAAAGTCGGCCAGCATCTGGCCACGTGCATTTCTTACTCCATATCCAAATTGCCCCACTCTCAGCTCACCATCGCTTCGTTTGCCCAGTTTCGCGTTAAAGTCCCCCATAACAACGGTATAATGGGTCCTGGTGCTATGTAAGGCTGTAGAGATGTCCTCGTACATACTCTCTACCTCGTCGTCGGAGTGTTCCGTAGTCGGCGCGTATACCTGTATGACCTTCATCGAATACCGTTTGGTGATTCTGAGTATAAGGTATGCTACCCTTGTCGAAACGCTCACGATTTGGACCACATTGTTAATGAGGGACTTGTGGACGAGAAACCCGACACCACCCTGGGACTGTTGGTCGCCCTCCCGGAAATAGAGCAGGTTTCCGGATTTAAGGATCATGGTGTCCTCTCCCTCTCTTCGGACTTCACATAAACCTACGATATCCCACCGTAACCTGCTCAATACTTCTTCGAGTTCTGCAAGTTTCTCGTCAGTCCGCAGTGTGCGCGTGTTGTAGGTTGCCAGGGCCAAAGGTCGTTGGGTTTGGTAGCCTGGCATCTGCCGGGGATTCTTCGCACCCCCTACCCCGCCGTTACCATGACTGCTACCGGAGCCAGGAATAGCGGAGCTGCCGGGGACTAGGGGCCGTTTTCTGGGTGTGATATTCATTGGGGGGTTTTGCCGTAATCGCCACGCTTGGCAGGCGGGTTGGCGATCGCAGTTTGATTGCAGGTGTGTTGCAATGCACGGAAAGACGCTGCTGCCCATCCTCCGGTTTTAAGTCCCTTAGTCGCCTCTTACGACACCCATTGGTAGAGATGGGATGGTCCTATTCTTAGCCGGGAACCATACGGACGAACTTTAAAAAAAAAGTACTACACCAATTTAAAAAAAAAAATCTTCTATCGAATAAAAAAATAATCATGAAAATCGGTTCACAATCTGTTAAGATATTGCGTAACAAAACCACAAAAAATAACATACAGTCGTATTGAGAACCTCCTCCTTTTTGGAAGTCGGTTGAAAATAATAATTAGACCGCCTATTAGATCCATTCGGCAACAACACACAAAAAACGGCCAAGTGCGAGTCAGAATCGTGCACAAAGGGTTCCGTACCATCATACTAGATAGCGCTAGTTTCTTCACGTACCAAAAAAAAACGTTTTTTGTATGGAGACTTTCACTTTTTCTAATTTTTAGTATTTGTTGTTATAGCGGCAATAGAAATACATCATCTTTGAAAATTTCAACACGCTATAACGGTTCATGAAATACAGCCTCGTGACAGACGAACAGACAGACGGAAAGCGGAGTCTTACTAATAGGGTCCCGTTTGTACCCTTTGGGTACAGAATCCTAAAAATGTATTTGAATCCACCGAGAATGTCATATAGACTGCGCAAGTGACCTCTAAAAACTATCTAATTCACGAATAATTGAAAACGCTAAACACGTTAAAAAACCGACTTCCATCGTAACAAATTAGTACATTTTTGCATAATTATTTTTGGTTTTTGTTTATTTTCCACTAAAGTACTATTCCGATTTTGATAAAATTTATATGGGACCACACGGAAAGCACTAGCTTTCAAATAAAAAAAGAATCATAAAAATCGGTTCACCCAGTCAAAAGTTCTGAGGTAACAAACATAAAAAAAAACACAGGCGAATTGAGAACCTCCTCCTTTTTGGAAGTCGCTTGAAAAAAGAAACCGGAATATTTCAGTTGCTCATGAAACAACTAATCATCTATCAATTTATTTTCATTATTTATTGGTCAAAAATACTGATTACACCTAAATATATATATATATCCTTCTCAGCTGGACTAGAGTTCAGCGAGCGACAATAGGTTCGGTTAGGTTTGATTGATAGGCAAATCTGACTTAAGAAATAATAAAACAGTGTTGCTTAAACCAGATAAACGCTATACTTGTAGGTAAATAGCGGTGCGCCACGAACTTAAATTGTTGCCTAATTAATTATGTTTTGACCAATGTAAGTATTTTGCTGTGCAATAATCCTGTCCGGTGAAGTTCTAAAGGCCCCCACGGCCAACAACAAGCTTATCCTTTCGAGAAAAAAAATGCAATCAGTAACTTTGATGGGATTAGGGATTCTATTATTGTACAAAAAGTGTTTTTTTTTAATTTGCGTTTAAATAGGTACTACCCAAAAAAACTAGGGGTAGTAGCCACCCCGATTTTTTCAAAATACCATACAAAGACATATGTTGGCATTATAAAATGTCTATGGTTGGTTAAAACAAAGAAATAAGTGGATTGCGTCCGTGTTTCAACTTTTATATATTTAAGTGTATACTTCTGATCCCGCCTCTTAACGAGGTCATTTCAAAAGATTTATTAATTTAGACCAATTATACACTAAATTTAAGAGGCGGTGAGCGGGGCACATACATAAACAAGTTAGTACCTTGTCTTAGGGCACAAAGCTCGTAAAACAGATGGCCGTTAGGGGAAGTAAAGTGCTCGAGTGACGCCCGCGCACCGGAAGACATAGCGCAGAAAGACCGGTCGATCGATGGTTCCACTGTATTACAGTATTATTCTAGTATTACAGAATTGTCCTAGTATTGTAGTATTATCTTTTTTTTTTATTCACAATTGGTAAACCCTTGACAACATCTCACCTGGTGGTAAGTGACGATGTTGCCGAAGATGGAAGCGGGCTTACCAAGATTCCCCAACGCAACGATGGGGAACTGGCTATCTTATCTTCATGCCGGACCACACCAATGATTTCAACATTGATATTTGGCGACAAGACTTAGATAAGATGGTGGTAGCTAGCCAGGCGGGCTTAGAAAATGCCCTACCACCAACCAAACCGAGTCTTACAATTGACCCCGCCGGGAATCGAACCCGCGACCTCCTGTGTAAAGCCAGTTAACTTAGCCTCTGAGCTACGGAGGCGGTTGAACCCGGTATCCTAGTATTACAGTATTATAGTATTACAATATTATTCTAGTATTACAGTATTATCCTAGTATTATACTATTATTACAGTATTATACTAGTAATACAGTATTATCCAAGTATTACAGTACAGTAAACAGCACTAGAAGTATCCCGTGGCGAGCGTAATCCCGTAATCATTGTGCACTGCTGTTTGTGCTAGTCCGAGCCCTTACCACTAAACTTTTTGTTATTTATATAAAACCAGCTGGTCCCCCGGCATGTTGCTGCCACAGAATGAATAGTTTGAAATTTGAAAGAGTTAGGTATCTTGTTTAATTGAGCGTCGTGTCGGTGGCGTAACGGCTAGGGCCGCCACCTCCTGTCCGGGTTCGAACCCTGCCACGTACCAATGTGTTTTAGAATTTAGATTTCATATGTACGTTTATCCGACGCTCTTACGGTGAAGGAAAACATCGTGAATAAACTTGCACATGCCTGCGGAGAAACTCGCAGGTTGTGTGAAGTCGACCAACCCGCACTGGGCCCGCGTGGTCGACTAAGGTCCGATCGCCCTAATTCAGGGTAGACTCGAACCCCTCGGTGGGGACGTATATGAGCTGATATGATGATCATCTTGTTCAATTATTATCATACTACACTATCCTACAGCACCCTACCCTACACTACGCTACGCTACACTTTAGTAAGAAAACTCAAAGATACTACTTAACTACTACGCTATTCTATGCTACACTACACCAGCTATACTCTAAGTGTGTTCCGCAGAACCCTAGGGTTTCACGATACCCCTGTAGGGGTTCCGCAAGAATAAAAAAAAACACCTCTCTTCACCACCACCCAATACACCGTACAATTTTACTATGCTGCCACCACCGATATCTATTTGTGAGCGAGCGAGCCAATTGATGAAAAATAAAATAATAATTGAAAACGCTAAACACGTTAAAAAGCCGACTTCCATCGCAACAAATTAGTACATTTTTGCATTATTATTATTGGTTTTTGTTAATTTTCTAATAAAGTACTACACCGATTTTGATAAAATTTATATGGGACCACACGGAAACCACTAGCTTTCAAAAAAAAAGAATTATAAAAATCGGTTCACCCAGTCAAAAGTTATGAGGTAACACATATAAAAAAACATACAGACGAATTGAGAACCTCCTCCTTTTTGGAAGTCGCTTGAAAAGCAGTTTCATACCTCCTATTACTTAGACTTTTTTCTTTTTTAATATATTCTATTTCTATTATTATACTTGTTATGTAAGTAAGTAATAAGTATCTTTTACATTGTACTTTTATTATGCTTATTAATAAATAATACAATTTTAAAATCTATTGTTTTCTTGTAGGGTTCCGTCAAGTATTTCGCTTTCCAAAAGGGTTTCGTCACATTAGTGTTCTCCAGATCCCTCAGGAACTATATCAGGCTATTCTGATTAGAAATCTATGTCACTTTCCACCCTCTCAATCAATTCTACACAAACAATCACTTCAATCCGTTGCTCCGTTGCGACTCACACGTCCGCGAGCGTGGAAATAAGTTTTCGCTAGATCCCTCAGGAACTATTTCAGGATATGCTAATTAGTAAATTACGTCATTTCTAAACCCCCTCAACTATCTCTGTGCAAAAAATAAGAATAATCCATTGTTCCGTTGCGATGTTAAAGAAATTAACCAAAAAAAGAGAAATTTTTAGTTCCCTCAGGAACTGCATCGGACTATGTTATTTTCACGGGATAAGAAGTAGCTTATGTCCGTTCCCGTGACACAGGCATGCCAAATTTTATCAAGATTGGTCAAGGTATTAAAGAGTGACAAGGTAACAAAAAAACAAACAGATTTTCACATCCTTACCTAATATTATAAATGTAAAAATGTGTTTGTTTGTTACCTTTTCACAGGGCCGGATCTAGGGGGGGGGGGGGGAAGGGGCACTTGCACCGGGCGGCAGGATTGGGGGGCGGCAACATCACACATACCAACATAAAGACAAATTCTAAATTATTCATAAAAGACGTCTTTGACTTCAATTTCACAGGAATGCTCCTGTAATAATTCGTGTAACGGTAAAGGAGGCGGGGCTGTGCCTGCCTGCATTGTTTTGTACCCTAGTCGATCGCGCTGAATTTGAGTTGAAAAATTTTGTGTGAAGTTATGAACCGACCGACGAGAAACCGATGTTCACCAGGTAGCAATTGTTTAAAAACAATAGGAGACGAAAGTCATTTCACAACATGTGCAAGCAATCGGGCGCAACTAAGCATGACCATTTTGTCAGATGTTTTAAAACTGGCGTTAAACTAAGTGCATATTAAGATTATGAAATGGAATTGTATAAAGCTGTTATTTATTTATTTATTATAGGTAATCAACAGCTTACAATAACAAAGTTGTAATACGATACAGTGCGGTAAAAGTAAAGCAAATAACAGATTACCCCCGACTTTAAATTAAACAGACCATTGGCAACTTAAACTATAATGTAACAATAACAATGATTAACGCGCTCATGGTGCTGATGGGGCAGCCTACACATGTATGATGTTATTACATCTCGTTCTTAGTTTCGTTCACGAAAGCTAGTTTTACTTGAAATGCCGAATTCATTGAATTATAATATTTATAATGCTTTAATAGATGATTTCGCCGAAAAAAAAGACTAGAAAAATAAAATTGTAAAATACTAAAACTATTTGATTAATTAGAGAAAAGAAAAATGATAATAATATCTTCTCACTTTTATTCTATTTCTGACATTTTTTTATGTCGCGATTGGTTGTGAATGAACTGAATGAAGCTGAATCGATAACACCGAAAATTAAATGATATTATCATTATTTTCAGTTTGTGTGTATTCAGAACTTAAATAAATCAAAGGTTGCACAGCTTGCTGCCAAAGATATGTATCTATAAGCGATAACATCTTTATGTTATTCAAATAATAACATTTGGTTCTTATTTTATTTTTGATTTATTTAAGTGTAAGATGTCAAAGTCAAAGGATCTAGAATTCATTCCTTTAAAGCTGAAAAATGTATTCATCATATCAGCTCATATACGACCCCACCGAGGGGCTCGAGTCTACCCTGATTTAGGGTGATCGGGCCTTAGTCAACCACGCGGGCCCAGTGCGGGTTGGTCGACTTCACACACAACCTGCGAGTTTCTCCTCAGGCGTGTGCAGGTTTCCAAACGATGTTTTCCTTCACCGTAACAGCGTCAAATAAACGTACATATGAAATCTAAATCAAAATCACATTGGTAGGTACGTGGTAGGATTCGAACGACGACCTCCCGGACAGTCGGCGGAGGCCCTAGCTGTTACGCCACCGACGCTCTAAAAATGTGTTAGTTATAGTTATTAACTGTTTTTAAAAGGATGTCTAAGCGATCATTTTGTAATGAACATATTATATACATACAAACTACACAATCAACAATTTTTTACGTTTTTCACGAGAGCAAAAGGGCGGCATTTTAAGCTTATGCACCCCCTCCGAAAAAATGTAGATCCGGGGCTGCCTTTTAAAAGGCTTTTCACCCTTCAACACCTTAACTAATCTTGACGAAATTTGGCATGGAGATAGCCTGTGTCACGGGAATGGACATAGGCTACTTTTATATCCCGTGAAAATAGCATCATCATATCATCATATCAGCCGAAGGAAGTCCACTGCTGGACATAGGCCTCCCCCAAGGATCTCCACGACGAAAATAAGATAGTATACTTGAAAATAGCATAGTCGAATGCAATTCTTGAGGGAACAAAAAAACACTTTGTGTGGGTGATTTTTTTAACATCGCCATTACTTGCGGCTCGCGCACCACTCACCCTCAAAGACAGTCATAAAAACGATTTTCACGCGAGCGAAGCCGCGGACAAAAGCTAGTATAAAATATTGGTAAGGTAGTAAAGATTCTGTGAAAAATTCAACGATTAACATAGGTTAAAAAAGGTAGAATTTTTAAGGTAGAAGGACAGACAGACGAACAATGTAAACTTCGCAATAGTATCCCGTAAGCACCTTTTGGTCTAGCGTCGGTGGCTCAACCGGTAACGACTCGGTCCATCTAACCAGAGGTGCCGGGTTCAAATCTGGACGGCCAATGTACCAATGAGTTTTTCAAAAACTTACGTACATATACTTACCGATCGCTTTAACCGTGAAGGAACACATCGTGAGGAAACCTGCACAAGCCTGCGAAGAAACTCGAAGGTTGTGTGTGAAGTCGACCAACCCGCACTGGGCCCGCGTTTTCGACTAAGGCCTAATCGTCCTGATCCAGGGTAGGCTCGAGCCCCTCGGTGGGGACGTATATGAGCTGATATAATAAGCACCTTTTGGATACGAAATCTCAAAAATTTCGTCTGTAGCTACCCACATATTTAATCGTTTTATCAATAATATTAAGAACATTTCCTGTATAAGCCTTTTAAACTACGCCTTCATCATCATTACAGCTCATATATGTCCCCACCGAGGGGCTCGAGCCTACCCTGAATCAGGGCGATTAGGCCTTAGTCGACCACGCGGGCCCAGTGAGGGTTGGTCGACTTCACACACAACCTTCGAGTTTCTTCGCAGGCGTGTGCAGGTTTCCTCACGATGTTTTCCTTCACCGTTAAAGCAATCGGTAAGTATGTACGTAAGTTTTTATGTTAACTACGCCTTAAACTCAAATTTAATTAAGGTCGACCTTGGCTATGAGTTAAAAACCATAAAACATAACACGTTTTTAGGGTTTCGTACCCAAAAGTTAAAAACGGGACCCTATTACTAAGACTTCGCTATCTGTCGTTCTGTCTGTCTGTCCGTCTGTCACCAGGCTGTATTTCATGAACCGTAAAAGCTATACAGTTGAAATTTTCACAGATGATGTATGTTTGTTGCCGATATAACAACATAAAATTTACCGCCTCCGTGGCGTAATGGTTAGCCCATTCGTTTCACATCAGGAGGGTCAACTTGTAAGACTCGGTTTGGTTGGTGGTAGGGCATTTTTTAAGCCCGCCTGGCTAGCTACCACCATCTTATCTAAGTCTTGCCGCCAAACATCATTGTTAACAACATTGATATGTTCCGGCATGAAGATAAGATAGCCAGTTCTCCATTGCGTTGGGGAATCTTGGTAAGCCCGCTTCCATCTTCGGCATCATCGTCACTTACCATCAGGTGAGATGACGCCAAGGGCTTACCAAATGTGAATTAAAAAAAAACTAAACAATAGAAAAAGTGAAAAAATAAGGGTAAGGTAAGTAAAATTGGGTCTCCATACAAAAAACGTGGTTTATTTTAACATGTAGAAACTAGCGCCATCTAGTATGATGGTACGGAACCCTTTGTACTAGCGCCATCTAGTATGATGGTACAGAACCCTTTGTACTAGCGCCATCTAGTATGATGGTACGGAACCCTTTGTACTAGCGCCATCTAGTATGATGGTACAGAACCCTTTGTACTAGCGCCATCTGTATGATGGTACGGAACCCTTTGTACTAGCGCCATCTAGTATGATGGTACGGAACCCTTTGTACTAGCGCCATCTAGTATGATGGTACGGAACCCTTTGTACTAGCGCCATCTAGTATGATGGTACGGAACCCTTTGTACTAGCGCCATCTAGTATGATGGTACGGAACCCTTTGTACTAGCGCCATCTAGTATGATGGTACGGAACCCTTTGTACTAGCGCCATCTAGTATGATGGTACGGAACCCTTTGTACTAGCGCCATCTAGTATGATGGTACGGAACCCTTTGTACTAGCGCCATCTAGTATGATGGTACAGAACCCTTTGTGTGTGGTTCTGACTTACAGTTAACCGGTTTTTTAAGGTTCCGTGTCTAGACATTATCCCCATAACAGCCGAAAGACGTCCACAGCTGGACAAAAGCCTTCCCCAAAAATGTGCGTGATGCGTATCTAGTAACGGGACCCTATCAATAAGTCGACTATGCTGTCTGTTCGTCCGTCTGTCCAACGTTTAAAAAGGTGTATCTTTTGCACCGTAATAGGTAAGCGGCTGAAATATTCACAGAATTTGTTTTACTATTGGGGATTCACTACCAAATCATTGTCATCATCATCAGATCAGCCGAAGGACGTCCACTGCTGGACATAGGCCTTCCCCAAGGATTTCCATAACGACCGGTTCTGCGCTACCCGCATCCAGCGGCTTCCCACTACCTTCACCAGGTCATCGGTCCACCGATTGGGAGGCCTGCCTACGCTAAGTTTTCCGGTGCGCGGTCGCCACTCGAGAACTTTACTGCCCCAACGGCCATCTGTTCTACGAGCAATGTGCTTCGCCCACTGCCACTTAAGTTTAGCAATTCGGAGAGCTATGTCGGTTACTTTTTGGTTCTCCTACGGATGTCCTCGGTTCTGATTCGATCACGCAGAGAAACTCCGAGAATAACACGCTCCATTGCCCTTTGGGTGACCTTGAGATTTCTTATGAGGCATCACTGGCAACACACACTGTTCAAAGACCTTACTGCGTCCTTACTTACTTGAAGAAGACTGCGGTATTTGGGACGTGAAGATATTGCGAAGCTTCCCGAACGCTGCCCAGCCGAGTTGGATTCGACGATTATTTTTTTTTTTTTATTCTCTATTGGTAAGCCCTTGGCATCATCTCACCAGATGGTAAGTGACGATGATGCCGAAGATGGAAGCGGGCTTGCCAAGATTGATCTCTTTCTTGAATCTACTGGACTACCAAATATGTAACAAAACTTACAATCCCTGAAACGTGTTTTTATCAACGTTTTTTTTTCTCTTGGTAATAACAGCAGTATGTACAAAATAGAAACTTGATGTGGTTAGTATTATAATCCTTATGTCAAACAAAATATAATGAAAACCATTTTGACTGACTCGGTGGCTCAGTGGTTAGTGCCCTTGACTACTGATCCGAGGGTTGTGGGTTCGATCCCCACCCAGGGCAAGCATTTGTGTGATGAGCAGATTTGTTTGCTCTGTGTCTGGGTGTTAAATATCTATATATGTATGTATTTAAACGTATATAAGTATGTATATCAGTCTCTGGTAACCCATAACACAGGGAATCCTACTTTGGGGCCAGATGACCATGTGTGATTTGTCTGAGAATATTTATTTATATTTATGAGAATATTTATTATCTCTTGTAATATTGTAATAAAATATATACATAGAAAAAAAGATAAAATATTTTTTTTTTAAACATAATCATTTTAAATGTTCAATGTTCAAGGGCCGCCAGGAGGCTTGAGTTTTTCACTACTAACGTAGTTCCGCTTTAATACAAAAACTACTCGGCAGATTGAACCCAAACTTTGAAAATGTATTGAGGAGACACATATCGATGTTTATAATTAGTTTTCAATGTACTAATATAAAACTGAAAAAAAATGAGCAGTTTCAAACTTTCAGTACTAAACTAATTTAAGCCTTTGTTTAGTTACGTTAAAATTTAATATGATGAAAACTAATTACAAACATCAATATGTGTCTACTCAATATATTTACAAAGTCTGGATTCAATCTGGCATGTAGTTTTTGTATTAAAGCGGAACTACGTTTGTATGGAAACTCGAGACTCCTGGAGACTCTTAAAATGCACATATACGGCACTGTAGGATTGTCGTTGAAGCTATCAAAATGTTTCATTTGATCCAAGCTCCCGTTTCACTTTTCTGCACTATATCACAAACACCGTCTGTATTTTTAAAATAAGGAAAATACTTATATAAGGCTAATAGTTTATAATTTTTGACATGTAAGTTAAGAATATATTTTAATGTTATAGCACCGATCTGCTTATATTTTTTTCAAGTGAAAGATATTGATGCACAGATTTGTTAGCAAGCATTAGTACACCGCGCACCCTCTGGTTCTAATTGAGGTATGCGGTTAGTTTTAGTCTAAGAACTTTTACTGAAACGAGCTATTGTTCACTTAAATTGATTGAGTTAAAGGCAAGCTGTGAAAAGGGATTCTTGAGTGGCAACCATGCACTGGAAGACGTAGCGCAGGAAAATAGTAAGGAATATAAATGGCGTAGGCACCCTCCTACTCGGTGGACCTCGGTGGAAAGGGAAGCTAGGAGTGGACATTCAACGCGCACATTCTCGCACACCGCTCAACATCGATGGCGAGCGGTGTGCTGTTGTTAGGGTTCCGTAGTACAATAATGAACCCTTATAGTTTCGTTATGTCTGTCCGTCTGTCCGTATTTCCGCGGCCTAGCTCCGAGACTATTAGTAGTTAAAAGCTGAAATTTGGCAAAGATATATATAATAATAACACGGAGAGAACTGTAAAAATTTTTTTGAAAAAATTAACTTTTAAAGGTTACCTACCCTACAAGTAAAGTGGGGATGATTTTTTTCTCGTCAAACCCAGTCGTGTGGGGTATTGTTGGTAAAAGCTTAAAAAATAGTTGTGACTCTTTTAAGACCATTTTATAATTTAGGGTTCCGTTTTAAAAAAAAATTGCTTGAAAGAGCTAAATTTTGGTGGAGTCGAGTGTCCCCACACCCTAACAACTAAACCGCTGTATTTGGAAATTTGAAAAAAAATATTAAAGTAGTCTTTATAATGAATTTAAAAAGAAAACTATTAAAGCTAATAAGGCTTTTTTAGTTTAGGAGTAATAGTCGACTAACTTAAGCTGTGCACTTGGATTTGTAAAAAGTTCATAGATTTTCTATACAAAATATTCTATTACGAACTGCACCTATAATTTTGTTTTTTAAAATTAACATTTATTTTTTTAAAAGACTACGCGAACCCTACTTTGCGCGAGTCCGAATCGCATTTTACCGGTTTTTTTAGGTACTTATGCCCTACACGTGACCGCAGGTGATGCTAAGTGCAACACCAGGCAACCGCCGCCTATCCCTTGGACAGCAGTGTTAATTGTGCCACACGATAAGAGGGAGAGAGAGGTGTGCTAGTTAATTGTAAAAAAAAACTATATTAAATGGGCGTCTTTGGCCTACTCACAAATATTAGCTAACAGGTTTTCCATGATTAATCAGCTTTTTATGACGAAGCGTAACCAGTTTTAATCCGCTACTCAAGTTAGGTAACATGTGGGGAAGCCATAAAGAGAACCCGTTTTATTGTCAAGTAATAATGACTTGACCAAATTGTAGATCCAAAATTACATTGAATAACTTTTGGATCTATTGGCGCCGGAGGTTTTAACTGAAGCAAAATATTGTTCCGATCGGTAGAAATATTTAATACTAGCCATTTTCCCGCGGCTTCACCCGCGTGGACAACGTTTCTATGACTTTTCGAGTTGAAGCGGTAAATCTTCCTTGCTTTCCGTTTCAAATTAAATTCTCTATGGTTCTGCTCTTTCATGAAAATTTGATTTTGAACTAACTGTTACCTTTTGACAAAAGAAAGAAAAACAAAAAGATGACCGTGGATATGTCGAGTGTGGCGTGATGTTATTTTAAATGTTTAAATTCTGGTATATATTTATGTTTCATTAAGGCCTTCTATATTTATCAGAGGTAAGTAATTTGTGTAAGGTAACCGCTATGCGTATTTTTTTGGTGCTGCTGCGAACTACATTTACTTATGTTCGTAGGGCTTTTTACTCCGCCCGCGAGGTTGATGTCCCAGAAGCTCCTCCGCTTCAAAACTGATTCTGGGACAGAGCTGTGCCATCCGCCAGCCAGCCTTTTTGCCGCACTGCCCGCCCAGCTGCTTGCCCAAAGGGTAGTAAATTCTGTACTAATAATTCTTAATCCCGGGCGACTCTCTGGCCATTCGTCACCAAGCCAGACTTAATTCACCAAATTTAATTCTATTTACATTTTGGTACTTGGTTGCTTATTTAAATACCAAGGGGGGCGAAGATCGTTGCCTAACCGGCTTTCTATTAAGATTAGTCAATTTAGTTTTTTTAATCAAATAAAAATTGTAAATTTAGGTTTATTTCAGTATATTGTCCAGATATAAGTTAAATCGTACCTCTGTAACCACACGGTCATCTTTTTCCTAGCATATTTACCTTTTTTTTTAAATAATTACCAAATAAGAGTATTCTCAACTACCCCACAAATATTTTCTTTCCGAAATCCATATTTAGGCTTTGATACAAAATTCTACGTGTTTATGTGGCGAAAGCATAACTGCTTTTTAATTTCATTTAACCTACTTTTAAATAAATTTTCGCTACATTGCCTGGCAGTGGAAAAAGGTAGCCTATGTGTTAATCCAAGTCCTAATCTGTCTGCCTACCAAATTTCAGCCAGATCCGTTCAGTAGTTTTTGCGTGAAAGAGTAACAAACATACATCCATGCATTCATACAAACTTTCGGGTTTATAATGTTAGTAGGATAGGACTAGAGAGTGCGCGGCGCGTTTTGACGTGAATACGTCTTTAAAATTACCTCCATAGGGATGCAATCCAAAAAAACGAATGATAACAAAATCGGGGGATACAGTTTAGTGTTGTAGCTACATATCTATCATCTCCATCCAAATTTCGTTTACACCACTTGATAGCTAAAGAATCAAAGAATTTATTACGCTAAGTAAGGACTGTAACACATCGCGCGCGGGGGAGGGGGCAGCCCCGCCATTTTGAAGGTCATTTTGCTGCGTATTGAGATTTCTATTTAGTATAACTTTCGACTCGGTGAGGCTACGACGTTCATTCAAGTTTCAATCGTCAGCTCTCGTCAAAATCTATCGATTATATATAAAACATTAGTGTAAAATTGTAACTGTGATTATAATAAGGTGTTAAAATAAAAAAATAATATCAAAAAATATATAATGTCGGCCTATACGCGTCGAAAAGCCAAATCGAAATACAGAGATCGTATAAGGTTGGAAAGGGCATCTCAAAAGAAATCGAATGGTACCAATAAAACACCATATGATCGAGTCAAGCAGTGCCGGCAACGTAAAGTAATGAATGCGGCCGAGCGGATCAACGACGGTGCCAGTACATCTGCAGCTGGGACGGTTGAAATTACGCAGATAATAATATTAATAATAATAATATTTTATATAGAAACTACATATTACCCGTTACGAGACGTATTCACGTTAAAACCAACGGCCGTGTGCCCCGACACAGCCCCACCCGTTTTTTTTCGGTATACATATAGGGTGTTGTTTTGGTCGACAACGGGCTTTTATGGGGTGGTAGGACAAAAAATTTTTGTTCTCATAGCACATTTTCTTTTTTTTTATAATTTGAAATTATTGAAAAAAATCACTTACAAATTATCCTAAAATAACGAAGACGTATGGCGCATGCGGAAGGTGGGGTTTGGGCGCAAGCTCAATGGCTGCCGGCTCCATTTATGACTTTTCTGAGAAACGCAGTTTGCCGCGCCAATTAGATCACCTTTTCCTTCATACTTTTCACGGGCTTAGGACCGTCAAAGGAACTACACATGATTTATTGTTTTATTAAAAGCTGTAACAGACGTTCGAATATGGTCCGCTCCGGACCGTGACCTTGGTGTGCTCCGGACCATATTCGATGGTATGTACAGCGGTCCGGCGCACATTATTATTATTATTGCCGGTGCGCTCGGTTCGATGATTTTTCCACCGGATTTGGTGCGGTCCGCACCAAGTTCGGTCGTGTGGCCGAACCACCGGACCGTTCAGCGCTTTAGTCGCAATTCTACCTCCGAGTGAGACACACGTTTTCAATGGCATCAGACCTACAAGCCGTGAATTTTACGGAAAAAACTCAAAACATCAACTCATGCTAAAATTTATACGAAAATCTTCATCGTCAAGGTCTTTTATAAATCGTATATGACTGTACGACTCTCTGTTTTTTAAATAGAATTTTGCCCATTCTTCTCTGTCTTTTCTCTTCATTCGATAGGTGCACGACGGATGCCGCAAGTATCGCGATTTTAGCTTGTTTAGATAAAGTTGGAGGCATGTCGACGTGATCACTGTCCGGAAAGCACTGGACCGTCTGGTGAGGTGCGCTGGTGTGGCGTGTCGAGCGCACCGTACCGGTCCGTCGGTTCGGCCGTACCATATTCGAACGTCTGTTATACTATTAGATTATTACGATTTGGAAATTCTTCACGCCAAATTCTCACACACTCAATTTGGTTTTCACCTCACGTAAAGTAAATGCTTAGTACATCGTACAGTTCACGATTACTAAATTGTTCCTGAGCCATAGTCGTGTACGGGAATGCCCCTGCGCAGAACGAAACACACGCGCGTCGCGCAAGTACAGCCGGTGGCGAGGTATGCGGCAGACTGGCGACGCGATCAAGCGCCGCCGCCCACGCCGCCGGCCGTCGATGGCTCCCGTCGCCGCCCCCGTCCCCTCCGATCCTCTCGCCGCGCTTCTCATTCATAGTCGTATGAAAAAGGCGCCGGCCGGCCGGCGCGCTCGTACCCGCGCCCCGCCCCCGTCCCTTCAGATGCCTTCGCTGCACTTACTCTCATTCATAATCGTATGAAAATAAGGTAACAATAAAAGAATATCTGCTAAGATTTTCTTTTGAAAAATTAAGGTATGATTTTTTATGTTTTATGGCATTAGTATCATGAACTGTATCACCCCTGAGGACGTCGTTGTCGACCAAAACTACACCCTGTATATGTATTATTAGTCCTTTTACAAATGGTCGGGCAAATTGTATAATTCGTCCGTATACAGGGTGACTTTTAATTAGTTCTTGATAGTAAAGGATTTGAATGTACTCGTGATTACAAACAACTTAACATAAGAAACTATATGTCAAATATGAAAAAAAAATCCTTAACCTTCATCTTTCACGGGCACAAAAATTGATCACACTACATTTTACAAAGTATTTTAGAACTATTCCAAAAACTTATTATTTCCAAAAACTTATTATTTACATGTTCTTTTCCCAGTAATTTGATATAAGATTCTTATCAGACACTTGTCTTTTTTATTTCGAAAACATTTTTTCACTTCACCACAGAAATCCGACACACAGCGAAAATGGTCACTCGCGGAAACTATTGCAATTTTTTTAATGGCTTGGCATCAAGCAAACGCTCAATATTCCTACTTAAAACCGGTTACAAAGACACAAAGTCAACATCAAAAAAGACTTACTACTATCTTCATTGTATTATCATATCATAGATAATCGATCACCAAAAGAGTGAAGTTTATGCGGCCTATCGGTAGTCCCCGCGACGCTCAAGACAGAGAATCTTATTCGTTGATAGTATACTTATCGGCTCAAGAACCAGTCACTCCCATCCTAACTGCGACCACCCTACACTCCTGATCGCATTTACATGGCCACTGGGGTCTCGGGTAGATTTCCGTCGCATAATAGCAGACAGCGATTGCTGACACACCACAGACGTTAATAACGTAGCCACTGTCGGATATGCCCGGTAGGCGACAGTGGGAATCTGAGGTAGCAGACCGCATTTACTCAGGAGTACCGCCGCATGCCAGGTGCAGCTACGGCGGATACGCTTACAACAACGGGTGCCTTAGACTCTACTGTTCTCCTTTATGCGCTGATTTCAATGCCCCAACAGAAGAACTTCTGGTCAGTGCGCCACCGGAACGGAACGGAAGTACAAGTACATTGCTTCAGTTTTATCGCCGTAAATAATGTAACAATAATGTAACCCACTGGATTCAGACCAATAATGAGAGGAACATTAGATAACAAATATGACTGGGACGATCACAGCATCAAAATAAATTATTATCAAAAAATAAAAACAAAAAAATACTAAAAATTTAAAAATAACAAAAAATAAGGGGGTTCGCCATACAAACAACGTGTTTTTTGATTGATTGATTGATTGAAAACACTTTATTGCACAACTTAAAAAGAAGAAAAAGATACAATGATTGAGGCAGTGACAAATAGTATTTTTTAGAAGTATTTTAGATTTAGCTCTATCGTAAAAACAGTAATACATGTACGCATGAAACTTGGTGTGATTATAGTACTAACACTCAGGCAAATCAACAAATACAAAAAAATTAAAAATAAGAAAAAATAAGGGGGTTCGCCATACAAACAACGTGTTTTTTGATTGATTGATTGAAACCACTTTATTGCACAACTTAAAAAGAAGGAAAAGATACAATGATTGAGGTAGTGTCAAATAGTATTTTTTAGACGTATTTAAGATTTAGCTCTATCGTAAAAACAGTAATACATGTACGCATGAAACTTGGTGTGATTATAGTACTAACACTCAGGTAAAACAACAAATACTAAAAATCGGCCAAGTGCGAGTCGCACTCTTTTATAGCTCCCGTTGATTTCTTCTGTTTGTAATGTGAAAAGGTATCATTGTCATTATTACTATGTAGTTGTGTGGAGAGATGTGGTGGTACGGAACCCTCGCAGTGCTAGTTCGAATCGCACTTGACCGGTTTTTGACAGATGATGAAAAGTAGCTCAGAGGACTAGCGGTCATCAACCCTATTACAGGTTTTTAACAGCTCTTCGTTGTAATTTCACATTTACTCCATTCTGGGATCGCAGCACAACATCTACAAATAGAACAGGTTCTACCCCGGACGGTAGAATATGGAAATTTCTAACTATTGCCGATATCATAATTTTTAACTCCATCACGGCAAATTTTTGACCTGCAATAATGAAAAATAACTTATTGCTAATTAGCCTATCATGTCACATCAGCCAAACGATTTTCCATTATTGGAGATAAGCCTCCCCAAATATGTGGGTGACGGAGGGGGGGAGGTTTTTACCGTAACCGCCTCCGTGGCGTAATGGTTAGTGTACTACCTTCACACCAGGTGGTCGCGGGTTCGATTCACGGCGGGGTCAACTTTGTAAGACTCGGTTTGGTTGGTGGTAGGGCATTTTCATAGCCCGCCTGGCTAGCTACCACCATCTTATTTAAGTCTTGCCGCCAAACATCAGTGTTAACGGCATTGATGTGTAGATAGCCGGGTCTCCATTGTGCTGGGGAATCTTGGTAAGCCCGCTTCCATCTTCGTCATCATCGTCACTTACCATCAGGTGAGATGATGCCAAGGGCTTTTTTTTTATTCACAATTGGTAAAGCCTTGACAACATCTCACCTGGTGGTAAGTGACGATGTGGCCGAAGATGCAAGCGGGCTTACCAAGATTCCCCAACGCAATGGGGAACTGGCTATCTCATCTTCATGCCGGAACACACCAATGATATCAACATGATATTTGGCGACAAGACTTAGATAAGATGGTGGTAGCTAGCCAGGCGGGCTTAGCAAATGCCCTACCACCTACCAAACCGAGTCTTACAATGACCCCGCCGGGAATCGAACGCGCGACCTCCTGTGTAAAGCCAGTGAACTTTGCCTCTGAGTTACGGAGGCGGTTAAAACTTACCAATTGTGAATAAAAAAAAGTATAAACAAATGGCCACGCGTGGTGGCACAGTACGAGGGAAGGACTCTGCTGCCCATGCTCCGGTTTGTTTCCTCAGTCGCCTCTTACGACACCCTCGGGAAGAGAGGGGATGATGCTTCTCTTGGGTCGCACCACAGGCCACAATGAAAATTTATAACCTTCATATCATCATATCAGCTCATATACGTCCCCACCGAGAGGCTCGATCCTACCCTGAATTAGGGCGACGCTCTTATGGTAAGGGAAAACATCGTGAGGAAACCTGCACACCCCTGCGAAGAAACTCGCAGGTTGTGTGTGAAGTCGACCAACTCGCACTGGGCCCGCGTGGTCGACTGGCCCGATCGCCCTAAAACCTTCATATAATTTAACTAAAATAAATAAGGGTATAATAGTTATTTATGATACAAGAGTGGTAAAAACGGTAAACAAGTGACATTTATAAGTCCGAGCCGCAGGCGAGGGTTTACCACCGTCACGAGTTTGTCATTTCCTTTTACACCCATGTATCATACAACATTTTTCAATACAGTTGTGAGAAAACAGGTAAAATAAAAAACGACCGTGACAGTAAAACAAAATACATGGGAACATAACTATCAAGGTTTCGGCAACCAAAGTTGTGATCTTATAAAAAAAGGATATTTTCGCCTATTGTGAACCGATTTTCATGTTTTTTTCATTAGATAGGATATGCTTTCAGGTTAGTCTATTATTAATTGTATAAAAATCGAATAAGTAGATACTTGTTTTTATAGAAACCAAAAAATGAAGCAAAATTATTGTGTTTCGCTGCTGCTATTAACGTCGTTTTTAAACGTGTTTAGCGTTTGCAGTTATCTTACAAAAGTTTAGAAGGTAGGCATGCGAAGTCAAAATTTTATAGTTATTGTACATGTTCCCTGGGAAACTTTAGAATCATTAATAGTTTCCACTTGTCAGTGACTAATGAATCGCCCTGTATATAGGGTCTTAACAAAGGTATGCACTTTTTTAAATGGAGCTTGTACTCATGAAACTGAACAACTTTCCCCAAGAAACCCATTGTCAATTCGCAATTATTCTTTTTTAATTAAAAAATCAAACTGCTCAGAATAACTCCCAGGTTTATGAACTTGGCAGTCAAAGGCCAAAGTTCAAAAACCGCGCCGGCCCGCAATGGTACCTATTCTGGCGCATTCCGCGCATTTTAATATTTTTATTTAGAAAAAACAAATGCGAATGGACCATGGGTGTCTTGGGGAAAGTTGTTCAGTTTCATGAGTACAAGCTCTAGTCAAAAAATGTGCATCCCTTTGTTAAGTTAGTTTATGAATAGGTATCTCCTCTACTTACCTATTAACCCCCTCGCAAACAGGAGGGTGCGGAGGGGGGGGGGGTTGTTATAAGTGTAACACGTGTTTCTGTGTATCCGTCTGTGGCATGGTAGCTCCCAAACGGATAAACCGATTTCAATTTAGTTTTTTGTTTGAAAGGTCATCTGATCTAATCTTAGCTATGATTCAAGAAAAAATGTTCAGCTATTCATGGTGACGGTCAAATGCCTGCAGAAACGGTAAGTGAGAGAAAGTAATGTGTTAACTTAAATACACCCTGGGCAGATTTTAGTTGCAATAGAAAAATAAAAACCGACGAAGTGCCACGCGCAATGTAGAGTTCCGAAGTTGTTATTATCGCGTCCAATATAATTTTCAAATTTCCAAATAAGCCTATTTTTTCGAAAACGTAACCCTAAATTATAAATTGGTCATTCAAGACTCACAACTATTCACAATTGGGTTTGACAAGAAAAATAAATCATCCCCACCTACTTGTAGGGGAGGTAGCCTTTTTTTTTCTTTACAGTTCTCTCCGCGTTATTATCTAATATATAAAAATGAATTGCGATGGTAAGCGCATAACTCGAGAACGGCTGGACCGATTTCGCTAATTCTTTTTTTGTCGAGTTCGTTATTGTCAGGAGAAGGTTTTATGTAGGGTAGGGTAGGATAGGGTAGGGTAGTGTAGTGTAGTGTAGGGTAGAGTAGTGTAGGGTAGGGTAGTGTAGTGTAGGGTAGAATAGTGTAGGGTAGGGTAGTGTAGGGTAGGGTAGTGTAGTGTAGGGTAGGGTAGTGTAGTGTAGTGTAGGGTAGAGTAGTGTAGGGTAGGGTAGTGTAGGGTAGGGTAGTGTAGTGTAGTGTAGTGTAATGTAGTGTAGGGTAGGGTAGGGTAGGGCAGTGTAATGTAATGTAAGGCGGTACGTAGTTCGCCGGGACAGCTAGTTATATATAAATGTTTTAAACCTTCGTTTGGCATGAAATATTGGCATTTAGATTGTAGGTAGAAGTATTAAGTAATACATAGTAGTGATAAGTCTTACCAATACAGTTTCTAGGGCCTGCACTGAACGCGAGCCAGTCAAATGGACCTCTGGTGTTCTTTTCAAATCTTTCAGGTCTAAATTCCAGCGGGTCTTCAAATAATTCTGGACGACGATGTAAATGAAATATGTCCAATATGATGGAGGTGTTCTTTGGTATGCGAACACCTGCCAGTTCTGCAAAAGAAATAACATATCGTTATTTTTTTATTTATTTACATTTATAGTACATTAATTTTCATATTTTTTTTATTCATAATTGGTAAGCCATTGGCATCATCTCACCTGATGGTAAGTGACAATGATACCGAATATGGAAGCGGGCTCACCAAAAAAAAGATAACAAACCAACAAACACATGTCTAGGAGCGGTGCGTTCCTAGTCGACGAGAGCAAAGGGAGATATCTCCGCCAGGCGAGGTGGTATGCCCGAGGTCCGGCCGTGGACCAACCGTTGATGATTGGTATCTGTTCAGACAGGGTATAACAAAATTGGTGTAGGACCCGTTAACTAGGGGTTCTATTCATCACACTGAACAACTTTCCCCAAGGAACCCATAGAAATTTTTTTTAAAAAAAATTTGGACCCTCCATACTAAAATGCACAAAATTGGTTGACGAGCTGATCCATTTGTATGAAGAATAAAATAAAATTGCGATTTCAGCGAAGGTCTAAAACAAAAGTTGTTCAGTTTTATGAGTAGAATCCCCAGTTAACGGGACCTACACCAATTTTGTTACACCTGTATACTAAGCGCTAAAGAAATGTTAATAGCGCGTTCTAGATGTCGTATTTCTTTTGTTCTCTCGTCGCTTGTGTTCAGTGGCGGGTTACTGCAGTAGCCGCCATAGACTTCCCAATTGTGGATGAAAAAATCATATAAAATTGTACTTGTAGATAGCTTATTAAAGGCACGAGGAGCTAACTGGAAGATGAAATGATTTTACCTAATAGATGGAAAATGCGAAGTTTACTCACCAGTGTCACATTCCGTCTCTCTGCCAATGATAGGTACGGAAGGATACATGCGAAGGGATTCCTTGATGACGAGTTCCAAGTATTTCATTTTAGATAAATCGCTACAAAAATAAAAGTAAACAGGGAAAGGTTAATAAAGAAAAATCATGGAAAAAATCTGTGGCGTTTGAAATGTGGTGTTTGCGTAGGATAAAGATATAAGTTGGCAGTTTGGCACACAAAATTAAGAACACCAGGCGGTAAAAAGCATACTTATTTACAAAATCGTTCCCCATTCAAAGTTAAAATTACTACTTCTTAAAAATGGATGGTCCAATTCTAATGTAACTTTAAACACATACTTAACCAAGTCACGAAATTCTAGTTATATTTTTTTTTAATGATTTTAAGTTTTCATAGTTTTTTTAAATTAAGTATTTTGAAAATGTAATCTATCTACAAACTAGAATTTCATGATTTTCTTAAATGTATAAAGTTTCATTAGAATTGGACCATCCATTTTTAAGAAGTAGTAATTTATGTTTGTATGGGAAACGATTTTGTAAATACACCCTTGTATGAGTTCCAATTACCTTCTTGATCTAAGAATTGCTAAACTTAAGTGGCAGTGGTTGGAGCACATAGCTCGTAGAATGGATGGCCGTTGGGGCAGTAAAATTCTCGACTGGCGATCGCGCACCGGAAAACGTAGCGTAGACAGGCCTCCCACTCAGTGGACCGATGACCTGGTGAAGGTCGCGGGAAGCCGCTGGATACGGGCAGCGCGGGACCAGTCGTCGTGGAAATTCTTGGGGAAGGCCATTTTCCAGCAGTAAACGTTTTTCGGCTGTTATGCTGATTATGAAACTTGTTTCAATTGTTATTTAAGTCTTAAATTAACTAAAACACAGTGACTAAGTGAATAAAACGCTCGCAGGAACATGCTCGATGTCCCAATGGAAGTGATTAAACTAAAATAATAAAATGGTCATTTCCAAATAAATAGATTTTACACACTAAGAAAAAAGTGATATACAAGTTTCGGATTTTTCCTTCACTTGTGATGTGAGACCTTGCTTCTTGCCAAATTTCATAGTTCTTGATCAAAGCTAAGTCAAAGTATATATATTAGTACTGAGCCAAGTATTCTATAGGTTTTGATTTACTTCATCAGCATCATCATCATGTCAGCCAAACGACGTCCACTGCTACAACGACCGGTCCTGCGCTTTCCGCGACTTTCACCAGGTCGTGGGTCCACCGAGTGGGAGGCCTGCCTACGCTACGTCTTGCGGTGCGCGATCGCCACTCGAGAACTTTACTGCCCCAACGACCATCCATTCTACGAGCTATGTGCCCCAACCACTGCCACTTAAGTTTACCAATTCTTAGATCAAGAAGGTAATTAGTAATCTTTTTATCTAGCTTCATTTTTCTACAACTTCAAGGGATCGTGAGCCTTAAGTATTTGATAGACACACTGACAGACAGACAGATAGACAGACAGACAGATAGAAACACAGACAGACAGATAAAAAGACAGACATACAGATAGAAAGACAGACAAACAACGATACTAGGTAAAAAACGACTTCTCCGGAAATATTATAATGGAGAACCGCGGGTGTTTTCATTGCGCCTCATTTATTAACATTGTAAACACTCATAAAACTGGCCAAGTGCGAGTCAGAACCGCACACAAAGGGTTCCGTACCATTATACTAGATGGCGCTAATTTCTTCACGTTTAAAAAAAACACGTTTTTTGTATGGAGACTTTCACCTTTTCTATTTTTTAGTAATTGTTGTTATAGCGGCAACAGAAATACATCATCTGTGAAAATTTTAACGGTCTAGCTTGATAGGTTCATCAAATACAGCCTGCTGACAGACGGTCAGAGGACGGACAGCGAAGTCTTAGTAATAGGGGTCCCGTTTTTACCCTTTGGGTACGGAACCCAAAAATTGGTAAGTAATTATACCTAAGTCAAAACTGTAACTTACTTGAAATCTGGGTCCTTGTCATCAACTTCGAGAACATTTCGTTGCTCTTCCAAAACTTTTTCTTGTACATCAGGTTGTTGAGAGATGCAATAGAGTGCAAATACAATCGCAGAAGTGGTAGTGTCATGGCCCTGCAAGATTGTGCAAGTTTTAGTGTCATAGCCCTCTAAGATATTGCAAGTTGTAAAGTCATGGCCCTGCAAGATATTGCAAGTTGTAGTGTCATGTCCCTGCAAGATATTGCAAGTTGTAGTGTCATGGCCCTGCAAGATGCAATACGTGCGTACTAATCGTATTTGTATATTTATAGATCAGTTTCTTTTTGAATTGAATTGAAAACATTGCTTTGTTGAAAAAAAAATTAACCACTCCGGGAATGCCGACAGAAGTGTTTTTTTTTGGAAATGGACTATGAATTCTTTGGGGAAAGTTGTTTAGTGTGATGAATAGAACCCTCAGTTAACGGGTCCTACACCAATTCCTTTACACCCTGTATAGCAGTTAATGGAGGGAACGGCCAGGTTCTTTAATTAAAAATAGGCAAAATCCACCAAAACTGAATTATATATATATGGAAAGGAAATAATCGTCAAAAAAATATGGGAACAGACAGTATTTTTGAACCAGATTATGAGGAGGAATCTCGTGACAATTTCAATTAAAACATTAAAACAATAAAAAAGTAAAGTTGGACAAAAAGATGAAAAACAGATTGAAAACAAAAAGATAACAAAAAAGATTAACTTCGTCACACTACGAGTATGTCACTTTTGTCGAAATTACTTTTTCCCAAACATGCTTGGAAATTTGAACATTATTTTGACAACCTTTTTCGATAAAAATCGAAATTGCTGTAATGGCCAAATACATGCGAGCAGCGGCTTGCAAAAGTTGTATGAAAATCCATATCTGTCGTGTTTAGCGGCCAAATAAATTACTATGTAAACTCATATCTGTCGTATGTAATTAAAAATGGAACTATAATTTACTTCGAAACATGGCAACCAAAACGGTAACTTATAAAAGGTTTTATTTAAATTTCGATCTGACTTGCAAATAGAACGCTGTTTATTGAAAAAAAAAAACAAATGAACACTATGGCGCGTGAAAAATTATTGTTGTTCGTTGTTCCTAATTGATTTTGAAAAGTAATTATTGAAGTTTTAATTTTCGCGCATCATTGGAAAAAAGTACTATACAAGAACTAGGCATTGATGGACTTACGTATGTGTACCTTACGTATGTCGGCCCACAATTACACGTTCGTCCATCTATGCCTCTTTTGCAAACATGAATTCTTATAAGTAGTAGTTACCTAATTTTTTATAAAATTTTGCATGCCATTGTCTTGGCGAATCATTATTGTTCAAATATACCTTATATTTTCTATCCTATGTACCATGGTTGAACGAATTAATATTTCATTTCATTTCTGGCCGCTGCATTTATACCGGAGCTCCGTCAAATGCATTAACTCTCATGTGAAAAACATTTTTCAATTGCTATTTATTAACTAAATTCAATATCGCATAAGTTAGCACTTGGCACTTAATTATCTTATATTAGCCGTCCGCCCGCGTTGTTTTCTATTTTTCGTGGGAATAAGACGTTTTCCCGTGGTAAAAAGTAGCCTGTGTCCTATTCCAGGACCTAACCTATATGTGTGCTAAGTTTCATCCCGATCCGTTCAGTGGTTGAAGCGTGAAAGAGTAACAAACATCCATACATACAAACCTTTACATTTATAATATAACTAGCGTTTTCCCGCGGCTCCGCCGGCGTGGACTTCGTTTTTGTGACTTTCTTTAAGAGTGATTAGTAAATTATGTCGTTTCCCACCTACTCAACCATCTCTGTGCAAAAAATCACAACAATCGAGTATTTTTTTAGTTCCCTCAGGAACTGCATTAGATTATGCTATTTTCCCGGCATAAAAAGTAGCCTGTGTCCTTTCCCGTGACACAGGCTACCTGCATGCCAAATTTCATAAGGATTGGTCAAGGCGTTGAAGCGTGAAAAGGTAACAAACAAAAAAACACATTTTCACATAATATTAGTAAGAATTAGTAAGGATATATTAGTAAGGATGTAATTAGGATGACAATAGCCAAGTAAAATAAATTAAAACCCTCTAGTTCTAACTTTTACTTTTTTTTGTATCTCCTAGTTGGTTTCCTTATATTTTTACAGTAGACGGTTTTAAGAGATTAGCTCGTAAATATTATCGCCCTAATTCAGGGTAGGCTCGAGCCCCTCGGTGGGGACGTATATGAACTGATATGATGACGATGATCTCGTAAGGATGAATTTTACATATGGGAGGTTCGTAATAGGTAATTATAGATGTAAGTAAAGTCTAACTCTTTATCTTGAAATCAAACTAACAAAATACACTCGAGAGCGATGAATCCGGGTCACTTAAAGAATCCTAAAAATCTCGGAAACTAGCTTCATGAAATAAATTGTGTTTAATAGACACTTTAATACCCCTTAAATGAAAGTAATAAAATTTACGAGTCACTACATTTTATTTACAAAAAATTACATAAATAAAAAAAAACTGCTGATCTCGCCTAAAAATAAAAATAGGAAACATGTCATTTTTGAACAACATTACGATTTACTTGAATTTTAATACTTCGTATTGCCTCCTCGTGCTTCCATCACTGTATTTACGCGGTTTGGCATGCTGTACACCAAGTTCCTTATACGATTTTGGGGAATATTCTCCTATTCCTCTGTGAGAGAAATTTTGAGCTCACGAAGCGTGATTGGGAGAGGGATTCTTTGTTTTAAGCATCTCCCTAGCTCGTCCCAAGCATGCTAGATCGGGTTGATATCCGGGCTGCGTGCTGGCCACTCCATACGAGTAATTTTCATCTCTTGAAGGTAGTCATTCACAATCCAACCCGTATGAGGCCGGGCATTGTCATGCATAAAAATAGCATTCTCGCCCAAATTGACCATAAATGGACCAACGTGTTCATTGAGGATTTCTTCCCCATATCTTTCGCTAGTTAAAGAGCCGTTTTCTATGAACACCAGTTCTGTGCGACTCTCAGAAGAAATTCCGGCCCACACATGTACAGACCCACCACCGTAGGCTACTTTTTCTTCGATGCATGCTTGCTTGAATCTTTCCCCTGGTCTTCTATACACTTTGTGTCTTCAATCGTGCTTGTAGAGCATAAATTTTGATTCGTCGGAATTTAAGTGGTTCTGGGCATATCTTAGTCTTGAAATACGATGCCCACGCTCCAGTTTAGGGCCGTTTGCAGGTCTAAGTGGTTTTAAGTTAGCTTCAGCAAGTCGTAGCCTTACTGTCCATGCGCTTGTGTTACTTCCTCCGAGGCGTCGAAACTGATTTGTAAGTTCAGTTCCTGTGAGAAAGCGATTACGAAGCATTGTGTTCAACAAGTATCGATCTTCTCGTGCTGTGGTACACCTGGTTCTGCCTGTTCCTGGTCTGCATAGGTTAGAGCCAGTTTCCTCGTAACGTTGGAGAACTCTTTGTACTTTGAGAGCGACACACCGACAGTCGTGGCTGTATCGCGCTGACCCCGGCCGTTTTCCAGCATTGTGAGTATTCTGGTGCATTCTTCAGGTGTAAGCGACATGATTACTGCTTGAATAATAAAATATTGAACACTATCAACATGGTTTATGTACCCACTTAAATGACAGATTAGAAACAAAAGCAAAAACAAATGTAGTAATTTCGTAGTTCCATCTTCGAAAGTCTCCCTTTTTCAAAGTTGATTTTTTTATGACATAACTTTACAATAACTAAGAAGTTTTAATGACTTCATTTAAGGAGTATTAAATTGTCTATCAAACACAATTTATTTCATGAAGCTAGCCTTCTTAGTTTCCGAGATTTTTAGGATTCTTTAAGTGACCCGGATTTATCGCTCTCGAGTGTATTTCGTATACTTATACATAATGTAACAAAATAGGTGTAGGTCCCGTTAACTGTGGCTTCTACTCATTAAACAACTTTTGTTCTACGACGTTGATGAAATAGCAAAAATATTTTTTTGATTGATGGACCAATTTTGTGCATTTTAGTATGGAGGGTCCAATTTTTTTTAGGGGAGTTGACTATGGGTTCCTCGGGGAAAGTTGTTCAGTATGATGAGTAGGACACCCAGTTAACGGGTCCTACACCAATTTTGTTACACCTGTATAAATAGTATTTTTTTATTAATATACGAACAATTTTCCTGTCGCTCACCTCAAACATAAAAGTATCAACTTCTTCTCTGATGCTTTCATCGTCTAATTGTTTTCCGTCATCATCGGCTAACAACAACATATCCAAAAATGCATGTCTATTCTTCATACCTGGAATAGATTACATTAATGATTATTGTGCTTATGAGAACATGACACACACACACACACACTTAAAGAAAATACACACACTTTTGAAACTATACATTAATTGTATTTTAGGTAGCTTTGTAACAGTTTTGTACTTTTGCACTTTATTTCTTATTTGTAAGATCTCAAGATTCCATACTCAAGGTATTTATTCAAAATCGGTGCAAATTACACTCTTTCTGATAGTCATAAAATAATAATAACATTATCTTTTGTGAAAAATCAAGAAATAAACAATCATTAGTTAATAACTTCAATCCCTGAAATAAACCAGACTATATCATTAGAACATGAAAACAATATGACACGAAAAGTTATACATAAAAATCATTGGATGTCATTCATACCTTTGACAAGATTTGGCCAGTTCACAAGCACAGCACCCGGTCACGAGTATAACGCGAGAGTCAGCCATCGCTCCCATCAACCATATTAGAGAGAAAGGAACTACCCGGCTCCCGATACGCCACTATTACTAAATTATATTATTAAATTCGCTTGTTTTATATTTCGTACTTAAGGTACGTCATATTATTATATTATCTTCCGGAGGTGGGCGTTAGTAACTGCGACACAGTCCTCGACTTATGCAGTTGCTATCGTACACATTAAACTTGTACCCGTAGTTTTATATAGGTACGTCATATTATTATATTATCTTCCGGAGGTGGGCGTTAGTAACTGCGACACAGTCCTCGACTTATGCAGTTGCTATCGTACCTACTCATTAAATTGTACCCGTAGTTTTATATAGGTACGTCATATTATTATATTATCTTCCGGAGGTGGGCGTTAGTAACTGCGACACAGTCCTCGACTTATGCAGTTGCTATCGTACACATTAAACTTGTACCCGTAGTTTTATATAGGTACGTCATATTATTATATTATCTTCCGGAGGTGGGCGTTAGTAACTGCGACACAGTCCTCGACTTATGCAGTTGCTATCGTACACATTAAACTTGTACCCGTAGTTTTATATTTCGTACATTAAGGTACGTCATATTATTATATTATCTATCGGAGGTGGACGTTAGTAACTGCGACACAGTCCTCGACTAATGCATTGCTATCGTACACATTAAACTTGTACCCGTAGTTTTATATTTCGTACATTAAGGTACGTCATATTATTATATTATCTTCCGGAGGTGGGCGTTAGTAACTGCGACACAGTCCTCGACTTATGCAGTTGCTATCGTACACATTAAACTTGTACCCTTAGTTTAAGTTCCAAATAAATAATTTTGATTTTTGATTTAAATTGAACTCCTCACGCAGATCATACCTTCTCACAGGAGCGTCTAACATTATTCAATTTGTATAGAAGGTAACTTAACTTTGTAGATCGACCTTTTATAGGTCCACTATTTGTAGATCAACTATTTGAAGATCCACTATCTGTAGGTTTGCTATTTGTAGGTCCACTATGTAGGTCCACTATTTGTAGGTCCACTATTTGTAGGTCCACTATTTGTAGGTTCACTCTTTGTAGGTTCACTCTTTGTAGGTTCACTATTTGTAGGTCCACTATTTGTAGGTCCACTATTTGAAGGTTCACTATTTGTAGGTCTACTGTTTTACTCACCAGTATGATCGTCATCATAATTCGGTTTGTTAATATTCAGCTCCTTCAGTTTCTGACGTCTGGACGAAATCACTTTTTTTGAATGATCATGTAACATTTTTATCGATTTGTCATGTACTCTTTTATCAGGCAAGAAATTGAAGAAGAAATCTGAAGCTGCAGCAGGATCTCTTATTCTTTTTGCTAAAATTTTTGATAATCTGCAATTTAAAAAAATATATATATTTTGATTGTTAGTGGCGTAATGGCAAGGGCCGCTACCTCCTGTCCAGGAGGTCGTGGTTCGAAACCTGCATTTTCGAATTTCGATTTCTTATGTACGTTTATCCGACGCTCTTACGGTGATGGAAAACATCGCGAGGAAACCTGCACACGCCTGCGAAAAAACTCAAAGATTGTGTGTGAAGTCGACCAACCCGCACTAGGCCCGCGTGGTCGACTAAGGCCCGATCACCCTAATTCAGGGAAGGCTCGAGTCCCTCGGTGGGGACTTATATGAGCTGATATTATGATTATTGTTCTTTGATGCTTCTTTGTTCTCGGCTCGTATAAGATGCAAAATTTAGATTTGAAAGGATTACATAACTATTCCTATTGTAAGTACGAAAGGTCTATATTATGTACTTAATAAATAAATAAATACAATACAATACGATACGATAGGTACGATACAATACAAAACGGTGTAATGCAATGCAATACGAAATAAGTATCATAAGAATTTTTCGAATTCATGATGAAATATTATCATGTGATGATTAATAATAAGTACCTGGGCGACCGAGCTTTGCTCGGGGCATAGTACCCAGAGCCGTTTAAAACAATTCAAAATACGCTACCGATGATACATTAAACTTTGCGCGGTATATATCCAGTGCGAAAATCTCGGAAAATAGCGTTTTCCCAGAGATGAGACCTATCTAAATCGATTTTTTGCCCCCAAAAATCCCCATAAACTAATTTACAAGCAAATCTTTGAAGCCGTTTCCGAGATTCTATGTATATATATATATATACAGGGTCTTCGGCAGATGGTTGAAAATACGAAAATGGGGGA
Organism: Coleophora flavipennella; assembly: GCA_947284805.1. NCBI lineage: Eukaryota > Metazoa > Arthropoda > Insecta > Lepidoptera > Coleophoridae > Coleophora > Coleophora flavipennella. The sequence continues at coordinate 5,652,696 of OX369302.1, forward strand.
TAGGTGGGGTCACCTCCCACCTATTTTGAGAATTAAAAAAAATCTAGGACTTGTAATTTTTTTTACAGGATTTTTTTTCCTTATTTTAGAAATTTTGTCATTTTTATACCTTTGAACACATGTAACTTTTTGTTTTTTAAAGCTAGCTCCAAAATCTTTTTTTTAATAGACTTTTATAAGATTGTCGGCTCTAAAAAAATTATGTTTGTTTCAAGTTATTGCTAAAAACAAAAATGTGGGCCCCCGAACTTAAAAAAAAAGTTGAACAAAAATTTAAAACTCAACTTTGCGATGCATTTAAAAAAAAATAATGGGGCTGGAAGGCTTCTGATTTTTTTAAAACATCTCTAAAGCTTAGGCTTTTGAATGGTATGTAATTTGTTTCGGTATCTTTTTTGTAACCGGAGTTGTTAATTTTTTTTACTCAATTGGACCATGTTGACGAAATTCCACTAGTTACATGTTTTGTGAAATGTATCAAATGCAAAGTTGAAAATAATGTAAATACTTACTATTGGGACGGTTACAAAGAGCAGGTACGTTTTTTTACATTCTTGCACACACATAATGGCTATCTTTTGTCATTTATTGGCATATTGGAGTTAGCACTTCCATATGCCAATAAAATGTCCGCATATTCCGCATTGGTAAATTGAGCCATTTTAAACCACAACAAAGTCTTAACAAAACGTCTGATAATAACAAAAAGTGACAAACAACAAAAAAAACTTAACAAAATCACAAACACAGCAAAGTGAAATTAACGAAAACAAAAAAAAAACGTTAACGTTATTAACGTTTGGTTAAATATATCAATAACACATATCGAAAAATTGAATATCTCAATTCCGTCCGTGCGTGTGCGCGTCCGTCTGTCACGTTTGGCTCTGCAGGCTATATCTTTAAACCGATTGGGACCAAATTTAGAGTTTTAAATTATTTCATCGAGTGATTATCAAAACTTTTTTCGTACCGTCCAACCGAAGAGTAACTGTCATACAATAAAAACTTAAATTTTGGCGAGGGCCAAATGAACACGGGCCCTCTGCAGTCGGGGTGCGAGGTGTCGCCACTCTCCTACAGCTCGCCACAAGCCGCCATTGTGCGATTATTATTATTATATTATTTATTTCATCATCATAATATCAGCCGAAAGACGTCCACTATTTCCACGACGACCGTTTCTGCGCTGCCCGCATCCATTTATTCTAAGGTAACTTGGTACTATTTTTATTTTTTTTTATTAAAAATTTAAGTGCGTTTGGCTGCACGTCACCAGATAGGAAGTGCAGCCGAGGATGTAACACGCAAGCTCAAACAGCGCCTATTCACTCTCTTCTTGAAGATTCGTAAATTACACGAATCAGGGAATACAGACACCGGCAGAGAATTCCACTCCTTGGCCGTTCGCATGATGAAGGATGAAGCAAAACGCTTCGTGCGTAAAGGTGGAACTAAAGTACAGTCCCATCCCTACTAATATTATAAATGCGAAAGTAACTCTGTCTGTCTGTTACGCTTTCCCGCAAAAACTACTGAACGGATTTGGCTGAAATTTAGTAGGTAGACAGATTAGGACCTGGATTAAGACATAGGCTACTTTTTACCACGCTCGCGAGCCGCTTGCGGCTCGCGCACTGCGCACCCTCGAAAAGTCATAGAAACGTGGTCCACGCGGGTGAAGCCGCGGGAAACAGCTAGTAGATATATAAACACTTATAAAAATAACATAACATAGATACTATATTGAAAATACATTATAGGTAGCTATGTTACTTAACCTATTTTGTGATGCGTGGAGTGTGGACTGGCATGGTGACTCGGAACCGCCGAAACACGACGTCCTTCGGCCAGAAGTAGGCGCTGGCGATGTTCTCCAGCAGAGGCTTCGGCACGCGCACCATGTACGACATAAAGTGCACGTAGTGGCGCGACTCCAGCGGAAACACCCGCAAGCCGTAGCCGGACTTCTTTTTTATGCACAATTAATAAGCCCTTGGCATCATTTCACCTGATGGTAAGTGACTATGATGCCGGAGATGGAAATGGGCTTACCAATATTTCCCAACCCAATGGGGATCTGGCTATTTTGTCTAGTAAGCCGTAACACATCAATGCTGTTAAAACTGTTGTTTGGCGGCAAGACTTAGATAAGATGGTGGTAGCTTACGCTGGCGGGCTATGAAAATGCCCTACCACCAACCAAACCGAGTCTTAAAAAGTTGAACCCGCCGGGAATCAACCCGCAATCCTGGTATGAAGCGAATGGACTAACCATTACGCCAAGGAGGCGGTCAAAATTATTGTCAAAACCTAAACTATTTTAGGCCACATAGGTACTCACTCCAAAATCGCCTTCACATATTTAGATTCCTTCTCTTCCTGTGCTTTGAAAGATACTCCCATCATAGCTTCTGTAAGATTCAGACATATTAATGTTTTTGAAATGTTATTTTTTTTTTAAAGCGAGGTATTGATTGGAACAGTTGTCTCTGTCTTTTTCTTAAGGTGTAAAGAGTAAAGAAAATAACCACAATTTTTCAATGGTTTTTCGTTTCAATCAAAAACTACAATGAAAGTATAAAAAATAATAAAAACTCTGTATTATCATAACAAATATTGTAGTATATTTTTTTTTTATTTATACTTCAAAATATTAGTCATAACTAGAGTTGAAAGTAAAGGTGTAGAACTATCTTTGGGATTTTTTTCTATCGAGCCAAAACTAATAGTGTTTCTAATAGCTTTTGACTTTAAAAAACTTCATCAACAATAAGGATATTTGTTTTCAAAATTGGGTTTTCTATTGTTTAGGAGTAATTGACAACAAAAATAACGAAAATCTGTAATAAAAATGTGGTGACTTTTTTATCCACAATTTATAAGCCCTGTTTTTTTCAACCGACTTCCAAAAAGGTGGAGGTTTTAATTTGACTGTATGTTTTTTTTATGTGTGTTACCTCAGTACTTTTGACGGGTGAAACGATTTTTATGATTCTTTTTTATTTGAAAGCTAGTGCTTCCCGTGTGGTCCCATATAAATTTTATCAAAATCGGTGTAGAAAATTAACAAAAACCAAAAATAATATTATTTTTTTATTCACAATTGGTAAGCCCTTGGCGTCATCTCACCTGATGGTAAGTGACGATGATGGCGGAGATGGAAGCGGGTTTACCAATATTCCCCAATGCAATGGAGAACTGGCTATCTTATCTTCAAGCCGGAACCCATCAATATTGTCAACACTGATGTTTGGCGGCACGACTTAGATTAGATGGTGGTAGCTAGCCAGGAGACCTACCACCAACCAAAATGCAAAAATGCGCTAAGTTGTTACGATGGAAGTCAGTTTTTTAACGTGTTTGGTGTTTTCAATTATTTACCTGCCACATTGTCCAAAGCCGCTAGTGCCATGATGGGAAACAAGTCTATTGAAGTGCCATCTGCGATTTTTTCTAGCTGCTCGATTAATATTTTTGTATTACTATGAAATATTGGCAGAAAACTCTTTAATATATTGAAATGAAATGCTGGCGTAAGAAGTTTTCTGTGCATTTTCCATTTGTTGCCTAAAATTTAATTTTTTATTAGATAAATAATATTAGTGTGATTAAATATAGCATTGTAAGGCGACCCACACACCTACAATAATATTGCGCAATGTTGATGATTGCACAATATTATTGAACATATAGGGGTAGTATTGAAGATTGCGCAATGATTGAGTAAAAGATTGAGGAACTTTAAATTTTATTGCACAATATTTATTTATTGTGGCTTGTGTATGGCAATGGATTTTATTGTCTCAATTTAATTGTACCGTGTGGGTTGCGGAGCTCATCAATCATATTGTGCAATCATCAACATTGCGCAATATTATTGTAGGTGTGTGGGTCGCCACACATCATCAATGTTTAGTACCTGTAGATGTGAGTAGTCCAAAACCCAACCAAGGATGCAAGTGTCGATAAATATTGCTTTTGGTAAGTAAATCAGTACTTGTCACAACAGCCTGGAAATATACATAAAACTCACAAAAAATTAGGAATAAATAAAAAATTAAAAACCCAACTGCATAATAACTGAACCCCTCTTTTTGTGCAGTCGGATAAAAATGTATCCAATATATGTCACTCACGGGATCAAGACGAGTCTAACGACACCTCGCACTTCAAAATCCATCAAGCCGTTTAAGCTACAGAGCGTGTCAAAATTTCAAGATTTCAAAATGTTTATACAAAATAGGTGCATGTTAGAAACACTCTTTCTGGTGGTCATAAGATAGCGATTACATTACATAATATCAGATTGTGAAAAAAAATATAAACAATACAAATACAAATAATTTATTTAAAACAGTTATTTACAAAGTATGTGTACATATCGGTCCCAAACTAGGCACAGCCTGTATCTTGGGCACCAACAATAGATTAGACAACGTAGTTACTGCAAACAATCATCAGTTATAATAATGTTAATAAAATCATTGATATAAAACAAATAATTTCATTTGGACATGAAAAGTGAGACATGGTCGCTTACTAGGGCTCATAAGAAGGCTCAAGGTCACCCAAAGGGCAATGGAGTGTGCTATGTTCGGAGTTTCTCTACGTGATCGAATCGGTAACGAGGAGATTCGAAAGAGAATTAAGTAACCAACATAGTTCTCAGAATTGCTAAACTTAGTTGGCAGTGGGCGGGGCACATAGCTGCCACATTGTCCAAAGTTGTAATAGATGGCCGTTGGGGCAGTACAATTTTCGAATGGCGACCACGCACCGGAACACGTAGCGTAGGCAGGACTCCCACTCGGTGCACCGATGACCTGGTGAAGGTTGCGGGAAGCCACTGGATGCGGTCAGCGCAGAACTGGTCTTCGTGGAAATCCTTGGGGAGGGCCTATGTCTACCAGTGGCCGTCCGTTCGGCTGATATGATGTACATACATACATATTAAACTCTAAAAACATAACCCTCTTTCAGGTGCAGTCGGGTAATAAGAGGGGAATCTTCTCTAATATAATTTACTTATTATTGGGGTTGTCCGCGTGGATTTTGGATTTAATAACATAATAGCTCGTCGAGTCGAACCCTTTGGAAACACTAGTGTGTTCCAAGATGAATTGAAATAAATATAGTTTAAAAAAACTAAAAAACACGCTTTTAAAACACATAAAACTAAAATGTAAATAATAATTCTTAATATAAGCTGAAAACAATAATGAACAAAAATTCTAGTATTTTTTTTATTTTACTATTACTATTATTACTATTATTACTATTACTACTACTATTATTCTAGTATTATTGTGAAAAAGCGTGGGGTGAAAAAAACGAAAAATATAGCACAAAGCGCCCCACTCTTTTTTCACAATAATACTAGTATTTTTCGTTCATTATTGTTTCGAGCTTATATTCAGAATTATTTTTCACTTTTTAGTTTTATGTGATTTAAAAGCGTGTTTTTTAGTTTTTTTAAACTATATATTTATTTTTCAATTTTTAGTTTGATGTGCATTTAATCCTAGGATCAGGATAATGAGATAAACTTTTAAAATTATTTTATTGTTATTGATTCTTGATAAATGTACAATGTGTGAATTAAATCTGTTCGTTTAAAAAACTTACTTCTATGTATTTTGGATGTGAAATAACCAATTGTCGTTCAGACAAAATGTAGAATAGTGCAGCGCCATTGTGTTCAGAAGCCATTTTTCCCAAAGCTTTCAAAAATACTGAAAAAAAAAGATTACATTACCCAGGATCGTTTTAAAATCGACCTACATGTAGTACCAATAAGATTGAGTTTGTTATACCGGTAAACCTCAACTGTTCTCCCTTATACGCTGATATCAATGCCCTTGCAGAAGAACTTCTGGTCAGTGCGCCACCGGAACGGAACGGAACGGGAGGTATACTACTTCCGGTTCGAGTGAAAAATAAGCCTTTGTTATTTTAGGAGTAATAGAATAACTTATGATTATTATTATGATATTCAGTTGGATTTGTAAAAATCATACATTTTCCATAAAATATATTTCTATTACCAACTGCAAATAATACTTTGTTTTTTAAAAATAAACATATATTTCTTGAAAAGCCTACGGAACCCTATTTTGCGCGAGTCCGACTCGCACTTGGCCGTTTTTTCCTACATCTTGAAAAGTGTACCTATAAATTAATACTATCGAACCACTTACCTTCAAGATTTCCCATTAGCAAATGACAATTTCCAATGATCGGAAGTGGCACCGGCCCTGTGAAGGCGAGCGATCTTCGATCCTTCATCATGCTCATCCATGACCACAAAACAGTTAGAGCCAATATAAATATTAGCAGTAAAATAAAAAACATTTTTAAAATTGGACGCGCACGTCCGTAACATCTGACTTCCACGCTTGAACCTTGAACTGAGACTGAACGCCAGATAATAAGGTATCACAAAGGCACGCAAAGGTCTGTGATTAGGACAAGAAATAACTAATCACCAGTTGTTAGACGAGTGTGTTACATAAGCGCGCTCTTATGTAACCTCTTATTTAACCAGCTCTGGGACGTAATGGTTAGTCCATTCGCTTCACACCAGGAGGTCGCGAGTTCGATTCCCGGTGGGGTCAACTTGTAAGACTCGGTTTGGTTGGTGGTAGGGCATTTTCTAAGCCCGCCTGACTGGCTACCACCATCTTATCTAAGTCTTGCCGCCAAACATCAGTGTTAACAACATTGATGTATTGCGTTTGGGTATCTTGGTTCCATCTTCCATCTTCGGCATCTCGTCATCACCTGCTTGCTGCTCGTACAATGTAGAGTAAGGTGCAAACATAATTTCAAAATTATATCGCCATCGTCGTCACTTACCATCAGGTGAGATGATGCCAGTCATATCAGCTAATATATACGTTCCCATCTAGGGGCTCGAGCCTACCCTTAATTAATGCCTTAGTCGACCACGCGGGCCCAGTGCGGATTGGTCAACTTCACACACAACCGGAGCCGGGTCGTTCCTTTCCCTCTGATATGGTTGATGGGAGCGTTGGCTGACTCTCGCGTTATACTCGTGACCGGTAGCTGTCCATGTGAACTGGCCTACTCTTGTTAAATGCATTCAATGATTTTTATGTATAACTTTTCGTGTCATATTGTTTTCATGTTGTAATGACATAATCTGGTTTATATCAAGGATTTAATTTTGACGTTATTAACTAATTATTGTTTATTTCTTGATTGTTCACAAATGACGTTGTTATTATTATTTTATGACTATCCAGAAAGAGTGTAATTTGCACCTATTTTGAATAAAAAATATATTTAATAAAAACTTCGAGTTTCTCCGCAGGCGTGCGTAGGTTTCCTCACGATGTTTTGCTTCACCGTAAGAGCGTCAGATAAACGAGATGATGCCAAGGGCTTACCAATCGGGTATTTAAAAAAAACAAACGCAGTTTGGTTTGTATGTTAATCCATAACATTTCCACTGCTGGGGCGCGGATTTCTCTTCCCAAGCTCGGGAAGGTTACGCCATACTCCACACACGGGGGCCAATTTTGGGTTCCTGTGTGTTACGGTAAGGGCAAAGTATATAAGTTGTAACAAAATTAGCTGAAACTATTTTAACTACCCATGAAACTGAACAACTTTCCCCATGGAACCCATAGTCAAATCGCAAAAAAAAAGGTTCTCCCATACTAATTGAGTGGCATGTAGGACATAGACTAACTAGATTCCTTCCCGTAGAATAGCTGTTTGTAACCTCTCTCTTTTTAGTGTTCCGTACCCAAAGGGTAAAAAGGGGACCCTAGTAATAAGACTTCGCTGTCCGTCTTTCCCTCCGTGTTTCGTGAACCGTGATAGCTAGACAGTTTAAAATTTCACACATTGATGTATTTTTCTTGCCGCTATAACAACAAATACTGAAAATTAGAACATGTAAAAAATTAAGGGGGTCTCCACTCATACAAAAAAAACGTGTTTTTTTTTAACATGAAGAAACTAGCGCCATCTAGTATGATGGTACGGAACCCTATGTGTGCGGTTCTGACTCGCACTTATTTCTTTCACGTCGTCGCAATGAAGCGAAGGATTGACGTGATTTTTGACTACCAATATCATTAACGTGATAGTTGAGGGGTTGAGAAGGGACATAGACTACTAATTAGCATAGCCTGACATAGTTTCCAAGGGGGTTTTGAGAAAACCGCAGCGTTCACACCATGCACTCTCGAAGACAGTCATAAAAAATATGCCCATGCGGGCGAAGCCGAGGGCAAAAGCTAGTAGAAAAATTAAGTAAAATTTCTCTATTTCTTTACATTTTTATGTTTTGTTTTAACATTTAGGAACAAATTACACACGGTCATCTGGCCCTAAACTAGGATTCCCTTGAATAATGGGATCGAGAGACTGATATACAGGATGTAACATAAAGGAAGGTGCAGTGATACTATAAGGTGGGCTTGTACTCGTATGACTGACTCGGTGGCTCTGTGGTTAGTGCTCTTGACTACTGATCCGAGAGGTGGGGTTCGATCCCCACCCAGGGCAAACATTTCTGTGATGAGCAGATTTGTTTGCTCTGTGTCTGGGTGTTAAATATCTATCATCATATCAGCTCATATACCTCCCCACCGAGGGGCTCGAGCCTACCCTGAATCAGGGCGATAGGGCCTTAGACGACCACGCGGGCCCAGTGCGGGTTGGTCAACTTCACACACAACGTGCGAGTTTCTTCGCAGGCGTGTGCAGGTTTCCTCACGATGTTTTCCTTCATCGTAAGAGCGTCGGAAAAACGTACATATTATGAAATCTAAAGTCGAAATCACATTGGTACGTGGCAGGTTCGAACCACGACCTCCCGGACAGGAGGCGGCGGCCCTAGCCGTTACGCCACCGACGCTCAAATATTGTCAAATATCTATATATGTATGTATTTAAACGTATATAAGTATGTATATATCAGTTTTTGGTTCCCATAACACAGGGAATCCTACTTTGGGGCCAGATGACCAATGTGTGATTTGTAAAAAAAATAATAATAACTGAACATTTTTTGTTCTATAAGTACAACTTTGCTAAAATCGTGTTTTTTTGGATTTTTCATACAAACCTGGCCAATCAGCTGACTAATTTGTATGAACAATCCTTATAGATTAAAGTATCGCTGCACCTGATGCTACACCCTGTATATGTGTATTTGTAATATTCGTTTAATATATTCAAGTTTACATAATTAACACCCAGACACAAAGTACTTAAACAAACCTGTTTGTTTTGACGAATGTATGCCCTAGTTGGAGATCAACCCACGACCTTCGGCCTCGTGCCAGTAGCACCACCAATAGACCAACGCGTCAGTCAAATTTTGAGCATACTTATTTTTACCCGATTGCGTCAGAAGAAGGGTTATGTTTTTCGAGTATATGTTTATTATTATTATTATAACAGCTCATATACGTCCCCACCGAGGGGCTCGAGCCTACCCTGAATCAGGGCGATTAGGCCTTAGTCGACCACGCGGGCCCAGTGCGGGTTGGTCGACTTCACACACAACCTTCGAGTTTCTTCGCAGGCGTGTGCAGGTTTCCTCACGATGTTTTTCCTTCACCGCTAAAGCAATCGGTAAGTATATGTACGTAAGTTTTTAAAAACTCATTGGTACATTGGCCGTCCAGATTTGAACCTGGTACCTCTGGTTAGATGGACCGAGTCGTTACCGGTTGAGCCACCGACGCTTTCGAGTTCGACGTTCGAGTGTATGTATGTACCTATATTTATTACATTGACACGCTCTGTAGTCTAAACGGCTTGATGGATTTTGGAGTGCGAGGTTTAGTTTGATTCGTCTTAATCCCGTGAGCGACATAGGATACATTTTTACCCGACTGACAAAAAAAATTGGGGTTAAGTTTTTAAGCAGTAGGCTATTTAATTTTTAATTAAAATTCCTAATTAATGGATAAAATCAATGGATCGAGTAAACGGGACGATACCGCGAACTCCTCATGTGTAACTATTGGACTTAACCAGTACGCCACGAAGGCAGTTTAAATATGGGATTTGATGCAGGAGTACGATTCCGTCCCTTTTATTGTTGAGACGTTATTAGAGCCTTTCGTAAAAGATATCGGTCGCCGCTTGAGGGACCGCGGCTTAAACCCCGCCCGAGCCGTCTCATACTTGGTTCAACTGATTTCACTGGCCATACAGTGCGAAACACAGCCAGTGTGATAGGCACTCTTAAACCGGGTGCGGGCCGGATTGGATCGGGGGGGGGGGGGGGGGGGAGAAAAAGGGGGGGAACTTGATTTTATATTATTTTTTAATTAGATTTAGCTTATATTTAATTTAATTCATTTGTTTTTAACTTGACTTACTTTGTTTTACCTAATTTATTATTGAATGAATGTGATCTTTTTATATTTTTTGGATTGTTTGTTATATGTAATTTTTGAATTTTGTACCTTATGGATTTTTACCCACAACGGAACGGAGCAGGTATATGCGTTTAGGGTGAGAGATGTTTGTTTGTGTGTGTGTGCGTTTGTGCAAAGTAATGTTCCCATCTATCTTCTAAACTAATGATCCGATTTTGATGCGGTTTTCAATAACGGGTTTGTATTTGATTAGTTCATGTTCTTAGACAGGTGTCATGGCTGTAACTCACTAGGGGGCGCCACAATATTAGTGCAAAACAATGTTGCAATATAATTAAAACGAAATGTCCGATTACAATTCTGTTTTCAGCAATGTGTACGTGGTAGCTTAATACATGTTCCCAAATAATAAAAACTAGAGGGCGCTACAATATTAGTGCAAAATAATATTGCAATAATATTAAAACGAATTGTCCGATTTCAATGCGGTTTTCAGCAATGGGTTCGTAGTTGATTGGTGCATGGTCTAAGATAAGTCTTATGATACTAACTCACTAGGGGGCGCTGCTATATTAGTGTGAAACGATTATATTGCAATATTATTAAAATTAAAACGTATTGTCTGATTTCAATGCGGATTTCAGGAATGAGTTCGTGTGTGATTGGTGCATGCTCTCAGATGAGTGTTATAGAGGTAACTTATAACAATGTTTAATGTAATAGTCTGAGTAAAATTTCAAAATTATACCTAGACGGCGTATTTGTAATGGATTTTAGAGCCCTTACGAGCTTTCTTCTATTTTATCATCACTTTGCGATCGGCGTAATAAAATAAATCAAATTATAATGATGGGAAAATAATATTGAACAATATTATTCCACTTAAAAAAACTAACCTACACTATTTACAAAATTATAATTGAAAAGTAAAATAATGTTGTATCAAACTTATTAATGAAATTAGAATTCGTAAGTTATAAAAAAATAAGATCAATATGTACCTTCTCTTTATTTGGTCTCAATAAAGAAACAAAAGCACTCGGCGTCACTGGAAGCTAGGTCTCTCCAGGTCTGTAAATCGTATCCAATTCGCATTTAATTCGCATTCAAAGCGCATTCGAAAACACATTATAACAACATAAGCCCGAAGGCATCGACATTCATAGTGTTTTAGGGAGTTTTAGGCAGTATTAGTAAATGTTTCCGCCTTCACCGCGTGGAGGTACTCCCAGCTTATGTCATCATTGAATTCAGAGTTCAAACACAAATATTATAGTCTCAAGAGCATTGACACCAATTCTGAACAAAAACCAACAGAAAGCAACCTGTATAATATTTAATAAGGAACTTAATATTATGTGGTAGGATGAATCACACTTATTGTTTTGCGAGATCTTACCTACACATTATATAGATTATAATTCGTATATGCTCTCTAAAAAGTCTGAAATAAAATTAAGCAAAATTAAAAATTTTGAAAAACCCACGACGGTAAAAATCACATTGAAAAAGAATAAAATAACTCAAAACCCCCGACTTAACCCAATTATTATGTAACGAAATATTATAAAAGACGTAAAAATACTTTCTAAAAAAGAGTTGATATCTCGAGAAATCGGTAATAGATATACTTAAGTACCTAAACAATGAATATCGATGTTTACAGTTTTTTCCTAATGTGTCTGTTTCTCGAAGATATACTTAGATGTAGCGATAATAATTTTACCATAATACATAACCGAGGAATATCCGTCGGGGGCTGCCTTTCCTATATGTACTTTCCTATATTTTGAGCCTTTGTTGTTCTCAATCGCCTCTTTAATACAATTTGTATTATACTGGCGCAAATCGCGAGTTAGAGACTTATAGATCTGCTTGTTTAGTTGCCGATACTGAGTAGCGTCTTCAGAGGACTGCAAAACCAATCTGCGTCTTTCTTGCATGAGATTACTGGTGAAGTCCGAGATTTTTTTGGTTCTGTTTGAACGGCGAGTATTAAAAATCTTAGACCCGACCGTTTGGACAATTTCCACGAACCTGTCGTTATACTCGTTCACATTCTCGCAGTCTCCTAGGCATTCGAAGCGATTGTGCAACTCGAGCTGAAAGCTCTCGGGGTTTTGGAGCTGAATGGGCGCTGGTCGGAGTGTGGACTTCATCAGTCGACATCTTTCCAGCTTGGTCTTTAGATTCAATGTGCCTCTTACCATTCGGTGATCGCTTCCTGTTTTTACTGAGTTGATCACAGAGACATCATTGAATATTTGCCTTCTCGTCGACAAGATGAAGTCAATCTCGTTCTTCGTTACGCCATTGGGATGCAACCATGTCCACTTTCACTGTTTAGACTTTTTGAAGAAAGAGTTCATCATAAAGAGGCCCTCCCTCTCCATAAAATCGGCTAGCATCTGGCCACGTGCATTTCTCTCTCCATATCCAAATTGCCCCACTCTCAGCTCACCATCACTTCGTTTGCCCAGTTTCGCGTTAAAGTCCCCCATAACAATGGTGTATTGGGTCCGGGAGCTATTATGTAAAGCTCTAGAGATATCCTCATATGGGATCTCCACTTCGTGGTCGGAATGTTGCGCGGTCGGTGCATATACTTGAATAATCTTCAGCGAATACCGTTTAGTAATTTGGAGAATAAGGTATGCTACCCTCGTCGAAACACTCTCGATCCGGACCACATTGTTAATGAGGGACTTGTGGACTAGAAACCCTCGGACAGTTGGTCGCCCTCCCAGAAATAGAGCAGGTTTCCGATTTAAGGATTATGGTGTCCTCCCCCTCTCTTCAGACTTTACACAATCCTACGATGTCCCATCCTCGAGCTCTGTCAGCTTTACGTCGGTTCGCAGTGTGCGCGTGTTGTAGGTTGCCAGGGCCAGAGGTCTTTTGTTTTGGTAGCTTGGCATCTGCCGGGGATTCTTCGCACCCCATGCCCCGCCGTTACCTTGACCGCTACCGGAGCCAGGAATAGCGGGGCCGCTGGGGACTAGGGGCCGTTTTTTATTTATTTGTGTTGATCATTGGGGGGTTGTTGCCGTAATCGCCACGCTTGGCAGGCGGGTTGGCGATCGCAGTGTTATTGCAGATTGAATGCAAGTCACGGAAGACGCTGCGCCCATCCTCCTGTTTGAGTCCCTTAGTCGGCTCTTACGACACCTATTGGAAGAAATAGGACGGCCCTATTCTAAGCCGGGAGCCATACGGCCTTAATACCTTACAATAAAATAAATACATAGTTGATTATTCACGTACAAAATAATACAATAATATTAGGCACCTACTTAGATTGAAACTCAAAAGTAATTTATTGTACATTTTGTGTTAGGCAGAAAAAAATAAGACTCACTGTAAGTTTTTTTTCTACCCAACACAATATTATTGGCTCAAAGCGTCGTCGGTGGCTCAACCGGTAACGTAACGACTAGGTCCTCCTAACCAGAGGTCCCAGGTTCAAATCCGGACGGCCAATGTACCAATCAGTTTTTCGAAACTTACGTACATAATATACTTACCGATTGCTTTAACGGTGAAGGAAAACATCGTGAAGAAACCTGCACATCTGATTCCAGAAGTGTATGTAGGTCGCGTTGTACACGTCCGTAGGTGTTAATCTAAATGCGCTACACGTGACCGCGGGTGATGCTAAGTGCAACACCAGGCAACCGCCGTCTTTGCCTTGGATAGCACAGTTAATTTTGCCACGGGATAAGAAAGAAAGAAAGAATTCTTGTTTCTTTTTAATACTTACCAAGATCAATTTGCCGCTTCCCGCTGCCTCCTATTATATGGACCAGCCACACGATCCAGTCGTCTATTTGTAAGTCGGGGAGAGTTCGTTACTTAATTAGCTAGTAGTTAATCAGCGCCTAGAGGCAAACAGATTGTACTGCGAATGAATAATTCTCCTGCAGTCCACCAAGAGTGGTATTTGCATTCAGCGCCTTCAGAAATGAAAGGAATGACGAATGTCACTGCAACGAATTGATACTACTCGATGCTATGTTGTGTCGATGTATCAAATATTTAATCCGCCAAAACACATCGAACAACGACAGAATCAATATTATCATCATCATATCAGCCGAAAGACGGTCACTGCTGGACGAAGGCCTCCCCACAACGACCGGTCCATCGCCGCCCGCATCCAGCGGCTTCTCGCGACCTTGAACAGGTCTTCGGTCCTCCGACTGGGGGCCTGTTTCCTTTAAGTCTTCCGATGTGCGGTCGCCACTCGATATCTTTGCTACTTCAACGGTCATCTGTTCTAAGAGCTTTGTGCCCTGCCCACTGTCACTTAAGTTTAGTTTACATAGTTACAAGTGAAGCTAATAAAAGCGTGTTAAAAAAGTTTGCAAATTTAAAAAAAAATGCAACATGCGATCATGCACCTCCTATTCAAAAATTAACTATTAATCATCAAATATTCTTCTAATTAAAATTGTAAAAAAAATTCTCGCTTCGCTTTAGTTTTACTTTTAGTTTTAGTTTCTTCTAGTTTTAGTATCAGTTTTAGTTTTAGTTGTTTAGTTTTCGTTTTCGTTTCAGTTTTAGTTTTAGTTTGTTTTAGGTTTAGTTTTAGTTTTAGTTCTGTTTTAGTTTCAGTTTCAGTGTTAGAGATTGTGCTAGTTCTAGTGCTAGTTCTAGTTCTAGTGCCAGTTCTAGTGACAGTTCTAGTGCTAGTTCTAGTGCTAGTTTTAGTGGTCCTTCTAGGTTCAGTTTTAGTGTTTTTTTGTGCTAATTCTAATGCTAGTTCTAGTGCTAGTTCTAGTGTTAGTCCTAGTGCTAGTTCTAGTGCTAGTTCTAAAGCTAGTTCTAGTGCTATTTCTAGTGCTAGTTCTAGTGCTATTTCTAGTGCTAGTTCTAATGCTAGTTCTAGAGCTAGTTCTAGTTCTAGTGCTAGTTCTTGTGCTAGTTCTAGTGCTAGTTCAAGTGCTAGTTCTAGTGCTAGTTCTAGTGCTAGTTCTAGTTCTAGTGCTAGTTCTAGTGCTAGTGCTAGTGCTAGTGCTCGTTCTAGTGCTAGTTCTAGCGCTAATTCTAGTTCTAGTTCTAGTGCTAGTTTTAGTGATAGTTCTAATCCTAGTTCTGTTGCTAGTTCTAGTGCTAGTGTTAGTGATAGATTTTGTTTTAGTTTTTTTTTTAGTTTTAATTTTAGTTTTAGTTTCAGTTTTAGTTTCAGTTTTAGTTTTAGTTTTAGTTTTTTTAAGTTAGTGCTTTTTGTGCAAGTTTTAGTGATAGTTTTAGTGGTAGTTCTAGTTCTAATCCCGCGCCCTGCCTGCACTGAACGTTTCTTTATTTCTCTATTTAAGCTAAAAATGGTATTTACAATAAACAATATAAAATCTATGCCTGGCTAAAATTACTGTCTTAGTCTAAATATTAAATCTGTTGTACCTAACAGTTAATTTAGATAGCTAAGGGAGTTCGCGCCCAAATATAGCGCCGTGGCGTCCCCTAGCCGCGGATGCGGGCCGCTCGTTGAGGTCCCGTTATAGGGGTATGGAGGGGTATGGCGAGAGCTTGCTCACGCTTAGCTTTCTACTTAACCGTTAGGTTTGGGCAATAAAGACTTCTATACAAAACGAGGAATTCTTTGTTGGGAAATGATGGTTAAACTGTGGAATCTTAAATTACAGTTAGTTGTGAGTCTCTAGTGTCCCTACTTATTTTTAATTATTATCTAGATTACGTTAACGTAAATTTGGATATTTATGGTACTGCATTACTTATCGACACATTAATTAACTGTTCATAATTGTCACTAACATCACGGCACACAAATTAATCGTCTCGTACATAATTGTTCTTTAAAGATTAGATCACACTTCACATCATTGTATCAGCTCATATACGTCCCCACCGAGGGGCTCGAGCCCCTAACGAACCTAACCATCAACTCCATCTTGACCTTCATATTGTCTAAAATTTTATTTCATAACAGATCTATCTATTTAAGAACGAAACTATTTAATTTTAATAAAGAAGAGGGTATAACGGATAACGAAGCGTTTTGCTTCTTCATTCATTAAGCGAACGTCCAAGGAGTGGAATTCCCTGCCGGCGCGGCGCCTGTATTCCACGAATCGTGTAATTTAGGAATCTTCAAGACGAGAGTGAATATGCTCTCTTTGAGCTTGCTTATTACATCCTCGGCTGCAACGGCACTTACCATTAGGTGAGGTGACCGTGAAGCCAAACGCACTCAAATTAAAAAAAATATACTTGGTGACCAAAAATATAATTTCCAAAAAAAATTTAAAGAAAATTACAGGTGTCCAACTCTTCGTTCCAATTTCACGTTCACACCATTCTGGGATCGCAGTATAAGATCTACAACCGGAATTGGATCCATTCCAGATGGTAAAATATGGAAATTTCTTACTATTGCTGATATCATTACTTTTAACTCCATTACGGCAAATTTTTGACCTGTAATATTTAAAAAAACTTATTGTTTATCAACCTATCATGATCATCATCACATCGGCTAAAGGACGTTCACTATTGGACACAAGTCTTCCCTAAGTTGGGGGTGGGGATTTCGCCGAAATCGCCACGCTTAGCCAGGAGGGTTGGCGATCAAAGTGTGCAGTGTGGTGGCAATATGGACGATGCTGTCCATGCGCAGGACCGGTCGTCGTGGAAATCCTCGGGGGAGGCGTTTGTCCAGCAGTGGACGTTTTTCGGCTGATATGGTGGTGGTTGTAGTTACAATGGTTGGTAAAACGTCCACTGCTGGAAAAAGGCCTCACCAAGGATTTCCACGACGACTGGTCCTGCGCTGCCCGCATCCAGCGGTCTCCCGCGACATTCACGAAGTCGTCGGTCCACCGTGTGGGGGGTCTGCCTACGCTAAGTCTTCCGGTGCGCGATTGCTACTCGAGAGCCTCACCGGCCATCTGTGTGTTTTTATTTAGAACGTAATTTGATCAAGTGTTCTAAGTTAGGATTCAAGGTTTGTTCAGCCGTGCATGGAAACGGTCAAATGCCCGCCGAAACGGTAAGCTCTTCACTTGGTTTCCCAAAATCCTCAATAAAATATCAAAATGGCTGAAGACAAAATGGCCGCCGAAAATGAAGTTGCTCCAATTGCAATGTGGCTTAAATTTTACTGTTTCTAAATATCAAACTGGCGAAAGACAAAATGGCCGCCGAAAATGAAGTTGCTCCAATTGCAACGTGGCTTAAATTTTTCTGTTTTAAATATCAAACTGGCGAAAGACAAAATGGCCGCCAAAAGTGAATTTGGCCACACCCTGGACACTTCATACAACGGCAACGGGCCAGAAATGACAATGACAAAAAAGGAATGACGGAACAAACAAAATGGCGGCGAAATCCTATACGTTCGACAACCAAACTGTAACCAATCTGTATCAATCTGGGTGACGAGGGGGTGAGGTCGCAATCTAGAGAGCGGCAGGGAGTGTCCATACTGTATGTTAGTACTAAGTATTACTAATATATTATACTTTGATTTGGCTTAAATTTTGCTGTTTTCTTTTTTTAATTTCACTAATTAAATGTTTTTTTAAATCTCGTTTGGCATGAACTATCGGCATTTAGATTGTAGGTAGAAGTATTAAGTAATACATAGTAGTGATAAGTCTTACCAATACAATTTCTAGGGCCTGCACTGAACGCGAGCCAGTCAAATGGACCTCTGGTGTTCTTTTCAAATCTTTCAGGTCTAAATTCCAGCGGGTCTTCAAATAGTTCTGGATTACGATGTAAATTAAATATGTCCAACATGATGGAAGTGTTCTTTGGTATGCGAACACCTGCCAATTCTGCAAAAGCAATAATGCAATAAGGAGATAAAATTAGTTTTTAAACAAGTTAGTATTATATTCAGTGACATATTTGCGGCCTTGTCGTCACGCCTTCCGACTCGCGTCTAAGCCAGCACAATAAAAAAGACCGGCTAAGTGCGAGTCGAACTCGCGCAAAGTAGAGTCATGAAGTCTTTTAAAAAACAAGTGTTTATTTAAAAAAAAATCGAGCGAGACCTACAGTACTCGCATATGATGTGTAACATGTGACAAAATACTTTATAAAAGGACGGCAAAGATACGGCAGACTAGGCTGTATGGTCATAGATACCTTTGCCTTTTCCGCGCTTTTAAAGCCTGAAAAAAGGACGGTAAAGATACGGCAGACTAGGCTGTATGGTCATAGATACCTTTGCCTTTTCCGCGCTTTTAAAGCCTGAAAAAACACGATTTCCTGTTACACATTTCCGTCCCATGTTACACATTTCCGTCCCATTTCACGAAATCACTCCCACAAATTGCAGGAAAGCGAGAGCAAAGATGTTACACATCAAAAACAAAATTATATTTACAGTTGGTAATAAAACATTTTGTATGGAAAATCTATGAACTTTTGAGAAACACAACTGCACACCTTAAGTTGGTCGACTATTACTCCTAAATTAAGTAAGCCTGCTTAGCCACTGCAAGAAGGAAAAGTGGAGTAAACTGGTGACAGTATGGTACCAAAGAGGTAGCACTAGGAGCCGAGGTCGTGAGGCTATAACATAGGACGATGACCTTAAAATGACCTTAGGACCACTTTGGATGAGAGTAGCGGCAGACAAAAAACAATGGAAAGATTTGGAGGAGCCCTTTGTCGTAAGGCAAACCGAACTACGATATATCTTATAATACAAGTACAGTTTTTAGTCTTTAAAATGTTTAAATTTCTCATTTTAATTAGTTTTATATAGTTTTATTTTTAACTTTAAAAATTCCATGTAAGACACAAATGTAAAAATTGCAAATATTTCGGAAATAAAGGCTTTATTATTACTTAGCGGTGATAGGTTACCTTTTAAATTGATTATATGTCCTATTATTTATAATGTTTTTCAGATGTCCTGAAATATCGGTTTAGCTTGTGGGGGGGAGGGAGTGGGAGACACTTTGACTCGAACAAAAATTATCACTTTAAAGCTTAAGATTTCGCAAACCGATCACATTACATGTAGGGGGTACTATAAAAAAATATTTTTTCAAGATTTTCTTGTACCCCTTTGTCGGCGTATTTATATGTATCATCATCACATCACAATATCAGCTCATATACGTCCCCACCGAAGGGCTCGAGCCTACCCGGAATAAGGGCGATCGGGCCTAATTTTAAAAACCGACTTCAGTTGCAACAACCAAGTACAATTTTTTAACTTATTTGTTTATGTTAATTTTCTAGGATAGCACTCAGAGTATAACTTAGATGAATATAAAAAAAGATTTTTTTTTAAATCGCTTCACAATTTACGGAGAAATTGGTGGACAAATATAAAAAATATATACAGTCGATCATAGAACTTCCTCCTTTTTTGAAGTCGGTTTAAAAAACAAATTGTGCTCACCAGTATCGCGTTCGGTCACTCTGCCAATGATAGGTACGGAGGGATACATGCGAAGGGATTCCTTGATGACGAGCTCCAAGTATTTCATTTTAGATAAATCGCTACAAAAATAAAAGTAAACAGGGAAATGTTAAGAGCGCACATTCACAAAATAGTTCCCCATACAAACTTAAAATTTCTAACTCCTTGAAATAGATGGGCCGATTCTAATTAAAAAGCTAGTCACAAAATCCTAGTCTGTGGATAGATTACATTTTCCAAATATTTACTAAAGTAAATTAAATAATACTAAATAAATTTCAAAAAAAAAAAGATTAGCGAGTTTCTCATAAATGTTAACCGATTTGAACCAATTTTTGATAGGTTGTCAGTCAGAACAAAAGCCTCGGCCTATACGACTTTTTTTTATAAAGTTAATAAGTTTAATTTTATTGTTCAAGTGTTATGTTTATTTATAATCAGTTATTTAAAAAAAACGAAACGTATAAGCCTAGCAGCTGTTGTTCTGACTGACAACTTATCAAAAATTGGTCCAAATCGGTTAACATTTGAGAGGTGAAAATCGTTAACGCCGTTCGTATGAAAAGTCGCAGCTTCACAATCCTCTTAATAACAATAATGTTATTAATTAAAAACCATTGGTGGCATTATAAATTAATTGTGTGCGTAATATGGAAGTTTGAACACCAGCGGGTTTGCTGAAGTGGATTCTAGTTACTGTTGATTACGCGACTAACCAGTAACTACTCTCGTAACCAACAGTTTTAACCGCCTCCGAGGCGTAATGGTTAGTCCATTCGCTTCACACCAGTGGGTCGCGGGTTCGATTCCCTGCGGGTTTGTAAGTTTGTAAGACTCGGTTTGGTTGATGGTAGGGCATTTTCATAGCCCGCCTGGCAAGCTACCACCATCTTATCTCAACCTTGCCGCCAAAACATCAGTGTTAACAGCATTGATGTGTTCCGGCTTTAGGGATAAGATAGCCAGATCCCCATTTAGTTGGGGAATCTTGGTAAGCCCATTTCCATCTTCTGCATCATCTTCACTTACCATAAGATGAACCTCTCCTGGCGGAGATATCTCCTAATTGCTCTCTCGCCATGTAGGAACACACCGTTCCTTCCTACACTTCCGAGTATCAAAATATGTCATAAATGGCCGTATCTTTTTACTGTTTTCACTTGAAAAATTGATTTTTTTATAATTTCAAAGGATCGTAGACCTAAGTTAACTACCTATAACGTATCCACTGCTGGGGCACGGGGCACGGGTCTTTTCCCGAGATCGAGAAGGTGAGGCCACACTCCACACACGGGGGCAAGTTCGGTTTGGTGCACGTTGTAAGGCTAGTTGCGAACCCCACTGTCAGTATCTCAAGCCGCCTATAAGGCATATCTGACACGGCTTAACCACACCCCGGACACTGCATACAACGGTCGTAAAATGACATTTCTAAAAACAAATGACGAAGTAAACATAATGACGGCGAAATCCTATACGTTCGAGAACCAAACTATAACCGCATACAACGGTCGTGAAGTGACATTTCTAAAAACAAATGACGGCATACGTTCGAGAACCAAACTATAACCAATCTGGTGACGAGGGGGTGAGGTCGGAAACTATAGAGCGGCAGGGAGTTTCCATACTAATATAATATACTTTAGCTTAACGCTGCCACCTAGTGATAGTAACCGCCACTAACGGCTGAACGTACCTTGCGAACACGGAAACTTTAGGGAAAAATGCCACTAACAGTCAAACCCATCTAGGTAAATACCGTGCTTCAGGTCACTTAATCTACCTACATGATCAACCCAAACACGCAAATCACACAGAGCTAAGGTCGCTTCAGTACAGATTTACGGGTTTTGATAGAAAGACAGGCAGACAGACAGACGGAGAATGATCCTATAAGGGCCCTTTTTAGGGTTTCGTACACCCAAAGGGTGACCAACGGTACTCTATTACAACACCTCCGCTGTACGTCCCTCTGTCCGTCTATCTATCTATCTAGGTGCTTAGTTGAAATTTTCACCGTGTATTTCTGTAATAAAAATAAAAATTCAAAAATTCAAGAAACGTATTGAAACTAGCGATATCTACTACGATGGTACGGAACCCTTCATGTGCGACTATCTGACTCACACTCGGACGGTTTCTTCACACCCCCCCGCACAAAGCTTAGAAATTGTAAACTTCCTGCCCCTCTCCCCCTCCCCAGGGCGGGGTAGCTCCGATGAAAGCTCAGAAGTTGTAAAACTAAAGCTACCAAAAGGTGGAGTTTAGTGGGTAGATTAGCTGTGAGTCCCACATAACCAGTGCAGCCGGCTGGACTGGTATGCATGAACATTCTCCAGCCTCCCTCCCCCGAGTCCTCCGGAGAGTTGCCTTGCTTGGGTGCAAAAACAAATCGGCCGGTTTTTATTTCCTTCTGAGGCATGGAAGCCTAAAAAACGTTAAAATAACAACACATTTAATAAAAAAAAAACCAATCGCATAAAAACGTAACCCCTTTTTTGACCAGTTAGGTAAAATTGTATCCTATGTCTCTTACAGGATCAAGACGAATCTAACATCACCTCGCACGCCAAAATTAAAAACATATATATTAACTTCTCGTGTCATATTGTTTTCATGTTCTAATGACATTTTTTTTTATATCACGGATTGTATTTTGACGTAATTAACTAATGATTGTTTATTTCTTGAATTTTTACAAATGATATTATGTAATCACTATTTTATGACCATCAGAAAGAGTGTAATTTGCACCTATTCTTTATGTATATGTCGAGGGGGAGGGTGAAGGTTAGGTTATGGATGGCCTCGTGGTTCACTCCTTAACTATTTCGGTTGTAGGTGTCGAAATAACAATGCAGCTATATCACAGAGGTCCTTCTTCAATAGTCTTGATCATTTGGTAATCGAAATTGTACAGGATGCCTTGGATAACAATGGATGCAAACGCGGTGATCACAGCGATGGCGTGACACGTCCATTTTTCTCACAGATCACCACTGCATGTGTTCTGCTCGACGCTCCGTCAAAAAGTGTCTGCTCCGAGACTGACGTCCAGCTAATCTGGCTTCTCCACAGATCTCATAAATTCTCAACTCAGTGTGGCAGCACAAACAGCCTTCCGTTAATACATCATCTTTGCTACCACAAACGATCGTCTCACGAGTACAAGCGATCGTCACGCCACCACCGGTTTCACCCAGGTACTAATACCTGACGTTTGATCCAAACAAAGTGTAACTATGTAAACTTATCTCGAGCTGGTATTGGTCGCGTTTTCAATGACCCTCCGACACGGCCATCCTGCGAGTCACACGTCCTCGGGTGACTAACCTGAAAAAGAAAAGGGTAGCCAGTAGATTCCATTTCGTTCGGCCAATCCTGACCTTCATTAGGAAGGTTCACAGCTCAAGGAATAAAAGCAACGCTAATAATGTGAAGCTTTAATTCGAGACTACAATCATGGTGACAACACATTTTAACAGCCTCAAAAAACCAAAATAATTTCACTCTCGTAAACTAAATGAACCTCAGCATTAGCATCGTAACTCAAACAATCTCAAATCAGTTTAGGTCTCCAAGGTAAATCACAGCTGCAAGGCTTGAAACCTTACAACCATTTACAACCTTTAGGGGCACATAGAACGGAACATAATCATCATCGCAAATCACAAGCGACGGAACACCGGAACTAAACATCACCACATCCGGGTGGCGGGACACCACAAAGAATCATCATCACTAACGCCAAGCGACGGAATACCAATCAGTCATCATCACCAGTCCAGGTGACGGAACACCATCACCACCAATCTAGGCAGTGGAACACCATCATCACCAGTCCAGGCAATGGAACACCATCATCACCAATACAGGCAATGGAACACCATCATCACCAATACAGGCGACGGAATACCATCATCACCAATCTAGGCAATGGAACACCATCATCACCAATACAGGCAATGGAACACCATCATCACCAATACAGGCGACGGAATACCATCATCGCCAGTACAGGCGACGGAATACCATCAACAGTTTTAGCCGGCAAACGGGATACTTCTTTTTTACAAAAACACGAATGTACCTGCTACACATCATGACAGAACGAGTCTGACAAAACAAGCAGCAGCCAATTCATGCAAACATATAGCGCCATTCAGCACTCTTCATTTACCGCTGAAACATGTTGGAATACTTCAGTACTACACACAAAAATAAACGATAAAGAAAAAATTACAACTGTACACAATTGATTGAGTTACGATCTGTCAATACAATTAACATTGAAAGGTAGACGCCTCTGCACCAGATTCATCGTCAACATCCGGAGGCAAATAACCTTTGGACATACTACGTAAACGGTCATGGGCATACTTGTAACTTCGTCTCAAATTCAAAGCTTGTAATTTGTATCTGTCACCTTCTAAGACCTCTACGACCCTGAACGGCCCTCGGTATTTGGGATCTAACTTGGTTTGGTTACGCTCCTTATTTTGTATCACCACAACAGTCACCCATCTTGGCAACTCTGGGCCACCTCCATCCGGTGCCCAAACAAACAACAGTCACCCAACCTGGCGACTCTCAGACAACCTCTCAGGTGTCCGCCCAAAAACACAGTCACCCTACCTGGCGACTCTTGGACCACCTCCCTCCGGTGTCCAACCACACTATCGCTTCCATGCGGCGATCTCAAACATCACCTCTTTCTGGTCATTGCCAACATCACCTCCCCGGTGATACGCCTGCGAGCCAAACGCACGCCACACACAGTTGTGGCCGCACAGCAACGAGAAAATAACTCGGTGTTTTACGCCTACGTCTACGAATGGCTGAGGCTATTGGCATCCAGTTGCGAAAAAATGTTTACGTCTAAGGTTCAAAATACAAACTAGTGAACGTTAAAATCACGGTCAAGTACAAAAGTCCTTACTCTGCACTAGTAGATGGTCGAGGTTCAGTCTCTCCATCATCAATTCTGTCCAAGTCAAATATACTGTCACTATCGGGCATTTAACGTAGTCTGTCCTCAATAACTGACGGTATTTGATATCTAAAGTGGTAGGTAACGCTTCTCCATTTGTAACAACACAAAGTTAGGTAACTTGTGAAACTAAGCTTTTGTCTAGAAATCAGCCAGTGGCGCTGCCTCAGAGCAATACACCACCCATCTCTTCCCAAGGGCTCCACTAGAAGTGACTAAGTGACCAAAAAAAAACTGAGGATGAGCAGCACCGTCCATCACGCCTATACTGTACCGCCAAACTAACCGCCAAGTGTAGCGTTTATTTTTTTTTACAATTGGTAAAACCGCTCCAACATGGGGGAGGCCCATGTCTATTATCACATCAGCAGCAAGCTGATTAACAACTCCTGTAATAGGATGCGTTACTCTCCGTATTATCACTAGTATGTTGTCGTGCTTCACTTAGATAAAATTACAGCCTGTGTGTGTAATCGACAAACATGACATTTAGAGGTTAGGCTACTTTACTCGTACCTAGAAGCAACTCCAGGAGGCTGTACCTCGTAACTCGGTTAACCCAACAGTTTGGTTGCTGCCAAATGATCATCATGGAAGGACTTGTAACATTGAAATCTCATTACTATACTCTAAGGAAGTGAGCATATTTTAAAGGACACTTAACTAAGAGTACCAACGTTTAAACGTACTAAGATTCACCTGACCGTTGCCACGCGCCTAAAGCGTTTATGAACGTAAGTTCAAATACAAGGGGGCATTACGTAGATTGAATGACACGTGGACGTATTTGAACAGAGGTTAAAAAATCAGTCATTTCGATTTAATAGGTAAAGAATGCACCTGATGTAACCACTAGCTATGCCTGACGTGGTGAAATAGTGACCACATATGAAGTCAATCGATGTGCTAATCTATCAGAGGAAACAATTTCCGTTCAGGCATGTTGTCATTTTTTTTTTTTTTTTTTTTTTCACGGTTATCAACACTTGCGTTCCATGCTAACCTTTTTCTTTACCAGCATGATAAGGCCGTCAAAAAGGGAAAGCTTCGGGGCTTACGACATTCGCAGCCTCCAGCCCATGAATCCTGTATCATCATCACATCAGCCGTAATACGTCCATCACTGCACTCCGCATACTACCCTGTTATTATTCTTTTTTTTTTTTACAATTGGTAAACAAAATATTTTATTGGGGTCCCCGAAACTCATATACCTACATAGGGTCTATACGATAGCGGGGCATTAAGGATGCCCTCGACAAATTCATCACGAAAGCTACTAAAAATAGGCAACAACTTTGGCCTATGCTCAATGACAATATCAGTCCCAATACTACGAAATCTAATAAGGCTTTTTCACTCCATGTAAAGATGTCAGTCTCAATATTATGAAAGCTTAAAGGGGTTTCAATACTTTCAATTCTGGTTTAAGTTTGTTTAACCCTAACTCTAGTTAGCTAAATGAATCGTCATATTTACAATGAGTCCTCGTTCAAAATCTTCCGTTCAATCACGACGTTGTGTCACAAGTAAAAATCCGAAAGCATGTGAAAGAGTACTTTCCACTAGGCATCATTTTAGCTGCTAATGCAATCACTACTAGAAGGGTAAGGGACTACTCTATTCGCATCCTTACCGACAGTAAAGCTGTTTTGTTATTGACAGACTCGTTTAAGAATACCGTCAATCATAGATTTAAAATATCTGAATCGATCATAATATCGTTCGTACTCGTCTGGCATAACAAGATATGACCATTCTGAACAATGCCCGTCAATATTACCCTCACTCGATATTTGTTCTGTACAGTAAACTTAAGAGTTGCCTACAAAAGTCAATAGTGCGTTAGTATTGAACACACTCCCGAAAGTCTATACACGAAACTTTCTTTAACGAGTGAACACTCAGTACCACCACAGATTAGGTAATAGTACTAGTACCACGTACGTACTACTTCCACTATCAAAACAAAAGGGGTACGACTCACCGGATTTTCGTAGCTCCGCGTACATCACGCACTTCGCTGAAGCTGCACGCGCCGCTTGCGTGGATCTCCGCTGCTGCCAGCACAGCCCACGCTGTCACCTCATTCCAATGGTCGTTCCGTAAGGGAGATATCGACAGTTGAGCGCCGTGCACGTGGATTAGCTTCCGGTATATTCCGGTTGAATGCTGGCAATATGATTGCAGCAGATGTAGTCGATGGTGCTTGCATAACCTCAATCAATCGCAGCATGTTCTGGTTCTGTAGCACGAAGAATTGTTGCCAGTGGTTTTTATTTCGCTGCTCCATCATCAATTTTCACATTTTCCCGTCGTTGTCCACTTGTTGCGAGCGCAGGGAACTATCCAACTTCTGATGTCGAGGGGGAGGGTGAAGGTTAGGTTATGGATGGCCTCGTGGTTCACTCCTTAACTATTTCGGTTGTAGGTGTCGAAATAACAATGCAGCTATATCACAGAGGTCCTTCTTCAATAGTCTTGATCATTTGGTAATCGAAATTGTACAGGATGCCTTGGATAACAATGGATGCAAACGCGGTGATCACAGCGATGGCGTGACACGTCCATTTTTCTCACAGATCACCACTGCATGTGTTCTGCTCGACGCTCCGTCAAAAAGTGTCTGCTCCGAGACTGACGTCCAGCTAATCTGGCTTCTCCACAGATCTCATAAATTCTCAACTCAGTGTGGCAGCACAAACAGCCTTCCGTTAATACATCATCTTTGCTACCACAAACGATCGTCTCACGAGTACAAGCGATCGTCACGCCACCACCGGTTTCACCCAGGTACTAATACCTGACGTTTGATCCAAACAAAGTGTAACTATGTAAACTTATCTCGAGCTGGTATTGGTCGCGTTTTCAATGACCCTCCGACATATATAAATCTTCTGTCCGTGTGTTAGTCATTGAACTCCTCCTAAACGGCTGGACCGATTTTGATGAAATTTTTTGTGTGTATTCCAGGGGGTTTGAGGATGGTTTATATTCACAAATCAGCCCGGCAGATGGCGCTGGTAGTGTAAGGTGGAACGAAGTTCGCCGGGACAGCTAGTTTTGAATAAATATCTTGAATCTTGAAAAAAAATTAGCCCCTCTTTTTTGACCAGTTGGGTAAAACTGTATCCTTTGTCACTCACGGGATCAAGACGAATCTAACGACACTTAACACTTAACACAGCTTTTTGGCTAGTCGGGTAAAATGTATTCTATGTCACTCACGGGATCAAGACGAATCTAACTACACATAGCACTCTAAAATCCATTCTAGTAGTTAAGCCTAAAGAGCGTGCCAAAGAAATAAATAAACATACATACAATCACTCGAACAACATAACCCTCCTTCAGCGCAGTCGGGTAAAAAATCATCTCGGGAAATATTATGAATCACACTAACAATATGCGAAAATTTGTGCGTTTGACACCTCTTGACGCCTAAACGGCTGGACGGATTTGGATGTAATTAAGTATTAGACAGATTAGGACCTGGATTAAAATATAGGCTACATTTTAAGCAATTACCAACGCGGGCGGAGCCGCGGACATTTACTAGTATTAAATGATGGAGAAAAGTGGGTATTTTTATTGTGCCTTATCTATTTATATTTTAAACGCTCATAAAAATTGGGTAGCAACTATCATCATCTTATCAGCCGTAAAAGGTCCACTGCTGGACAAAGGCCTCCCCAAAGGATTTCCACGACGACCGGTCCTGCGCTGTCCACATTCAGCGGCCAGCGATTCCCGCGACCTTTACCAGGTCGTCGGTCCACCATGTGTTAGGCCTGCCTGCGCTACGTCTTCCGGTGCGCGGTCGCCATTTGAGAACTTTACTGACACCTATACCTAAGTAAAAACTGTGCCTTACTTGAAATTTGGGTCCTTGTCATCAACTTCAAGAACATTTCGTTGTTCTTCCAAAACTTTTTCTTGTACGTCAGGGTGTTGAGAGATGCAATAAAGTGCAAATACAATCGCAGAAGTGGTAGTGTCATGGCCCTGCAAGATATTGCAAGTTTTAGTGTCATGGCGCTGCAAGATATTGCAAGTTTTAGTGTCATGGCCCTGCAAGATATTGCAAGTTGGAGTGTTATGGCCCTGCAAGATATTGCAAGTTTTAGTGTCATGGCGCTGCAAGATATTGCAAGTTGAAAAGTCATGGCCCTGCAAGATATTCCAAGTTGTAATGTCATGGCCCTGCAAGACATTTTAAATTAGAATTGAAAAAATCACATTCGCTCCCAGCGTCGGTGGCTAGGGCCGCTATCTCCTGTCCGGGAGGTAATGGTTCGAATCCTGCCACATACCACCGTTTAATCCGACGCTCTTGCTGTGAAGGAAAACATCGTGAGGAAACCTGCACACCCGAAGAAACTCGAAGGTTGTGTGTGAAGTCGACCAACCCGCACTAGGTCCGCGTGGTCGACTAAGACCCGATCGCCCTAACTCAGGGTAGGCTCGAGCCCCTCGGTGGGGACGTATATGAGCTGATATGATGATGTATATTCGCAGCTCAGTTTATTTTCGAATTGAATTGAAAACACTTTTCTTTTTTAAAAAATTGTTTGTTTGTTTATTTGTAAACTCTTTATTCTACAAAATATATACTTAAAATATTTTTCTTAAAAAAAAGCTTTTGTACAAAGGCGGACTTAGTTGTTTATGTAACTAGGGGGAAAAGTATAGGGATGCATCCGATACCGATACCGATACCGATATATCGGCGATACTTCGGGTTTGCCGATATATCGGTATCGGCGATATTTTTATGGCAGATGCAACGATACTTTTCAAATTTCGCGCTTTTAAAATGTAATGTAAACGTGCGTGTTGTCCCATCTATTTCGTTGCAAATGAGGCATCTGTCGCATCTGAGAGACTACTTTCCACCGCAGATCTTATTCAAACAGACTTGCGAAATCGTCTTTGCCCGCAAAACTTAAGAATGCTTTGTTTTTTAAATAAAAATCTTATAAATATTAATTTTGATTACTAAAACTATTAAATAATTGTGTTTTATTTATTCTACCTTCCTTTTTGAATTGAATAAGCGTATCGGTATCAGTATCGCCAATATTTTTATAAGAGTATCGGTATCGTATCGGCAAAAAGGCGTATCGAGGCATCCCTAGAAAAGTAATATTTTGTTCCGAGGGCGTTAGTTTAAATCCTGAGCTAAAACCGACACAACGCACCGCGTGGTCAGAGGATGTTGAATCAGCATGTAGAAACTGGAGAACGCAGGCTCGTTGCCGTAATACCCGTGACAACGCTATCGCTGCATGCAGACGCACCAGACTCGTGCTCAGGGCAGTTCTACAATATCTAGACTTTCTAGATTATAGTGTGTGAAAGCCCCCAGACATTTTTCCGATCGTTTCTTGGAAGCTCAGCAACTGTTCGGTACATTCAGAACAAAACACAGTACCACCTCAGTACCAACAATAGTATACTCACTAGCTTCAGGTTAACTTGCAACGTTCATGAATACTTAAAAAATGCGTGCAGTGGCATACAATCCTTTTTCTACGACCATGAAATAAATAAAAATACATACTTTCTCATAATTTTCTCATAATTTTTGAAATAAAAGCCATACAAATATTTAAAAAATTTCATTGTAGTACAGTTGTCTCGCTTTGAAATGATCATTGTAAAACGACTTGTAGGAATGAATACTTTTGTCACAGCTTTTGTTACATGAATTGAAGTTATAATTATACCCTCTTATAACTACTGTTCTTTTAAAAGAAAAATTTTCCAAACAAAGAAAAATTTTCATTAGATATTTTTTATTGCTATTATATTTTTATTAGCATATACGTTTCAAATACAAAATTTTGTCCCTTTTATTTAGTAAAAAGTGGGTTAAGCAAATTACCAAATGGGAGTAGAAAAAAGTATGTGCACTACTTACCAGTCACCGTGTATAAAGGGACTAGAACCTATGTATTTATAGACACTGGTTTGAGCGTTATCAGAGCACGAACGCGGACCAATCAGAAGAGACAAACAAAACTCCCTACTTGAGGAACCAATCGTCGTTTTCCGAATAGGTCCATAGTAGTAATTCAATGAATGGGTCTTGATGGAAAATGAATTTGTACTTCATAAGTAATTAATTCAATAAGGATGTAGGTAATTTAGTCACACATTGTAATAATATCTCATCATCATATCAGCCGAAGGACGTCCACTGCTGGACATAGGCCTCCCCCAAGGATCTCCACGACGACCGGTTCTGCGCTGCCCGCATCCAGCGGCTTCCCGCGACCTTCACTAGGTCATCGGTCCACCGAGTGGGAGGTCTGCCTACACTACGCTTTCCGGTGCGTGGTCGCCACTCGAGAACTTTACTGCCCCAACGGACATCTGTATTCTACGAGCAATGTGCCCCGCCCACTGCCACTTAAGTTTAGCAATTCTGAGAGCTATGTCGGTTACTTTGGTTCTCTTACGGATCTCCTCGTTTCTGATTCGATCACGCAGAGAAACTCCGAGCACAGCACCCTCCATTGCCCTTTGGGTGACCTTGAGCCTTCTTATGAGGCCCATAGCAAGCGACCATGTCTCAGTTCCGTATGTCATCACTGGCAACACACACTGGTCTAAGACCTTGGTCTTTATGGACTAATATCTATAGGATCAATTTTCCTATCGCTCACCTCAAACATAAAAGTATCAACTTCTTCTCTGATACTGTCATCTTCTAATTGTTTTCCGTCATCATCAGCTAACAACAACATATCCAAAAATGCATGTCTATTCTTCATACCTGGAAAACATTAATGTTTTGGTTGTAAAAATTTAGACATACCTACATCACAGTCTAAGATTCTTAGACTGCCTACATCATTTAAGCGTTTTGATTCATCGTTCATCATGCGGACGGCCAAGGAATGGAATCTGTGTTTCCCGTTTATTCGAACAATTTAGGAATCTTCAAGACGAGAGTGAATAGATACAATTTGAGCTTGTGTATTACATATTCGGCTGCATCGGCACTTACACCACCAGGTGAGGTGCAGATAAACGCACTTAATTTTAATTTTTAATAAAATAATTGAATTTTATTAATATATATAACAGGATTCTTAAGTTATATATCGGATATGATATATATTTTTGCTTATTTTTTTTTCTTAAGTAAGACTTAAATTGAGAGTCTTAAGTATCTATCGTTGATTTTTTTCACTTTTAACTGTATTTGTTTCGTTCCTAGCTCCTAAGAGTTGATTCTTAAGACTGAATGTGCCAAATCCAAAGAATAAAGATATAATTATAATTATAACAATAATACATAAATGACTTCAATTTAATTAACTATCTTCAAAATAGCTAAAAAGGTTTTAGAATTTTTTATCGATTCAGTTATTTTGAAAAAATATATCAGAGTATAAACTTTGAATGTTATTTGAATTAAAATCTTCAAATTATCAAACATATACATTTTAAATTCTGCTATTTCGAAAAAAAAACGTATTAGAGTATAAAATTAGTCGGTGTAATTTAGATAAATATCAAATATATCGAAAATATCGGACAAATATTAAAAATATATAATAACAGGTTAAAATATTTATTTTTAACTCCTCACAATCATACCTTCGGTGGCGTAACGGCTAGGGCCGCCGCCTCCTGTCAGGGAGATTGTGGTTCGAATCCTGCCACGTAACCAATGTGATTTAGAATTTAGATTTCAAATGTACGTCTATCCGACGCTCTTACGGTGAAGGAAAAACATCGTGAGGAAACCTGCATACGCTTGCGAAGAAAC
The DNA here is from genome assembly GCA_947284805.1 of Coleophora flavipennella. Classification (NCBI taxonomy): domain Eukaryota; kingdom Metazoa; phylum Arthropoda; class Insecta; order Lepidoptera; family Coleophoridae; genus Coleophora; species Coleophora flavipennella. The sequence goes on from OX369302.1 coordinate 5,685,242, forward strand.
TCGCAGGTTGTGTGTGAAGTCGACCATCACTCACTGGGCCCTCGTGGTCGACTAAGGCCCGATCGCCCTAATTCAGCATAGGCTCGAGTCCCTCGGTGGGGACGCATATGAGCTGATATTATGATTAATCATACCTTCTCACAGGAGCATCTAAGATTATTCAATTTGTATGGAAATACCTTTTTACCACTTATGGCATACCTATATTATAGACGCTAGTAAAATTTCCCGATTTAAGATTAGACTAGATTTCAGAGCATCGGTGGCGTAACGGCCAAGGCCGCTACCTCCTGTCCGGGAGATCCAGCCACGTAGGTACCAATGTGTTTTCGAATTTAGATTTCATATGTACGTTTATCCGACGCTCTTACGGTGAAGGAAACCATCATGAGGAAACCTGCACACGTCTGCGAAGAAACTCGAAGGTTGTGTGTGTGAAGTTGACCAAACCGCAACCTGGCCCGCGTAATCAACTAAAGCCCGATCACTCTAATTCAGGGTAGGCTCGAGCCTCTCGGTGGGGATGTATGTGAGTTGATATGATGGAGATTTCTCGATTGTATTTTTTTAAAGTGAAACTTTTATTACATCGTCTCAAATTTTTTCGTCTGTGTGTTGCATGACGCGTGACGGTCGCTTTCGTCTGACGGTATGATCGTTTCGTCCTCTGTACCGTAGCGAGAGCAGCCATGATCGTTTCGTCCTCTATAAAGTTTCACTTTTACCGTGGTTTCATAAAACCACACACTTACTTTTCGTAAACTTTAACACCATTTTAGAGGTCAGAGCTCGTTAATCGCTAGCTCTCCTGTAAGTATTACTGCAGAACAAATTAAAATTCAAACAAGACCGGTCACTGTTAGTCCAATAGATAAGATTTAATAAGTGCTAGATGAAAAACTAACTAAACCAGATTTTGATAATGAAGGCGGTTCGATTAGCACACTAGCACGACCAATAGAAATTAATAATTTACTCATTCTTATGAACTTTAATCGAAATCATTTTGCGCATATAGGGTGGCAACAAATTGTTTAATTGTTATCTTATAATTATAACTGTACATATTATTGACAACAAGTTGTTTTTTGCCAAACTGTGAAAATGGCCACTTAATAATTAGTAGGTATATCTGGTGTATATAATTTCAATGTTTGTAGGTATCAATTTCTTATGTAATTCATATTTTAATTTATATTTATATATAACTGCAGTGAACTGCCCGGAAAGATTGTTGGACTTCATAAAAATTTATCACCGTATCAGCCAATTTTGTAGGTCTACTATTTTGTAGTTCTACTATTTTGTAGGTCTCCTATTTTGTAGTTCTACTATTTTGTAGGTCTACTATTTTGTATTTCTACTGTTGTGTAGGTTTACTGTTTTGTAGGTCTACTATTTTGTAGGTCTACTACTTTGTAGGTCTACTTTTTGTAGGTCTACTATTTTGTAGGTCTACTATTTTGTAGGTCTACTATTTTGTAGGTCTACTATTTTGTAGGTCTACTATTTAGTAGGTCTACTATTTTGTATGTCTACTGTTGTGTAGGTCTACTGTTTTGTAGGTCTACTACTTTGTAGGTCTACTTTTTTGTAGGTCTACTATTTTGTGGGTCTACTCTTTTACTCACCAGTATGATCGTCACCATAATTCAGTTTGTTAATATTCAGCTCCTTCAGTTTCTGACGTCTGGATGAAATTACTTTGTTTGAATGTTCATGTAACATTTTTATAGCTTTATCATGTACTCTTTTATCAGGCAAGAAATTGAAGACTAAGTCCGAAGCTGCAGCAGGACCTCTTATTCTTTTTGCTATAATTTCAGATAATCTGAAATATTGAAAATTATATTTAAATTATTGAAGGTAAGTATTATATTTTGTAAGTTTAAAAAAGGTTGTGTCTTATTCTCGGCTCGTATGACGAGCTAAATTCAGATTTTTGAAAGGTCGTATCTCTATAAAATGAAATTTTACAGAAACAAGCAAAAACTAAATGTTCCTATCAATGACTTATACTGGCGGTTCCTTTTCTAAAAATGCTAAAACAGAAGGAGATACCTACCTATACATCGTTTAAATTGAAATAATGTTTTTTTTAGGATTTTATTAACTTTTAGGCTTATTAAATTAATTATTAATTTTTTTTAAGTTGGTAAGTGAAATACGACCTTTTGGACAGATGTTCCTTTATTTATTGTAAGTACAATACAATATGATGCAATGCAATGCAATAAAACAATTTAAATTCATTGAAAATAAAATACAAGTGCGATAGCTTGTAGACATCTTGACAAAGGCACTTCAGGTTGGACAATTGGACACGACCTTCAGAAATGAAAAAAACGACTGGGTTGATTTGATACTCACTCCAGCCCTAATTCAGTGTAGGCTCGCGCCCCTCGGTGGGGACGTATATGTATATGCCTACCCTGAATTAGGGCGATCGGGCCTTAGTCGACCACGCGGGCCCAGTGCGGGTTGGTCGACTTCACACACAACCTGCGAGTTTCTCCGCAGGCGCGTGCAGGTTTCCTCACGATGTTTTCCTTCATCGGATAAACATACATATGAAATGACATTGGTACGTGGCAGGATTCGAACCACGACCTCCCGGACAGGGCGGCCCTAGCCGTTACATCACCGACGCTGATACTCACTCCAAAATCGCCAAGAGATATGATGATACTCACTCCAAAATCGCCTTCACATATTTAGATTCCATCTCTCTTTGTGCATTGAACGATACTCCCATCATAGCTTCTGTAAAAGTTTCATGCATACTTAATATTGGGTCTATGTCTATGTCTATGTCTACCAGTGGGTCGCGGGTTTAATTCCCGGTGGGTTCAACTTTGTAAGATTCGAGTTGCCTGGCTAGCTGCCACCATCTTATCTAAGTCTTGCCGCCAAACATCAGTGTTAAGCACTGATGTGTTCTGGCTTGAAGATAAGATAGCCAGATCCCCATTGCGTTGGGGAGTCTTGCTAAGCACGCTTCCATCTTCGACATCATCGTCACTTACCATCACGTACCACTTGTTAATTAAAAAAACTTCTTCGTTCATCATGCGAACGGCCAAGGATTGAAATTCCCTTCCGGCGTCTGTATTCCCCGATTCGTAGGTATAATTTAGGAATCTTCAAGACGAGGGTGAATAGGCACTATTTGAGCTTGCGTGTTACATCCTCGGCTGCATCGGCACTTACCACAAGGTGAGGTGCAGCCCAATGCACTCAAATTTTTAATAAAAAAAAACTTTAACACACACACACACACTTTCATTTAAAGTGGTGTTTGTAAGATATGTAATAGTTTTTACCTGCCACATTGTCCAAAGCTGCTAGAGCAATAATGGGGAACAAATCTATTGAAGTGCCATCTGCGATTTTTTCTAGCTGCTCGATTAAAATTTTTGTATTTTTTAGAAAAATTGGCAGAAAACTCTTTAATATGTTGAAATGAAATGCTGGAGTAAGAAACTTTCTGTGCAATTTCCATCTGTTACCTAAAAAAAAATGTGTTCAATTAAAATGAATGTTCTTAAAGTCACCGAACATCAAAAGTGGTAATATTTTTAAAATTGTATTCAATGAAATCGATTTATCATTACTTTAAGTTTGTTTTCCATAGTGATAGCTTTACACAGTTTTTCAATAATTTGAATTTAATATTGTCATTTGACCTATCTTGAGGCCTTAACGACATGTTCAATGATTTTAATGTATAACTTCTCGTGTCATACAGGAAATATTTTTTCATGTCCTAATGCAATGATTTGTTTTATATAACAATGATTGTATTTTGACGTTATTTATACTAATGATTGTTTATTGTATTATTTTTCATAAAAGAAATTATATATATGTCGGAGCGCAAGGACGTGGCGCCACCTATGCATACGTCGAAGCACCGTGTGTTTTATCTTGAAACTTCAAGCGGTTAGCTAGGGTAGTAATAATAGTCATCTTTGGCCAAGGCGTGGTCTGTGCGAGACCGAAACCCAGTTTTAGTTGGTAGTGTTGGTACTTGTTTGTAAGCCAATCAGAATAGTTGTGATTATCGAATCATTAAATGACAATGCAGCCAACCTACAGAGGCTACGACAGAGGCGCCAATTATTTTACGAGCACTTTTGATCGAGCAGCTGAACTGTCAACTTGGAAAGCCAGCCCCGTGCCGAACTCATCGCAGTCTATAAAATAATCGGTTTTCATCCGAATCATCGTGAAGCCTCGTGTTGCAAACGTGTGTGAATATTGATTGTACACTCCAAAACTTCTGAAAGACGAGTTTATTTCTTAAATCCGGCCAGAACCCTTCTGATGATCCCAAATATATGTAATTACTGTTTTATGACTATCAGAAGGAGTGTAATTTGCAACTATTTTAAAAAGACATTTTGAATGTTTTGAATCTTACCTTTAGATGTTAGTAATCCAAAACCCAACCAAGGATGCAAGTAACGATAATTATTACTTTTGGTGATTAAATCAGTACTTGTCACAACAGCCTGGAAATATACACTATACACATAGGTAACCTATACAGGATGTCCAAAAATTGGTGTAGGACCCGTCAACTTGGGCTTCTACTCATTATACTGAACAACTTTCCCCAAGGCACCCATAGTCAATTTGCAAAAAAAAATAGACCCCATACAAAAATGCACAAAACCGGTCAATTAGCTGATCGTTTTGTAGGAAGAGTTCAAAAAAAATTGCTATTTCAAACAAAAGTTGTTCAGTATGATGAGTAAAAGCCCCAGTTAACGGGACCTACACCAATTTGGTTACACCCTGTATAATTTGCTTACCAGTGGCACAGATGAGATATTAGTCACTTCTAGCACAGTATTACAATATAGCGACTTACAGTAGTGCAACTTATATACTTACGCAGAGCAACGGAAGGGTACTTGCGGAGCAGTGGGCGGCGGGACACAGCCTGCCATACTCCGCAAGTTACTATACAGGCTATTACTGCTAGTACCTACGCCGCCGTGGCGGCATAATGCGACATCAAAGGCGTTGCGCTACTGTAAGCCATATCGTAATACTGTGCTTCTAGTAGTGTGGGGTGTACGCGTAGATTTGGGATTTATTTTAAGAGCCCGTCGACTAGTTTTTTCCAAGATGATTAAAAATAAAACGGGCCAAGTGCGAGTCGGACTCGCGCAAAGTAGGGTTCCATAGACCTCAAAAAATAAATGTATATTTTAATAAATAAAATTGTTTTTGCAGTTGGTAATAGAAAATTTTGTATGGAAAATCCTTGAACTTTTACAAATTCAACTGCGGATCATCTACTACTCCTAAACTAAGAAAGCCTACTTGTCCGTGATAGTTTTCCTTGATTTATTATAATTCCTACTAAAAAATTTTTCAGATGTCCTGAAATTGTAATTTAGCTAATGATTTAGGCGACACTTGGACTCAAATAAAAATTTGCACTATAAAGCTTAATAATTCGCAATCGGAACGCTGAATCAAAAATTTGTTTTAGCAAACCCTCAGTAGTTTTAAAAGATCTATTCAAGGATACCCCACAAGACCCAAAAAAGATAACCCCATCTTTACATGTTGGGGAGGTACCCGAAAAAAGCATTTTTTTAAAGTTTTTATTTTACCACTTTATCAGCGTGATTGATATGTACTTTCATGCCAAATTACAGGTTTTTAGTACTAATAGGTAATCCGCGGACAGACGCACAGACATGTCGAAACTATAAGGGTTCCTTGTCGAACCCTAAGACCAGTTTATAAAAACAAGAAAATTATACTTACTTCTATATATTTTGGATGTGAAATAAACAATTGTCGATCAGATAAAACGTAGAAGAGAACAGCGCCATTGTGTTCAGCAGCCAGTCTTCCCAGAGCCTTTGTAAATACTGCAAAAAAAGGATTAAATAGGTACGTACGTTACGTATTCTAATCAGCCTGCTTATACAGGGTGTAACAAAATTGGTGTAGGACCCGTTAACTGGGGGTTCTACTCGTCATACTGCACAACTTTCCCCAAGGAACCCATAGTCAATTCTCAAAAAAAAATTTGATCCTTATATAAAAGTAGTATAAAAGTAATATAATGTATTTAGTTTACATTATATTATATTAGTATTTTATTTAGTATAATTGTAGGTATACATAGAATTGCCCCCCGTCCTTTGAATTCTCATAACACCTGGTAAGGTTGGCTGGAAGAGATCTCTTATAGAGATAAGTCCACCTTTGTAAATGTCCTTTCTAAGTGTTTTTCATGTAAATATTTGTGTGCAATAAAGAATACATATAAATGTACAAAAATGATCGGTCAGCTGATCGATTTGTAAGAAGAGTGTTTTTGCATTATCAGCAATGTCATAGAACAAAAGTTGTTCAGTATGATGAGTAGAAGCCCCAGTTAACGGGACCTACACCAATTTTGTTACACCCTGTATATCCAACAGCCAAAGACGTCTACGTGCGTCTACTGTTGGACATAGGCCCCCCGAATTGACATATTATCAAGCTACATTTATAGATTTATTTCTTATAATCTTTAAAAAAAATGGCCAAAATTAGTTGTGTATTAAAACACTCAACAACAAATAAAATTGAACTCATAAATTGTATTGAAAAAAGAAAAAACCTATGAACCTAGTTATTCATTGTGTCAAATTGTCAATAACATATTTAATAACTTTAGGAATTAATTAAAAATTAAAAATCCCGCCTGCATAAAAACTGAACCTCTCTTTTTTGTATAGTCGGGTAAAAATGTATCCTATATCACGCACGGGATCAACACGAATCTAACGACACATAGCACTCCAAAATCTATCAAGCCGTGTAGGCTACAGTGCGTGCCAAATAATTAAATAACCTATTTTTCAACTAGTAGAGTAATAAAAATTTATCCTATGTCACTCGCGGGATCAAGACGAATCTAATGACACCTCGCACTCAAAAAATTCATCAAGCCGTTAAAGCTACAGAGCGTGCCAAAGAAATGTACATACATACATAGACTTGAAAACATAACCCTCCTTTTGGCGCAGTCCGGTAAAAATCATTGTGATCGGACGATACTCAGTGGTGGTAAACGTGTTCTCTTTTTGTATGGTGAGTGCGTGCTATTCTTACCTCTTAAACGGTCTTCCGTAAAGTAGAATGGTAAACTTGTTTTCTTTTTGTGTGTTGAGTGCGTGCTATTCTTCCCACTTAACGAACTTCCGTAAAGTAGAATGGTAAACGTGTTCTCTTTTTGTATGGTGAGTGCGTGCTATTCTTCCCACTTAAACGGTCTTCCGTAAAGTAGAATGGTAAACGTGTTCTCTTTTTGTATGGTGAGTGCGTGCTATTCTTCCCACTTAAACGGTCTTCCGTAAAGTAGAATGGTAAACGTGTTCTCTTTTTGTATGGTGAGTGCGTGCTATTCTTCCCTCTTAAACGGTCTTCCGTAAAGTAGATTATGTGTTTTCTTTTTTCCAACGGGAAAGTTACATACGAGTAGAGCAAGTTTGGTGAGAGGTCATCATCATATTAGACGAAAGTCGTCCACTGCTGACAAAAGCCTCTCCAAGGATTTCCACGACGACGATTTCCGCATCCATCGGCTTCCCGCAATCTTCACCAGGTCGTCGGTCCACCGCGTGGGAGGCCTGCCTACGCTACGTTTCCTGGTGCGCGGTCGCCACTCGAGAACTTTACTGCCCCAACGGCCATCTGTTCTACGAGATATGTGCCCTGCCCACTGCCACTTCATTGAAGCTATGTCTGTTACTTTGGTTCTCCTGCGGATCTGCTCGTTTCTGAATCGACCACGCAGAGAAACTCCGACGATTGCTTTTTAGGTGAGAGGTATGTTATGCTAATTATCCTGCCTTGGCATGTGATGATAATACCATCATCACATCAGCGAAACGACGTCCACTGCTGGACATAGGCCTCCCATGAGTTGAGGGGTTTTGCCGTAATCGCCACGCTTGGCAGGCGGGTTGGCGATCGCAGTTTGCAGTGCGCTGGCTACAGTATGCGGAAAGGACGCAGCTGCTCATCCTCCGGTTTTTGATCCCATAGTCTCTCTCTCTCTTATCCTGTGGCACAATTAACCATGCTATCCAAGGGATAGACGGTGGTTGCTTGGTGTTGCACTTAGCATCACCTGCGGTCACGTGTAGGGCATTTAGATGTACCTACACCTACGGACGTGTGCAACGCAACCTTCATACACATTTGGAATCTGATGTGCAGGTTTCCTCACGATGTTATACTTCACCGTTAAAGCAATCGGTAATATATGTACGTAAGTTTCGAAAAATTGGAACATTGGCCGTCCGGGTTTGAACCCGGGACCTCTCGTTAAAAGGACCGTGTTGTTACCGATTGAGCCACCGACAACGATCGCTTAGTCGTCTCTTACGACACCCTCAGGAAGAGATGGGGTGGACGTTACGTACGATAATTTTGAAATCGGCTTACAATAGGGATGACGAATGCTAGTCATCTGATTTACTTTTTTATCATATTCTGTCAAAAACAACATTTTGTTCTAAAAATGTTTGAAATACCTAGGCGTGACGTCATAATTTTGCAGCGTCATTTATGTACTCATTTTGTGATTTTGGTGAATTAAATATCGAAGACTTGATGGAAAACAAAACGAGGAAGGTTTTCCGAAGTTTAAGTAGGAGGATAATTTAGTGATCAAGAGTTCATAATTTATTTCTGATGCTGTCGTCACCCCTATTCAACCTATAAGATTTTGACTTTGTTAAACAAAGTGCATAAAATTGTAGCGTTATGTCATATGATTAATTATGATAAGACCTGTTACATAACTGGTTTTGTTGTTAACATAAAAATACTGGTCACGTTCAAGAAACTACTATTTTGGAAACAAGTATGAACCTAATTTATTAGATATTTTCGTTTTAATTAGACTCAAATTTAAATTTAAGTAATTATGACAAAGTATAGAAATAAAATGACAAATAGATGAATGATCAACAATTCCTTTTATTACAGACTATGTACGTATGTATGTGTGTATGATCATCTTTTCTTTCGTATTTCCTAAAACACTTAACCGATTTTTAGAGGATTACCACGTGACGGGACCTTATTACTAAACCTATGCTGTCCGTCCGACCTTTAAAATCTGTATCTATTAACGAAAAAAACAACACGTTAAAACCTCGATTTCAAAAAAAGAAAAATTAAATTACATGTTTAGCATTTTTTTTCTTTGATCTTTCGTCTGTTTTTTTTCTCAAAAGTTTCGATTAATTTTATGTGTGAATAACCAGAAAAAATAAATTAACTTTCAAATGAGATCATTTTTAAGTCTGTACTGATGGTAGTTTAAGAGAAAACAATTTTTTTATGAACATCTACAAAAAACAATTGAAAATAAAAATGGCTGCCATTTAGAGGGGAGAAGGATGCGACCCCCTAATGGGGGCTTTCCTCCCTAATCCCTTGAAATATCTGTTACCCTATCCGATATACATTGTATACTAAATCTCTCTTATCGTGTGGCACAATTAACCGGGCTATTCAAAGGAATAGACGCCGGTTGCCTGATGTTGCACTTAGCATCACCCGCGGTCACGTGTAGGGCATCTAGATATACACCTACGGATGTAAGTAAGTAAGTAAGTAAATATTCTTTATTGCAAGCCACAAAAACAATACAGGACTTATAATTTGTAAAAAAACATAGAGTGCAAAGGCGGCCTTATCGCTTTAAGCGATTTCTACCAGGCAATCTGCAACGCGACCTTCATACACATCTAGAATCATATGTGCAGGTTTCCTCACGATGTTTTCCTTCACCGTTAAAGCAATCAATAAGTACGAGTACATGTACGTTGTAAGTTTCGAAAAAATCATTGGTACATAGGCCGTCCGGATTTGAACCCGGGAGACCTCTGGTTAGGAGGACCGAGCCGTTACCGGTTGAGCCACCGACGCTATACTAAATGAAACTTTATGAAACTAGGTTGAAAAAACCGGCCAAGTGCGAGTGCAAACCGCACACAAAGGTTTCCGTACTATCAAACTAGATGTAGTACAAAGGGTTCCGTACCATAATACTAGATGGCGCTAGTTTCTTCACGTTTAAAAAAAACACGTTTTTTTGTATGGAGACCCGTTATTTTTTCACTTTATCTAATTTTTAGTATTTGTTGTTATAGGGGCAACAATTTCAAATATATAACTATCGCGGTTCATGAAGTACAGCCTGGTGACAGACGGACAGGCGGACGGACAGCGAGTCTTAGTAATATGGTCCCGTTTTTACCCTTTGGGTACGGAACCCTAAAAATCAATCATAAGTATAATATTAGTTTCACAGCTATAGAATTTCGATATCTTACGCAAATAATTTTAAATGAAAGGCGCACTATTGTTATTATTCTTTTACTCTTCAAGTAGAGAACAGGGTCGTCAGCTGTATCTACGCTTTGTTGAACTGGAAAAAGCATTCGATAGCGTGCCACGTGAAGCCCTTTGGTTGGTGCTAGAAAAACTTGGATGCACAGAAAAGTTTGTAGGACTTCTCGGACTCCTGCATGACGACATGCAATGCTACGTCGCCGTAGATGGTGAACAGTCAGATTTCTTCCCCGTTACCTGTGGAGTGAAGCAAGGGTGTGTTCTAGCACCCACACTGTTGCCGTATACTTTGCACTAGTAGTCAAGGAAGTCTTACATGCAGTTTCCGAAAGAGTCTGCATCCGTTTTCGCACAGACGGCAGTTTATTTAATTTAGCCAGACTTAAGGCGTGTACTAAAGTCTCGCACGCATTGATAACAGAGATCATGTATGCTGATGATCTAAAACCCCAGCAGAAACCCCAGATGGCCTGCAAGAGCTAATCTCCGGTTTCCACCAATCTCGCCGTAAATTCGGCCTGAAGATCAGTGTCAAAAAGACAGAAATCATGTCCCTGGACATCCATGGTCACGAGGCACTGTCCATGAAGGTTGGTGAGGATGTGCTTAAGCAGGTGGATAAATTTCGCTATCTGGGGAACACACTATCTCATCCAAGTGTGACCTTGATGCTGAGATCAACAACAGGATCGGTACTGCAGCTGCAGTTTATATGGCAATTGTGCTGCCAAATCTCTTATATTCCTCCGAGACGTGGTGAGTGTATCGCCGCCACATACGTACTCTGGATCGTTTCCACCTTAAATGCCTCCGCTCCATTATGAAGATCAGATGGTCCGATCGGGTGCGTAATACCGAAGCTCTGTCACGATCCAATGTCGGTGGCATTGAAGCCTATCTAATGCGTCGGCAGCTTGGGTGGTGCGGTTACGTATCACGTATGAAGGAGGAGAGAGAGGCGAAGCGCATCTTTTATTTTGAACTGGAGGAGGGTAAGCGGAAACATGGCGGACAGCTCCTCCGGTACAAAGATGTTCAGAAGCGACATATGAAAGGATGCAACATAGAACCTTTTGGCAGTAGAAAGGCCAGAATGGCGCAGGATTGTGAAAAGGCAAGTACGTGAGTTCGAGGATCAGCGTACAGCTGACCTTGATACCAAACGCGACCAGTTAAAGGCCCGACCACCTGCGACCATTTTATACAATAACGAGGGAGGCATAATTAAATGCTCTCATTGCGCTAGGAGTTTCGCTGCGAAGATTGGCTATATAAACCATCTTCGAGCGCACGCACGGCAAACCGACTAGGAGTCAAAGTGGTCGCCATGACCGAAATCGGTCGGATAGATCATCATCATCACTCTTCAATGAATGTAGGTATGGCAAGAGAGACGAGTAGAGGACCTGAGACTAGCTCACGGAACGGCCCTAATTACATAATAATTCGTCTTTTTATAGTCGTTTTTCTTCACATTTTGATAGGTAGATAGATAGGTACTTATTATGATTTCTATCGAATCACCTGCCAAAAAAAAAGTCAGTGGCTCAACCGGTAACGACTCGGTCCTCCTAACCAGAGGTCCCGGGTTCAAATCCAAACCGCCAATGTACCAATGAGTTACTGATTGCTTTGACGGTGAAGGAAAACATCGTGAGTAACCTGCAAATCTGATTCCAGATGTGAATGAAGGTCGCGTTGCACACGTCCGTAGGTGTAAATCTAAATGTCCTACACGTAACCTCGGGTGATGCTAAGTGCAGCTGCATCACCAGGCAACCGTCATCTATCCCTAACTTTGGATAGCACGGTTAATGGTGCCACACGATAAGAAAAGAACTTACCTGCCGAATTTCCCATTATCAAATGACAATTCCCAATGACCGGAAGTGGCACCGGCCCTGTGAAGGCGAGTGATCTTCGATCCTTCATCATGCTCATCCATGACCACAAAACAGTTAGAGCCAATATAAATATTAGCAGTAAAATGAATAACATTTTTAAAAATGGACGCGCACGTCCGTTACTCGTGATGTCTACGATTGTAGTTATTGAACTGACACCAAGGTATCACAAAAGTACTCTGTGGCTGGGACAAAAATAAATTGTATAGCCACTGTGTGCATACTTTCTCGCGAAGCATTCACTGTCCGGCGTAGTCGGTAATACACAAAACAACGATAAAAATTACGCTTATCTAGTATCAACAAAAATAGGTGTAGGTATTCAATTTGATAAAATTAAAAAAAATATATGGGTATGTATGGTGGGAGGTACCTTATTCCATTATTTTTTTTGTAATGATTAACTACCCAGTGAAGCAAGCCTTATTAAGTCATTGATATTCACAAAGCTTCATGAAAATCGTTAGAGCATGTTTTGAGAAACAGTAACAAACAACCTGGGAGGTGCCTTATTCCAAATTTTTCCTTGAATAACAAAGTAGGTTATAACAAAACAGATTGATACAGATTGGTTATAGTTTGGTTCTCGAACGTATAGGATTTCGCCGTTATTTTGTTTACTCCGTCATTTGTTTTTAGAAATTTCATTTCACGGCCGTTGTATGCGGTTATAGTTTGGTTCTCGAACGTATAGGATTTCGCCGTCATTTTGTTTAATCCTTCATTTGTTTTTATAAATGTCATTTCACGACCGTTGTATACGGTTATAGTTTGGTTCTCGAACGTATAGGATTTCGCCGTCATTATATTTGTTCCGTCATTTGTCAAAAGAAATGTCATTTCACGACCGTTGTAGGTATGCAGTTATAGTTTCCCCTCGTCACCCAGTTTGATACAGATTGGTTATATTTTGGTTCTCGAACGTATAGAATTTCGCCGTGACTTTCTTTGCTCCGTCATTTTTGTTTTTAGAAATGTCATTACGCGACCGTTGTATGCAGTAGTGTCCATGGTGTGGTAATCTTAGGCGCTAGAGCACAGGAACGGACATACACATACACACACTCACAAGCGCACACACATACACACACTCGCAAGCGCACACACGCACACACACACACACACACACACACACACACACACACACACACACACACACATATTAAACTTTATTAGTGTAAGACAATCGAACCCCATCAAAAACTCAACGTTGATTTTTTTGCCATCACAGTACCTTCGTCGCTCGAAAGTATTAAATAATAAACCAGTTAATATGAGGAATATATTCCCAGAGCGTTGCATACGAACGTATTTAGGTGAATTTTAATCAATTAAGAGGTATTAAAATTTTGTAAACACGTTCTAAAAACTAATGTCTGTATCTGTTTTTTGTCAGATTTGAATACCTAACTAAAGTTATAATAGGTCTTTACCTATAAAATTGCCGATTCAGTTTTTGAAGTTCAATGCCAGTCGTTATTGAAATTAAAAAAGTTAATATTTTTTATTAATGACCTTATGGTGACACTACTTATGGTGTTTTATTAGTAACTAGTGGCATGTCTTTCATGTTCCAATCCCCTGAGCTATGTACCATTGATGTGTTCCGGCTTGAAGATATAAGATGGCCAGCTCCCCATTGCGTTGGGGAATCTTGGTAAGCCCGCTTCCATCTTCGGCATCATCGTCACTTACCAACAGGTGAGATGATGCCAAGGGCTTATCAATAATGGATACAAAAAAAAGGAATTATTGCATTTTGATTACTAGTATCTAAGAATTGCATGGACGTACAAACATACAATAAACATACACTTATGAAATTTGGCACACCTGTTTAGACCACATATTATTTTAACTGCCTCCGTAGCGCAATAGTTAAGTTCATTAGCTTCACATCAAGAGGTCGCGGGTTCGATTCCGGGCGGAGTCTAACTTTGTAAGACTCGCGGTTTGGTTTGTGGAAGGGCATTTTCTAAGCTCACCTGGCTAGCTACCACAATAGACCATCTTTTATCTAAGTCTTGCCGCCAAGCATCAATGCTCACAATATTTGAAGATGAAGATAAGATAGCCAGCTCCCCATTGTGTTGGGGAATCTTGGTTAGCCCGCTTCCATCTTCGGCATTATCGTCACTTACCATCAGGTTGCTGTCAAGGACTCACCAATGAATAAAAAAATAATTATACTGAAATATTATACAAAAATTGTGCAGTTCCAACAATATTCGTCGAATTGAACAGCGCCTGTTTTTAAGTCGGTAAAATAGGAGTTAAAGGGATAAGTTAGTGAAGGGTGTGTAATTGTGTATTTACATGAATTGTTATCCTTAGAGCCGCGGGGCGGTAAGATAGTACAAAGATCATTGATAATCTCATTTTTATTAATATATTTACAATATTCACTGAAAGTAAACATATAACAACTACGTATGTACTTAATTATACTAATATAGTTACTTAATCCTATACTTTAAGCACATACCTTCATAAAAACGAGCGAGAATTAGGTCTTTACCTATGAAATTGCTGATTATATAATAGTAGTTTATGAAACTGTTGCATAATGAGGGGTATTAAAACACGAGTATGAGTTTAAAAACCGTGCCTTGGCGACCCAGTTTCATACACTACTTTATCTAATCTCATACATTGTTAACTGGGGGTTCTACTCATCATACTGAACAACTTTCTCCAATGAACCCATAGTCTATTCGCAAAAAAAATTGATTCTCCATACAAAAATGCCCAAAATTGGTCATACAGCTGATCGATTTGTATTAAGTTTTTTTTTTGCGATTTCAGCAGTTACACTAGACCAAAATTTGTTCAGTATGATGAGTAGAAGCTCCAGAAAACGGGATCTACACAAATTTTTCCACACGTATATGGCTTGTACGTTATAGCTCCTACCAAAATACACCTGATACACAGCCACATACACAGGTAGCTTGGAAACTATAGTTCGTATCAGAATAAATGCTTTATGCGTAGAGAATTTTGTAAGATATAATTTACTCCACGGTTGTTATAGCCTAGGTCAGGGATTTCCTAACTGTGCGTCGCAACGCCCTGGGGCATCGTGGTATTATCCCAGGGGCGTAGCGACGTATCCTGTTTGTTCCAAGTTGACTTGAGTAAGAGCCACTTGCGACATAGGAAAAAGAACAAAGGCATAACGATAGCATCAGAAATAAATAATGAACTCTTGATCACTAAATTGCCCTCCTACTTAAGCATCGGAAAACCTTACTCGTTTTGTTTTCTATCAAGTCTTCGATTTTTATTCCACCAGAATCACAAAATGAGTACATATATGACGCTGCTAAACTATGACGTCACGCCTAGGTAATTCAAACATTTTTAGAACAAAGTGTCGTTTTTGACAGATGATAAAAAGTAACTCAGATGAATCGTCATCCCTAATCCTTAGCTCCAATACGACAAGCACAAACTGCTTGAGTTTTGGAGTTCAGTTTCTCACGAATATCCTGCCATCCAGCACACCTTGGACACTTCATACAACAGGCCAGAAAAGACATTTCAAAAAACGAATGACGGAACAAACAAAATGGCGGCGAAATTCTATACGTTCGACAACCAAACTGTAACCCATTTGTATTAATCTGGGTGACGAGGGGGTGAGGTCGGAATCTAGAGAGCGACAGAGAGTGTCTATACTGTATGTTAGTACTAATATATACTTTGACTGCAGTATGGAGGGTTCTGTCACCATTTGCGATATCGTACTTGCGCGAAACAAGTTTTTCTGCTTTGCTGCTTTTCAGCAATAAAGAACAAGCACAGGTCGAAAATAAATGTAGAGAAAGACCGCCCGTACACTTATCCCAACCGCGCTATCCCTACTGATTGGGATAAGTACACGTTTTAGTAGATTTATTTCTACCGGTAGGGATATGTGGAAATGGACAGTGCACATATCCCTACCGGTAGAAGTGAAAAACCGATGATTTCTTCTTCTGCGAAGCATACTGCTACCCAGGAGGGAGCTCGCGAGGCTCTTTGCTTGTATACAGGGTGTAAAAAAATTGGTGTAGGACCCGTAAAATGGGGGTTCTAATCATACTGAACAACTTTCCCCAAGGAACCCATAGTCAATTATCAAAAAAAAAATTGGTCCCTCCATACTAAAATACACAAAATCAGCTGATCGATTGGTATGAAGAGTAAACATTTTTGTTGCGATTTCAGCAAACTCGTACAACAAAAGTTGTTCAGTATGATGAGCAGAAGACCCAGTTAACGGGACCTACACCACTTTTGTTACACCCTGCATAAACAATCAAACCTGACCGAACCTAACATCGCTCGTTTCGCTCGCTCATTTAAAATGTTACGATCCGAAATGAACAGTGCACATATCCCTACCGGTAGAAATAAATCTACTAAAACGTGTACTTATCCGAAAAGAGAAAAAGCGGCAATTTCCAAACTTGTGCCTTGTTTGGAGAAGCTATACTCAGAAATGTGCTTACAGCCTTCTCATTAGTAGCAAGCCAAGAAAGTAAAATAAATATCTCTCTCATTTATTTATTTGTAAAGTCCCATGTTTTGTTTTGCTCTAAGTTTTTAATAAAAATTATAAATTTTATTTGGAATTGTTTTGATATCTTGTTACTAGGCTAGAACTACACACTGGTAGACATGCTGGTAGATACTTTTTGGCCAGAGGGCGTAAAAAACCGGTCAAGTGCGAGTCAGAACCGCACACATAGGGTTCCGTACCATCATACTAGATGGCGCTAGTTCCAACATAACTACAGGAAGTCGCGGGTTCGATTCCCGGTGGGGTTAACTTGTAAGACTCGGTTCAGTTGGTGGTAGGGCATTTTCTAAGCCCGCCTGTCTAGCTACCACCATCTTATTAAATTCTTGCCGCCAAACATCAGTGTTAACAACATTGATGTGTTACGGCTTGAAGATAAGATAGCCAAATCCCCATTGCGTTGGGGAATCTTGGTAAACCCGCTTCCATCTTCGGCATCATCGTCACTTACCATCTGATGGTATCTGATTCAGATGAGATAATGCCAAGGGCTTACCAATTGTGAATAAAAAAATAAAAAAGATATAAACCAAAGAGAATCTAAGCAACTAGCATTATGTAAGTCAACCTATCTCTTTTAAAATTCTCTTTTCAAAGGTCTCAAAGAAGATTTTGTACCTTTGAATATTATATTTTTTTATTTGATACAAATGCATTGTTCCTCCGAGCTAGAAATTAAAAAATAGTGGCAAAGTAAAAAGCACGTGTGCGGTGAAAGCAATTTTGCGCACAGTAAGCTGACACTTATGTACCAATTTTCGAGCAGTTGTATTTAAAAATACTTTGAATTAAAATGCACCTTTTCAATATACTTAGGCACTAAATTCGATAATCCGGCATAAGGTAAAAAAAATATGGGTGCCGGATTACCGAGCGCTTACTAAACTCAATTTTGTAGGGAAACAACTCTTAAAAAAATATCTTTTTCAGAAGGGCCTTACAATACAAATGCTATAGCTATTACAATACATTGGTCTTATTCCATACAAATGGTTCTAGCCTCTTGCCTTCTGGTAGAAGTTCGTTCAGTTCTTGAATGTCTTGAAGTGTCTGCAACAAGATAGACATAGAAATAATTGTATTTTTGACACTCAAAAGAAAAAAAAACCAATACACAAAATAAAAACTAAGAGAAAAAAAAAGGCCAAGTGCGAGTCTAACTCGTGCACCGAGGGTTCCGTACCACTACACGCCTCCAGACGAGCACAACAATGATACTAATCCTTTAACCGCCTCCGTAGCTCAGAGGCAAAGTTCACTGGCTTTACACAGGAGGTCGCGGGTTCGATTCCCGGCGGGGTCAATTGTAAGACTCGGTTTGGTTGGTGGTAGGGCATTTTCTAAGCCCGCCTGGCTAGCTACCACCATCTTATCTAAGTCTTGCCGCCAAATATCAATGTTGATATCATTGGTGTGTTCCGGCATGAAGATAAGATAGCCAGTTCCCCATTGCGTTGGGAAATCTTGGTAAGCCCGCTTCCATCTTCGGCAACATCGTCACTTACCACCAGGTGAGATGTTGTCAAGGGTTTACCAATTGTGCATAAAAAAAAACGTAAAAAATCAACGAGAGCGACATTTTTTTTAAGTTCGGGATCCGTAGCGCAAGTACGATTTAAACTTGGCCGGTTTTTATTATGTTTTGTTTTACTTTAGAATTAGTACTATAATCACACCAAAAAAGCGTCGGTGGCTCAACCGGTAACGACTCGGTCCATCTAACCAGAGGTACCGGGTTCAAATCTGGGTGGCCAATGTACCAATGAGTTTTTCAAAAACTTACGTACATACATATACTTACCGATCGCTTTAACGGTGAAGGAAAACATCGTGAGGAAACCTGCACACGCCTGCGAAGAAACTCGAAGGTTGTGTGTGAAGTCGACCAACCCGCACTGGGCCCGCGTGGTCGACTAAGGCCTAATCGCCCTGATTCAGGGTAGGCTCGAGCCCCTCGGTGGGGACGTATATGAGCTGTAATGATGAATCACACCATGTTTCACGCTTGTATGTATCACCGTTTTAATGATCTGTTAAAAACAAAATATCTTTAAAAAATTCAATCTACACAACACGTTAAAAAAAACCGGCCAAGTGCGAGTCAGAACTGTACACAAAGGGTTCCGTACTATCATACTAGATGGCGCTAGTACAAAGGGTTCCGTACTATCATACTAGATGGCGCTAGTACAAAGGGTTCCGTACTATCATACTAGATGGCGCTAGTTTCTTCACGTTTGAAAAAAAACACGTTTTGTATTTGTCGTTATAGCGGCAACAGAAATACATCATCTGTGAAAATTTCAACTGTCTAGCTATCACGGTTCATGAAATACAGCCTGGTGACAGACGTACAGACAGACGGACGGACAGCGGAGTCTTAGTAATAGAATACCGATTTTACCCTTTGGGTAAGTAACCCTAAAAACAACTTCCATCGCAACAACTTAGTACAATTTCGCATTATTATTTCTGGTTTTTGTTAATTTAAAAAATTGATTACACTTGATAAAATATATATGGGAACAAATCGGAGCATAATAGGGTTGCCAACCTTAAAATACAAATTTGCGGGAAATCATAACTTTAAATGCGGGATCCAGCTACTTTTATACAGAATACTAAAATGAAAGCTTTTTTAATTATTATTATTAATAGTAGTAAAATATTTGTTCTATTTTATTATGAATCGTAAATATTCATATCACATCAATAAATTACCACGACCAGCGAGCGGCCTGATTGCGGTGTCGGCGGCGTAGTGTTTGTAGAGTCATTGTCATACGTAGAATGACTTTCGAAAACCGGGATATTTAGCATCCTAAGCGGGACATCTTTTCTAAAGTCCTAGAAACGGGACGTCCCGCGTATTGCGGGACGCTTGGTAGCCCTGGAGCCAAATAAAAAAATAATCATGAAAATCGGTTCACAATCTGCGAAAACATCGCGTAACAAACATACAGTCGAATTGAGAACCTCCTGCTTTTTGGAAGTCGGTTGATTAGTAAATGCAGTTGTTAGATAGAATTCGAACCTGAGCCTACCAGCACTGGACGGGCCGTCTACCAACACAGCCAAGCGTTACGATATGGCTTACAGTAGCGCAACGCCTTCCATGTCGCAAGATGCGCCACCGGCGTAGTACTAGTATATACTATACGGTAGGTATACGAGCCTGTAGTCAGCCTGGCAAACTCGCGTAGTTTGCCAGGCTGTGCCCCGCCGCCGGCTGCCCCGCAAGTACCCTTCCGTTTCTCTGCGTAAGTACATTCGTTGCTCTACTGTTAGCCACTATATTGTAATACTGTGGCCAAAGTGAGCAAGGCTGCGCGAAATAGAGTTACACTATCAGCCCTTTAGAGGAGGTGACTGTTTGGACTGCTGGTGAAGTGACATCTATTTAAGAGGATTGTGAACCTGCGCTCATACAAACGGCGTCAGCGATTTTCGTCTCTAAAATGTTAACCGATTTTGACCAATTTTTGATAAGTTGTCAGTCAAAACAAAAGCTAGATTTATTGATTTTTTGGTTTTCTCATAGAATCTCGTTTTCATGGCTGAGCGATTTTTAACTAGATAAACAAACACATAATAATAATTCCGTATGTCCTCACTGCCAAAACCCCGACCACAGCTTTCTCGATCACTCTTTGGGTGACCTTGAACCTTCTTATGAGATCCATAGTAAGCGACCATGTCTCAGTTCGAGTGTAGAGTCTCCAACCTTTAGAGTGGCGACGGCGCACCGGAAGACGTAGCGTAGGCAGGCTTCCCACACGGTGGACCGACGACCTTGTGAAGGTCGCGGAAAACCGCTGGATGCGGGCAGCGCAGGACCGGTCGTCGTGGAAATCCTTGGGAAGGCGTTTGTCCACCAGTGGACGTCTTTCGGTTGATATGATGATGAACAGTAATTCGCGTTGTAAAGAGTCGAATTAAACTGTTGTTAATTTGAAATACAAAATACGTTAAAAACTCAAAGACCAGAGTCAAATCAGTACTTTTATGGGTATATTCGAAAACTGTGTACTTACTGGAAAATATAGAAATCCCTAGAAATATTCAGGGCAACAAGATCATCTTTTGGGTTCTGTACCCTATTACTAAGACTCCGCTGTCCGTCTATCTGTCTGTATGTCCGTCTGTCACCAGGCTGTATTTCATGAACCGTAATAGGTAGACAGTTGAAATTTTCACAGATGATGTATTTATGTTGCCGCTATAACAACAAATACTAAAAACAGAATAAAATAAATATTAAATGGGGACTCCCATACAAAAAACGTGATTTCGTGAAGACACTAGCGACATCTAGTAGGATGGTAAAACAAACGTGATTTCGTGAAGACACTAGCGACATCCAGTAGGATGGTACAACAAACGTGATTTCGTGAAGACACTACCGACATGCAGTAGGATGGTACAACAAACGTGATTTCGTGAAGACACTAGCGACATCTAGTAGGATGGTAAAACAAACGTGATTTCGTGAAGACACTAGCGACATCCAGTAGGATGGTACAACAAACGTGATTTCGTGAAGACACTAGCGACATGCAGTAGGATGGTACAACAAACGTGATTTCGTGAAGACACTAGCGACATCTAGTAGGATGGTAAAACAAACGTCATTTCGTGAAGACAGTGATTACGTGAAGACACTAGCGACATCTAGTAGGATGGTACAACAAACGTGATTACGTGAAGACACTAGAGACATCTAGTGGGATTGTACAACAAACGTGATTTCGTGAGGACACTGGCGACATCTAGCAGGATGGTACAACAAACGTGATTTCGTAAGGACACTAGCGACATCTAGTAGGATGGTACAACAAACGTGATTTCGTGCAGACATTAGCGACATCTAGTAGGAAAGTACAACAAATGTAATTTCGTAAAGACACTAGCGACATCTAGTAGGATGGTACAACAAACGTGATTTCGAGAAGACACTAGCGACATCTAGTAGGATGGTACAACAAACGTGATTTCGTGAAGACACTAGCGACATCTAGTAGGATGGTACAACAAACGTGTTAGTAGTATTAGTACTAATATACTGTCTGTATGTTAGTACTAATATACAAGGTGTAAAAAATTGGTGTAGGACCCGCTAACTGGGGCTTCTACTCATCATACTGAACAACTTTCTCCAAGGAACCCATAGTCAATTATCAAAAAAAAATATGGACCCTGCATACTAAAATGCACAAAGTTGGTCGATCAGCTGATCGATTTGTATGAAGAGTAATTATTTTTTTTACAATTTCAGCAAAGTCGTAGAACAAAAGTTGTTCAGTATGATGAGTAGAAGCCCCAGTTAACGGGACCTACACCGATTTTGTTACTCCCAGTGATGATGATGATCTATCCGACCGATTTCGGTCTTGGCTAACACGTCGGTTTGCCGCGCGTGCGCTCGAAGATGGTTTATGTAGCCAATCCTGGCAGCGAAACTCCTCGCGCACTGAGGGCATTTAAGTATGCCACCCTCGTAATTGTATGAAATGGTCGCAGGTGGTCGGGCCTTTAACTAGTCGCGTTTGGTATCATGGCAGCTTTACGCTGATCTTCGAACTCGCGCACTTGCCTATTCACATGCCTGGTACTCCCTGTATATAAGGTGTAACAAAATTAGCTGAAACTATTTTAACTGGTGCTTCTACCCATGAAACTGAACAACTTTCCCCATGGAACCCATAGTCAAATCTCAAAAAAAAAAATGGCTCTCCCATAGTAACTCGATCCGATCAGCTGATCAGCCAACTTAGTAGGTATAGGACGTTCAAAATTATTTTTTGAGATTTGACTATGGGTTTCATGGGGAAAGTTGTTCAGTTTCATGGGTAGAAGCACCAGTTAAAACAGTTGCAGCTAATTTTGTTAGACCTTATACAGGGTCTTCGGCAGATGGTTGAAAATACGAAAATGTGGGATAGGTGGGGTCGCCTCCCACCTATTTTGAGAATTAAAAAAAATCTAGGACTTGTAATTTTTTTTTCCAGGATTTTTTTTCCTTTTTTTAGAAATTTTGCCATTTTTATACCTTTGAACACATGTAACTTTTTGTTTTTTAAAGCAAGCTCCAAAATCTTTTTTTAATAGACTTTTATAAGATTGTCGGCTCTAAAAAAATTATGTTTGTTTCAAGTTATTGCTAAAAACAAAAATGTGAACCCCCGAACTTAAAAAAAAGTTGAACAAAAATTTAAAACAACTTTGCGATGCATTTAAAAAAAAAAAAAACTTAACAAAATCACAAACGTTAATAACGTTAACGTTTTTTTTTTTTGTTTTCGTTAATTTCACTTTGCTGTGTTTGTGATTTTGTTAAGTTTTTTTGTTGTTTGTCACTTTTTGTTATTATCAGACGTTTTGTTAAGACTTTGTTGTGGTTTAAAATGGCTCAATTTACCAATGCGGAATATGCGGACATTTTATTGGCATATGGAAGTGCTAACTCCAATATGCCAATAAATGACAAAAGATAGCCATTATGTGTGTGCAAGAATGTAAAAAAACGTACCTGCTCTTTGTAACCGTCCCAACAGTAAGTATTTACATTATTTTCAACTTTGCATTTGATACATTTCACAAAACATGTAACTAGTGGAATTTCGTCAACATGGTCCAATTGAGTAAAAAAAATTAACAACTCCGGTTACAAAAAAGATACCGAAACAAATTACATACCATTCAAAAGCCTAAGCTTTAGAGATGTTTTAAAAAAATCAGAAGCCTTCCAGACCCATTATTTTTTTTTAAATGCATCGCAAAGTTGTTTTAAATTTTTGTTCAACTTTTTTTTTAAGTTCGGGGGCCCACATTTTTGTTTTTAGCAATAACTTGAAACAAACATAATTTTTTTTAGAGCCGACAATCTTATAAAAGTCTATTAAAAAAAAGATTTTGGAGCTAGCTTTAAAAAACAAAAAGTTACATGTGTTCAAAGGTATAAAAATGGCAAAATTTCTAAAAAAAGGAAAAAAAATCCTGGAAAAAAAAATTACAAGTCCTAGATTTTTTTTAATTCTCAAAATAGGTGGGAGGCGACCCCACCTATCCCACATTTTCGTATTTTCAACCATCTGCCGAAGACCCTGTATACTTTGCTAAAGGTTACCTGGTTGAGCAGTGAATTGCAGCGGCTCAGCTGATGGGCCACCTCGTGAACCCTTGACAAGCGCTCCGCGTGCCTTGCGTTCGCTCTCTGCCTCTCCACCATCATCGAGTACAGCCGACTGACTTCACTGTCGGCCTGGATAAACGAAAAAAAGAATTATTGATCACCTAAAAACTTTTAAGATGACTCAATCCGAGGAGGTTGATACGTATTAAAATAATATCAAACGTAAGTCTATTAATTTTAAGTTCAAATCAATGCGGGCTTCAACGCGGCTGTTACGCTGAAACCGAACGCCCAATTCTCGATTTTTACATGTTTTTATTACATTTCTTCACTTTTAAATAAGTTTCGTTCAATTAAAATGAAAGGTCTTAAAGTCACCGATTTTTGTGTGTTGGTTATCGAGAAATTTTGCAAGTAATGCCAAACAACAGGGTCTACAGTTTACTTTTTACATCAATAGTGGTAATATTTTTAAAATTGTATTCAATTAAATCGATTTTGTATTACTTTAAGTATAAAAAATGTGTTCAATTAAAAATGAAAGGTCTTAAAGTCACCGATTTTTGTGTGTTGGTTTTCGAGAAATTTTGCAAGTAATGCCAAAAAACAGAGTCTACAGTATAATTTTTTACATCCATAGTGGTAATATTTTTCAAATTGTATTCAATTAAATCGATTTTTTATTATTTTAAGTATATTGTATATCATTTCCATGGTGATAGCTTTACACAATCTTTCAATAATTTGAATTGAATATTGTAATTTGACCCATTATAAGGCCTTAAAGAGGAAAAGAGGTTTAAAAAATAGGTATTTCAATAAAATGTTGCTGTCTCCCTTCCCCAAACCTCTCCGTATACAGCAAGTACGTGAGAACTGCAGCGCAGACTGATAATAGGCACTAAAGTTGAGCAAAACAGAATTTCGTGATACCCTATTTTCTCCTCCAAAACTTGAGCAATAATAATATTTTTTTCAATATTAATTTTAAAAAAACACTTTAACTATGCCTCTTTATTTGTATTTTATTGTTATTAAGCGTATTAATTTTTTGGTAGGTAAAATGACGTTTTAATTGGGCAGTTTTCTCAGTTTTTGAAGGCTCTTACTTTCTATTATAATTAGAATATGGGAAAAAGAAAACATAGGGGCATGGCCATGGTAGATATAAATTTTATGGAAAAATAATTTTTGCTCTATTGTCATTATCCATCCAGGGAGGAAACAGGGGACTACTCTGCGCTTACCCTCCTCCCCTTGGCTGTAATATTGCTATTTTAGGTTGGTTATTAAATCTTGTTTACTCACAACAATTAATCACCTGCATGCAGGATTAAGAAGGGCCAAAACGTCAAAACTACACAGATAGTAGTTTCATACAAGCACGAGTTGCCTCACGTTTATCGTCGTACGCGTGTTCCGGTTCACTCTGTATTCTGAGATCAAAAGTGAGAGCACTTCCGTTGGTCCCATCAAAATCGGATCCCGGGAGACTTATCTGCTGTCAAACCTATCTGTTATTTTTTTAATCCACAATAGGCATACAAGCACAAGTTGCCACACGTTTATCGCCGTACGCGTGTTCTGGTTCACTCTGTATTCTGAGATCAAAAGTGAGAGAAGTCTGATCACGGGAGACTTATCTGCTGTCAAACCTGTTATTTTTTTAATCCACAATAGGGTATATGCATGATTTTTTTATGCCATTTCTTAACAAAATATGAAAATTCCGTAAAAACAATGTCAAAAAGTGAAATGAAAACTGAAATTGGATAAGAAATACGGAAGATATAAGCATTTTCAACTAATAATTAGACAGAGATCCGATATGTAAATGTGACGACATAACACACGGTCCATATAAACCCTATGCTACATTTTGTTTTGCTAGAAAGAGATAGAGATAATATTATATAGAGATAATATTATATATAAATCTTTAAGTGCATTTGGCCAGCTTTTTTTTATAACTTCGAAATAAAGTGAATGAAATCAAAGCTTACGACATAAAGCACTATGTAAACTGTATTTCGAACTTAAGGAACGGTGCGTTCCTATTTGACGAGAGCAAAGGGAGATATCTCCGCCAGGCGAGTTGGTACCTATGCCTGGGGTCCGGCCGTGGAACAACCGTTGATGATTGGTATCTGCTCGTATACTCAGCGCTGAATAAATTCTAATAGCGCGTTCTAGATGTCGTATTTCTTTTGTTCTCTCGTCGCTTGTGTTAAGGCACAATACACTATTTAGTGTATTGTGGTTAAGGTTACTGCAGCTTGTAACCTGATAAGATAACATAAATAATAATACCGATAATTAATATTTAATGTGTCTAAATATGAACACATTTCTTCGTAATAGAGAATGGCTGCTGCGCGATAAAGTTTTTATTAATGTGTGGGTTTTAAGGTAAACCAACCAAATTGTGCTCACTTCTACATTATAGGGAGTTTATCGTTATAAAAGAATAACGTTATAAAGAGTTTACATTGTATTGAAAGACTGCGTAAAGTGTGCCAAAGTAAACTACTATAATATTTTATCTGTGGTCCCAGCCCCGCACTCAATGCATTTCACCACCTGATCCCTGTGCACTTAAATAAATGCAAAAATTAACCGCCTCCGTAGCGTAATGGTTCGTCCATTCGCGTCACACCAGGAGGACGCGGGTTCGAGTCCCGAAGGGGTCTAACTTTGAAACACTCGGTTTGGTTGCTGATGGGGTATTTTCTAAATCTGCCAGGTTAGCTACCACCGTTGTGTCTAAATCTCACCGCCAAACATAAACTTGCCTCCTTGATTTTCAAAGCCAAGGTGAACTCCTCGGCGGCGATGGGCTGACTGCAGGCCGCAAGATGAGCCTGCAGCCTTGTGGTCAGACGCACCCACGGCCTGTAGTCGAGACCTGGACAGAATAGTTGTTTTTTTTAATCCACTATTGATAAGCCCATGACATCACCTCACCTGATGATAAGTGATGATGATGTCGAATATGGAAGCGGGCTTACCAAGATTCCCCAAAGCAATCGAGATCTGGCTATCTTATCTTCAAGCCGAAACACATCAACAACAATTAACAGCAACCTATAAATGTCCCCTCTGCTGAGTCACGCGTCTCTTCCGGAACTCGGGAAGGTCCTGACATTGACCGAGCTTGACCCGTGTCGGCCAAGGTCAAGGTCAGGGTCAAGTTCGGGTTTGTACGGGTTGTAGGGTTGGTGTCAAACTTCACTGTCAGTAGTTGTTCGAGCCGCCTATAAGGCATCTGTCACGGCTTAACGACTGCCATCTAGTAATAGCAGCCGGCATGAACGGCTCAACGTGTCTTGCGAGTTACGGAAACGTTTACAATCGATAAAATAAACACTTAAACGGACACTACCCATACATAAATAAACACCTAAACGGACCCTACCCATAGATAAATAAACACCTAAACGAACACTACCCATACATAAATAAACACCTAAACGAACACTACCCATACATAAATAAACACTTAAACGGACACTACCCATACATAAATAAACACTTAAACGGACACTATCCATACACAAATAAATACTTAAGCGAACACTACGCATACACAAATAAACATTTAAACGGACCCTACTCATACATAAATAAACACCTAAAGGGACCCTACCCATAGATAAATAAACACCTTAACGAACCCTACCCATACATAAATAAACACTTAAACGGACACTACCCATACATAAATAAACACTGAAACGAACACTATTCATACATAAATAAACACTTAAACGAACACTACCCATACATAAATAAACACTTAAAAGGACACTACCTATACATAAATAAACACTTAAACGAACACTACCCATACATAAACCTCATTAAAAATAAGTCAGATATAACTATACAAAACGTTTCCTCAAAATTTATTTTTAATGCCAAAGTCTCGAAAACATTACAAACTTACATTGGCCAGCGTGAGATGCGAACTCGAAATTCTAACCCGGCGTATCCGTGTCTTTTTTCCTACAATAATAAGCCGCTAGATGCGGGCAGCGCAGTACCGGTCGTTGTAGGAAATCATTGGGGGAGGCATTGGATTGGAAGAGTGGTCGTCTTTCGGCTGAATCTTGTCAAATGCATTAATGACATATTCAATCATTTTAATGGCTAATTTTAACTTCTTGTGTCATATTGTTTTCATGTCCTGAGGGCATTACTTGTTTTAAATCAATGATTTCATTTTGACATTAATAACTAATAATCATGTTTATTTTTAATATTTTTCACAAAAAACAATGACGTATAAGTATTTTATGGCCATCAAAAAGAGTTTTTTTTTTATATTCACAATTGGCAAGCCCTTGGCATTATCCCACCTGATAGTAAGTGACAATGATGCCGAAAGATGCCAACAAACCGAGACTTACAAAGTTAGACTCCCCTGGGAACCGACCCGCGACCTCTTGATGTGAAGTTACTGCACTAAACCATCATAAATCTACTTTGAATAAACATTTTGAAACCTCAAATCTTTTGATATAATGATGATGAATAAAAATATGAGGATGATAATATATTACCTTCTAACGCTTCAGGATCGCGAGCGCCAGGCAGGCCCAAAGTTCCTCTCATGATAGGTAGAAATGTAGGGATTTCCTACGGAATAAACACAAAAAAAACAATGTTATTATAGAACACAAAAACCACACAATGGCACTCCATAGAAATGGAACATAAATCTATAAGTATTTTAATAACTACTCGAATTAATTAAAAAGCCGACGGCATAAAAACTTAACACCTCTTATTGGCCAGTCGGGTAAAAATGTATCCTATGTCACTCACGGAATCATGACGAATCTAACGACACCTCGCACTCCAAAGGTGTTTTTAGGGTTTCGTACCCAAAGGGTAAAACGGGACCCTGTTACTAAGACTCCGCTGTCCGTCCGTCTGTCTGTCTGTCCGTCTGTCACCAGGCTGTATTTCATGAACCGCGATAGCTAGACAGTTGAAATTTTCACAGATGATGTATTTCTGTTGCCGCTATAACAAAAAATACTAAAAATTAGAAAAAGTAAAAGTCTCCATACAAAAAACGTGTTTTTTTAAACGTGAAGAAACTAGCGCCATGTAGTATGATGGTACGGAACCTTTTGTGCGCGGTTCTGACTCGCACTTTACCGGTTTTTTTTCTTTACCTTCCTTCGAAATCGGTCCAGCCGTTCAAGTGTGATGCCGTGAACAAGGGAAATAGGGATTCATTTTTATATATATATATATATATATATATATATTATCGATATATATAACGTTGATAATTATCTTGGTAGTTATAAAATTATAAGCAAATCAAAACATAATATTATAGTTATCTTTTACAAAACGCTAGCCTCCCGCTATGTCGTGCTATGTTAATCCGAACACGATTTGAAGTTACGTGACGTATCGAAACGCGTCAAACTTCGGACTCGGAAAAACACAAAAATGAAATAATTGTTGATTAATACCCGTGATCAAACTTACACTTAAACAATTAACAATAGGGATGACGACAGCATCAGAAATAAATTATGATCTCTTGATCACTAAATTGCCCTCCTACTGAAACTTCGAAAAACCTTACTCGTTTTGTTTTCCATCAAGTCATCGATTTTTAATTCACCAATATCACAAAAAGAGTACATAAATGACGCTGCAAAACTATGACGTCACGTCTAGGTATATCAAACATTGTTAGAACAAAATGTCGTTTTTGACAGCTGACAAAAAGCAAATCAAATGACTAGCATTCGTCATCCCTATTATTTAGTTAGTTTTTCTACATATTTTTGCATTTTAATTTTTAGTAAAAAAAATTAAGAACCAAAAATAAGAATCACCGCCGATAATAATATCATGATAAAAATAAAAGAAAATAATTATCTTAATAATTTCTAACCGTGCCCTCCAGATTAAATCAGATGACTAGCATTCGTCATCCCTATTATTTAGTTAGTTTTTCTACATATTATTGCATTTTAATTTTTAGTAAAAAAAAATTAAGAGCCAAAAATAATAATCACCGCCGATAATAATATCATGATAATTTTAAAAGAAAATAATTATCTAGATAATTTCTAACCGTGCCCTCCAGATAGCCAACTGGCAAGAAGTGGCACAGGATCGTGACGGATGGCGACAATAAAGGTCGGAGGCCAAGATCCTCCTCGGGTCGCTGAGCCAGCGTAATAACTTAAATAAGTAAAGGTTCTACTAACCTGCAGTCTCCTTATATCCTCGTCCAGTTGAGCATCAGAGGCCTGCTTCACGACCACGATATCTCTGGCCTTCTTACTCTTACGCGCTTGTAGGGAGAGCTGTCTTCGTTGCAGTAAGGATTTCTTGTTGTCTGCTCCTCTTTGTGTCTTGGCAGAGTGTTTGGGCGAATCTAGAGAAAAATATGTTTTTCTTTTCTCAGAACTCCAGATGAGTTTTTGAGAGATTTTTTTTTAATATTTAATTTTACTCAAATCGTATCTGTTTTAGTTAAGTTTAAGTTGATATTAAACTGTTCAAAACACTGTTTAAAACCTCGTTTAAAACACTTTACAACAAACATATTAATTTTTACAAGCTTTTCTTTAGTGTCACCTGTTCTGGTGTCTGTAATGAAATCTTGCAAGTAAAATTTTAAACTTCCCGGTTTCAGATTGCGCTGAAATTTTACCTACATATGTATATCGCGTGACAGTGCAATATTAAAAGCTTGTACCTAAAAGGTTTTTACGTTTTTCGAAAATTATTTTTAATAGTGTTTTAAACACTTTGGCGTAAACATGCCAACCCTGATTGTTGCCTAATCATAGACAATAAAATTAAATTTGGGTTAAAAGACCCTTATGTGTGGGCCTAAAGGTTCAAACTTCGTATTAATATTAGGAACCAGTATGTACCTCCAATAGGCCTGTCCACAGTATAGGATATGTACGGTAGCTCGGAGTCAGAACACACGCTGGCACCGGGCGAATTATTTCCGCTGGCTGTAGGGTCGCTTCTGCAGGCTTCTGTAAAACACAATGTGAAAACAAACCATCAAGCCTATTTCAGTTATTTCGTGTCGATGACAAATGATTATGTCCTATCCTTAATCCTTACTAATATTATAAATGCGAAAGTAACTTTGTCTCTCTGTGTCGCGCTTTCACGCCCAAACTACTGAACCGATTTAAATGAAATTTGGTACAAAAATAGTCTAGAGCGTGAGAAAGGACATAGGCTACTTTTTAATGCAAAAAATGAGTTGAAAGGTGGGAATGAAAAGTTGTATGGAAGTATCGTCATTTTTAGAGCTAGAAGCTTGTAATCTGTCTGTCTGTCGCGCTTTCACGCCAAAGCTACTGAACCGATTTAAATGAAAGGGGGGTTGTACGGCGCGGTGTAGGTGGGGAAATATGCCTAAGTGTGCTTACCCGAACGGGCAGACGACTGTGCCACACGCATGTGAATACTGACTTTTTCTGCTGCAAATTCATTATTATACTGCGGCCGTCCAGAGAATGCTAATTTGAAATATGCTAGTTTGACGTAACTAGTGATGTGCCCATAGACATCCATAGTATACTTTGTGCCTATCATGTAGATGTAACATATAACGAAATAAAATAACCATTTACCAAACCCGTGGCTAAAGTGTACTTTGTGGACCGTCGATTTTAGGGGTGGTAATGGGTGAAGGGGTGGTAATGGGTGAAGGGGTGGAAAATAAGAAAAAATTGTTTCGCGGGAAACTAGTTATTCGTCAAAATACGCCAAATTTGTTGTATTGCGTTTGAATATTTATTATTTCCTTCCAATCGAAGTGAAAAGCAGAGTGTAAAACTCGAGCAATAAACCCATTTTACCCTCGACAGGACTGTCCGCCCTCGCCGTACCGGCCCGGTTTGCTAAATGAACGCCTCGGGTAAAATGGCTTGTTTTATGCTCTTGTTGTACAATCCACTATTGTTATTACTGAAACATATCACTTTTATGCTTGGTTGATTAATACAACAAGAAATAATTGTTTGTGTGGTTATGAATTACTCATAATAGTTACAAATACGTTATTAATGGTTACATGTGGTGACATCACTATTATTAAGAAGAAATGACCATAGAACGTAAAAATTTTACTAACGTTTCATGTAATTACAAAATACACATTCTGCTGTCTTTATACATAAACATAAAACTAAATATGTGTTCCGTAACTATTATTTAGTAAAAAAAAAAGCATTTTTCATGTTTTTTAAGCTTAGAAACTAAAGATTGATTTGTTTAGAATTTCGAAGATTCATCTAATTTTACATTCTATCACTGTCTTGAAGCATTCTCTGGACGGCCGCACTATATTTACTGCAAATTGATTATAATTGGATTTGCTTACACAATTTTTTGTTTATTTAATTAATGTTTTTCGTGAAATATAAAAAACTTGAAGTTTTTGGTTTAGGTTATTAAATATTTTTTTCTTTGGTTGGGTCATTGTTTATAAAGAATAAATGTAGACCACTGTTTCCTCCCTGGATAATGACATTATAGCAATTTTTAATTTTTATTATTTGTTGGATGGAAGACAGAGACGGACAGCATAGGCTTAGTAATAGGGTCTTGTTTCCTGGTATGGAACACTAAAAAAATATGTTTCTTGTAAAGCGCCCTTCCTTAATTTATTACTTTTTGTTTTTTTTTTTATTTATTGCTAAATCAGTTGAGTTGCGCATAACCAATGAGAGGATAGACTCGCTTTACAATACTGTCAAAAGGTATAATCATGAAACCTAACAAACCTATTTCTGGATTTAGTATGCCAGCCCAGTTATGTGCACCCCAACAGCTAAATTCTATAATGGCACACTGGTTGGGCTGTAATTAAAAGGGCTGCCATACAAAAAAATCAGAAAATTTAAGTGCACTTCAACCAAAATACTTTTATTCGGTGCAAATTTCAGCCGACTACCTATTGCGATTCAGAAGATACAGCCCTTTATGGTCATCGCACATGGTAAAGATGCTGCATATTTTCAAATTGTATGGAGATCATATGATAAAATATTATAGCATCTTCACCGTATGTGACGGACGACCTTTAAAAATCGGACAGCGGCACAGATTTGGACAGAAGGATCCGCCCGTCTCCATATTTCAGTCAGATTTTCTTCATACAAGCAAAAAGTAGCGCCATCTGACATAACTCGTACGAACTAGCGTGGGCGAGAGTTGACGTCAGTGCCGCGTTAAAAGAACCTTGGTAGAATTGTCGCTTTAAAAATTCGTTTATTTAATTAATTGTTTACCAGAAAAAATACAATGTGAGGTTACTTAACGATAATACGACATCCCATGTTTCTTTTAGCCTTTCTTTCACGGTTTTTACAGCCTCTAACAACACAATAAGGCATTTTTATATGGAATATCTTTCCACCGCACTGTACAATTTCCCGCAGACAACTGAGTCGCGAGTGTGCGAAACTTGCGATTTTCGCACCAATTCGCTGGGACCATTAGTCGCGCGCGTTGACCGGGTCCTTACGCCAGTAATATATAAGTCATTGGACAGCGGACATACAGCGTAGACTTTAGGATCTCGTTACCTATTACGGAACCCTAAAAAGAGAAGGTAACTGTTACTGACCTGGTACAGTAGAAACTGCTATGGTGTGCCCCCTCCTCACAGGTGGAGCTCGGGATGGCGGCCTCTTAGGAGGCACTGAAGACTGCTCGGATCCCATGATAATACTCAGTAGTGTACTAAAACCATAGGTGATTATATGATCAGTGTAGTCTACGTAAAAACAAAATAAAAATAGAAAATGTTTTGCAAAAAAAAACACCTCAGTACCGATTTACTTACACAGACCTTTCTGTTGTAAAATAATTAGGTATGTACAACAAATTTAATATTTGTGTTTAGTTAAATAAGCAGCTATAAGTTTTATTTAGATTCTACTATTTTATCTTTCAATTCAATTAAAATTATTCTAATCCAAACAAAGTCTTCTCTTTGTTGATAGTCAACAACACAGACTAAAAACGTAGTTTATTATATTCTCTTTGAACACAGACCATAGATGAACTAGAATATGTGACACAGACTAAGTAAGGTTCATTTTTTTTTTTGGATTCTTTCCGGCTTACAAAAAGCGCGGAAAAGGCAAAGGTTACTAAGACCATACAGCCAGGTCTGACGTATTTAAGCTTCCTTAGCTTTTGGATTTGTAATGCTAGTGCCGGTGCATTACAAATCTACTCTGAAGTTCTTGACAGTATTTGCAGCAGCTACATTCTGAGGTGGAACACCCAGTTGCTGTAAGGCGTCTATAAACTGCACCTAGAGCAAGTTGGGTTCTCACGTCCTCCTTCGTTTTATTTTCTTGTTCTCCACATTGCTCACGTGCACTAGACGATTTTCTCCCAAATGCACCACTTTTTAAACAAAATCCTAGCAGAAAACAATGAAAAAACAACAAAATAAAACTACGAATGCGTCTACCACAAATCCCGCCAGTAAGGTTCTGTCAACAAAAACATTTTTTTTTTTGGTTTCTTCTTTCCGGTTTTTAAAAGCGCTGAAAAGGCAAAGGTATCTACGACCATACAGCCTAGTCTGTCGTATTTTAGTTTCTTTTTATCTTTTTTTGATATGTAATACTAGTGCCAGTGCATTACAAATCGTCTCTGAAATTCTTGACAGTATTTGCAGCAGCCTTGTGGGAAACCCGGATTGATTACGCAAACTTAGTTTGTACGAACAATATATATTTTTACCGAAATCGAAAATTACTGACAGACGTGTTTTTCTAGTTACTACAGCAACGGGTACGTCACACTCCCCAGCGAGAAAAGCCGGGAGACTACCACTAGCTTAGTTCATAACGTAATCAAAAAGATGTTGTGGTAACCTCCTAGCTCGGGTTGGCCGTACGTTTTTAGTGTCGTGTGTCTCTTGAGTCACGTCTGTTAAAACCGGTGTTGGTCCGTCAGCGTCACGCAGCTCTAAGGGAAACAGTCGCTGCACAGGTCTTAGCTTGGACCCCCTCGTAACGCCATCGGAAACGGGACATAACTTATTTACGACTGCCAATGGCCAGGTCACTCGCTTGCCTAAAAGATTTATTATATATTAATATATATAATGTGTATTCTTTTTTTATACCACAACTCAACTCCTTAATAACCGCGTGATGAGGCATGTAGTCGCCTTGGACGGTCTGGTCAGGTGCCTTTTCAATTATATCAAGCTGTAACCACTCACGGAATACGTTGTCATAGTCAGTGATCTTACTTAGTTGTTTGAGACGATTCATGGTGGATTCCAACCTGCTCTTGTCGAGATCATAGTTTGTCTGTAGATGCGAAGAATCACGCCATTGCAAACCAACCTCATAACGTCCTTCTTCGTTGACCTTCACATTTGCTTCGAAATATTTAAGTAATTCGAAATCGCGTGCCGATTTGGACGCTTGTTCCGCGGGATCTCTAATTCCTATGGCTTCCAACGTCCATAAGTCTGAAATATCAATTTTATTTAAACAATGCAAAGTAGTCGTCGTATTTGTCAGAGAACTGTAAATCCCTGTTACGGGACCCTGTATAGTCCACCCCAGTTTTGTCTTAATAGCGGTCAGGTTATTCTCCAATTGTATTATGTCGGGAGTGAGAAGTAAACCACAATAGTCCGCGCCTATCAAAAGACTTACTTCGTCCGGTGAATCAGGTGAGTCACTTAAAATAATGCCATGTTGACTTAGTTGCTGCAATATTACAGATGAACGTATTTTAGGTAAAAAACTACATAGATTTGTTTGTTCTACAACAGATAAATTTATACAAAAGTTGTTTTGGTTACTCTTAAGACATATGTCAAACACTTGACATTCTTCTTTTTTCGTCTCGAGTCCGCCGAACAAACAAAGATTTATTACCTCCTTTGAACTACTTTTCAGTCCGAGTTTTTGTGTGAGATCTTTTTTGATGTAAGATCTTTGCGCACCAGTGTCAATAAGCGCTCTAATCAGTACCTCTTTTTCCATGAACAAGTTTAACTGCCAAAGTTTGAAGTATGGTTGTCGTTGAATACTTGGGTTGACATGACAAATTGTTTGATGTATCCGCTTGATTTTTATCGTTTTGTTTATGCGCTGCCATTTCTGCACACATAATTGTATAATGCCTTTTTTTACAGAATAAACATTTAGGAAAACTCTTGCATCTCTTTGCCTTATGACCGATTTTTAAGCAAATAGCGCATGCTCTCTGCTTCTTAATGTAATCAATGCGATCTTGCAGCGTCATTTTTCCCGCCTTGAGGCATTCTGCAGCTGAATGGTTATCTTTTCCGCACCAAACGCATGATGGTCTGCTCTGCTTAGCCGCACCTTCCTTACTTTGTGAAAATTCGTTTATGAAACAAGCAGTGGGTGGCTTTGGCTCGGCTAGGGTCATCTCGATAAACTCACGTCTAGCTAGCAAGATCCTTTCTTCAGACTCCACTTCTTGCCTCAAGAATTGCATCAGCTTAGTGAGGTCTCTAGTATCAGGTTGTTTGCGATGCCATGCTCGAAGAACGTCTTCGGGTAATGATGACTTGATCATGGGAAAGAGCATTGACGCATACTTGTCCTTCGTAACGTTAAGTGTTTCAAGGGCCTGCAAGTGTGTTTGAAGGGCGTCGTATATTATTGTTAAGTTTTTAGTTTCTCCTTTTTGTTGCATCAAAGAAAGCAAACCTCTGACATAGGTCTCTATGAGAACGTCGTCTCTGGCAAATCTTGCCTTTAATGCCTCAACTGCCTTGATGTAGTTCTCAGCACAGGGTGGATAACTTTCTACAAGCTGTCGTGCACTGCTATTTGGGACCATAGACTGAAGAAGATACTGGAACTTATCGCTAGAATTGATTGCGGCGTCTTCGTGTATTTTTTTGAATTGCCCCCAGAACAGTAACCAAGACTTGACATTGCCATCAAATTTTGCGATTTCTAACTTAGGAAGTTTTGGAAGTCGCTGCACGCCTGTCTTTAGCTTATTACTTGATTCTGCAGAGTGCAGGGAAGAAGAACTGCTACTGTGCGACCCGATTTTAGGGAAAAATGATCTGACCTTGTGCCATCGCGTCTTGTAGAGCATGGACTTACCTTGGTCTGCTTCGAACGAAGCTTCATCAAACTCCTCTGCCGCACACCATAGGTCTCTTATTGTTGCCTCAGCTTCGAATAGGTTTGAGGCAGTTTCCGATAAAATGTCAAACAATTGACCGGCGATTTCACTTTTTTCTTCGACGGCCTTTTCTATTTTATCAGCAAGACTGGTAAATTCTTTTCGATATTGCGTACGCTTGCGTTTCCAAGCTTCCATTTTAAACTTATTGTCACGGTCGCCAGATGTGGGAAACCCGGATTGATTACGCAAACTTAGTTTGTACGAACAATATATATTTTTACCGAAATCGAAAATTACTGACAGACGTGTTTTTCTAGTTACTACAGCAACGGGTACGTCACAAGCCTCATTCTGAGTTGGAACACCCGGTCACAGCAGGGCGTCTATAATACTCCTTCATTTTATTTTCTTGTTCTCCACATTGCTCACGTGCACCAGACGATTTTTTTTCAAAATGGAACCAAAACTCTAGCAGAAAACAATGCAATAACAATAAAATAAAACTACGAATGCGTTCACCACAAATCCCGCCAAAAAACTCCAACTACATAGGCAAAGTCCAGTCAATCGTTGCAGTACACTTTTTTTAAGAATATATTAACGTCTCTGGGCATAAAAGTCCTTTTGAGACAATCTTCATTTAGATAATTAGTCTTCATTTGTTTTTTTATTTGCAATGCTATATTCTTAGCTTAGCAAACCTAGCTTCTGTTCTGACTGAAAACCAATAAAAAATAGGTCAAAATTGGATAATTTTCAAGTAGTGAAAATCGCTTTCCTCGTATGAATAGTTGAATTTTCGCCACGGGTTTACAGTCTTCTTAAAGGATATTGTCTAAACAATACATTTTATTTAAATTCAGTTTTAGGGTTCAGTACCCAAAGGGTAAAAACGGGACCTAATTACTAAGCCTCCGCTGTCCGTCTGTCACCAGGTTGTATTTCATGAAACGTGACAGCTAGACAGCTGAAACGTTCACAGATGATGTATTTCTATTGCCGCTATAACAACAAAATACTAAAAAAAAAGAATAAAATAATACAGTTGAATTGAAAACGGCTCCTTTTTTGAAGTCGATTGAAAGTTAGAAAAAGTAAAAAAATAAGGGGGTTCGCCAAACAAAAAACATGTTTTTTTTAAACATGAAGAAACTAGCACCATCTATTATGATGGTTTTTGAACATGGAATTAGCTTCATATAGTATGATGGTACGGAACCATATGTGTGCGGTTCTGACTCGCACTTAGCCGGGTTTTTTTTATCCAATTGCCATACCAGCCAGTCCTAAGCCTAGAAAAATATGAAGGAAAATGTATTTCATTATATTTGCCAGATTTCAACTTTAATGCTCGTTCACTCAAACAAACTATAATTACAAGTACCTAATCAGTTATGTTATTTATTAAACTAAATTAAGTATATTAAAATTTTGTTGGTAATTTGGCATAACCACTGAAGCGCCCCGCGCGCGCATCGACACTAGCGCGAACCGTCCGGCCTCGCACCGTCGTTCAATTCACGCCGGCCGGC
Source organism: Coleophora flavipennella (assembly GCA_947284805.1). Classification (NCBI taxonomy): domain Eukaryota; kingdom Metazoa; phylum Arthropoda; class Insecta; order Lepidoptera; family Coleophoridae; genus Coleophora; species Coleophora flavipennella. The sequence goes on from OX369302.1 coordinate 5,723,927, forward strand.
CGTGACCTTCTCGACAAAATCGAATGTAGCTACTAAACTAATGGACCTTTATGAAAATAAAAAATAGCTATTGAAAGCTAGAAAAATAAAGAATTTACTAAAAACAGTCAAATTTAAGTTAAATTGAAAAATTTGAAGTATGAAGCGTGAGAAAAGACAACTATTGCGATTTCTAGAAAAAAAAACAAATATATGGAATTTTACAAGAAATTGAATCATTTTCACCGTAAATAATTTATTTTAAATAAAAGTAGACAATTTACTCTTTCGAATGATACCTATATCTAAATACATTCCTTTTAAATTTTATTAGATATGACATGAAATATCTATATACTCCTCGCAGCGTCAACCTGTTCCGAGTTGAACAAAAATTTGACAAGATGGCCGCCCGGCTAAGTGTTCGTACACACGAACTTTAGATTTTTTTCGAATGACATTTTCTATGCAACAGTTTTAGTGAACATGTACCTATAATGAAACATTTATCTTTTATTTATTTTTTCACTATACCTACTGTAATATATGTACAGTGGCCAGCACGTGGCGATGGACAGTATACACACATATAACTACGACCGATTTTTAACAGTTGAACACTCGCACACTTCGGTGATTGGTAGAATTCGTCATCTATACGAAAATATACCAATCAACATTCTTTTCTAAATAAGCGTCTATTTAAGACCAATAACGAATTCACACAAACTTATGACCACAGATCTGTGCTTTTGACAAATCATAAGCAACGCCCCTTACAAAGCATCCGCCACAGATCTAATAAACCAAGCATCCGCACAGTGACACGAGCTAGCAAAGTATATTAAAGTCACTCACTCATCCGTCTCCGTCTCGTCCCGTCCAAAGAGAATATAAGTCACCAATACTTACTACGTTTGTCAGTCCAAGTCCAGTCGCATAGATATTAGATAGCATTTATTGTGAACTTGTGAGCGTACACCGTCTCATTCTTCACTGCTTTTTTTTTATTCACAATTGGTAAGCCCTTGGCATCATCTCACCTGATGGTGAGTGACGATGATGCCGAAGATGGAAGCGGGCTTACCTAGATTCTCCAACACAATGGAGAAAGGGCTATCTTATCTTCAAGCCGGAACACATCAATGTTGTTAATACTGATGTCTATCGGCAAGACTTAGATAAGATGGTGGTAGCTAGCCAGGCGGGCTTAGAAAATGCCCTACCACCAACCAAACCGAGTCTTACAACTTGACCCCACCGGGAATCGAACCCGCGACCTCCTGGTGTGAAGCGAATGGACTACCTACCCATTACGCCCCGGAGGCGGTTAAAGAATTTTAGATTCGGTTCAATAATTCTAAAGTTTAAACCCCTACAACCAAACAAATAAACAAACCTTACCACTACCTATAATATTTTATTCTTAAAAGTCTGGTCTTTTTCACAAATAAATCGGAATTTCCATCAATTAAAATCTTCGGACGAACGCGATCTCCCCCGACCCCGCCTACCCGCACCGGCCAGCGGTAAGCGGCAGCGCAGATTGAAAACAATCCGAAGAGAACAATTACTATCTCTTTTTCGCATTCGCTCTGTTCAACTTCGAACATTTTCAAGGCCATTATGTCCAACTGCATGTGCTGTTCACTGTACAATAATTAAAATTATTTGGAAGGTTTTTCAACTTGCAGTGAGATTTATGCTCACAATAAAATTAAATACAAATAACCTTGAAATGATCTTGATTTGATAAGCGAAGTAAATGATAACATTCAATTTAAAAACAAGCTTCCAATATAGTGCAAAAATAACCATCACAATACCCGTGTGTACAGACCATTAAATAGGTTGTAATCCGAAACGCCGATGGTGACTGTGATCACCAACAATGAAATTCGGCGAAACACATTTGCTTCTATCAATAATCCTAAAATATATCGTCATATTTATATTGTAAATGTCTAAGAACATAATAACAATGAAACGTTCTTTTAAGTTTTGAACTGATTTTAGATTTTAATGTTCGCAGTGGAAGTAGAAGAATAAACATTAGTAATCTGAACTGCTGTATTATTTGTAGCTAGTAAATATAGAAACAATAAATGAGAAAACATTTTACAAGTGAAATCATAGTGTCGGTAGAATAACAACGACACGTTGCTAGGAAACAACATTTAGTTTTTATATTGAACTTGTCAATGCGCAATCATATGACCAAATAGTTTGTCATAGAGACATACAGTCTTCACACCCTCCTAACTTTTTCAGAATCAAGAGATTCTGTTGAGACCGACTCTCTTGCTCAAATCTTGCAGTCTGGGTCCATAGAGAGGTTTGGTCAGCATATCAGCTAGCTGTAACTCTGAAGACACTTGCTTAACTTCAAGTTCTCCATTGACCACACATTCTCTGATGAAGAAATGCTTCAGCTTGATGTGTTTAGTACGCTTGTGGTACTCATACTTAGGGTTCTGTGATAGCTTGATTGCTGACTCATTATCTAGATAAAGCGTAGGTTTATTCAGTTTCGTCGAGTCCATTAGGAGGCTGTTCAGCCATATAAGTTCTTGAGAAGCCTCACTGGCTGCGATTGTTTCAGCTTCCGTCGAGGAAATGGATACAACACTTTGGCGTTGCGATCTCCAGCTAATAGCAGTTCCGGCGAGTAAGCACACCATACCAGATGTAGACCTGCCAGTAGATTGATCTCCAGCAAAATCGGAGTCACTATAACAAAGTATATTATCTAGCGAGTCCTTTGTGTATGTCAGACCGACGTTAGATGTTCCTTTGAGATAGCGCAGAATTCGTTTAACGAGCGCAACATCCTTAGTGGTTGGCGCTTCAAGATGTCTTGATGCCATTCCGACAGCGTAAGATATTTCAGGCCTTGTGGCCACTGCTAAAAATGTCAGTGCACCTACAGCCTGTCTGTAAGGAAAACTTGGTTCCGCTTGTGTTTCTTGTTTATCTCCTCCTCCCATGTTTTCTTTGACAATGGGTGTCGGTGCAGACTTGCAGTTACTCATGTTGAATTTTTGTAAGAGTTTCTTTGTATAGGATGTTTGACGGAGAGTGATCTTGGTATTCACTTTGCTAATCTCCATTCCAAAGAAATATGTAGCAGGTGACGTTCTGATCTTCAGTTTATTTTGTAACTCATCAATAAATTCGGTTTCAGCCTCAATATTATTGCTGGCTACGAGTCCTTCATCTACATACAAAGCGATATGGACTTTCTTTGTCCCTCTTACTCTTGTGTATAGACATGGATCCGCTTCAGACTTTTTGAATCCTGATTGTAACAAAAAATCGTTGATACAGGTGTTCCAGCAGCGCGGAGCTTGTTTTAATCCATACAGGCTTCGTTTTAACAGGCATACACTGTCGGTGCCGTCATTTAAACCTTCAGGTTGCTTCATATAGATCTGTTCTTTGACTTTACCGTTTAGAAATGCAGTTTTTACGTCAAATTGCAGAAGTGTTAAGTTTTGTTTCACTGCTGTAGCGAGTAGAGCTCTGATGGTACTCAGTCGAGCCACCGGGCTAAATGTTTTGTCGTAATCAACTCCAGGTGTTTGTGAAAAACCTTTGATAACCAATCTTGCTTTGCAGCGTTCAATTGTTCCGTCAGGGTTCGTTTTAATTTTATATACCCATTTGCTTGGTAAGGCTTTCCTACCTTTTGGTAGTTTTACGAGTTCCCACGTTTCATTTTCGTCAAGTCACATTCTTCGTCTTCTTATTTTTGTTTTGATTAAACCAGCATTTTGTAAAAAAAATTTGTGAGCTCTTTTTGAAGTATACTTTTTTATTTTTGCATACTTTGCATGTTTTAGCATAGTGAGCAGCATGAAGAACTTGAGAACTCGTTGTTGGTTCCATTTCAGATTGGTGTCGAGCCTCACTTTCTTCTAGTATTTTGGTTTTTAATTCGTCTGGTTTAGGTAAAGTATCCCTGCTTTCAATGGCTACTCTGAAGTTTTCATAATCTGATGAGAGACTATAGAGCATCATTATTGTCAACAGGTCATCGTTGATGATTACTTCCATATCAGCAAGCTTGTCCACAGTGTCCATAAACCTATTCAGGTGTTCTCGTATGTTGTTTCCTTCTAGTTTAGTGAGTATCAACTGTTTTAGAAGTGATGCTTTACGAGCTGGACCTTTGCTTGCGTATATTTCTCTTAGTTTGTCCCAAATATCTTTTGCTGTCTTACATTTTTTAATTTGCTTTAGTTCTGATGGAGCGATTATAAGAATAAGTGTAGACTTAGCTTGTTTGTCTCCTTCAATATCCTCAGCATTTACAGTAGCGCTTGGAACAGTTTGCACATATTTCCATAGTTTGTCTTTCACTAGCACAGCCTCAGCTTGAATTGCCCAAGTGTCGTAGTTGTCCTTTGTTCAAGGTTCAATACGTATCTTCGACATGTAAAAATATCTTGTATGTTTTCACGCTAATGCTACCATTTTAAGTTTTGAACTGATTTTAGATTTTAATGTTCGCAGTGGAAGTAGAAGTAATACAAGAATAAACATTAGTAATCTGAACTGCTGTATTATTTGTAGCTAGTAAATATAGAAACAATAAATGAGAAAATATTTGTCATTTATTGTTTAAGTGAAATCATAGTGTCGGTAGAATAACAACGACACATTGCTAGGAAACAACATTAAGTTTTTATATTGAACTTGTCAATGCGCAATCATATGACCAAAGAGTTTGTCATAGAGACATACAGTCTTCACACGTTCTTCCTATGTTAGCTTTTTCAACGAATAATACTTGGTAGAAAATGATTAAAACAATAAGAAATCTTCAATGGTGGGCCCACATTCCGATACCACGCCAAGAAAGCTATCGCGTTAAAATGTTCGAGGATTGCAATTATCATATCGATTAATTAGATATACAATAACCTATGAAATAATTAGTAATTATAGAGTACTTACCTCATTTTCACAAGCACGCGCGTACCGAGAAACCAACAAATCACAGAGACAACACAGGCAGACGAAAAGTCAACTTTCCTTTTTTTCTGAAGAATTTTGTTGCCATACTAAAGCAAACGTGAAATAGAATAGTTAGAAAATTTAATTAAGCGTCATCTAGTTTCATTATTTTGTACTAACTTGAGCTAAATTCGTCGAAAATCCAATAGTTTGAACGTATTCCCTACGACGGCCGGATGGTGACAGCGCTCACCACGGGCGGCCAAGACGAGAGTTTTTTAGGTGACTGCGCTCACCACGGGCGGCTGAGTGGATAACGTCAACTAGTTAATTTGCCATATGGGTTATTGCATAGGTTCCATTGATTCGTTGGCGTTTATTCAAACCAATTAACAACGTTAACCGGTTTTTTCAACTAGTTAATCAATTACGCTAACAGCAAAGTATATATATTAATACTAACATACAGTATGGAAGCTCCCTGCCGCTCTCTAGATTGCGACCTCACCCCCTCGTCACCCAGATTGATACAGATTGGTTACAGTTTGGTTGTCTACCGTATAGGATTTCGCCGCCATTTTGTTTGTTCCGTAATTCCTTTTTTGAAATGTCATTTCTGGCCCGTTGTATGAAGTGTCTAGGGGTTGCCAACGGTTTCATTTCGGTAATGTAAAAACCCTCAACGGTTCACCGCTACCGGGACACAGTATATATAATAGTACTAACGTACAGTATGGACACTCCCTGCCGCTCTCTAAATTCGACCTCACCCCCCCGTCACTCAGATTGGATGTAGATTGGGTACCAAACGTAAAGGACGAGCTACGCAAGCGCGATAAACGTCACTTATATTCACTTTGCGCGCCGCTGTGATTTTGTATACCGGAATAAAAAGTAACTAGTTACCGAACGTAAAGGACGAACTACGCATGCGCGATTAACATCACTTATATTTACTTTGCGCGCCGCTCACCGCTCGACGCCAATAGGCGACCGCGGCGTCTCAGCATGCCTCGTATCATGATTGGCTGACCACCAATATTATACGACCAAATCTAAGAACAATCAGTTCCTATGAACCTTCATACTAGCTGTATCTTTTTTTTTTAGAAATGTAGTTCCTTTATGTTTTTCATATCGCACCTCCGCTCAAATACTGTCACAACTCAAAATTTTTCCAAATCGATTTTTTACCAAAATTCCAACTAAAATCCTTCAAAGTTTCTTCTCAAAAAGCGTCGTGTCTATCGTTTTTAAAACTTCCGCGAGGTGGCGTGAGGGTCACTTTAATGCTGGCAGGATACGGGCGGCGCCGATACACAGACAGTGACATGTCACCGCTTGCGCAAGGTGGACGCGTCGTACGTTTTTGGAAGACCGACATAAATCGATATATGACACTATACGTGATTGAGGTAAGTACAACTATTACATATTTTTTTTAGTAAAACTGCTTCGTACAGAGATGTGACACTATATTTGAATACTATTACTAACATTTTTTACTCAATTGTGTATTAAATCTAGTTTAAACAGTTTATCCAAAAATATTATGTACGCTTTTAGCACAAATTTTGGAAGAATGAAAGACGTGACTGTATAGAAGATAAACAAAACTAAATTTTTTGTAGTGTTTCTAGTTATAACAGTATTTATTTTAGCTAACTGGTAGTCACTAGGTGTTGTTCATGATTTACTACGTTGCTGAAAAATCATCATTGTTTAGGTATTTATTATTAATGGCTTCTGATCGCGATAGATACGAAATTTAATAAGTAAGTAGGTATCTTAGTTGATAGATTAGCATTATAGGGTCACCCAATTTCAATAATAACGTATAGTGAACTCATAGGTCACATAATTAGAGATAGATATCATAGCCCCCAACTAGACTCCAAATCTCAGATTTTTGAAATTTTTGTCTGTCTACAGGAACGTTTAAGCATCACAAGTCTACTAAATCTATTCTGACGCAACTTGTTTTTTGAAAACTTTTTAGTATGTCTCGAAATTGGTGTATGTCTACCTACTCATTTGTTAATTATACCTAGTACAGAGATGGTTATTGGAATGTAAATACATTAAACAATCTTTTACGTATTTTTACAGGCAACTGGCTATATTTACCAACGATGTCCAGATCAAGAAAGATATTGTCACTATGCCTTGAACCAAATGCCACTTATCAGCATACAGAAGAAAGTAGATGTTCACCTTCCTTACTACTGGACGAGCTAAAGGAAAATATTGCTAAAGAAGCTAATCATTCGGAAATACAGAAAGAAAATAATTTTTCAGATCTAAATAAGGATGTGTGTCTAAATTCTCAGCCATATTCATGTTTACAACCATTATTTCAAACTACAGATGAAGATTTCGAAGACTTAAATGCTAATTCGACTAAAGAAAATGTTATTGTCTCTGACAGTGATTGTTTATCTGAAAAGACACATATTTCAAATTCGCCTGAAGGATATGTGAAACTTGTCGTGATAAATACACCAAACCAAGAATTTTCCAGTGATGGAGAGCAGACGGACGATTCAGTTAAGGATCCAAATTTTGAAACTGCAGGTAAAAATCTTAAACGTAAAGTATATCCAGATCGGCGCCAATCAACCTCAAGTACTACAAGCTTGTCTAGTTCATCGTCATCGTCATCCACAACTAGCTCGTTATCATCTTCCAGTAGTTCATCTAGCTCGTCGCCCAGACCAGTACCCAATGACGACGAAAACCAAATTCCAGAAAGTTTACAAGATCCAATTGCAAGCGGCAGTCATTCAGAAGAACATATAAAACAAAACGCTCGTAAAAAAAAACGTGTCGAAAGTCAATGGAAGCAAAATGTTGTTAAATCACTCAGAAACTCAGGACGAGCATACAAAACAAAAACTGGGCGAAATGTTCCTGCGAAGACAATGAAAGAAGGTTGTGGAGAACGTTGTAGATTAAAATGTAGTTCTTTTTTGACAACTCAAAAAAGGGAAACGTTGTTTGGTTCCTTTTGGGCTTTGAAAAATCTAGAAAAACAACGACAATTCATTCACAGACATATTAAAAAAATTGAAGTGAAGTACCGGTATGTCAAAGCACAAAAGCCTAGAAAAAACAATTTCGCTTTCTACTTTGAAATTGATGGCTCATTAAAAAGGGTTTGCAAGTATATGTTTAAAGCGACATTGGATATTAATGACAGGACAATAAGAACCGTAACAGAAAAATCTAATGATGGTTTTCTGGAAGAAGACTTAAGAGGAAAACATGGAAAACATTTTACTGTGAGCGAAAGTATTAAAAATGACATAAGAGAGCATATAAAAGGAATACCCAAAATTGAGAGCCACTATTTGAGGGCTCAAACTAGTAAGGAGTATATTGATGGAGGCAAAACAATTTCTGACTTACATCGTGACTACGTGAATCAATGTAAAGAAGATGGTCGAGATTACGGGAACTATGTCATGTACTCTCGTATTTTTAATCATGAGTTTAACTTAGGTTTTTTTGTACCCAAGAAAGACCGATGCGAACTGTGTGTCGCTTACGAAAATTCTGACATAAATGAAAAACAAAAATTACAGGAAAAGTATGATATGCACCAAATAGAGAAAAAATTATCCAGGGATGAAAAAACAAAAGATAAAGAACACTTGAGGACGAATAAAAATCTGGTTGTTGCTGTGTATGATCTGCAAGCTGTTCTACAATTACCTCGTGGTGATGTTTCAGTTTTTTATTATAAAAGTAAATTGAATAATTTTAATTTTACTGTGAGCAAATTAATACCAGAAGAAAATAAAAAAAAGAGCAAAAAAAATAAAGACAAAAACATAAATGACAACTCCAGTGATTCTATTGTCAATTACAGTAACACAGATTGTTATTTTTGGCACGAAGGTGAAGGGAAGAGAGGTGCGGATGAGATTGGTAGTTGTTTGTTAAAATTTATCAAAAAAGAATTGGATAATCACCCGGGAGACGATCTGATTGACATAATTTTCTTCTCAGATAACTGCTGCGGTCAAAACAAAAACAAGTATATAGTCGGATTGTACATGTATGCAGTTATGAAATACCCTAAACTTAACTCTATTACACATAAATTTTTAATAACTGGTCACACGCAAAATGAGGGCGACTCCGTTCATTCTGTCATAGAAAAACAAATAAAGCGTTCGTTGAAGTCTGGTCCGATTTATGTCCCGAGTCAATACGTTCAGATTATCAAAGAGGCCAAGAAGACGAACGAACCATTTAGAGTGAATGAGCTGACGCATAAGGATTTCATTTCCTTTAGTGATTTGATAAGCGATATGGGTGTAACTAGTCTCGGCAAAGTTAAGATTTCTGAAGTGAAAATAATGGCAATTTACAGCAACGAGCCAAACATTTTGAAGTATAAAACTTCGTATTCGGAGATGGAATGGTCAGAAGTTAATTTGATAGCTAGAAATAAGAAACTGACAATTCCAGAAATAAAACGGGCATATGTATCAAACCTTGGGATTAAGGATAACAAGAAAACAGGTTTCTTAACTTTGTTGGGTAATAACCACATTCCAAGTTTTTATTCAGACTTTTACAAGAATTTGTAATTTTGATTTGTTTTATTTCTATGGTAACGTTGATCTCAGTAATAATACTTAATAATTAATTATAGATGATAACGAAGACGCTTCGAGAAGTTCTATTTAAGTTTATTTTGTTCTTTTTTGTGGGTTGTTTAGATAGGTACCTAAATGTTGGTTTTTATTAAATTCTCTAATCTTTGGAAAGCACCTACACAGAGTGTTCACACTTTTACACAATATTGATAGTTTTCGGCATCTTTTTGAGACGGTAATAATTTATTAGGCACCTATTCAAACAAGTTTGAAGTTCGTTTTAGCTATAAGTCTAATTTTTTAGAGTTTTGTTTTTGCTTTGTTAAAATTTTTGATAGAAGGCTTTTGTTCTGTTTTAAGTTATAGTAAAAGACTATTATTTTGATTTATTTTTTAAAAGGATGTTAAAGTGCATCAAAAATAACTAATTGTGCATGAAAATAAAGCAAATTGCAGATTTTTTAATAAAAAAATACATAAAAGTGTCTATTATGAATAAAACATTCTGATTAATTTTACGTATTTTTATTCAATAAACAGTCATAACTTGATATTAAAAATTTTTTTTTTCGTAATTCCAAATTGACCGATGACCTGGTGAAGGTCGCGGGAAGCCGATGGATGCGGGCAGCGCAGGACCGGTCGTCGTGGAAATCCTTGGGGGAGGCCTTTGTCCAGCAGTGGACGATTTGTGGCTGATATGATGATGATGATGAATTCCAAATTATAAAGTATACCACTGCAACCAGCTTTAATTGGCCGACCAACTTACTTAACCACATTTCTTTAGATGTCGAATAGTTTTCAAGTTATTATTTAAAAAGTGAAAATTTATCGACAAGTTAACTTTACCGGTACTTATCTCCGAATGTTGGTTTTTTGAGTTAGCACACTATTTGAGCGGAGGTACGATATGTCACATGTTAGTGTTTGTTATTGTGGCTTGTGAGATATTATGTTCGTTTTATTGTTTGTAATAATTTGATTAGATGGTGTGAAAGTATGAGTTGTATAGAAATATCTAGTGGTGTGATATTATAAAATGTGATCTCGGAATTATAGATTGAGATTGACTATTATTGTAGGTTGCTAAATGAGATTGTTTCACGGACAAAAGCTCCTGTGTTTGAAGAACAAATGAATAATGTTATCCATGTAAGTTACTTAATCATGTAAGATAACTGTAATAATTGTTGCTTGCAGCACAGTATATATATCTTGCAGTGTGCATGCAGTAAATAACTAACAAACATTTCGTGACCAATACCGCCGGTGTGATTCAACCCTACCTGCATTCTTGCCTATAGATACGTCAGTTATAATTATGTATATCATTTCTCGCTCGTTTGTATGGAGTGTCCGGGGTGTGACCGGGAGACAATTTATAGTGCGCGACACGATATAATTAAATACGAGACGCTAGTATTAATGTAGCCTACTCACTATTCAATCGCAAACACAATTTGCACTTTGCAGACACAGTCTGTTGAAGTCGCGGTTGGCCGAGCTCTACTCCTGATACAATCACATTTTCATTCGCGCTCACAATTTCATTCCGAGATTGGGAGCCACAAGTTTAAGGGTTAAAACAAAATCTTGCTAGCTCTTGTTAGACTGAAGGCCTCGATGCCGAAGTCTTGAAAACAAAAAAAGTAACATTTGTCAGAAGTGATAGCTGCAGCTGTTTGATTTCAAAATTGTTTCAAAAACGGTTGTTTTGCAACCGTCATTTTCGTTTGTATATTTAGTGCGTTGCGCGTAACCTGGATTATTAAATTTCTCTTTGAGATAAGTAAATTTCGTGTAATCTTTGATGTTACGTGTGATTACTTCATTACTCTCGTGTTTTGTTCACCGCTAAACAGATTTTTATTTTTGGTAAGATTCCTTTTTTTTAAGACGGTTGAAATGTAAAGATACTTTACAGTGTTCTCTAAATGTTCTATGTATACACTAGCAGGTACCTAGCTAGGTAGCCAACTTTCGCCAACGAATCCCCAGAAGAAACCAGACATTACAGGTGAACTTACACATAGCTCTCCTAGGTCTTTTTTGTGCACCCCCAAGAACCAAAAGCAGCCGGCGAAAAAAATCTAAAGTTTTCTTCCGAGTCTGGTTAGAGCCTGTAAGATTACTTAGTAGAGCAGAAAATTAAGACAGAATTTATCTTCGCTGTTATCATTTATATTTGCAGTTTTTATAACATTTCATACAAGTTTACCACAGAGATAGTAAACCTGAGAAACATTCTAACGCACTACAGAAGACAAATCAACTTGGTTGGGGTGCAGTGCACTTTTAAAGGCTGCCATTAGGCTTAGTTTAATATAGCTTAGGGCCTAAGCCTTAGGTCCCGCTTCTAGGTCAGCTTTGAGTTGTCCCACGGTGACCCCTTGAGAGATGCTTTTTGTTTATTAATTATTTACACTTATAGTACACCTTTTTGTCCCGGAAATCTGTGATTTGGTGCAAGTAATTATTAAATATTTGTGGAGGTATCTGCCTGCAATAACCCTCCAATAACAAGTATGCATCCCACAGCAAGATGAACTAACCATCATGCTATATGAAGTTTACATCTTCCTGGACTATACTGTTATTGTAGGGAAGACTATGTGAAGTGCGCACTCACCTTATGGGATCTGGCAGAATACCAGCGTTGTGGAACATCGTAATCCACAACATATGCTGAGTCAGATCCTTTTCGCTGAGCCTGCACAGCTCACCTGGCTATAATTATTTAATTTTGTATCTTTTACACACTTTCCTTAGTATGGTGAAATTTAAATATTTTATTTATCTGTTGCGAGTTGTGTTGGTTCGTGAATAAAGCATTTCTATTCTATTCTTATTCTATTCTATGTCCAACTAAATTGAACCTTAACACAAGCACCAAGAATATAGGATCGCTCCGAGAAGCCTGCAAATGTCCCAGGAGAATTCTGGAAGGAGCTGGGTTGGCTGGACTAGCCAGCAACACCTGCAGGCTTAAGGACCGAAAAAGAGTCCAAATGTGGAAACGGGAGCCCACTACTAATACCAAAAGAAGGAGAGAATACAAACAATGTACAATGCGCTATGGACATTTCCTTACTATTGAGCATATAATATACTACTGGACCCCAGGCATACCTCCTCGCCTAGTGGAGATATCCCCCTTTTCCCTCGTCAAGTAGGAACACACTATTCCTACCACAATATTAAAATTGCTTAATTACCTATTTTTTGTGTATTTTGCATGAGGACCAGCCGTTATTCATCATTATGTGATGTGTATGATGATTGTTATGATGAATTGCTACTTAAAAAAGATATATTTTTTTTAGTGATTTAATAAAATATGTATTTTTATTTTTCTAACAATATTGTATAGTGTGTGTGTCCTGCATCATATACCCAAGTTCCGAATGTCGAGCTAGGTAATCCCAGAAATACCTTTTTTAGAGTTGGCAAGCCTAGCTGCCATATGTAAAATGCATATCATGCTAAATGAAAGTAAAGTAAAAAAGAACATAGTGCTATTTAAATCGATTTAGTTGAGACAATTATTAATTATATTCTTTACACAACCTTTTGTTTTACTCATCCTAAATTCTAGGTATCATGTAGCAAGGCCATTCTAGGCTATTTTCCCTATTTTAAATCAATAACTATGCTACAATAGGTACTCTCTTGAATATTTTAGAGTAGTGCTTGATGTACTCTTGAAACTCAATGTATATGTTCTTTCACCATATAATTAAAATAACCTCTCTTAAATTTTATGAATTCCTAAGGTAGCCCAATCAGAAAATTTAAATTTGTCATTTACGGTAATTCATTACTAATAACTGAAGAATTTCCTCATTTTATTGGTCAGGGTTTGCTATTGGTAGCTTCTCCACCAGAGAAGTTTCCAATTCCTCAACTTTTTTACTGGTTATTAGTCTTGTCTGTCTTTTTATATGCCTATTATTATTGAACTGTTGGAAAATTAGCTAATTGACCGCTGTGATCTGACTTCAGGCAGCAGGGTTCGAAGTGATAATTATCAATTATCTTGAATTTTTAAAAAATAATTGAGAAATTAAAACAGTAATATTATTTATCTTCTACAAATCACTAATCTCGCACTATGTACTGTCCTGCCATGTTTATCTGAACACAATTTGATGTTTTGTGACATGATTTTTTTTAAAAGTCAAAAACGAAATTGTTGATTGATTAAGCTTACACTAAACAATTAAAAGTTATACCTATTTATTTAGTTATTTTTTCATCATTTTATTTTATTTTTAATAAAAAATTAAAGAGCCAAAAAATAAGACTCAACCGTGATAATTATCAAAAAAAATAATTCAGGTATCTTGATAACCTCTAACTCTGTCAGGCAGTTTATGACCGTTTTGTCACTTTTAACCGCTTCCGTGGCATAATGGTTAGTCCATTCGCTTCACACCAGGAGGTCGCAGGTTCGATTCCCGGCAGGGTCAACTTTGTAAGGCTCGGTTTGGTTGGTGGTAGGGCATTTTCATAGCCCGCCTGGCTAGCTACCACCTTCTTATCTAAGTCTTGCTGCCAAACATCAGTGTTAACAACATTGATGTGTTCAGACGTGAAAGATAGCCAGATCCCCCATTGCGTTGGGGAATCTTGGTTAGTCCGCGTCCATCTTCGGGATTAGTGATATAATGCCAAGGGCTTATCAATTGTACAAAAAAAAGACTGTACTCACAATTGCAAAACACATGGTCAATGCCTGTCGTCTTTGTTTGTTACTTAGTAAGTTTCTTAGAATGTTGTGCTAAAAGTATTAAATAGAGTTAAGAATCTAGTGAAAAGTGGCTTATTTTCTCAAAATCTACATTGAAGTTACTACAAACTATAACAGATTTGCTAACCCTCCCCCCCCTTCTCCCCTCGGCCTCTGTGACCAAGTGTGGTACTTTGGGCCCCTCCCCCCTGAACGTGTCTCGTAGTATGGTTACATTCCCTAACCGTAACAACATGACCAGTCCATGCAGCAAATCATAAAAAAATACAATTTGTATTTTGACTTGGTTCCAGTTTAAAATGGAAACTGCGGAAGCGAGACTAATCAGGCTGAGGGAAGAGCGAGCTGCCCGTGAAAAGGCACGGATTGAAAAGGTATGTATACTCAAAAAAAAGATATACAACTTAAATTAAACATAAGTTCTGCACATTTCGTTTTTATTAGGGTTCTGTACTCAAAGAGTAAAAATGGGACCCTATTATTAAGACTTTGCTGTCCGTCTGTCACCAGGCTGTATTTTATGAACCTTGATAGCTAGATTGTTGAAATTTTCACAGATGCTGTATTTCTGCTGCCGCTACAATAATAAAAAAACCTAAAAATTAGAAAAAGTTAAAGTCCCCATACAAAAAACGAGTTTTTTTGAAACGTAAAGAAACTAGCGCCATCTAGTATGATGATACGGAACCCTTTATGCGCGGTTCTGACTCGCATTTTTCTTGTAAATTTAAAATGTATTATTTATTGTTGCAAAGAAAGTAATAAGAAAGTAATATATACTAACAAAAGTATAAAAATAACAGTAAGAGACACATAGAGTATGCTAAGCATGTGGTGATACATAGTAGTGTAGAGATCGTATAGCTCTATGCTCATTCATATCTCCTTTTGTAGTCTTGCTATCTGCAGATCGTGTTAAGCAGCTAAATTTAAAATTAAACTAGTAGGTTGTTCGAAAGCTTTTCCGAAACAGTTGAGATTTACTCTATTCGTGACCACGAGCCAGGACAAAGGTCCCTTTTCGAGTGTGAAATCCACAGCAAGACTACAATATTAGCTAGGTATGATAATCTCATTCTAATAATCAGTCAGCCGGCAAAGCTCTTCTATATCTTACAAAGTGAATAAAGAAACATAGACATAGCTCACAGAATCGCTAAACTGAAGCGGCAGTGGGCAGGGCACATAGCTCGTAGAACAGATGGCCGATGGGGTAGTAAAGTTCTCGAGTGGCGACCGCGCACCGAAAAACGTAGCGTAGTTACGCCTTCCACGCGGTGGATCGACGACCTGGTGAAGATCGCGGGAAGCCGATGGATGCGGGCAGCGCAGGACCGGTCGTCGTGGAAATCCTTGGGGGAGGCCTTTGTCCAGCAGTGGACGATTTTCGGCTGATATGATGATGATGATAAATAAAGAAAGCTCTACCTATTTTTTTCATAACTACAAGTACATTTTCAATTATATCACTGCGTTTAAGTAACTTAACTTCCACCTGACGACTCGTTGGTGTGCGTCATAGTAGTGTTCCAAAAATACCATAGCCTGTGTTGTTAGTAACCTAAATAATGTTTTATATTTTAATGCTATGGGGAATGATCAGTGCATTGTTTTTAAGAGACATCAAAATAGGTTATTTATTAGCTTTTGCCCGCGGCTTCGCCCGCGTGGACATCGTTTTTATGACTGTCTTTGATGGTGAGTGGTGCGCGAGCCACAAGCGGCTCGCGAGCGTGGGCATGAGTTTTCACCATATCCCTCAGGGCTATTCTGATTAGCAGTCTATGTCACTTCCCACACCCTCAACCAATTCTATGCAAAAAATTGCGAAGCCGACGTGCGCGAGCGTGGAAATTTTTTCCAGCTCCCTCGGGAACTATGTCAGGTTATGCTAATTACTAAAATATGTCATTTTCCACCCCCTCAACAATCTCTGTGCAAAAAAATAACTACAATCCATCTTTCCGTTGCGATGTTAAAGGAATTACCAATAAAAGCGTATTTTTACAGTCATGATATGGTAATTAGTAAATTACGTCATTTCCCACCCCTTCAGCCATCTCTGTGCAAAAAATCACAGCATTCCATTGTTCCGTTGCAATCTTAAAGAAACTAACCAAAAAAAGAGTATATTTTCAGTTCCCTCAGGAATGCATCGGACTATGCTATTTTCACGGGATAAAAAGTAGCATATGTCCTTCCACGTGACACAGGCTACCTGCATTCCAAATTTCATCAAGGTTTGTCAAGGTGTTATTTTTTTTTAAATTTACAATTGGTAAGCCCTTGGCATCACCTCACCTGAATTGAAGCGTGAAAAGGTAACAAACAAACATGTTTTCACATTTATAATATTAGTAAGGATTGTTGGAATTGCACAATATGGTAGTCTATGTGGCTTCTAAAGAGGTGTGTGTTGTGTGCCTCACATGTATATGCATGTTATTTACAGTATGTATGTCCACATATTTATTAGAAACTGGAAATCAAAATGCAATAACTCTTTTTTACCTAAGACGGAACGGAGAAGGGGCATGCGTTTAGGGTAAGAGGTTGTTGGTTTGTTTGTTCGTGTGGGCAAACAAATGTTGACTGGGCTGATTTCCTTGCGATTTTTTCCATTTAATAGGTATCATTTCAGAGCAGGTTTTAAGATATGTTTTACAGCAGTAGACCACCAGGGGGCGCTGCAGCAGCTAGAATGGTCCGCGCTCGAGGGCTTCTCAGGAATTATTCAACAGATTCCGCTGCAGTTTTTTTCATTTTTACCAGACTGCCAAAAAAGGAGGATAAGTTTTTCGAGTTTATGTATGTATGTATGTCCGTTTCTTTGGCTGAGCCTGTAGCCTAAACGGTTTGATGGGTTTTTGAATGGGAGGTGTCGCTAGATTTATCTTGATCCAGCCAGAATGTGACATTAGACATAGGATTCATTTAAACCCGACTACCCAAACAAGAGGGGTAATGTTTTTTGCAGTCAGGTTTTATCCTACGAATATTATAAACGCGAAAGTTCGAAGAATGTATGGATGGATCTGGATGAAATTTGGTAGGTAGACAGATTAGGACCTGGATTAACACATAGGCTACTTTTGCACTGCGCACCCTCGAAAAGTCATAGAAACGTCCACGCGGGTGAAGCCGCGGGAAACAGCCAGTTTTTTTTAATAAATTGATTAGAAAGGTTATTCATAGCAATTCTAGACTAGCCCCCGACGAAATTTCTTGTTTTTTTTTAAAATTTATCTTTTGTTTCTTATTTCCCTCTAGTTAGGGGCCTTAAAAAAAGTTATTTAACCACATTGATGTGTTCCGGCTTGAAGATAAGATTGCCAGTGCTCCATTGCGTTGGGGAATCTTGGTAAGCTCGCTTCCATATTCGGCATCATCGTCATTTACCATCAGGTGAGATGATGCCAAGGGCTTACCAATTATGAATTAAAAAAAAACCTACAATTACGTTTTAAGACCCGTCGTAGACTTTTTCAAAATTTTTAATGATGGAATTAAGTAGGTACCTATCTATAAACTTAGGGAACACTGCAAGTCACCAAATTTGGTTCAGTAGTTTTTAAGATGTGATTTGTTAAGTGTGTATCAATCACTGGAAAAACACGTCATCGGTTTAACGCCGCAATTTTAAAATTAAAGTAGGCTGTTCTTAAGGCGAGGCATGTGAACGCGAGAAATGATTGCGACTGGCGGGCGGGGCAGCGGGCGGCGCGGTGTGTCGTCACACCACTGGCACAGTATTACGATATGGCTTACAGTAGCGCAACGCCTTTGATGTCGCACGATGCGCGTCTAGCCTGTAGTCAGCCTGGCAAACTCGCGGGGTTTGGCAAGCTGTGCCCCGCCACCCACTGCCCCGCAAGTAACCTTCCGTTGCTCTGCGTAAGTACATTCGTTGCGCTACTGTAAACCGCTTTATTGTAATACTGTGCCTTAACTATTGATGTAGTGAAACAGTTTTTTTTCGCTTCTTCTCCGGTGCCTCGTCGTAACCTCTTTTAGCGTTGTCAATCCTTACTAATATTATAAACGCGAAAGTTTGTATGTATGGATGTTTGTTACTCAATCACGCTTCAACCACCGGACAGATCGAGATGAAACTTGGCACACATATTGATTAAGCCCTGGAATAGGCTACTTTTTACCCCGGGAAAACGTCTTATTCCCACTGGAAAATCGTAAACAACGCGGGCGTAGCCGCGGGCGGACGGCTAGTTATTTATATTTTAGGCATATAATTAGACTTAAACTCTAATTATTTTATTTTTAATTATAAGCGTAAGTCTTTATGCATGATGATGATAGTGAATAACCATTACCTATTGGTGATGATTATTCATCATCATATTAGCCAAAAGACATCCACTGCTGGACAAAGGCCTCCACCAAAAATTGCCATACTGTCCGGTCCTGCGCTGTTCGGGGCCTTTACCAGGTCGTCGGTCCACCGAGTGGGAGGTCTGACTACGCTACGTCCTCCGGTGCGCGGTCGCAAGTCGAAAACTTTACTGCTCAAACGGCCATCTGTTCTACGAGCTATGTGCCTCAACCACTGCCACTTAAGTTTAACATTCTGTGAGCTGTTGGTTCTCCTACATATCTTCTAATTTCTGATTCGTTCACGTAATTTATATTTTGTTAAATATTTATAACTTAAGTACTTATTTTCTTTTTGTTGTAATCTGCATACTGATCGCTTTTCTGGCAATAAATAATTTATTTCTTTATTTGTTTAATTAAAGTTCTAGAGTGGTGCATGCTCATTGGAAGCAGTAGTGTAGACAGGGCCTCTCATTTGGCGGATCGATGACCTGGTGAATGGCAGCTCACCGGTCATTGTGAAACTCCTTGGGGAGGCCTCTGTTCAGCAGTAGACATCTTTCGGCTGATATGATGACTTACTCCAACAATTTGTTACAGTTACGAGAGCTGAATTTGAATAAGTACAAGAAAAATGAAACCCAGACTCCTGGTATCAGACCCTCATTCTCCAGTGCGCCCGTCCACCGACCTAGCAAAAGTGATGCTGCTGCTTCATCTGCCCAAAATCTCATCAAAGCCTCCAAGTCTGTCAAAAGCAACTTTTATGTCAACGGCAGTACTAAAAGACCAATTACAGTCCCATTGAAGAGTCACAAACCTTCCCTCTGTAGAAATTTAAATTCAAAGCCAAAAGTTGTTGAGAATGTCAATGTTGAGGGTGATAATATAGTTGGGAATGTCAGGCCTATAGTTGAGCAAGCTAGTAATCACGAGGATCACGGACATCACAATAAAGCTGGTCTAGTAAATAAATCTGATAATAAAGATAGGAATGTCGGGGTTGAAGTTGAACAAGCTAGGAATAATGTTAATAATGAAGCTGATCCAGTTAAGAAACCCGTTTCTAAAATTGTCAGCAAAAATTTCGTGCAAGCCAACAAACTGATACAATGTAAACAATCTAAAACTCAAGAATCGATCAAACAAAAGCCATATACGAATGCAAGGAAGAGTGTGCTGCCACATTCAAGCAACATTTCCAATCAAAAAGTAAGTGAGAAGAATCTACACGTGAACCCGAATAGACAATCAGTTTTTGACAGGTTGTACCAGCCGAAAGTGGTACCTAAGAAAGAACTGAAGGAAGTTGAAAAAATACAAACTGACGCTAAGTGTTTGAAGAAAGCTACAAAGAATTCTGCGCCTACTCTGTATAAGCGTCATACATGTTTTGAGCCTCAAAAAGTACAGATGCCAGTTCGTAGATCTATTTCTGCAGTTCACTTCAAAAAAATAAAGAAATCAGAAAAAGATAAGTGTATTCATAAGTGGGCTTCGGTTGGTGAGAAACTGGATGAAATAAGTCTAAAAGACATTAACGAGGACCATTCGGTCAAAGGTGACAAAGTCGTATCAGCTGTCAAGAGCGAAAAGAAGAGGGTGCAATTCCAAACACCAATTCATTTTAGTTTCAACACACCAAAGCGTGAAGAGCTACAAGCTAGACTGCAGAGTTGGTTGCAGAAACGAGGCAAATCTATTGATTCGTACCATCATTTGCAGTGCTTCGGTATACAGCATTTGTCTTCAAAAATCGAGCCATTTAACCTTTTGGAATCTGTAAAGTACGACGATGAAAACAAAGAAAATATTCCATTGGATTCTGACAGTGACAACGAATCGTACAATGAGAATATGAATGAGCATGCAAACATTGAAGATCAAGATAAAGCGGCTGAAGCAGATAAGAATAAATGGAGACACGCTAGTATTGTTAGTGAGAGTGCAGACTTCAATGACACTAGGGATACTACTCTGACTTCAGTTGAAACTCCACATCCAAAAGCAGGCACACTTCTTTTAGGAGCATTGAATGACTTGACAGAGCTGCTGCGTGAGGTACGTAATTTCTGTTTCCAATCTTAGTAATATCAGCTCATATACATACGTGGGGCACAAAACAACCCTGAATTAGGGCAATCGGGCCTCAGTCAACCATGGGGGACCAGTAGTCGTAATGGTAAGGACGGGCTAGTTTCGCAACCAGGGGCCCGATGCGCCCATTTTGCGAGGTTAGCTGGCATCACTGCCAGCCCAGCTCCTCCAGGAAGTCCAGTAGCCCCCGCAGGTTGCCGAAGACTGCCGGGAGAGTCCTCAGGACGGGGGACCAGTACGGTTTGGTCGATTTCACACACACACACACACACACACATAACCTTCGATTTTCTTCGTAGGAGTGTGCAGATTTCCTCACGATGTTTACCTTCACTCTAAGAGCATTAGATAAACTTAATACATTCGTACGTGCAGGGATCGAAGCACGACCTCTCGGACAGGAATTAGTGGCCCTAGCCGTTACGCCACCGATGCTCTTAAAAGTATCTCAATAATAATAATAAATAAGAAGCAGTCATAACTCAGTGCAACGCGGTTGGGTCAATCTAGATGGTTAACTGACCTAAAGCACGGTCATTACCTGGATGGATTTGACTGTTAGTGCCTAAACTGTTTCTGTGCTTCGCAAGGAACATTAAGGCGTTGGTGCCGGTTGCTATCAATACATGGCAGTAGTTAAGTCGTGTCAGATGTCTTACAGGCAGCTTATACAATTATTTACAATTTATTACTATACTTAAGCGACATAGCAAAAAATGCAAAATCACGATTCATAGAAATGCGTTTTTCACACAAAATTAGAAAAACTAATGCAAATATCTCGAAAATTTAAAAAAAACTTTTCTTTTGCTGGACCTATATTAAGTAAGTAAGTAAATAATAAATATCCTTTGTTGCACACCAGAAAAAATATTAAAAAAATATATGAAGCGGCCTTATCGCTATATTAGTGACATCGTGTTCCGGCTTGAAGATAAGATAGCCAGTTCTCCATTGCGTTGGAGAATCTTGGTAAGCCCGCTTCCATCTTTGGCATGATCGTCACTTACCATCAGGTGAGATGATGCCAAGGGCTTACCAATTGTGAATAAAAAAAAGCTTACCTCTTCTATCACCTCTAAGTTTGTCGTATTCGACAACCGTAGATACATATACATATATCAACTTTGCCTAGGGATATTTTCGACTTTTCATACAAAACGTGGTATTTTTGAAGAACTATACTCGTAAAAATACTTAGGACATGTATAGGGTCAAAACTTTTGAGATGCGCAAGTGCTATATTTACCCTCTCTGTTTTTATAAATTAAATTAGTTTTAAATGGTTTTTGTAAAAACGCGCAGAATTGTTTTTTTTTTCATATTGTCATAGAAGGATGACACATATTGTATGAAATGAGTAGAACCCGTGTTTATAAGAACTGAGAAGGTACTCGTAAATATAGCACTTGCCCATCTTGATAGTTTTTATACCCCATACTGCATATGTCCTACGATTTTTTTTATTAACTTTCCAGAAACTATGTTTTGCGTGATTTTTTTTAAATATCCCTAGGCAATGTTGAGCAGTTTAGATTTCAGACAAACTATAGAATTAGCCGTTTTGCAAAACGGGGCGCCGCCGGTTTGTATTGTAAACTACTGATTAAAAATCTCCCAAACTACTGATTCAAAATCTTCCAATCTACTGATTAAAAATCTTCCAATTACTGATTAAAAATCTCCCAATCTACTGATTAACAATCTCCCAATCTACTGATTAAAAATCTTCCAATCTAATGATTCAAAATCTCCCTATCTACTGATTCAAAATCTTCCAAACTACTGATTCAAAATCTCCCAAACTACTGATTCAAAATCTCCCAATCTACTGATTCAAAATCTCCCTATCTACTGATTCAAAATCTCCTAAACTGCTGATTAAAAATCTCCCAATCTACTGATTAACAATCTTCCAATCTACTGATTCAAAATCTTCCAATCTACTGATTCAAAATCTCCCAATCTCATCATCATCATCACATCAGCTCATATACGTCCCCACCGAGTGGCTCGAGCCTGCCCTGGATTAGGGCGATCGGGCCTTAGTCGACCACGCGGGCCCAGTGCGGGTTGGTCGACTTCACACACAACCTTCGAGTTTCACCGCAGGCGTGTGCAGGTTTCCTCACGATGTTTTCCTTCACCGTATAAGAGCGTCGGATAAACGTACATATGAACTCTAAATTCGAAAACACATTGGTACGTGGCAGGATCGAACCACGACCTCCCGGACAGGAGGTAGCGGCCCTAACCGTTACGCCACCGACGCAATCTACTGATTAACAATCTCCCAATCTACTGATTAAAAATCTTCCAATCTACTGATTAAAAATCTTCCAATCTACTGATTCAAAATCTCCCAATCTACTGATTCAAAATCTCCCAAACTACTGATTAAAAATCTCCCAATCTACTGATTCAAAATTTCCCAAACTACTGATTCAAAATCTCTCAGTAAAACCGAGTCAGACGGACATACAGACATTAAGTTACGTTAGCATGTCTTGTCCTACCGTGAAAAAGAGCCCAAAGAAGCGCGGTTCCGTCCGATTCTATTTTATTCGGTGTTTTTACTAAGCGGCGGACGGCTGTTTTGTAAAACGGCCATTCTACAAAATGGCTGCGACAAATCATCATCATATCAGCCGAAAATGTTCCACTGCTGAGCAAAGGCCTCCCCCAAGGATTTCCACGACGACCGGTCAAACTGCGACAAATATATTTATCAATTTCTAATTTTCATGTTAACTGTACGTAATATTAAGGCGAAAATTTTAACCACCTCCGTGGCTTAATGTTAAGTCCAGTAGCTTCACATCAGGAGGTGGCGGGTTCGATTCCCGGCGGAGTCTAACTTTGTTTGGTTGACGGAAAGGCATTTCCTAAACCCGCCTGGCTAGCTACCACCATCTTATCTAAGCCTTGCCGCCAAACATTGATGTGTTCCGGCTTGAAGATAAGATAGTTAGTTCCCCATTTTGTGGGGAATCTTGGTAAGTCCTAAGTCCGCTTCCATCTTCGGCATCATCGTCACTTACCATCAGGTGAGAGAATGCCAAGGGCTTACCAATTGTTATTTTTTTTTAAATTGGGGCCAGATGAGCGTACGTTAATCCGACGCTCCTACAGTGAAGGAAACACATCGTGAAGAAACCTGCACACGCCTGCGAAGAAACTCGCAGGTTGTGCGCACTGGGCCCGCGTGGTCGACTAAGGCTGACTAATTCAGGGTAGGCTCGAGCCCCTCGGTGGGGACGTATACAAGCTGACATGATGATGATGATGATGAGCGTGTGTGATATTTTGTCTGTGGTTTAACCCACAGGGATTCGACTGGGAGCAGTGTGCCCGCTGGCTGCGTGCAATCCGTTCCCGGTTCCCCTCAGCACCAGACAACGCTGCCTACTGGGAGTGCCGCGCTGCCCTCGAAGAGAGGAGGGGCGACCTGCCGAGCTCTATACATTGTTGGGAGGAGGCCATTGCTAAGGGGACTGAGGTGAATATATCTAATACTAGCTTTTTCCCGCGGCTTCGCCCGCGTGGACATCGTTTTCATGACTGTCTTAGAGAGTGTGCGGTGCGCGAGCCGCGAGCGGCTCGCGAGCGTGGACATAAATTTTCTCCCGATCTATCGGGAATTATGTCAGGATATGCTTATTAGTAAATCATGTTATTCCCCATCCCCTCAACCATCTCTGTGCAAAAAATCACACAATCCATTGTTCCGTTGCGAAGTTAAAGAAATTAACCAAAAAAGAGTATATTTTCAGTTCCCTCAGGAACTGCATCGGCCTACGTTTTTTTCACGGGATAAAAAGTAGCCTATGTCCTTCCTCGAGTCACAGGCTACCTGCATGCCAAATTTCATTAAGATGGGTCAAGGCCTTGAAGCGTGAAAAGGTAACAAACAAACAAACACATTTATAATATTAGTAAAGATTTCATGTAAAAAGTTAAGTCATACCACACCCCGGACACTCCATACAAACGAGCGAGAAATGATATACATAATTATAACTGACGTATCTATAGGCAAGAATGCAGGTAGGGTTGAATCACACCGGCGGGATTGGTCCACTTCTCTGACGGGCGAAAATCGCTAACGCTTATTCCAAAAAAAGGTGAAGTCAATTTGATCACCAAGATTCATGATATGGGGTCCAGGGGCCCAGCCCCCTCCACCCATTTACAACCCCCAAATTTTATGGAAAAAGTGTTAGACCGTATAAAATAATAGCAGTTTTCAGTGTTAATTCATACGTCCACGTCGCAGTTACCATTTACAATGTTTTATAGTCTCATACTGTGTATGGTGTATTCGGAAAGTGGTGTTTTTTTTTGTTCGAGCGGTGGTTGTTTACAACATGACAAGTATGAAAAAAAAAAGATTTCAGTTAGGCCTTTACGTTCGGTAACTGGTTGGTTTTTATGCTTGTGAACGAAATCACAGCGGCGCGCAAAGTGAATATAGTGAATAAAAGTGCTTGCGTAGCTCGTCCTTTACGTTTGGTACCCAATCTACACCCAATCTGAGTGACGGGGGGGTGAGGTCGAATTTAGAGAGGGGCAGGGAGTGTCCATACTGTACGTTAGTACTAATATATATACTGTGGTCATACCCCATGTTAAAGTACGTCCGGGGAATAGGGTATATGCATTTAACGCATTTCGTAACAAACTATGTAAATTCCGTGAAAAACTAATGTCAAAAAGGGAAATTAAAAATTAAATCGGCCAAGAAATACGGAGATATAAGCATTACTACTAATTAGACAGAGAGATCTGACATGTAAATGTGACGACATAAAACACACGGTCCATATAAACTCTATGCTACATTCTGTTTTGCTAGAAGGAGATAGAGATAAATCTTTAATGGCTTATAGCTTGGTAGAATATATTATAATATATAGTTATTCAAAAATAATTTTTGTATGTCGTTTCTTATATGAATGAGGTTTTATTAAAGCAAAAAAAAACATGCATATTCCCATTAGCAGCAATACACCCGAACAGAGTTCTGGAAATATTTTGAAGGATTTTAACCCTTACAAAAAATTACATCTTAGTCTTTTTTGTTGTAGCGATCAGTAGTAGAAGCAAATCTGGACCAGCTTCTAGACAAGTTCATGCAGCTGCAGATAAGCCCCAGCAACGACCTGCGTTTGCAGCCCAGCTCGAGGATGATAGATGTGAAAAACATCTTTAAAAGCACCATCATACGGTTCGCAGTGCAGCAGGCTAAGTTGTAAGTTAGATATTTTAGTACTTACACCAAAGATAATGTAATTCTTCATCGTCATCATCACTGCTGGACAAAGGCCTGCCCGAGGATTTCCACGACGAACGGTCCCGCGCTGCCTGCGTCCAGCGACTTCGAGTGGAAGACTGCCTACGCTACGTCTTCCGGTGAGCGGTCGCCACTCGAGAACTTTAATATCCCAACGGCGATCTGTTCTAAAAAGCTATGTGCCCCGCCCACTGCCAGTTAAGTAAGCGATTCTGTGAACTGTGTCGCTTACCGTGGTTCTACGGATGTTTTCTTTTCTGATTTGATCGCATAAAGTAACTTCGAGCTTTCCAAATTCAATCATTATATGAAAAAATAAAATTTAAAAAAGGCTTTGATGACGACTCGGACACCTTGTCCGAATCGACACCTTTTAATTTTAACATTTGTTTCACTGACGATTCAGACACCATCAAAATATTAAAGCTCAGTAAAATATTAAGTTATCGAGAAAGTTTATTTTGGCTGCTGGTGAACCCTTGACATCATTTCACCTGATGGTAAGTGACGATGAAGCCGAAAACGGACGCGGACTTACTAAGATTCCTTAACGCATTGGGAACTGGCTATCTTATCTTCAAGCTGGAACACATCAGTGTTGTTAATACTGATGTTTGACGGAAAGACTTAGATAAGATGGCGGTAGCTAGCCAGGCGGGCTTAGAAAATGCCCTTCCACCAACTAAACCAAGTCTTACAAGTTGACTCCACCGGGAATCGAACCCGCGACCTCCTGGTGTGAAGCGAATGGACTAACTATTACGCCATGGAGGCGGTTAAAATCTCCGATTAAATAAAGCGGTTAAAGTCCGATCACTGCTAATAAATAACACATAATCTGTGCAAAAAAAATGATGATTGACATCTTTTTGTTGTAAATGGTCCTTGCACAAACATTGATGACCGAAGATCCGTATGAAAAAGCGACCGGCGTGCGCAACCCAGCCCCAAAATTTATGAATGTGAAGAAATCTTCGAAAGCTCCATCGTCTGGTGTTAATTCAAAGTTTCGCCATCATCATATCAGCGGAAAGACATGCCCACTGCTGAACAAAAGCCTGTCCAAGGATTTTCACAACGACAGGTCTTGCGCTGCCCGCATCCAACGGCTTCTCGTGACCTTCACCAAATCGTCGGCTCATCGAGTTGGTGGACTGCCTCCGCTACGTCTTCTGAGAACTTTACTGCCAATATAGTACTTATAATACTAGTAGGTATTATAGATTAAAAATGCTCAAAATCCCCGTTTTTGTTTATTTTTAGACGCCAATCCACTGGCGGGGCCGGCGACCCGCCCAAGTACACGTGCACACCGGTGCGGCGTAGTGCACGGCTCAGCCACGCACGCACCCCGCTGCAGGTAGGTCTCACTTTACGAGCTAATGAAACGAGAGGGCCCAGGAAGTATGGGTAGGGACCAATAGCTGCAGACAAACAAAGATGTTTCTGAAAACAACGAATCGCAGTCGGCATAATGCCGGAAAAGCTTGGCCATTTTTTTTTATATTTTTTTTATTCACAATTGGTAAGCCCTTGGCATCATCTCACCTGATCGTAAGTGACGATGATGCCAAAGATGGAAGCGGGCTTACCAAGATTCCCCACCGCAATGGGAAACTGGCTATCTTATCTTCAAGCCGGACCACATCAATGTTCTTAACACTGATGTTTGGCGGCAAGACTTAGATAAGATAGTGGTAGCTAGCC
Organism: Coleophora flavipennella; assembly: GCA_947284805.1. Classification (NCBI taxonomy): domain Eukaryota; kingdom Metazoa; phylum Arthropoda; class Insecta; order Lepidoptera; family Coleophoridae; genus Coleophora; species Coleophora flavipennella. The sequence continues at coordinate 5,751,654 of OX369302.1, forward strand.
AGGCGGGCTTAGAAAATGCCCTACCACTAACCAAACCGAGACTTACAAATTTTACCCCGCCGGGAATCGAACCCGCGACCTTCTGGTGTGAAGCGAATGGACTGACCATTACGCCACGGAGGCGGTTACGTCCACCATGGACTTTATCACAGGATACTGTAGATGACTGTAGGCTAAAATAAGTGGCCACTGGCCAGTGTTTTGTAGCTGGAACAGACTATTGATACTTTGAAGGTATTTTTGCCACCAAGAGATAATAGTGTGACTAGTAAGAATATCTTGCTTTTAACACTTGTGGTACAAAATGGTGTAACGGTGAGTCTGCCACCGCTAAATCGACACATGTCCCCAATAGGTAGGACCATAATCCATTAAAATACTTTAAAACGGATAAAATAACCAACCAAAAGACTAGACTCCTCCTGCCATAACTGCGGAGAACTGAAGACTAGCCAACATTAAGATGAAGGAAGTGGAACTATGCGACAGAGACATCGGTCGTATATTGTAGTACTGCTGAAGGTGCTCAAGGTTTTCGGGGTTTTCACAGAATCGCTAAACTGAAGTGGCAGTGGGCAGGGCACATAGCTCGTAGATCAGATGGCCATTGGGGCAGTAAAGTCCGCGAGTGGCGACCGCGCACCGGAAAACGTAGCGTAGGCAAGCCTCCCACGCGGTGAACCGACGACCTGGTGAAGATGGGAAGCCGATGGATATGGATGCGGGCAGCGCAGGATCAGTCGTCGTGGAAATCCTTGGGGGTGGCCTATATCCAGCAGTGGACGTCCTTCGGCTTATATGATGATGATGACGACGCGACTGGGGTCACAGTAGTCATCGTACCTTCATGCGAATAGGATGTAATGAGTCCATCTGGAGACCGGCTTTTATTTAACTTGCCTCGCTAGTATGGCGCAAATCTTACCAACGATTTTGGAGGGACTTCCAGGGGGCCGATTGAGCTTTGGTAGGAAGCCGTGTTCCCGGTGACAATAGATCCTTTTGGTATCTTGAAGTTGATGTGATGATGAAATTTGGAGGTGGAATCAACGTCTCAGGATCCTATATTGTTTCTTTCAATAGATTTCTAGTGCCATCGCCTTTTTGAATTTCGAAATATTTATTAATGCGCGACCCGTTAATGCAATGACCCATGAATGTTATCACCATCATCATAATTATACAGGGTGTAAAACCCGTTAACTGGGGCTTCTACTGATCATACTGAACAACTTTCCCCTAGGAAACCATAGACAATTCGCAAAAAAAATTCGATGCTATAAACAATGCACAAAGTTGGTAAATCAGCTGATCGTTTTGTATGAAAGTTCATTTTTTTTTGCGATTTCAGCAATCTTGTATAACAAAAGCTGTTCAGTTTGATGAGTAGAAGCCTCAGTTAACGGGTTCTACACCAATTTTGTTACACCCTGTATAAGCCGAAAGACGTCCAAATTTGAACAAAGGCCTCCCCGAAGGATTTCCAGGACGACCAGTTCTCGCTACCCGCATCCAGTGGCTTTCTGCGACCTTCACCAGGTCGTTACTAGACCAAGCGGGAGATCTGCCTACGCTACATCTTTCGGTGCGCGGTCGCTACTCGAGAACATTACAGCCCCATCAGGTCTCTGTTCTACGAGCTTGTAGAATTTATAGGCACATAGCTATGTACCCTGCCCACTGCCGCTTAAGTTGGCAATTATGAGAGCTATGTCGGTTACTTTGGTTCTCCTACGGATCTATCGGATAGCACGCACCTTGAGCCTTCTTATGAGGCCCATAGTCATGACCATAGGCACCACCCTTGAATGTACAGCCTGATAAATGCCGGCCGATAACTCGTGTCATCTGAAATAAAAGGCTTAAACAATTTTTAGAGCGAGAATTATTTAATGGTATATGGAGCGTCGGTGGCTCAGCAGTGACAATTCGTTTCTCTTAGCCAGAGATGCCGGGTTCGAATCCTGAGGACCCATTGACCGTCTAATGTTGTTACCAAGATAAATTACATTTACGGTAAAGAAAACACTGTGAAGAAAAACTGCACATTTGATTTCATTCCATTTGTGTATGAAGTTCGCGTTGCACACGTCGGTAGGTGTAAATCTGAATATTCTATACTCTACACGTGACGGCGCGTGATGCTAAGTGCAACATCAAGCAACGAGATAAGATAGCCAATTCTCCATTGCGTTGGGGAATATCTTGGTAATCATCGTCACTTACTATCAGATGAGATGATGCCAAGGGCTTACCAATTGTGAATAATAAAAAAAAGACTGACCGTCTCTCTCTTGGATTGTACGGTTAATTGTGCTACACAATAAGATCGTGAGAGACCATATAAGCCCATATATACAGGGTGTAACAAAATTGGTATAGGACCCGTTAACTGGGGGTTCTACACATCATACTGAACAACTTTTGCTCTACGACTTTGCTGAAATCGCATAAATATTTTTTTTTTCTTTATACAAATCGAACATTTAAATTTAATTTTAATCCGAAAAGTTATATTTTTTTTATATACACAATTGGTAAGCCCTTTGCATCATCTCACCTGATGATAAGTAACGATGATACCGAACGTGGAAGCAAGCTTACCAAGACTCCTCAATGCAATGGAGAAATGGCTATCTTATCTTCAAATCTAATAATAATAAAGCGCGAAAAAGCCCAGTGGGTAGATATTTCTTGGAAAAACCTGAGTGATTTCCAACCCTATAGATATTTAGCAAAGAACGAAATATACTGATAATCACTCTGGAAAAGTCTGTGACGAACTTAACCATTTTAGTTTTATTTCGAACTGTTATTTTTTAAAGTGAAACTTCTAGGGTACTAGGATTTTTTCTGTCACGAGAAAGCGTTACGGCCGCGTGGAGGGGGTAGACAAAGAAAAGGGGGCGGCGGAGAGAGGGCAACGGCTGTATTCGTAGATAGAGAAAAGTTGATATGGAGATATAAAGCTGGGTTACCTTTTCCAGTTGTCCGTTGAAGTTTAACAGTTTCTTTTTAATTTGTTTTTGTTATTTTCAAAATTTTTGACTTTATGTCTGTTTTCGTTTTCCAACTTCACATCACATACTTTTTCTACATTTTATATGTTTATTTTAATTCCCCTTTCCCTCAAAGTTATAAATTTTTAATGTGCTAGCAAAGTCGCGATACGGAGGGCGCGACGGGGCTGCAAGTCCTTGGTTTAATAAGTGACTTACAATATAATCATCATCATATCAGCTCATATGCGTCCCCACCGAGAGGCTTGAGCCTATACCCTGAATTATAGCGATCGGGCTTTAGTCGACCACGCGGGCCCTGTGCGGGTTGGTCGACTTCACACACAACCTTCGAGTTTCTCAGCAGTCGTGAGCAGGTTTTCTCTCGATGTTTTCCTTCACCATAAGAGCTTCGGATAAACGCACATAGGAAATCGAAATTCGAAAACACATTGATACGTGGTAGGGTTCGAACCACGACCTCCCCGGACAGGAGGTAGCGGCGCTACCCGTTGCGCCACCGACGCCGCTACACGTGATAACAAATATAATAGATTACTGGATTTTCTTTTGTCTTCAGGTATGCGCCAGCGTGAAGCAAGCTGCACTGCTCGCCGATCCCGTTGTTTTCGTGCCTAACCGCACGCTCAGTGGGACCCCCTAACTGTACAACACTCACTTTACAGGGTGGAACAAAATTGGTGTAGGTCCCGTCGACTGGGCCTTCTACTCGTCATACTGAACAACTTTCCCCAAAGAGCCCATAGTCAATTCTCAAAAATTGGACCCTACATACAAAAATGCATAAAATTGGTCGATCAGCTGATCGATTTGTATGAAGAGTTAATAATTTTTTTGGCGATTTCAGCAAAGTCGTAGAACAAATGTTGTTCAGTATGATGAGTAGAAGCCCCAGTCAACGGGACCTACAGTAATTTTGTTACACCCTGTATAACTTAGATAATGTACACTGCAGGCAGATTCCGTGTATTGTGACGTTTATACGACTCGTGGTAAGATACAACGGATTGGAACTATTTATTCCTCATCCGTTTCGCGTAACCCATTCTCATTGTTTGTCAAGAACTTTTTCAGTTGAACAATTCGTGAATTGTCAATATTATTATGAAATTGAAATGTAAAAGTGTTGCGTGTGCGTTCTTCGTTCAGTATAGATTATCTAAGGCTATTTGGCTATAACCAACTCATCGTAGCCGGGTGGGTCTATTACAGAGAAACATTACACAAAACATTTGCGACAGTTCACACAAAATTTCATTTCATTCATTCATTTCGCTTTTAATTCAGGAGCATCACGACCTTATACCTCTTTCTCCATTCCATCATCGGACGAGCAGACGTAGGATCCCACCCCTTTCGTCAGTAATGTTCCAAATAAATGCAATAAGCGTTTTTGCTTGCGTTTTGCAATGATGGGACTTCGGGTAGTTTATAATAAGACAATTAATCTCATCGGTCGCTCGTACAATGGACCCAATAATAATGAAATAAATATGATCTTACGCATAGTCACGTAGGGTGAGGCGTGTCATTTACACACTATATTGTTCTATACGTAAAAACACGTAGGGTGAGGCGTGTCATTTACACACTACATCGTTCTATACGTAAAGTCAAATGGACCTAATAATAATAAAATAAATATGATCTTATATACTGTCAATTTTTTACGTATAGCCACGTAGGGTGAGGCGTGTCATTGACACCCTCATCGTTCTATACGTAAAGTCACGTAGGGTGAGGCGTGTCACTTACACACCAGATCGTTCTATACGTAAAGTCACGTAGGGTGAGGCGTGTCATTTACACACAACATCGTTCTATACGTAAAGTCACGTAGGGTGAGGCGTGTCATTTACACACTACATCGTTTATACGTAAAGTCACGTAGGGTGAGGCGTGTCATTAACACCCTCATCGTTCTATACGTAAAGTCACGTAGGGTGAGGCGTGTCATTTACACACAACATCGTTCTATACGTAAAGTCACGTAGGGTGAGGCGTGTCATTTACACACTACATCGTTTATACGTAAAGTCACGTAGGGTGAGGCGTGTCATTAACACCCTCATCGTTCTATACGTAAAGTCACGTAGGGTGAGGCGTGTCACTTACACACAACATCGTTCTATACGTAAAGTCACGTAGGGTGAGGCGTGTCACTTACACACAACATCGTTCTATACGTAAAGTAACGTAGGGTGAGGCGTGTCACTTACACACCACATCGTTCTATACGTAAAGTCACGTAGGGTGAGGCGTGTCATTTACACACAACATCGTTCTATACGTAAAGTCACGTAGGGTGAGGCGTCTCATTTACACACTACATCGTTTATACGTAAAGTCACGTAGGGTGAGGCGTGTCATTAACACCCTCATCGTTCTATACGTAAAGTCACGTAGGGTGAGGCGTGTCACTTACACACAACATCGTTCTATACGTAAAGTCACGTAGGGTGAGGCGTGTCACTTACACACAACATCGTTCTATACGTAAAGTCACGTAGGGTGAGGCGTGTCATTTACACACAACATCGTTCTATACGTAAAGTCACGTAGGGTGAGGCGTGTCACTTACACACCACATCGTTCTATACGTAAAGTCACGTAGGGTGAGGCGTGTCATTTACACACAACATCGTTCTATACGTAAAGTCACGTAGGGTGAGGCGTCTCATTTACACACAACATCGTTCTATACGTAAAGTCACGTAGGGTGAGGCGTGTCATTTACACACTACATCGTTTATACGTAAAGTCACGTAGGGTGAGGCGTGTCATTAACACCCTCATCGTTCTATACGTAAAGTCACGTAGGGTGAGGCGTGTCACTTACACACAACATCGTTCTATACGTAAAGTCACGTAGGGTGAGGCGTGTCACTTACACACAACATCGTTCTATACGTAAAGTCACGTAGGGTGAGGCGTGTCACTTACACACAACATCGTTCTATACGTAAAGTAACGTAGGGTGAGGCGTGTCATTTACACACAACATCGTTCTATACGTAAAAGTCACGTAGGGTGAGGCGTGTCATTTACACACTTCATCGTATATTTGAGAATCTTGAAGGCGAAAGTGAATAGACACTATTTTTGCATGCGTGTTACATCATCGGTAGCATGGGCATGAACCATCAGGTGAGATGCAGCAAAAAGCATTCAAATTTTTAACAAAAAAATTGTGTGAACAGCCCCAAACGTCAATGTTCAATGTTTTGTTGAGTAATGTTGAAAAATATATTAGCAGGAAACCCGGCTTAGAATAATTTTTTTTCACTGATCTTGGCAGGTATTTATGAAAAGTGTCCAGGAAATTTCCGTTCAAACGTCCGTTTAATACAAAAAAGTTTGTCTAACTCTTGACGCCAAACGTCAATGAACAGCATGATGTTTTCCGGCTTGTAGATAGGATAGCCAGCTCCCTGCGTTAGGGAATCTTGGTAAGCCCGCTTTCGTCTTCGGCATCATCATCACTTTAAGGGAGCGTTCAAGAATTACGTAACAAATTTGGGGTGTGGGGGGGGGGGAGTCTTGTAAAACGTTACGATGCGTTACAGGGGCGGAAGGGGGGATTTGAACTACGCGTTACCTTATTAACGTTAACGGTACTCAGGTACTTTACACCATGTAATTATTATTGTGACTTTTAGGTAAGAATGGTCACTAGGTGGATACGTAACGTTTTACTAGGGTGCGGGGGGAGGGGGGTACAGAAAAAAATTACGGTGCGTTACATGGGGGGAGGGGGTGGTCAAAAATCTCCAAAAATTGCGTTACGTAATACTTGAACGCTCCCTTACCATCAGGTGAGATAATGCCAAGGGCTTACCAATTTTGAATATTTTTTTAAACAAATGTCATGCCGGATCAAAGCCACAATATCGGAGTTAATGAGTTTGTAACTTGTTTTCGATGTACTGAAATAAAACGAAACAAAATAACAGCGAGATAGCAGTTTAACTGCATAACTAATTTAAGCCTTTATTTAGCTCTGTTTAAAAACAAATTACAAACTTCTAACGCTGTCTTCTCAAGGCTATATTTGGAATGTTTGGTTTCAACCCATCATTTCGTTTTTTTTTTATTAAAACGAGACTATATTTGTATGGAAACTCGAAAGCGGCCATTAATGTTTAAAATATTAGGATTATCGTGATACTTTTTGAATTTTGTTTGTCGTTCTATACGTGAAAAACAGAAATATTATCATGTTATGATTAAGGTTGTTTATACCTACTAATTAGATACTTAACGATTCGTTATTTTGCGGAGAAGAAGGCAGGTCTTTCTGATCAGATTTTACTGGTCCAGCGCTTATCTGAGTCACTTGTTGGGGAATTCCCTGGTGAAAACCGATGGCTCAGCTTTCATAAATTAACTTAGAAATAACTGGATCGACAAACTTAATAGTACGCTGCGGCCTGACAGTATAAATAGATCTCGTCGTAAGAAAGGGGATATCCTTCTCTTTTTTCCTTGCGTTTCTATCGCAATAGTCAACTAAATACGTCACCACACCCCGGACATTGCATACAACGGTCGTGAAATGACATTTCTAAAAACAAATGACGGAGCAAACAAAATCACGACGAAAATCTATGCATTCGAGAACCAATCTGTATCAACCTGGGTGACGAGGTGTGAGGTCGGAATCTAGGGAGCGACAGGCAGAGTTCACTGTACTATGAAGTTTGGTGATCCAGGTACTTCAATAAGACGTTACTTGACCAAAGCGCCTCAGCCAGTAAAGGAAATTAATTTAGTTATTTTTATTTATGTTAAATTTAGTATAGTAAAAATTATGATTTGATACGGGGCTCAACGTTGTCTAGGAATATTTTAAGATTTTTGTTGATAGGGTCAGTCAGATTCCGTATTCCTGTCAGTCACCGTTTTTATGTCTAAAATCGTAAATTACGAAAATTCAAATATTTATATTCCGTATTCCTGCCAGTCACCGTTTTTACGTCTAAAATCGTAAATTATGAAAATTCAAATATTTATACAGAATGTTACAAAATTAGTGTAGGACCCGTTAACTAGAGGTTCCACTCAACATACTGAACAACTTTCCCCGAGGAACCCATAGTCAATTCTCAAAAAAAAATTGGACCCTCCATACAAAAATGTACAAAATTGGTCGGTCAGCTGATCGATTTGTATGAAGACTAAAACATTTTTTTGCGATTTCAGCAAAGTCGTAGAACAAAAGTTGTTCAGTATGATGAGTAGAAGCCCCAGTTAACGACACCTACACCAATTTTGTTACACGTGTATAACTGCTTTGAAAATCGTTAAACTAACGAAACATTCTAGTAATTTAAAAAAATATATAAAATCATCATGTATGTTTGAAAATCTTAAAAAATAACGACATATTATAGTAATTTTCAAAAAACTTCAAAATCATGTACTATTTAGAGGGGGGGGGGACATATAAATAGGGTGAGTGATAGAAATAGGGAATCTTACTCTATGTGTACAATAAAATCTTTCAAGGTGTTTTGTATAGCAAACTTTTTCTAAAAGATACTTTAAAAACAGAACTTGAATTTAAAAAAAAAACAATGTACGGTAAACTAGCAATGTTGAGCTGTTCAGTTCTACAAGATTAATGTTATTTTATTCTGTGTATAAATAAAGTATTTGGTCTTTTATTTTTGTTTCAAATTCTTCGCTCAACCAAAAAATAGCTCTACCAGCAACCAGGGCACCATGTCCGTAGTTGCCATTATCGCGTCCATATCTAAAAGAAGCTTGCGTGACCATCGTCCTCGAGGTCGGTAGTCCAGTTTCAATAATAAATAGTTAAAATATTATTTAAAAATTAAAGAAACGCTAAAAACGGGCCCTCAAAGAACAATGGTGTAACTAAAAAAAGGTTCATAAAATCCAACTTCGCATGGAAGGTTAGAAATACCTTTTGATATCCTATTCTAAAACGCGCTAGCAACATTCTTGAGCAGGTCAGTGTATATACCAGTTTGTTTGATCAACTAGAAAAGCCTTATTCGCTTTGATAGTTTTCCTTTTAAATTCATTATACAGGGTTATTGGTAATTAGACCGGATCCTCTTAAGAGGGTATAGGGGCGGTTATTTGGAATAATTTTGATCCCATATTGCATTATCCGAAACTCAACCGTTTTTGAGATATTTGCTTTTTAAGAGTTTTTTTGGAAAAATCAGATTTTCTCCTTCAAAAATTTATAAAAAAATAACTATTCATCCAGATTTCATTTTGTTTACATTTTTAGATAGAGTACATTTTAATTCTTAATATTCAATCATAAAATCATAATATTCTGTATTAATACAGAAAGTACAGGCCACTTCGTAAAAAACAAATCAGATTTTTTGTTAAACTGTCTACTTAAATGTGACTTTTCTCGAAGAAAACCCCTATTAATTGAGTCTGCATGTTATTTGAAAAACATCTACACATTTCTAGCTATCCAACGAGGTAAAAAACATTGCATTAAGTTACAAAATTTCAAAGAAAATGTGAAAACAATAGGCCCAGGTAGTGAATTCCGAGAATGTGGTTTTTGATCCGAGGTCAATAAGCGATACTACTTCAATGCTCCGTATGCTCTGTCTCGCTCTCGCTCACGTTGCTAGCAGATTTGTGTTGTTGTTAAGTCCAGTTTGCTCGTGCGATTCGTACTGTGTAGACGCTTTCCACTATCTTTGGACTTCGGTATCTTTACTTTGTGACTTGGCTTGTAAACGTTTTGTGACTGATTGCATTCCCGACGACTTGGCGTGTATTAAAGGACTTGATTGACGATCAAATTATGGCTGCAGATCCTCGCGTCCAACCTCGTCCTCGAGAGTTTTCAAATGAGGAATATGCGGACATAATGTTTTGCTATGGATATGCCAACGGTATCTCTACTCGTGCTCGTACGGAGTATCAGTCTCGATTTCCTAACCGCCGTTTACCCGATGAGAGTGTGTTTGACGGAGTGTATCGGCGACTACGAGAAACCGGTAGCGTTCAGAGAAGACAAATCGATGCTGGCAGACCTCGTGTTTATCGCGTGGAGGAAGAAGACATTCTTCGTTACTTTGAAGAGGATCCAACCACCTCGACCAACATGGTAGCACGACGTCTTGGTATAACCCAATGGAAAGTTTGGCATACAGTGCATGGGGCAGGACTCTACCCATACCATTATACTCCTGTACAAGTGATAGAAGAAGGAGATCCGGCAAGGAGGATTGATTTTTGCCGATTTATGCTCAACGCGGATACAGAGGACCCTAGTTACTTAAAAAAAATTCTGTGGACAGATGAGGCGAGATTTGACCAGGATGGCATTATAAACTATCATAATATCCACTATTGGGCACCAAAAGCTGACCGTAACCCAAATAAGAAAAGGCCACAAGGATCGCAAAGACGTTTTTCACTTAATGTGTGGATGGGAATTATTGACGACAATTTAATTGGTCCCTATTTCCTGCCCCACCACTTAAATGGCGAAGCCTATGAAAACTTCCTAAGAAATGAAGTTTTTGACCTTCTTAGTGAGGTACCACTAGCAACACGACAAAATATGATGTACCAACATGATGGCTGCCCCGCACACTTCAGAATGAGTGTTCGTGAATGGCTTAACGAACATTTTCCGAACAGATGGATTGGCAGAGGAGGACCTATTCCGTGGCCAGCGAGGAGTCCAGACCTCACCCCTGTCGATTACTACATATGGGGTCACATGAAAACCCTCGTTTATGACGTTTCTCCTTCACCTGTGCCATCGATTGACGAATTAAGACGTCGCATAATAAGTGCAGTCGAAGAAATGAAAACAAACTTGACAACTAGAGTAGTCAAAAGTGAGTTACGCAAACGGATGCGTCTTTGCATAAGGAATAGGGGCACGCACTTTGAGAATGAATTGTAAGTCACTAGAAAAAAAATTGAAAGAAATACCTTGATTCTAAAAACTTCCTTAAATTATTATTTCAACCTCACACCATTAGTTTCTACTACCCAGTTTTGGTTTTGTCACATTTTCTCTGAAACCATGCCACGAAATGCAATGTTTTTTACCTCGTTGGATAGCTAGAAATGTGTAGATGTTTTTCAAATAACATGCAGACTCAATTAATAGGGGTTTTCTTCGAGAAAAGTCACATTTAAGTAGACAGTTTAACAAAAAATCTGATTTGTTTTTTACGAAGTGGCCTGTACTTTCTGTATTAATACAGAATATTATGATTTTATGATTGAATATTAAGAATTAAAATGTACTCTATCTAAAAATGTAAACAAAATGAAATCTGGATGAATAGTTATTTTTTTATAAATTTTTGAAGGAGAAAATCAGATTTTTCCAAAAAAACTCTTAAAAAGCAAATATCTCAAAAACGGTTGAGTTTCGGATAATGCAATATGGGGTCAAAATTATTCCAAATAACCGCCCCTATACCCTCTTAAGAGGATCCGGTCTAATTACCAATAACCCTGTATAGACTACTTTCATGAAGTTTTTGAAATTTCCAAATACAGCGGTTTAGTTGTTAGTGAAGTGGGGACACTCGACTCCTACAAAATTTAGCACTTTCAAGCCTTTTTTTTTGAAAACGGAACCCTAAATTATAAAATGGTCTTAGAAGACAACTATTTTTTAAGTTAGTTCTCTCCGCGTTTATATTATATACTAGCTTTTGCCCGCGGCTTCGCCTACGTGGACATAGCTTTTATGACTCTTTTAAGGGTGAGTGGTGCGCGAGCCGCAATCAGCTCGCAAGCGTGGACATGAGGTTTCTCCAGGTACCTCAGGAACTGTATCGGGCTATTCGGATTAGCAGTCTTTGTCACTTCCCACCCCCTCAACAAATTCTATACAAAAAATCACTTTAATCCGTTGCGACGCCACCGACGTGCGCGAGCGTAGAAAACAGTTGTCCCCAGATCCCTCGGGAACTATGTCAGGATTAGGGCATCGAGAACCGGGTGTTATTTTGAGAACCGGTTCTTTCGGTTCCAATTTTATTCAGAACCGGGTACCCGGTTCTTTCGGATTTTTTTCATTTTTTTATATTAGGTATCTAAAAAGATTATAAATTAAACAATGTGGTACAAAATCACGTTTATTATTTTAAAATCAGTTTTTTCAAATTCTAACTATCACAATTAAAATATTTTACACAAATAATTTCATTGTAATAAGACATAGGAACCTTTTTGGTTACACCAACACCATAACATTCATAAGTTTAATCAAAATCAAATATAATATTCTGAAAAAGTTAACTTTAAACATTAGAACATTTTAAAACAAAGTATTTCACTAAGAATAGGCATAAAGGAACCTTTTTGGTTGCACATAAATATTCATGAGCTTAATCATTCACAACAAAAAATAATATTCTGAAAAAATCAACAAAAACAATGTACAATAATTTTACAATAAGTAATTCTGTTTTACGATAACATCTGCCTGCTTTGGCTTAGTAAGTCTATAAAATAACTATTTCTTTTTACTTAGATAATACATGCGCAAAAAAATAATAGCGTCCAAGGTTTTGTCAGCTAAAGACGTGCGCAATCGGTTACAAACTATACCAGTTGATGAGAAAATCCGTTCTGGCTCCACACTGGTAGGTGCTATAGTCATTGAATGATTATAAGCCAGCCAGGGACAGATTGTAACCTCGTTGTTGCTGACCACCATTTTCGAAGAGAGCCATTTCCACTCTCACAGTAGTTCTCAAATCATTCGTAGTAGACATTGATGCAAAAGCAGCAGCGCAGGCCTGGTTCAATTTTTTGTTCAGTTCCTCCTTGTGTGTTAAACGTTCTTGTATGTCACTATCCTGCACTCTACGATCTGTTTCGTTATCCGATAAAGCTATTCTATCATTGGATTCACTTTGCGTTGAACTTGTGCGTTGGATAAGAGTTACAATTTCTTGCAGCATTTCTTCACTTGTAGGCCGCAAAAACACAGTTGGGTCTTCGTTGGCGATATTTTCAAAATACTTCTCTGGGTTAGTCAAGTACTGTAGTATTGATGCTTGAATGATGCGTCGCTTTTTATATCTATCAGACAATTTGATTGACAGCCGTCTGGATTATCGATAATTTTTACCTACCTACTATTTATACTTTCTTAACCTTTTTTTAAAAGTTCAAAAATCAAAAATTGATGTTTTTATGTCAGGGTTTTTGCTTTGATAAATGCAAGTTACGACTTGCGTTGTGACACCATGAATGACGATAATGTGTCACACCCACAGTCCACACTTGCAAGTGCAACCTTTATTGTTTGTGACAAGAACCGAAAGAACCGGGTTTTTTAATTTGAGAACCGGTTTTTTGTGTGACCCTCAGAACCGGGAATTCCCGGTTTTTTTGGAACCGGGAAAAACCGGTTCCGATGCCCTAGTCAGGATATACTTATTAGTAGATTTTTTTCGTTACGATTTTAAATAAAACGAACAAAGAGTATTGTTTTAGTTTCCTCAGGAACTGCATCGGGCTATGATAATTTCCACAGATAAAAGGTTGACTATTTCATTCCCAGTGATACAGGCTACCTGCATGCCAAATTTCATCAAGATTGGTAGAGGTGTTGAAGTGTGAATAGGTAACAAACAAACAAACACATTTTTACATTTATAATATAAAGTAGAGATTTCTAAATCTTAAATAAAATATAGAGCGTCGGTGGCAAAACGGTTAGAGCCACTACCTTCTGTCCGAAAGGCCGTGGTTCGAATCCTGCCACTTACCAATATCTATACGAATATCGATTTCATACTGGTATGTACGTTTATCCGACGCTCTTACGGTGAGAAAAACATCGTGAGGAAACCTGCACACGCCTGCGAAGAAACTCGAAGCTTATGTGTGGAGTCAATCAACCCGCAATGGGCCCGCGTGATCGTCTAAGGCCAGATCGCCCTAACTCAGGGCAGGTCGAGCCCCTTGGTGGGGACGTATATAAACTGATATGATGAAATATTATCAAAAAACTAATTCAAATCATTATAGGTATCAATCTAGTAATAAAATTTCCTAACAATATTAATATGGGTCAAATCCTCGAGTCGTATCAGCTCCAAAGGAGCCCAAGACTCACTTCTCGTTGCCGCGCTGGATGGCAATAGACAACCTTAGCAGCAGGTAGGACCTCACGTCACATCTCCTCTCTCGAAGGCGAAGGTCAATCTTCTTTGTGAAGGCAAAGGCCTCTGAGGGTTCAGCAGCCGGTTGTCTCACAGACCAGCGGTACAAAGCAGTAATTTGCCTCCAAGACCGAGTACTTATTATGCTTCTTTCTCACCGCAAATTGAGCAGCAGTACCGTACGGGTGAGGAGTGAGGCAGAAAAAGTGGCTTCCCAAAGCAGACACGTTCCTCTCTGCCATAGCACCTGTTTAAACCCTCCGGCATTTTGCCATCAGATCGCCTAAAGCCCGGTCGGCGGCTGCATCAAAGATGGAATATTCTATCTGGCCGAGACCAGTACCCTCCGAGTGAGGTCATTAAGGAATTGGTGACGTGGTAATCTTCACAAACACGACTGCAACTCAGTGAGTGATGGCCCCAAATACAGGACCCGCAAATACATTGATGAGGTTCACAGATATTGATATTGCAGGCGGAGAGCAACTGCCACACGCAAATAGTCGTCGTCAGAAGAGTTTCCATATCTGTGCCTCCTGTTAAAAGATGTTAAACTCGATTTATGTGTTTTTATTTTTTTACACGATTGGAATCTGTAAAAAAATACCTCTCTGTTCGTCTATGAAACACATCGCTACGTACCATAGTTCCAGAGTTTAAAGTAGCGTATGCTGAAAAATACATAAAAGAAATCCACTCAAAAGTATGAAATAATATTTTAATGTTTTAATACAACTTAAGCGCGTTTTATTATCCCTGCAGTGCCATCTATTGACATTCTGCTACTATGATTATAATGTTTGGTATGTGTAGCTAATATACAGAAAAAAGTTCTCTATTGTTATTATTGTAAGTATCGATAGATAATTTCCCACGGGACCTCTTTAGTTTTCCGGGATAAAGAATACCCGACTATACAATGATGGTCAAAACACCCCATCCCAATGTAAAGGTTTCATATTGTTACGTTGAGTCATTCTAAAGATACAATTTTGCGCAATCCTGTAGGAACCCTATTTTTTTTGGGATTCACAATGTCCCAGTTTTATTTCGCGACTTATCGCGACTTACCCTTAGGTATCAACGTGTAAAATTTGATTGTAATAGGTCAAGCCACATTTGCGTGGTGAGCCATTCTATAAATGAATACTTTTGATTTTCCCACGGGAACTCTTGAATTTTCTGGGATAAAAAGTATCCTAAATGTTAACCCGGGCTATAAGGAACCACCATACAAAATTTCATCAAAATCGGCCTGGTAGTTTTTGCGTGATGCGCGAACATACAGACAGACAGACAGACAAAAATTCCAAAAGTTGTTGTTTTGGCCTCTGTATCGTTAGTAATATCCACCAGTTATTATTTTCCAAAAATATTTCATGTACAGACACGGCCCCGTTACAGTTTTATTATATTACTAGCTGTTTCCCGCGGTTTCACCCGCGTGGACAACGTATCTATGACTTTTCAAATTTCAGCCAAATCCGTTCAGTAGTTTTTGCGGGAAAGCGTAACAGACAGACAGAGTTACTTTCACATTTATAATATTAGTAGGGATAGATCTTTGCCAAATTTCAGCTCTTAACTACTAATAGACAGACGTACCGACAGACAGACATGACGAAACTATAAGGGTTCCTTGTTGTACTGCGGAACCCTAAAAAGGCGGCGGTGGCGTAACGGCTTGGACCGCTACCTCGTGTCCGGTAGGTCGTGGTTTGAATCCTACCACGTACCAATGTGTTTTCGAATTTCGATTTCATATGCACGTTTATCCGACGCTCTTGCTTGTGTGCGAAGTCGACCAACCCGCACTGGGCCCGCGTGGTCGACTAAGGCCCGATTGCCCTAATTTAGGGTAGGATCGAGCCCCTTGGCGGAGACGTATATGAGCTGATATGATGATGCTGAAATGAGAATGAACCGTTTTTTGTCCACAATTGATAAGCCCTTGCTATTATCTCACCTGATGATAAGTGAAGATACTGCCGCCGAAGATGGAAGCGGCCTTACCATGATTCCCCATCGCAATGGGGAACTGGCTATCTTATCTTCAAGCTGGAACACATCAATGATGTTAATATTGATGTTTGGCGGCAAGAGGCGGGAATAGAAAAAGCCCTACCACTGACCAAACCGAGTCTTACAGTTAGATCCCGCCGGAAATCGATCCCGCGACCTCCTGGTGTGAAGGGAATGGGTTACCCATTACTGGCTATAACGGAGGCGGTTAAAAAAAAGATTTAAAGATAAAGAGAAGATAATTAATACTATTTACTGTACCCACAAATTAAAACATAAACACAATGTAAAAGATTAAAGATTTGAATCATGAGTTATGATTATAATTCATCATATCAGCCGAAAAACGTCCACTGCTGGACAAAGGCCTCCCCCAAGGATTTCCACGACGACCTGTCCTGCGCTGCCCGCTTCCAGCGGCTTCCTGCGACCTTCGCCAGGTCGTCGGTCCACCGTGTTGGAGGCCTCCTACGCTACGTCTTCCGGTGCATGGTCGTCACTCGATAACTTTACTACCCCAAAAGCCATCTGACAACGAGCTATGCGCCCTGCTATGGTTCATAAAAAATATAATTCCCATACAAAGAAGCACTTTGTTTTAGCCTAGTTATTCAATTTTATAGGCAAATATTTCAATTTTTATTTGCCTATAAAAACTTAATTCGGTGTATTACGAACATTTAGAGAAATATAGCCAAATCAGTCCAGCCATTTTCAAGTCATGCGCTTACTCAGCGAAAAGCATTTCATTTATACTCTTAGATAAACTTGGAATAAAAACTTGTTGTCTGTAAAGTCGGTTTACAGACAATAATTTTATGTGTTAAGTGATACCGTGTCACAAACCGAACGCTTAGGCCGATCGTGCCTCTCTATCGCTTGTTCCGTGCTCTCGCTTGCACGCTCGGCGTGGAACGGACGTGACAAATGAGTGAGGGACAATGAGACTCAGGGGTGGGTCATAACAGGTTAAATTTAATATCTGTTATTCCTGTTACTGTGACACAAAAATACTTGTTCCAAATACCTGTTATTATATAACAGCCAGTCAAAATTCAAGTTCATCAGTCTAAAAAATACATAAATATAACATAAATTCGAAATTTATTTATTTATCGTACGTGGGCATTTTCAGAAAAACGTCCACCCCCCCGTTTTGTCGTGTCCCACGTGTTTGAATTTTTATAACATGTAAAATTTATATGAAACTCAATACATAAATGATTGAAAATACATTAAGAATATTATATTCAACATAATCGTATAGGTATTTTAATATAAATTCGCGTAATATTAAAATTATAACAATTATTTAACACCAAGGTGGTGAATTTTGTCGTGTCCCACTCAAAATTTGCCCGGTGTAAAATAAGATCGTGAAAACTTTTTGTACTGGGCCATACTGAGGTTTGGGTATCATTTGAAACTAGTCTTAAGTGCCATTAACCTCGGTACGTTTAGAATTTTTATCTTATAACATTGCGAAAAGGTTTAATTTACAAAAATATCGTAATTCGTGTCGCAGGTGGACAGGTCACCTTTGTGACGGGAACAAACACTAAATTAGGATTTTACCAAGCATGTTTTATAATTTAAATGGCAACACTATATTCTAAACTCGCTGACCACCATTAAAAAAAAACAGTAGTGTCAAAACGCTTCAAGATCAGACGTGTTGTTTTTGTTGTGCCATTTTCGCCAAGGTTTTGTCGGTCAGGTATGTGACACATTATCTTGTACTCTGTTTTCTTTTTGCCATGTTAAAGCTTACTGTAGCAACCAAAATCTAATAACAAAATCATATTTCACTCGCTAACAAACGTAAAATTAGCGGTTATCTCAAAATTATTTATTCAGTAAGACTGGTAACAGGGTGTGACGGTCACTTTTGTGATATTTTGTTGCGTCACATATAGTGTGACCCAAAAAGTCACAAAGGTGACACGATAAAGCTGAGACTACATGCCTCGAACAACTTGTTCGGCGATCAATGTATGGACAGGCATTTTATATGCATTTATTAATTAATTAAACAGCGTTCACTTTATTTTATGGCGTATAAAAAGAAATCTCTAGTAGGTACCTCTGTAACAAATTTCAATAAATTTAATTAGAAATTTTTGGTTTTATAAGGGTGTGACAGAAAGGGACAGCAGGACTGACGGACAGATAGACTGAAGGTATGAGGGTTATAAGTGTTTGGTCGCCTATGGAACCCTAAAAACACTTGCAGTAAGTACAATGAATGTGATAAATATTTACCAGTATATTGATCTCTTTAACAGTAATACAATTGTCTTTTTTTTACTTCATCTACATCAATAATAATAGTACTTTAAGAAATGAAAAAAATACCTCAGCAAATTTATCAGAATCTGCAAGCATGTAAACCAAGCCTTACACAAATAAGTCAGTCACTTTTGTGACTGTCCCACAAAATGTGACGGAGAAAATTGGCTTTTTCTCCAATTTTTATTATTGTTGTGTATAAATAACTTGATTTATTATATTCTAATATTATTTAGCTATGTAGAATCATATAACTTTACCGTCTTGTCGACGAAATTAAGATTTTATGCTAAAAGTAACGTTTACTTTGGGACCAGTTGTTACAAAAGTGAATTTGAAATTACTTTAATATTTACATTTGTTGATTTGGTTATTATATTTTATACTTTTTTGATATAATTCATGGTCATCTTTACAATCCAACTGATCTTTTTAAGTTCTTCCCTACGAAGTTTTACAAAAATAATTATTTTTGGTTGTCACAAAAGTGACAACATTTTTCTACCTTGTTGGTTAAAATTGAGGTTTTCTCATAAAATTGACTAGTTATCGTAGAATAAAACATTATTTCGTATAGAATAGGTCATGTATTACATATCTAAACTCAAAAATCACCAAAAATACAATCTTTAAAATTAAACCATCATTTTTACCAGGGGGAGACGTTTTTCTGAAAATGCCCACGTATGGCATTCATTTTACACACTGGTTATAATAAAACAATTAAAAACATTTAAAAATGAAACTTAAAAGTTGCATTTCCGCAGATATGAGCTTGCGGCCTCAGTCAGGGTTTTGAAATCCTCAGCTGGTCCCTTATATCTGGTGATGGGACACTCAAATACCATGTGGTGTATGGTCTGTTTCGGATCTAATTCTAAATAGGTAGAAGTCGCGCCAAAGATGACCTATTATTACTTATTAATCTTTGTCTATGATAATAAATTAATAGGTCATTTTTGTCTATGCTACTTGCCGTGAACGCATTCGCTAAGCGTATCTGCCTCTTTCACACACACGAAACTTATATTAAGCTATCTTGGAGTCAGGCCATTAATAAAAATATTAATTCGTTTTGGAACATGGCGTAGAATGAACGAAAGTATCTATACCTATACGACCTGTGTCAAAAGACGTTTGAAATGTATACATTAAGAGTGATACTTGCTGTCTTTCATAAAAGGTAGGGTAATCCTGTTATTTTGTCCGTGAAATCATCTCATTCAAAAATACTATCTCCATTTCTTTTTCCCTAAAGTGTAATGTACAAGTGAGAGTAAATAAGAATATGTTCCGTTAGTTATCGTTGTAATCATCTCATTAAAAATACTATCTCCATTTCTTTTTGTTAAAGTGAAATTGTACAAGTGAGAGTAAATAAGAGTATGTTCAGTTAGATATCGTTCTGGTTTTACATTCTATTCCATTTCCTTCGATACCAGTGAACAAATCTTTAGCAGCAGCAGTAAATTTACGAATAAATTGTACAGCTACGCTGTGCATTCTTTCTCGGGAAGCCTCCACTGTCTATAGTAGTCGGGTATACACAAATCGACAATGAACATTACATAATAGCAAATTATAAAGCTATAAATATCAGACTGATGAAAAATTTACAGACAATTATGGTTTGTATGGGAGGTAGCTTACTCAGATTTTTCCTGAAATAATGATGTTCCTAGTTCAGTAGGCCTTACTAAGTCCTAATCAAAGTTTCATTAAAATCGTTAGAGCCATTTTTTTAAATAAAATCAAACAACCTGGACTTGTATGGGTGGTAACTTTTCCGTTTTTTCTTGAAATAATGGACCACCGCGTACTGTAGGTCATATACTGTTACAGAAACAAACCGACTTTCATCAAAATCTAGAGCCATTTTTGAGTGTAAAAATAATATCTAAGTGATTTTTTTTACTATGGTATTAACTCTAAAAAATCAAGATAAGGAAAATTTGAAAAATACGCCTGGAGATATTAATAGTAGTATTGCCGTAACTCAAATTTCACCCAAATCCGTTCATTTTTTTGGGAATTAGAGCACCGGATGGATGTAAACATACACATTTTTTTTACTATTAGTATAAGACAATCGATGCCCATCAAACAATATCTCAACTTCGATTTTTTTGTCATCCATCACACTTCTTTCTTCACTCCTTAGTCGCTCGAAAGAAGAAGGATACTAGGTTACGAAATCACTTACTTATATTTAATGATATTTTAATTTAAAATATCGATCTGTTCCTCAAATATCGATTACCAGTATTTCCTACAAAATACTGATAACAGGCTGTGACTGCATAACATTGTGTTTTTTACAAATACTAGTTAACAGGCAGTGACCGCGCTATGAGGTGATCCGCCGAAGAGGCTGTTATTTCGAGTAACAGATATTTGTAGCTGGCAGTAACAGGTACGGACTGTTCCATAAAAATACTGGTGACTTTTACCTGTTACGATAAATATGCCTCACTTCAATGAGTCATGCTTTTTCGTGAGTTCAGCCGGCGTTCATAGATTTATAAGACGTTATCACGTCAATATAAACCTTTTTATTAAATAAAACTTAGCAAAGCTGGGTAGTTATTTAAATGTAAAATAAACTACATTTAAAATTTATTTTTAAATGTAATATGTACATTTATTTTTACATTCATATTACATTTAAAATGTATTTGTAAATGTAAAATCAAATGCGTGTCGTGTCGGACCTCGCACAAAGTAGGGGGTTCCATAAGTTTTTCTAAAAATAAATGGACATATTACATTTGAAATTTATTTTCAAATGTAATATGTACATTTATTTTTACATACATATTACATTTAAAATCAAAGTGCGTGTCGTGTCGGACCACGCGCAAAGTAGGGGGTTCCGTAATCTTTTCAAAAAATAAATGTACATATTACATTTAAAATTTATTTTTAAATGTTACATATGTACATTTATTTTTACATACATATTACATTTAAAATTTATGTTTAAATGTAACATGTACATTCATTTTTTGAAAAGATAATGGAACCCCCTTTGCGCGTGGTCCCACACGACACGCACTTCATTTTATTTTAAATTACCAAAACTAGTCTACTTTTTCAGGGTTAAAGAGGAATTACAAATTCTTATCAGTCCCTCTCTTTTCTCATGAGGGGACAAACAGGAATAAAAATACCTGTCTGTCCCCGAATTCTAATTCAGGGGCAAACAGAAATAAAAAAATAGGTTTTTCCTGGCTGTCCCCACAAGTGGACAAACAGGAATGAAAAGTGCTGTCTACCAGGAGAGGGATTTATGTACTTACCTATCTAAGCAGCAAGGGCAATCAGGGATGTCACTACATTTTACTACATTGTTTAGTTATGTAGTGCGTTTTTGATGGTCGTTTCAAAATGCAAAATTCAGAGATATAAATAGAAGATGAGAAGAAAGTAGTAAATATGTCAGTATTCAATATTTATTAATTTAATTTTTTTATTGTTAGAGTTAAATCTACAGGTAAGAGCGTTTTCGAACTTTCAACTCGTTTTATTTCATTTGTACTTACTTACAAGGATTTTTCTTTTGCACGAATAATTTACCAAATAACGTTTTTACACGAATACTTCATCACATTCTGAATATGAATATGGTTTCTCTCCTGTGTGAATCCTTATGTGTCTTATAAAAAAAACCTTTTGCACTGAAAGCTCTGTCACATTCTGAACATGAATATGGTTTCTCTCCTGTGTGAATCCTCATGTGTCTTACCAAATAAACCTTTTGCTTTGAATGCTTCATCACATTCTGAACATGAAATATGGTTTCTCTCCTGTGTCACATTCTGAGCCGATAGCCGCTAGTAAATATCCATTAAACATCATTGACTTAAAATTCTTAGATTGACACTGGACATGGTCATTTTAATAAACACACACCTATTCGCTTTAGGCAACACGGACGGCCCACTATGGTGCCTGGTTGCGGAAAACAAGACAGCCCGTAACTATACATACCTACATACTATACATTCCGAGCCAAAGCCATGCAAGTTTATATTCTTCGTGTGTTCTCATGTGTTTCACGTGTGCTGTAAAGTCAGATGTTTTGTGGATTTGTTTGTCACATTCTAAACATAGATAAGTGTTCACACTTTCAAGTTTCCTCTGATGTCTCACAAAAGCACTTATGTCACCGGATAGCATACGACATTCTGAACACGAATATGGTTTGTCTTGTGTGGGAGTCCTAATGTGTTTTACTAAATAACATCTTTTTCTGAATGGTTTGTCACATTTACAACATGAATATGTTTTCTCTCCAGTATGAATCCTCATGTGTCTTACCAAATTACTTCTTGCACGGAACTTTTTGCCACATTCTGCACATGAAAATGGTTTCTCGCCTGTGTGAATCCTCGTGTGTATTACCAAATGACTTTTTTCATTGAATTTTTTGTCACATTCTGAACATGAATAGGGGTTTTCTCCTAAGTGAATACTCATATTGTGTCTTACCAAATCACGTTTTGCACTGAATGCTTTGTCACATTCTGAACATGAATATGGTTTCTCTCCTGTGTGAATCCTCATGTGTATTACCAAATTACTTTTTCTACAGAACTTTTTGTCACATTCTGAACATAAATATGGTTTCTCGCCTGTGTGAACCCTTACATGTCTTACTAAATCACGTTTTGCACTGAACGCTTTGTCACATTCTGCACATGAAAATGGTTTCTCGCCTGTGTGAATCCTCATGTGTATTACCAAATCACCTTTTGCAATAAATTTTTTGTCACATTCTGAGCATGGAAAGGGTTTTTCTCCTGTGTGAATCCTCATATTGTGTCTTACCAAATCACCTTTTACACTGAATGCTTTGTCACATTCTGAACATGAATATGGTTTCTCTCTTGTGTGAAAACTCATATTGTGTCTTACCAAAACACTTTTTGCACTGAATGCTTTGTCGCATTCTGAACATAAATATGGATTCTCCCCTGAATGAATCCTCGTGTGTATTACCAAATTACTTTTTTTACTGAACTTTTTGTCACATTCTGAACATGAATATGGTTTCTCGCCTGTGTGAATCCTCATATGTTTTACCAAATCACCTTTTGCACTGAATGCTTTGTCACATTCTGAACATGAATATGGTTTCTCTCCTGTGTGAATCCTCATGTGTATTACCAAATCTTTTTTAGCACTGAATGCTTTGTCACATTCAGAACATGAATATGGTTTCTCTCCGGTATGAATCCTCGTGTGTATTACCAAATCACCTTTTGCACTAAATTTTTTGTCACATTCTAAACATAAATAGCGTTTTTCTCCTGTGTGAATCCTCATATTGTGTCTTACCAAATCACCTTTTGCACTGAATGCTTTGTCACATTCTGAACATGAATATGGTTTCTCTCCTGTGTGAATCCTCATGTGTATTACCAAATTACTTTTTTTACTGAACTTTTTGGCACATTCTGAACATGAATATGGTTTCTCGCCTGTGTGAATCCCCATATGTCTTACCAAATCACCTTTTGCACTGAATGCTTTGTCACATTCTGAACATGAAAATGGTTTCTCGCCTGTGTGAATCCTCATATGTCTTACCAAATCACTTTTTGCATTGAATGCTTTGTTACATTCAGAACATGAATAGGGTTTTTCTCCTGTGTGAATCCTCATATTGTGTCTTACCAAATCACCTTTTGCACTGAATGCTTTGTCACATTCTGAACATGAATATGGTTTCTCTCCTGTATGAATTCTCATGTGTATAACCAAATTACTTTTTGCACTGAATGCTTTATCACATTCTGAACATAAATATGGTTTCTATCCTGTATGAAACCTCATGTGTCTTACCAAATCACCTTTTGCACTTAATGTTGTTTCACACTTTTAACTAGAGGTCTGCGCCGCGCCGGGGTGCGGCCGCCGAGGTATCTGAGTGCGTGAGTCGCCAGGTCGTTTAACCTAGGAGCAAAGAAAAGAGATTTAACAGATTTGAAACATCTGTATTAACACTGGATCACAAAGAACACGGGTTGGTTATAAAAAATGCAATATCTTTTAAAATACACTAGACAGCTAAGAAAACGGGTCGGTAACAAAAACCTCAATAAATTCCCAAATATTGTAACTAGCTTTATAATGTAAAGACCATATTATAAACAATTTTATAGTGTTTGAATAAAAATGTCATTAAAGTTCAAGATTATAAAGTTTATTTTGAATAAAAGTAGGTTTTTAAAAGTATAAATGACATTTTTTACTAGATTTCGAAAAATGTGCTACGGTGTCAACTTTGCAATTTTCACACATTTCAGTATTTTGTATTACCACCACGAGCTATTAAACAGCTGCTACACGGTTTGGCATGCTTTCCACCAGATTTCTGAGCCGATGCTGAGGAACATTCTCCCATTCATCTAGCAGCGCTTCTTTCAGTTCACGAAGCGTGATTGAAGGAGAATTTCGCTGGCGTACACGTCTTCCCAGTTCATCCCAGGCATGCTCGATGGGGTTCAAGTCTGACCTGCCTGCTGACCACTCCATGCATGTGATAGCGACATCATCAAGGTAGTAAAACACTATCCGAGCTGTATGGAGACGAACGTTATCTTGCATAAGATTTCATTTACGTATCTCTCTGCAGTTAAAGTTCCATTTTCGATCACCACTAGCTCGGTGCGGCTTTCAGAAGAAATTCCAGCCCACACGTGTATGGAGCCTTCGCCGTATGACACTTTCTCTTCAATACAAGCTTGGTTATAGCGCTCTCCTGGTCTTCTGTAGACTCTTTGTTTCCCATCGTGCTTGTATAGCTCGTCCGAAAACATAACTGTTGACCAGTCATCGAGAGTCTATTTCATGTGTTCTCTAGCGTTACTCAGCCTTGAATTTCGATGCTGCCGCCTTTCGAAATTTGGACCATTGGCGGGTCTAAATGGCTTTAAGTTTACTTCAGAAACACGCCGCCTCACTGTAAACGTGCTCGGATTGCTCCCTCCAGCACGTAGAAGGTGATTTTTGACTTCAAAGGCCATTTGAAATCGATTTTTCAATATTGTTGACACCATATATCGATCCTCCCGCGCTGTTGTGCACCTTGTTCGGCCTGTTTCTAGTCTGTGAATAATGGTTCCAGTCTCTTCAAATCGCTTTAGCACTCTTTGAACGGTTGATAGCGACACACCAATAGTTCTGTATAACTCTGACTGCGTCCCTCTTCAAGCATTGTCAGAACTGTGGGGTTAGTGACATGTTTTTAACTGAATTTGATCAAAATAATGAATTTCTGCACAAGAAATGCCCTATTAATAATGACATAACAAAATCAAAAGTAAAACAAATCGTTCCAAATTTGCTGTGCAGATTTTTAAAATCGTCTAATTTTTTTAATCCAATCACCAATAAGAAATAAAAAGGTTTTACTCTTTCATTATTCGAAATAAAATAAAATTTAATTTAGTTGATATTTTGAAACCATTGCTCAAATAAAGTGTACAGGGGCAAAACAAGAAATGTCACAGTAATGTGATTCCCTGTAGGTAATTAATATTTAAATGTTTAATGTGTTTGGACATTCCTTGTTACTTCCTTTACACCAAGGACATTCCTTGTGACGTTCCTTTTATGCTAAGGACTTTTCTAGTTTTGAAACTGTACCTTGTACCTCTACCTGAAATCGAAGCCACGAAGGACTGTCACTGTTTTAGCGCTTCTTAGTTTATGCCGTGTTGGCATATTCAGTTTAAAAACGACTCTTGTGACATTTTTTGTTTTGCCCCTTCAAATATTCAAAAAAGATATCTCATTTTTATAACCAACCCGTTTTCTCTGCGATCCAGTGTATTTGAGCAATCCTTTCACAATAAAAACTAAATTAAAGTTTATTTCATTACGAATAAATGAAGGAGTAAAACCTTTTTACTTCTTTTTGGTGATTGTATTAAAACCATAAATAAAAAATAAAGACGATTATACCTTTTTGATAGTGACCATAATTTTTTTGACTCAATACGGGACATCGCATCGGTTTATGGAAAAAACACATTTTTGATGTTATATTTTACTTATTTATAAAAAGAGTAGGTATTTATTACAAATTTACAAAGATATAAAATAAAAATTCTCAGTTAGTTTTATGATTGCTAAGAGGAAAAAGGCGCGGATTCAGGATTTCGTTCAGCAGGGGGCCATTTCTTAATTAAATTCACCAATTTTCCAGAATTAGCTTGCTACAAATAGCAGTGATCTGTGGTCCAGAATGAAAATTAACCTACATCAAGGCGCAAGCGAAGGAGCGTCTAAATATTTAGTTTTAATAACATGACTTCACTTTACAATAAATAAGGCAACGTAGAGCGTGAATATTTGATTCAAGTTCATGTTTAGCATTGGCCAGAAGCGTAGGGAACGTTGCGCAGGAAAAGCGCGAGCAGAGCGAGCTTAAAAATTTTTCATTTTAATTACAATACATGACCTCATTTTACTAGGAGAAGAGTCTAGGAAAACGGGACAATTCTGTGTCCCCATAGGAAAAACGGTGCCGGAGAACCGAAAAAAAACCGGATAGTATGGTCACTTTACTTTTTGAGGACCATATTGCCTTGGATTTATGATATTTTCGTGTTTATGTGCATGCAATCGTGAATTAATAAGATTTTCAACCCCGCTCCCCCTGAGGCTCGCCCTCACGGTACCGCAACCACAACTGGTGATTCAGTGCGTGGGGAGAAGACCCCAACAACAACGCAGGCCGGCGGACGTGCCGGCAAGGGGGCCCAGACCGCGGGCGCTAAACGTGTCCTTCTCGACGACACCATATCTCCTCGAGGCGGTCACTAGCGCGAGCGGTTGGGGTCCCCGAGCAGGACACATCGCGCCAGCTACGCAGGGGCAGCATCTGCGGATCTTGCTGTCGCTGTAACCACGGTGACAAGCGGACACTTAACGCAGCAGGATGCACAGCTCTTTCAAACCGGCCTGTATCCTGAGGCTCGCCCTCACGGTACCGCAACCGTTTTTTCTTGAAATAATGGACCACCGCGTACTGTAGGTCATATACTGTTACAGAAACAAACCGACTTTCATCAAAATCTAGAGCCATTTTTGAGTGTAAAAATAATATCTAAGTGATTTTTTTTACTATGGTATTAACTCTAAAAAATCAAGATAAGGAAAATTTGAAAAATACGCCTGGAGATATTAATAGTAGTATTGCCGTAACTCAAATTTCACCCAAATCCGTTCATTTTTTTGGGAATTAGAGCACCGGATGGATGTAAACATACACATTTTTTTTACTATTAGTATAAGACAATCGATGCCCATCAAACAATATCTCAACTTCGATTTTTTTGTCATCCATCACACTACTTTCTTCACTCCTTAGTCGCTCGAAAGAAGAAGGATACTAGGTTACGAAATCACTTACTTATATTTAATGATATTTTAATTTAAAATATCGATCTGTTCCTCAAATATCGATTACCAGTATTTCCTACAAAATACTGATAACAGGCTGTGACTGCATAACATTGTGTTTTTTACCCGACTGCGCCAGAAGGAGGGTTATGTTTTTCGAGAGTATGTATGTATGTATGTATGTTTGTATGTATGTTTGTATGTATAATTGTTTGGCACGCTCTGCAGCCTGAACGGCTGGATGGATTTTAGCTTTAGACGTGTCGTTAGATTCGTATTTACTGTGAGAGTGACACTGGGTATATCAAAATAAAAAAAACAAAATGGCGGATTTTTGGCGCAAAATTCAAATGTTTGACACGCTCTGCAGCCTGAACCGCTCGATTAATTATAGCTTGAGGGTTGTTGTTAGATACGTTTTTACTGTGAGAATGACACTGGGTATATCAAAATAAATAAAAACAAAATGGCGGATTTTTGGCGCCAAATTCATATGAACTCATTCAATAATAAAACTAAAAAAAATAATAAAATAAAAAACGGTAATTTAAAAAACTAAAAAACCCTCCTGCGTTTCTTTGTAATTTGGAAATGAAAAACCCTAAAACAAGAAAGTCGTCATACCCGATTGCACTTAACTTAAGAAAAATTGTAGCAGTCGGGACCCATTCTAGAAATGGAGGCATAGTGAATTGAGAGCACATACCTATATTACATTGCAGATTACTCCAATATACTGACTAGACGGCTGACTTTCTAGAATGGGTCCCGACTGCTCAATGTTTCTTAAGTTAAGTGCAATCGGGTATGACGACTTTCTTGTTTTAGGGTTTTTCATTTCCAAATTACAAAGAAACGCAGGAGGGTTTTTTAGTTTTTTACAAATACTAGTTAACAGGCAGTGACCGCGCTATGAGGTGATCCGCCGAAGAGGCTGTTATTTCGAGTAACAGATATTTGTAGCTGGCAGTAACAGGTACGGACTGTTCCATAAAAATACTGGTGACTTTTACCTGTTACGATAAATATGCCTCACTTCAATGAGTCATGCTTTTTCGTGAGTTCAGCCGGCGTTCATAGATTTATAAGACGTTATCACGTCAATATAAACCTTTTTATTAAATAAAACTTAGCAAAGCTGGGTAGTTATTTAAATGTAAAATAAACTACATTTAAAATTTATTTTTAAATGTAATATGTACATTTATTTTTACATACATATTACATTTAAAATGTATTTGTAAATGTAAAATCAAATGCGTGTCGTGTCGGACCTCGCACAAAGTAGGGGGTTCCATAAGTTTTTCTAAAAATAAATGGACATATTACATTTGAAATTTATTTTCAAATGTAATATGTACATTTATTTTTACATACATATTACATTTAAAATCAAAGTGCGTGTCGTGTCGGACCACGCGCAAAGTAGGGGGTTCCGTAATCTTTTCAAAAAATAAATGTACATATTACATTTAAAATTTATTTTTAAATGTTACATATGTACATTTATTTTTACATACATATTACATTTAAAATTTATGTTTAAATGTAACATGTACATTCATTTTTTGAAAAGATAATGGAACCCCCTTTGCGCGTGGTCCCACACGACACGCACTTCATTTTATTTTAAATTACCAAAACTAGTCTACTTTTTCAGGGTTAAAGAGGAATTACAAATTCTTATCAGTCCCTCTCTTTTCTCATGAGGGGACAAACAGGAATAAAAATACCTGTCTGTCCCCGAATTCTAATTCAGGGGCAAACAGAAATAAAAAAATAGGTTTTTCCTGGCTGTCCCCACAAGTGGACAAACAGGAATGAAAAGTGCTGTCTACCAGGAGAGGGATTTATGTACTTACCTATCTAAGCAGCAAGGGCAATCAGGGATGTCACTACATTTTACTACATTGTTTAGTTATGTAGTGCGTTTTTGATGGTCGTTTCAAAATGCAAAATTCAGAGATATAAATAGAAGATGAGAAGAAAGTAGTAAATATGTCAGTATTCAATATTTATTAATTTAATTTTTTTATTGTTAGAGTTAAATCTACAGGTAAGAGCGTTTTCGAACTTTCAACTCGTTTTATTTCATTTGTACTTACTTACAAGGATTTTTCTTTTGCACGAATAATTTACCAAATAACGTTTTTACACGAATACTTCATCACATTCTGAATATGAATATGGTTTCTCTCCTGTGTGAATCCTTATGTGTCTTATAAAAAAAACCTTTTGCACTGAAAGCTCTGTCACATTCTGAACATGAATATGGTTTCTCTCCTGTGTGAATCCTCATGTGTCTTACCAAATAAACCTTTTGCTTTGAATGCTTCATCACATTCTGAACATGAAATATGGTTTCTCTCCTGTGTCACATTCTGAGCCGATAGCCGCTAGTAAATATCCATTAAACATCATTGACTTAAAATTCTTAGATTGACACTGGACATGGTCATTTTAATAAACACACACCTATTCGCTTTAGGCAACACGGACGGCCCACTATGGTGCCTGGTTGCGGAAAACAAGACAGCCCGTAACTATACATACCTACATACTATACATTCCGAGCCAAATCCATGCAAGTTTATATTCTTCGTGTGTTCTCATGTGTTTCACGTGTGCTGTAAAGTCAGATGTTTTGTGGATTTGTTTGTCACATTCTAAACATAGATAAGTGTTCACACTTTCAAGTTTCCTCTGATGTCTCACAAAAGCACTTATGTCACCGGATAGCATACGACATTCTGAACACGAATATGGTTTGTCTTGTGTGGGAGTCCTAATGTGTTTTACTAAATAACATCTTTTTCTGAATGGTTTGTCACATTTACAACATGAATATGTTTTCTCTCCAGTATGAATCCTCATGTGTCTTACCAAATTACTTCTTGCACGGAACTTTTTGCCACATTCTGCACATGAAAATGGTTTCTCGCCTGTGTGAATCCTCGTGTGTATTACCAAATGACTTTTTTCATTGAATTTTTTGTCACATTCTGAACATGAATAGGGGTTTTCTCCTAAGTGAATACTCATATTGTGTCTTACCAAATCACGTTTTGCACTGAATGCTTTGTCACATTCTGAACATGAATATGGTTTCTCTCCTGTGTGAATCCTCATGTGTATTACCAAATTACTTTTTCTACAGAACTTTTTGTCACATTCTGAACATAAATATGGTTTCTCGCCTGTGTGAACCCTTACATGTCTTACTAAATCACGTTTTGCACTGAACGCTTTGTCACATTCTGCACATGAAAATGGTTTCTCGCCTGTGTGAATCCTCATGTGTATTACCAAATCACCTTTTGCAATAAATTTTTTGTCACATTCTGAGCATGGAAAGGGTTTTTCTCCTGTGTGAATCCTCATATTGTGTCTTACCAAATCACCTTTTACACTGAATGCTTTGTCACATTCTGAACATGAATATGGTTTCTCTCTTGTGTGAAAACTCATATTGTGTCTTACCAAAACACTTTTTGCACTGAATGCTTTGTCGCATTCTGAACATAAATATGGATTCTCCCCTGAATGAATCCTCGTGTGTATTACCAAATTACTTTTTTTACTGAACTTTTTGTCACATTCTGAACATGAATATGGTTTCTCGCCTGTGTGAATCCTCATATGTTTTACCAAATCACCTTTTGCACTGAATGCTTTGTCACATTCTGAACATGAATATGGTTTCTCTCCTGTGTGAATCCTCATGTGTATTACCAAATCTTTTTTAGCACTGAATGCTTTGTCACATTCAGAACATGAATATGGTTTCTCTCCGGTATGAATCCTCGTGTGTATTACCAAATCACCTTTTGCACTAAATTTTTTGTCACATTCTAAACATAAATAGCGTTTTTCTCCTGTGTGAATCCTCATATTGTGTCTTACCAAATCACCTTTTGCACTGAATGCTTTGTCACATTCTGAACATGAATATGGTTTCTCTCCTGTGTGAATCCTCATGTGTATTACCAAATTACTTTTTTTACTGAACTTTTTGGCACATTCTGAACATGAATATGGTTTCTCGCCTGTGTGAATCCCCATATGTCTTACCAAATCACCTTTTGCACTGAATGCTTTGTCACATTCTGAACATGAAAATGGTTTCTCGCCTGTGTGAATCCTCATATGTCTTACCAAATCACTTTTTGCATTGAATGCTTTGTTACATTCAGAACATGAATAGGGTTTTTCTCCTGTGTGAATCCTCATATTGTGTCTTACCAAATCACCTTTTGCACTGAATGCTTTGTCACATTCTGAACATGAATATGGTTTCTCTCCTGTATGAATTCTCATGTGTATAACCAAATTACTTTTTGCACTGAATGCTTTATCACATTCTGAACATAAATATGGTTTCTATCCTGTATGAAACCTCATGTGTCTTACCAAATCACCTTTTGCACTTAATGTTGTTTCACACTTTTAACTAACGGTCTGCGCCGCGCCGGGGTGCGGCCGCCGAGGTATCTGAGTGCGTTCGCCAGGTCGTTTAACCTAGGAGCAAAGAAAAGAGATTTAACAGATTTGAAACATCTGTATTAACACTGGATCACAAAGAACACGGGTTGGTTATAAAAAATGCAATATCTTTTAAAATACACTAGACAGCTAAGAAAACGGGTCGGTAACAAAAACCTCAATAAATTCCCAAATATTGTAACTAGCTTTATAATGTAAAGACCATATTATAAACAATTTTATAGTGTTTGAATAAAAATGTCATTAAAGTTCAAGATTATAAAGTTTATTTTGAATAAAAGTAGGTTTTTAAAAGTATAAATGACATTTTTTACTAGATTTCGAAAAATGTGCTACGGTGTCAACTTTGCAATTTTCACACATTTCAGTATTTTGTATTACCACCACGAGCTATTAAACAGCTGCTACACGGTTTGGCATGCTTTCCACCAGATTTCTGAGCCGATGCTGAGGAACATTCTCCCATTCATCTAGCAGCGCTTCTTTCAGTTCACGAAGCGTGATTGAAGGAGAATTTCGCTGGCGTACACGTCTTCCCAGTTCATCCCAGGCATGCTCGATGGGGTTCAAGTCTGACCTGCGTGCTGACCACTCCATGCATGTGATAGCGACATCATCAAGGTAGTAAAACACTATCCGAGCTGTATGGAGACGAACGTTATCTTGCATAAGATTTCATTTACGTATCTCTCTGCAGTTAAAGTTCCATTTTCGATCACCACTAGCTCGGTGCGGCTTTCAGAAGAAATTCCAGCCCACACGTGTATGGAGCCTTCGCCGTATGACACTTTCTCTTCAATACAAGCTTGGTTATAGCGCTCTCCTGGTCTTCTGTAGACTCTTTGTTTCCCATCGTGCTTGTATAGCTCGTCCGAAAACATAACTGTTGACCAGTCATCGAGAGTCTATTTCATGTGTTCTCTAGCGTTACTCAGCCTTGAATTTCGATGCTGCCGCCTTTCGAAATTTGGACCATTGGCGGGTCTAAATGGCTTCAAGTTTACTTCAGAAACACGCCGCCTCACTGTAAACGTGCTCGGATTGCTCCCTCCAGCACGTAGAAGGTGATTTTTGACTTCAAAGGCCATTTGAAATCGATTTTTCAATATTGTTGACACCATATATCGATCCTCCCGCGCTGTTGTGCACCTTGTTCGGCCTGTTTCTAGTCTGTGAATAATGGTTCCAGTCTCTTCAAATCGCTTTAGCACTCTTTGAACGGTTGATAGCGACACACCAATAGTTCTGTATAACTCTGACTGCGTCCCTCTTCAAGCATTGTCAGAACTGTGGGGTTAGTGACATGTTTTTAACTGAATTTGATCAAAATAATGAATTTCTGCACAAGAAATGCCCTATTAATAATGACATAACAAAATCAAAAGTAAAACAAATCGTTCCAAATTTGCTGTGCAGATTTTTAAAATCGTCTAATTTTTTTAATCCAATCACCAATAAGAAATAAAAAGGTTTTACTCTTTCATTATTCGAAATAAAATAAAATTTAATTTAGTTGATATTTTGAAACCATTGCTCAAATAAAGTGTACAGGGGCAAAACAAGAAATGTCACAGTAATGTGATTCCCTGTAGGTAATTAATATTTAAATGTTTAATGTGTTTGGACATTCCTTGTTACTTCCTTTACACCAAGGACATTCCTTGTGACGTTCCTTTTATGCTAAGGACTTTTCTAGTTTTGAAACTGTACCTTGTACCTCTACCTGAAATCGAAGCCACGAAGGACTGTCACTGTTTTAGCGCTTCTTAGTTTATGCCGTGTTGGCATATTCAGTTTAAAAACGACTCTTGTGACATTTTTTGTTTTGCCCCTTCAAATATTCAAAAAAGATATCTCATTTTTATAACCAACCCGTTTTCTCTGCGATCCAGTGTATTTGAGCAATCCTTTCACAATAAAAACTAAATTAAAGTTTATTTCATTACGAATAAATGAAGGAGTAAAACCTTTTTACTTCTTTTTGGTGATTGTATTAAAACCATAAATAAAAAATAAAGACGATTATACCTTTTTGATAGTGACCATAATTTTTTTGACTCAATACGGGACATCGCATCGGTTTATGGAAAAAACACATTTTTGATGTTATATTTTACTTATTTATAAAAAGAGTAGGTATTTATTACAAATTTACAAAGATATAAAATAAAAATTCTCAGTTAGTTTTATGATTGCTAAGAGGAAAAAGGCGCGGATTCAGGATTTCGTTCAGCAGGGGGCCATTTCTTAATTAAATTCACCAATTTTCCAGAATTAGCTTGCTACAAATAGCAGTGATCTGTGGTCCAGAATGAAAATTAACCTACATCAAGGCGCAAGCGAAGGAGCGTCTAAATATTTAGTTTTAATAACATGACTTCACTTTACAATAAATAAGGCAACTAGTGGAGACAATAAGAGACTTGACCCAAAAATTTTGAGTAAGTTGATGAGCTTCAACATGAATGTTCCTGAGGTCATTTTAAGTAGATCTAATCCGGGCCACAAAGCGAAATATGCCGCGGGAGGGGGGAGGGGGGGTTCAAAGATGGCCGCCACCCGTCGTCTTTCAAAAAAATCTGTCTCTTAATTTATAGCCACTATGGCAAATTTGGTGTCAATTTCGAGTAAAACAGACATGTACTTTTCATTTTTGGTATCTATTTTGACAAATTTTGAACAAAAACATTGAGTAAATTTTAAAATAATGTGAAGCATGGTCCTATTTTTTTTGTTTAATCATAGATATCTTTTAAATAGCGCACATATCATTACTGAAAAAAATACTCAAATAAATCATATTTTATACAGATTCTAAAAATGTAAAATGTTTGTATACTTTTAAAGAAAAAAGTTAAAATAAAAAACATTTTGTGTCACGCGCCGGAGGTGGTTAGTACGACTGCGACTTATAACATGTGACCATTCTTTCTGCTACCATGACTGTGCCTTCCTAAAACATTGCAGTTATGATCTGTCCATAAAACTGAACAAATATCATTAAGGAACATGGATGAAAAAGGGCTTAAAAACAAGCACATTTTAAAATCTTTAATAAAAAGGCAAGCATTAATAGGTGACATTAATAGTGTAAATGTCTGTACCACGAAGGCCAATTGGTAGAAAGAAAGCTTGAACCATATTCATAAAGCAGCATGCATTAACAATTGCAGCTTCCACCACATAAACAAAGCTCAGTACACTTTAGGTGCCTTTTGACACAGCTGCACCTAAGTTTACAACCAGTCTTGCATCGGCAGCGTGTAAGTTCTATGCAAGCACTGGCAACATCCGGCAAGTCTGACCAGTGAGGTGTCCAATCGCTGTCTTCCTTTTTCCACCCCCAAAGCGAAGGACTTGGCAAATCAAGCTGCGGTTTTAAAACTTGGCCCCAAACAAGACCTCCCTGATAGACTGCTCTTAAAGCATGCTGACGAAGAGCAGCCTCTGTTGGTGGGATGTTCTCTAAATTGCGGTCCTTTTTAGTGAACAAGTATTTTCGACATTCGTTTACTCTTGTGCATGGGCTTGAGCTGTAAAATTAAAATGCTTTTGTGATTTGTAATTTCCATTTTAGATACATTATAGGTATCTTATTTTGCAAAGATACCTACCGATCATACATGGATATTACATATTTTTGTATGAACCCTTCTGCCTGTTCAAAGTCACCAGTTTTTAACGCCTTGAAGCCTTTCGTTGCTTCAGGGTAGACACTCCAGGCATCGAAGGCGGTCTTCTTGCCTTTCCCGTTAAAAAATGATACGGTGTCGCATCCGGTAAACGAATGAAAAATCGGCAACACTTCACTTTTATCTGGTCCTGAAAAATTTAATGGTATATTCAAAAGTTTGCAGTTTTGAGTAACATCAAAAGAAATAGGCAAATTATGGAGCCATGTGATCATGAAGAAGCGGATAGTCGAATGCTTCTTCATGTTGTCGATTGTGTAGACCAAGGGCACAAAAATGTAATGTTGCTCACTGTGGACACCGACGTGGTCGTAATAGCTATTTCCTGTGTCTCAAAATTGCCTACACTTTGTGGACTGTGGATACACATGGGCACAGGCCAGCACCACAACTATGTCGCATGCCACTCGATAGCCCATGCACTTGGTAATGTTATTTTATTTTAAATTCACATGTACATAAATTATTTGTCTTTTATTTGATTTGATTCTACGATACCTTATAGTTTAGACACTTTAGTACAAAACTTTTGAATATACCATTAAATTTTTCAGGACCAGATAAAAGTGAAGTGTTGCCGATTTTTCATTCGTTTACCGGATGCGACACCGTATCATTTTTTAACGGGAAAGGCAAGAAGACCGCCTTCGATGCCTGGAGTGTCTACCCTGAAGCAACGAAAGGCTTCAAGGCGTTAAAAACTGGTGACTTTGAACAGGCAGAAGGGTTCATACAAAAATATGTAATATCCATGTATGATCGGTAGGTATCTTTGCAAAATAAGATACCTATAATGTATCTAAAATGGAAATTACAAATCACAAAAGCATTTTAATTTTACAGCTCAAGCCCATGCACAAGAGTAAACGAATGTCGAAAATACTTGTTCACTAAAAAGGACCGCAATTTAGAGAACATCCCACCAACAGAGGCTGCTCTTCGTCAGCATGCTTTAAGAGCAGTCTATCAGGGAGGTCTTGTTTGGGGCCAAGTTTTAAAACCGCAGCTTGATTTGCCAAGTCCTTCGCTTTGGGGGTGGAAAAAGGAAGACAGCGATTGGACACCTCACTGGTCAGACTTGCCGGATGTTGCCAGTGCTTGCATAGAACTTACACGCTGCCGATGCAAGACTGGTTGTAAACTTAGGTGCAGCTCTGTCAAAAGGCACCTAAAGTGTACTGAGCTTTGTTTATGTGGTGGAAGCTGCAATTGTTAATGCATGCTGCTTTATGAATATGGTTCAAGCTTTCTTTCTACCAATTGGCCTTCGTGGTACAGACATTTACACTATTAATGTCACCTATTAATGCTTGCCTTTTTATTAAAGATTTTAAAATGTGCTTGTTTTTAAGCTCTTTTTCATCCATGTTCCTTAATAATATTTGTTCAGTTTTATGGACAGATCATAACTGCAATGTTTTAGGAAGGCACAGTCATGGTAGCAGAAAGAATGGTCACATGTTATTAGTCGCAGTCGTACTAACCACCTCCGGCGCGTGACACAAAATGTTTTTTATTTTAACTTTTTTCTTTAAAAGTATACAAACATTTTACATTTTTAGAATCTGTATAAAATATGCTTTATTTGAGTATTTTTTTCAGTAATGATATGTGCGCTATTTAAAAGATATCTATGATTAAACAAAAAAAATAGGACCATGCTTCACATTATTTTAAAATTTACTCAATGTTTTTGTTCAAAATTCGTCAAAATAGATACCAAAAATGAAAAGTACATGTCTGTTTTACTCGAAATTGACACCAAATTTGCCATAGTGGCTATAAATTAAGAGACAGATTTTTTTGAAAGACGACGGGTGGCGGCCATCTTTGAACCCCCCCTCCCCCCTCCCGCGGCATATTTCGCTTTGTGGCCCGGACTAGATCTACTCAAAATGACCTAAGGAACATTCATGGTGAAGCTCATCAAGTTACTCAAAATTTAAGGGTTCGGCCTTTTTTTGCCTCTTATTGTCTCTAGTAAACGTAGAGCGTGAATATTTGATTCAAGTTCATGTTTAGCATTGGCCAGAAGCGTAGGGAACGTTGCGCAGGAAAAGCGCGAGCAGAGCGAGCTTAAAAATTTTTCATTTTAATTACAATACATGACCTCATTTTACTAGGAGAAGAGTCTAGGAAAACGGGACAATTCTGTGTCCCCATAGGAAAAACGGTGCCGGAGAACCGAAAAAAAACCGGATAGTATGGTCACTTTACTTTTTGAGGACCATATTGCCTTGGATTTATGATATTTTCGTGTTTATGTGCATGCAATCGTGAATTAATAAGATTTTCAACCCCGCTCCCCCTGAGGCTCGCCCTCACGGTACCGCAACCACAACTGGTGATTCAGTGCGTGGGGAGAAGACCCCAACAACAACGCAGGCCGGCGGACGTGCCGGCAAGGGGGCCCAGACCGCGGGCGCTAAACGTGTCCTTCTCGACGACACCATATCTCCTCGAGGCGGTCACTAGCGCGAGCGGTTGGGGTCCCCGAGCAGGACACATCGCGCCAGCTACGCAGGGGCAGCATCTGCGGATCTTGCTGTCGCTGTAACCACGGTGACAAGCGGACACTTAACGCAGCAGGATGCACAGCTCTTTCAAACCGCCCTGTATCCTGAGGCTCGCCCTCACGGTACCGCAACCACAACTGGTGATTCAGTGCGTGGGGAGAAGACCCCAACAACAACGCAGGCCGGCGGACGTGCCGGCAAGGGGGCCCAGACCGCGGGCGCTAAACGTGTCCTTCTCGACGACACCATATCTCCTCGAGGCGGTCACTAGCGCGTGCGGTTGGGGTCCCCGAGCAGGACACATCGCGCCAGCTACCCAGGGGCAGTATCTGCGGATCTTGCTGTCGCTGTCACCACGGTGACAAGCGGACACTTAACTTAGCAGAATTCACAGCTCTTTCAAACCGCCCTGTATAGGCGCCTCCTAGATGAGGCTTCTACTAGCGTGGGCGGGGGCGGACCGGACTTTGATGGAAGGCCCGCCCACACGGGCGGGGTCCTCAAACTCTAGTGCGCCAATCATACCACACTGCAGTGGCTCAAAAAGGCCTTACAGGATTTCACCTTACCCACAGGTGAAAAACTTACGGTCATACAACAGTCAGAGGTGCCCCGCAAAGTGCTCGGGGGCATTTTGCTACCGGGAGACTGGCCCGAGATTACGGACGTTGGGCGTGCGCTCAACCACCAAAACTCTTGGGCCCAGGTCCACCGGTGGCGCATCCACAAGGTTGACCCACAAGAGAATGGAACATACATTGTGGTCAGCCTCCAAGACGATATCGTCGGGGCCCTGGTTGAGCGTGGACGTCGCCTGTCATTAATGCTGGGCAAGGTCTACGTTTAATTTCAAGGGCCTAAGGGAAAGTTCAACGTAACTGACCCGCTAACTCTGGCACCCGCCGATCAGCTGGAACCCATGGTTGAGGTTGCGGACACCGAAGTTACACCAGTAACCATCGGGCCGTCCCCTACGGGCGGTAGTCTCGGCTCTCCGGAGATCTCAGATCGCTCGGATGGCGGTGACGAGTGCACCGAGGAGATGGGCAACCTCGCCATCGGATCGGACGAGGAGGGGCTTGCTATCGCAATATGGCGTCCCCTTCCCTCGTCTCTAGCGTCCTACAGGTCAACCTCCACCACAGAACAACCGCAACGGCTCAGCTGGAGGTCAACAAAACTGCGGTGGCCCTAATACAGGAGTCGTGGGTTAGGGCCGGAAAGGTATGTGGTTTCTCCAACGCCGGAGGTAATTTATTTTCCTACGGCGGACCTGAGGGCCCCAGATCAGCTATATACATAACTAAAAACGTGGCTGCACAACCGTTAACCGAGTTCTGTTCTAGAGACCTGAGCGCCATCAAGCTGCTCAAGGGTGAAGCAAACAACAGCCTACCTGAGATGGTTGTCGAATCGGCCTATATGCCCGACGGCGACGACCCCCCTCTCGATCTCATACTGCGAGGGTAAGGAAGGGACTGGAGCTGGTACTATCTCTTCACAACCAATCTCAACATTTTAAACAGAGGTTCGGTACCTACCTTCGTCACGAGAAGGAGCAGGATTATAATAGACATTTCTTTAGCAACCAGCGGAGTAATGCAACTGGTATCCAACTGGCACGTAGCGACTGAAGAAGCTTCATGCTCAGACCACACGTGGATCCGGTTCGATCTCCAGGTGAATACAGTGGCAAAACCTCCTCGAAGGAAACCCCGTAAGACCGATCGGGCTGCCTACCACTCTAAGGTGGAGCAGAAACTGTAAGCGTCTGGGGTACAGCCTACATTGGAAGGAGCACACCAAATAGAAATGTAAGTAAGTGACCTAACAGACTGCTTGAGCAGCGTCTACCAATAAACTTGCCCCTTAATCAATCCACCAGCGAATGGCAGCCAAAAGGTAAGCTGGTGGGGACCTGAATTGGAGAGGCTCAGGAAAAAAGTCAGAAGGCTATTTAATAGAGCAATGAACACGTATAACGAACAGGAATGGGAAAACTACAAAATTGCCAAGTCCAAATACAAGAAGAGGATACGATACTATAGCACTGCATCGTGGCGTAGCTTCTGCGATGGATTTGAATCGTGTGCCCAAGCAAACAGGGTAAGAAAGGTCCTCTCCAGCGGCCTGAATCAAGATCTGGGATCGCTAAAGAAACCAGAAGACACCCTCACCAACTCGCTTGAGAAGGCGGAGTGTGTACTACTACAGACACACTTCCCCTACTGCCGAATAGTGCAAGAGGTAAGTTGGAATGCAGAGGAAACATATGCAACTGAGACAGACCGGGCCGTAGCCGACAAAGTGGTCTCCGCAGATAAAGTAAAGTGGGCGTTAAACAGCTTCCAACCCTTCAAAGCAGCTGGTTGTGATGGATCTTCCCCACCCTCTTGCAGTGGGGTGGGAGATCCAGTCATTAATATCCTGATGGACATCCTCAGGGCGTGCCTTGCCCACAGGTACGTACCGCACAAATGGAGGGAGGTAAAGGTGATATTCTTGCCTAAACCAGGAAAAAGCGACTACACTGACGCTAAATCCTTCAGACCCATCAGTCTCACATCGTTTCTTTTGAAAACGCTAGAGAGACTTTGTGACAGGGACTTGAGTGAAAACGCGCTAAAAAAACTTACCACTTCACCACAACCAACATGCGTACAGTCAAGGTAAATCCACAGAGTCAGACGCTGTTCATGTCAGCAAGATAGAAGCGGCGCTTCAAGGCAAGGCCATGTGCCTAGGCACCTTCATCGACATCGAAGGTACATTTGATAAGACAAACTTCTCTAGATGGCGTTCCGTAAGCACGGCGTGAACCTGACCATGACAAAGTGGATCGGGAACATGCTTAGTCAGCGGGTCGTCAAGCTGGACAGAAATAAGGCACGTACAGCTATAGTCGCGAAGGGATGCCCCCCCAAGGAGGTGTACTATCACCGCTACTGTGGAACCTGGTGGTAAACGACCTGATTACCACACTTAACAGACATCACTTCTTCACGGTAGGCTATGCAGACGACCTGACCATCCTTATATCAGGAAATTTCGCAAACATAGTCTGCGATGTCACTCGCTCTGCGCTTCGCATCGTGGAACGATGGTGCACCGAGTTCGAACTGTCAGTGAACCCCAAGAAAACGGAACTAGTATTGTTCACCAACAAGCGGAACCTGGGTAACTATAATTTACCCAAGCTATTCAACACAGATCTCCAACTCTCACCAAAAGTTAAGTACCTAGGGGTCATACTTGACAGCAAGTTGAATTGGAGCAGTCACCTAAACAGCAAGTTAAATAAAGCTACGATAACTCTGTGGCAGTGCCGTAGAATGGTGGGTAAGAAATGGGGCCTTACCCCAAAAATCATGCTATGGCTCTATACAGCGGTTATTCGCCCTATGGTAAGCTACGGCGCGATGGTATGGTGGCCACGCACCAAACTTTCGACTATCGTAAGTAAACTTCAATGTTTCCAAAGAACAGTAGGCATGGCGGTCTCCGGCTGCATGCGAACAACACCAACAGCAGCCCTGGAGACAATGCTGGCCGTGCCGCCCCTGCAGCTGTTCATCCAGCAGGAGGCAGCCAGCGCTGCGGTACGATTAAAGCTGCTGAACCTCTAGAGCAAGGAAGGGGTTCCTCACGTCGAACTTCTAAATAATATTGTCTCGGAAGAACCGCTGTTTGCAGCTGTCAACGACAGAATCCCGAAACAATTCGTCTTTGACAAGAAATACAAAATACAGCTCTACGAAGACCCCTGGGAAGGCAAGAACCTATCGGACCTACGGATCTTTACCGATGGGTCCAAAACTGGAGCTGGGACCGGCTGCGGGGTCTTCTCAGAAGACCTAAACATAAAGATATCCAAACCACTTGGTGCGTACAACACAGTCTTTCAGGCGGAGTGTATGGGCATCATTCTGGCTGCTAATGCAATCACTGCTAGAAGGGTACAGGGCTACTCCATTCGTATCCTTTCAGACAGTCGAGCGGTTTTACTGGCCCTCCAAAGTAATGTCATCACTTCGGGGCTAATACACGAGTGTCACCAAAGACTAACAGAGGCATGTTACCACAGCAATGTAACTCTGCAGTGGATCAAGGGGCACAGCAACTCGCGTGGAAACGACGGAGCCGACGAACTGGCCAGGAGAGGGTCAGAACTTGTAGCTGTAGGACCGGAACCCATTTTACCCCTCCCCTCCGGCTGGTTCAGATCCACCTTACGGCTGCGTACAAGGTCAGAACATAACCGATATTGGACAGGACTGGAAGCATGTCGCCAGGCCAGACAGGCGCTACCGACACCAAACGCTGGCCTGACTAGGAAGCTCCTGAAACTCGGGAGACTCCAGCTCCGTAAGGTAACAACGACCATTACCGGTCACGGTTACTTTAACAAACATCTTTTTACCCTGGGGATTACAGAAAGCCCGCGTGCATGGCGGCCGAGGAGACAGCCGCTCACATCCTCCTGGACTGCAGAGAGGTGGCGGCGTACAGGGCCAAGCATCTCGGCGACCAAAGGACACTCCCGGAAGCCGTCGGCAACCTGCGGGAACTACTGGGCTTCCTGGAGGAGCTGGGCTGGCAGTGATGCCGGCCAACCACGCAAAATAGGCGCATCGGACGCCTGGTTGCGGAAATCAGCCCGTCCTTACAATTACAATTATTGGACAGGAGCGTAGGGAACGATGCGCAGGAAAAGCGCAAGCAGAGCGAGCTTGAAAATTTTTCTTTTTAATTACAAAGTCAAAGCATTTATTTGCCAGAACATAGTTGAATACATGGTGTTCTTAAATTTAAGGTATCTTATGTCCCACCATCAATGGCATGCAAATATACATATTATAATATAACCTAGGTTTTACAAACTATCATCAATTTTTGTCGCTGAGAAATTCTTTTACTGAATAGTAACATTTGTTTTGTAGCCATTCGGTCAATGCAGATTCAAAACAAAAATTTGAACAAGTTTTAATGTAGATAGCGAGGTTGTTGTAAACACATATTGCCATACAGAAGGAATT
This sequence comes from Coleophora flavipennella, assembly GCA_947284805.1. Classification (NCBI taxonomy): domain Eukaryota; kingdom Metazoa; phylum Arthropoda; class Insecta; order Lepidoptera; family Coleophoridae; genus Coleophora; species Coleophora flavipennella. The sequence goes on from OX369302.1 coordinate 5,795,299, forward strand.
ATGCTTGTGGACACTCACTCTTGAATAAGGAAGATAGAGTCGATCTTTATGACGCGTAGCCCTCTCGAAAACCTCGTCATGCGTTTTAAAATATGCAGGGTAATCCCGAATAAATTTACAAATCTGTTTAATATAAAAACATGGAAGTGGTAGCACTCGGTTTGCCTTGAACTAGGGTTTACATGAATCCCTATTTCCATTGGGGGTTCTACATACTGCACGTAAACATTTTTTTTGTGCTATAAATGCCTTTTCAGATTAAACCGAATTACCCCACAACAAAACTGAGCACAGAAGATACATAACCATGATAGGCTGTAAGAGCAACTTCCCTAGATGAAACCCTACTTAATCGCCTTAATGCAAATACAAATTTGTCAAGTTTTTTACAAACACTATCTACATGACTTTTCCAGTCACAATAATTGTCTAACATGAAACCTAAAAAAATTGTTGTTAATTTATTAATAATTCGTTTATCATTACAGTGTACACTAAGCGGAATGTCAACAGAGTTATGTCTTAAATTGCATAAAATGAGTTTTATCAATGTTTAATTTTAGTTTATTTTTATTTAGCCAGTCAATAATTTTAGATAATGTATTAATAATTTCCATGTCAAAATTATTTTTAGAATTGTTTCTAAGATAGTTGTATCATCAGCATACATGATACACCTGTGTCCCCCCTTCAAAACATTTGGCAAGTCATTTATATAGCACAGGAATAACAGTGGGCCTAGAATACTGCCTTGTGGTACACCACAACTAATTAACTTATAAGTAGATCTGTAAGAGTTCAATTGTGAATTGTTAATCTTTAAACAATACATGACCTCATTTTACTAGAAGAGTTTAGAAAAACGGGACAATTCTGCGTCCCCATGCATTTTTTGGAAAACCGGTGCCGAAGAACCGAAAATAAATAAAATAAATGAATAAATAAATGAATCTTTATTTCAGGCACACTAGTACATAATATTACGCACAAAGTTTTACCCATAGAAGGATTAATGTCAAAACATAATAAAATAAAAAATGTCAAAATAAAATAATAAAAATGTCATAACAATAACATAATTAATACAATAATAGTTTAACAGCACAATGTCAGGTTGAAATGATTCGTATTCATATAAATGGTGCGGAACACAGCAACAATTATACTGTTCGTACATTTGATCAATCTTATGTGGAATGATGCTTTAGACCTACGCAACACAGCATAGAAATCGTCAACCCTATTCTCCGCGAACATACCAGACGCACTACACCGCCAGGGCAGATTGAGCATGGCCTGGAATGCGTTGTTATATTGTACACGGAGCGTATTGTAGGTACTCATCGCGTACTTGTACCAAAGTTGGCTGGTGTAGAGCGCCTGACAGTACGCTTTGAATAGGGTCACCTTAGCCTGTGACGAACAATAAGCAAATCGTCTCGCGAGCATATTGCTTCTGCAAGCGATGCTACGCCTTTGTCTTTCCAAATCCAAATTATCTGTAAGATCATTTGTCACAATGTGTCCGAGATACTTGAATTTGTCTACAATTTTAAGTTCAGAACCACATAAGTTAATGGGAAGTACATTTTGTGGCCCTTTCCCATGTTTAAAAATCATTACTTACATTATATTTGAGGTAATGTGCAGCCGCATATCTTTCACAGATGGCGATAAGTTTTCTAAGTCCACCTGCTGAGGGGCTGAGCAGCACCATGTCGTCCGCATAACTAAGGTTATTGAGGCACTCTCCGCCTACGTGGCATCCGACTCTGGCGCCGCTCAGCTCCTCCAGCAGCCGGTTCATATATAAATTAAACAACACTGGGGACGTCAATCCACCTTGTCTTACGCCACATTTCAGTTTATAGGTTTCAGATAAGCTATTTCCCCATTTCACTTGATTAGAATACCAATACTCTAGAAGATCTATTATCTTAGAAGGCACTTTGGTGTTTCTTAATTTTTCCCAAAGCATTTTGTAGTTGATAGAATCAAAAGCACGGCTTAAATCAAGGAAACACGCGAATACAGAAGTGTTTCTTGAGTTATAGTGGTGTACTGTATTTTTAAGTGCAAATATTGCTAAATCCGTGGATAGGCCACCCCTAAAAAAAACCGGATAGTATGTTCATTTTACTTTTTGATGACATATTGCCTTTGACTTATGACATTTTCGTGTTTATGTGCATGCAATCGTGAATTAATAAGATTTTCAAATATTTTTGACAAAATCGGCAGGAGTGCAATAGGTCTGTAATTCTTCATTTCAGTTTTAACATCTTTTTTGTGCATGTACACATCTTAACTAAGTCTTGCATACAATGACTTATATATTACTGGCGTACTTGCATACCAATCATAAATGTTAATTGCATTGATTGTTTCGGTTTGAAAATAAGACAGCCAGTTCCTCATTATGTTGGGGAATCTTGGTAAGCCCGCTTCCATCTTCGGCGGCACTCACACTTGGCAGGTTTTCCCTATTTTTCCGTCTTACTTTTGGATTAGTACTGTGATTATACAAAGTTTCACGTAACCCGAGGTCACTCCAGGAAGTCGTCGGCAGGGCGCTACTGGACTTCTTGGTGGAGCTGAGCTGGCAGTGATGTCAGCCAACCACTCAAAATGAACACATTGGTCGCCTGGATGCGGAAACCAGCCCGCCCGTAACTATATAAACATACTATACATTCCGAGCCATATCCATGCAAGTATATATTTTGCATGTGTCCTCATGTGCCTTACCAAATTACTTTTTGCACGAACCTTTTTGTCACATTCTGCACATGAATATGGTTTCTCGTCTGTGTGAATCTTCATGTGTATTACCAAATCACCTTTTGTATTGAATTTTTCGTCACATTCTGAACATGAATAGGGTTTTTAAGCTATTGCATAGATTTTATCGCAGGCTTTGAGCGCGGGGACCGAATCCAGAAATTCCGTAACGAAGAAAAACCTCACGCTCGGTTGCCATGGCAACAATATCGGTTGTCAAAACAAACATATAAGAAGATTTGATCATTTTCGGAGAATAAAAAACTCTTTTCATAAACTGTATATACCTCCATATGACAAAAAAGATTTGATTATTTTTTATTTATCAAATGCAAAAAGATTTTATTTAAGACACAGCTGTTTGTATTTATAGAGATAGGTACAAAAAGATTTTATTCCATATTTGGCTGTATAGTTCCAACTACCATTGCTTAAAAAAAAGTACAAAAAGATTTTATTCCATATTTGGCTGTATAGTTCCAACTACCATTGCTTAAAAAAAACAAAGAAGTAATAAAAGCGCGGTTAAGCGAAAATAAATAATAAATATGAATGAAGAAAGTGCATTTATTATTAATGAAGAAAGTAATAAAAGCGCGGTTAAGCGAAAATAAATAATAAATATGAATGAACAAAGTGCATTTATTATTAATGAAGAAAGTCACGAAAAAATTGTGAAAGAAAATGAGTGAGCAATCTATATACATACATTTTATTATTATCACAAATGCAGTATTAATTTTCAGTTATCATAAACCTATAGTTTCAATGATAAATATTCCTGAATAACCAACAGCTACTGTAAGATAATAAAACCCACATGTATTGTAAAATAAAAAAATATTTTTAACAATCAATGACTTATATATTACTGGCGTAAGGACCCGGCCAACACGCACGACTAATGGGCCCAGCGAATTGGTGCGAAAATCGAAAGTTTCGCACACTCGCGACTCAGTCGTCTGCGGGACATTGTTCAGTGCGGTGGAAAAATATTCCATATAAAAATGCCTTATTGTGTTGTAAGAGGCCGTAAATATCATAAAAGAAAGGCTAAAAAGAAACATGGGATGTCGTATTATCGATAAGTAACTTTACATTGTATTTTTTCTTGTAAACAAATTTAAAAAACGAATTTTTAAAGCGACAATTCTATCAAGGTTCTTTTAACTCGGCACGTCAGTCAACTCTCGCCCACGCTAGTTCGTACGAGTTATGTCAGATGGCGCTACTTTTTGCATGTATGAAGAAAATCTGACTAAAATATGCAGACGGGCGGATCCTTCTGTTCAAATCTGTGTTAACAATATTAACTTTTTATTTATTTAATAAAAGAAAAAATTGTTTTCTTATCGGTCACCACGCTCAAAAAGTGTAACTTGAATTAATATCAAAGAAAAAGAAATACTGCATGAATAAAATAAATAAATAATTATAATTCCATAAGTTGATACAAAATGCTATGCAATAGCTTTACCGCGGCAGTCCCCGAGTGCCACACGTCTTTTTCTCCTGTATGAATACTCATATTGTGTCTTACCAAATCACGTTTTACACTGAAAGCTTTGTCACATTTAGAACATGAATATGTTTTCTCTCCTGTGTGAATCCTACTGTGTCTCACCAACTTACTTTTTGCACGGAACTTTTTGTCACATTCTGAACATGAGTATCGTTTCTCGCCTGTGTGAATCCTCATATTATGTCTTACCGAATTACCTTTTGCGCTGAATGCTTTGTCACATTCTGAACATGAATATGGTTTCTGTCCTGTGTGAATACTTATATTGTGTCTTACCAAAGCACTTTTTGCACTGAATACTTTGTCACATTCTGAACATAAAAATGGTTTCTCGCCTGTGTGAATCCTCATATGTATTACCAAATTTAATTTTTTACTGAACTTTTTGTCACATTCTACATGAATATGGTTTCTCTCCTGTGTGAATCCTCACGTGTATTACCAAGTCACTTTTTGCACTGAATGCTTTGTCATATTCAGAACATGAATATGGTTTCACTCCTGTGTGAATCCTCATGAAATGTGCTGCCAGATTGCTTTTATCGTTGAATGCTTTTTCACATTCTAAACATGAGAATAAGAGTAGTATATTATTGCTGAGCTCAATTGACTGGCAAGGATCACGTAAGTGTTCGACTTTCAAGGAAGATTGCTGAAGCTGGTTTTTTCTACTGTGTGTGGCAATGGTGTAAACAGTAGGATGATGTGTTTCTCTTGTGGAATTGGAGTGGATCTTTGGGAGGAATTTGACGACCCTTGGATAGAACATGCAAGATTTGCTCCGTATTGTTTATATTTGAGAGCAGTGTAAGGGTGCTTGTTCTTCATATGATGAGGTGGATTAATAAAAAAATATGGTTTTTTAAGTGTTTATTTTATTTACTATTCCTTAAATTAGGTACATCATCATTATCATCATAATCATCATCACCACATCATCACATCACCATCGTGATGTCATCATGATGGCATCATGATGACATCATCACAATGAAAAAATATGTTCAGTGCTGAACATAGATCTCCTCCCAAGGATATCCATAAGGAACGCTGCTGCTTCCTTCATCATATCAGTCGAAGGTCGTAGGCCACTGCTGGACATAGGCCTCCCCCAAGGATTTCCACAACGACAACCGGTTCTGCGCTGCCTGCATCCAACGGCTCTCCACCGCTTCCTTATGTCATCTGGAGAAAAAAACACAATCATAAATAACATTATAGGTACACTTTGAATGAATAATGTAAACAATCATACAAACATACCAAATCCATCATCATCCTGTTAATTAATGTCATGAGTTTAATTTTTCGCCTTTCTCTTTCTTCGCTCCCTTTTGGTAGCCAGCATCACGTGACATGTTAAATCAAATATTTTGTCGTCTCTTTTGTTTAATGTGTAATCGTCGAGAGTGCGAAATATTTCTGCGTACTCGTTGCGTCTAAGACAAACTAAAATTTTGTGGTATTTAGCCAATATCCCATTTGTTTGGCTAAACTCAGATGTAGAAGTAGAGGGGTGATTCATCTGTAAAAAAACCACCAAATTTGTATTTGTATTTGACATTTTTGAACAACATTACGATTTACTTATTTTAATACTTCGTATTGCCTCCTCGTGCTTCCATCACTGTGTTTACGCGGTTTGGCATGCTGTACACCAAGTTCCTTATACGATTTTGGGGAATATTCTCCCATTCCTCTGTGAGAGCAATTCTGAGCTCACGAAGCGTGATTGGGGGAGGGCTTCTTTGTTTTACGCATCTCCCTAGCTCGTCCCAAGCATGCTCGATCGGGTTGATATTCGAGCTGCGTGCTGGCCACTCCATACGAGTAATGTTCATCTCATGAAGGTAGTCATTCACAATCCAACCCGTATGAGGCCGGGCATTTTCATGCATAAAAATAGCATCCTCAGCCAAATTGACCATAAATGGACCAACGTGCTCATTGAGGATTTCTTCCACATATCTTTCGCTAGTTAAAGAGCCGTTTTCTATGAACACCAGTTCTGTGCGACTCTCAGAAGAAATTCCGGCCCACACATGTACAGACCCACCACCGTAGGCTACTTTTTCTTCGATGCGTGCTTGCTTGAATCTTTCCCCTGGTCTTCTATACACTCTGTGCCTTCCATCGTGCTTGTAGTTCAGTTCAGTTCAGTTCATGCCCCCCCCCAGCCAGCATTACTGCAGCAAGGGCGCGGGGACCCAAGAAACCAGAGGGGGGCGTAGATAGGACAGGAGTGTAGGTCGGCGCAGTCAGGATGAGGAGCGATAGGAGTTTGAACCAGCCCGAATTCAGAACATCGTAGCCAGTATGGGGAGTATAAGTTCTATAATTGGTGTGTACATATATATATGGGGAAGGAAATTTATGACTGCTAGATAGATAGGGCTGCTTCCAGTTGGGTCTCCTCTTCGGTTCCGTATCCATTGGTTTATTGTAAGGTCGGTGTGTCTTCGGATATCGTGGCTGACGGAGTCCACCCAGGTGAAAATTGGTCTCTCTATTTTGCGTTTCCCTTCTTCGTAGATGTATGCAGCGTGTAGCATGTGTGAAGCTTTACGTCTAATTACATATCGCTCATTTGGTACTACAATGACGAAAATGCACTTTTTGTAACTTTACAGGAGAGCGATTTAAAAAAAATTTCAACTTTCATCATCCAGTTAATGACCTTTAAATATATCACTATTGTATGATTTTAGACTTAAAACATGGCATAAGTATTATAGTTTTATGAGTAGTATATGTCAACTGTTTATCTATATAAATATCTCTTTTATTAAAACAAAACTAGAGCGACATCCCCAATTTTGTCATTGTTCCACCAGGATTCTTTTAATTATATGTAATGCTTTCATACAAAACTCAATATAAGGTTACAGAAGCAAACAGTTTTTTTTTAATCATTTTTAATTATTCATTTGGTAACTTCTACAATACTTAGTTAACCAGAAAATCACATTTTGAAAAACGCAGTCGCTTGAATTTATTCAACTATCAGTCGTTTATATAACAACTTCTCAATAGGGACTAATTTTTAAGCCTAATACTAAACTTTTACTCATTATAAATATAAGTTACCTAATTCAATTCTGCCAACTAAAAAACAGATTCAATTACAACTAAAATTCTTAACACACTTTTAATGATCCGTCACTGTTAATATTTTTTGGTACCTCGTATAAAACTTATATAAAATTTTCCGTCACTTTCACTTAATCAACTTGCAGTCGTATTACTAAGATTAATTTCACTTAAGCTTAAACAATCTCAACTTCTCGATTAGAAGCAATTTTCAAGAGTTTAACTTACATACATTATCAACCGACTTCAAAAAGGAGGAGATTCTCAATTCGACTGTATGTTTTTTTTGTATGTTTGTTACGCGATATCTCCGCCGATTGTGAACCGATTTTCAAAATTTTTTTTTTATTCGAAATAGTATACTCTCGAGGGGTCCCATTGTCACCAAGTCAGGATCTGAGGATTGGATCTCAGGAAAATCGAGAACAACCCTCAAATTTTATAGGCACATATTACGTGTTGCATGTATTTCCTAAAACTGTTCAAGTTTTGGCTTCTATTAGTCGTCATCTCATGTTGATGAGCTGATGAAGGAAGGTACAACTCCTTAACGGTTAGGAGATGGAGGATAATTCTTCAAATATTTTGCGTAGATACGGTAAGTATAGACCGATAGTTGTATTCTTTCAGATTATTCAGATGAGCTGATGATGGAAGATTTAACTCCTTAACTTTCATACTGTTAAGATGATGATGGAAGCTACAGGAATCTGTATCTTTTAATGAAACACATGCTTTATGATTTAATGGTTCCTATGGGCGAGTGGGTGATTGGGTATAACGTTTTTAAATAGATAGAATTATCACCAAAAATAAATAAAATAAAAATAAAAGTATTTACTAAATAATATTATTTACTTAGATACACGACATTAACCAACAATAACGAAATCAAAGGTAGGTACGAATTAAATTAGGGGCCTAAAATTTTTTTCTGAGTACGGTGTCAACAATGCCATCGAATCTAAAACATTTGATACGAAAGTAGCTGTGTGCTGGTACCGACCTCAAAAATAAATTTCCCAAAAAAATGGAGAAAAAATTAAGAAGTTGTATATTCCTTAATTCATAATTTACATTATCGTCGTTTTCCCGCAAAATAAATATAATATCTGGGGAAATATCAACGTAACTACGCTTTTTTGTCACTGTTCCGCCGAGTGGAGATAAAAAAAATGTCACATTTATCTTTTGGTCATTGCTGCACACAAAATAACTTTATGGAAACAACGACGAAACTAAGCATTGTCGTCGCTGTTCCGCCAAGTGCAGATAAAACAAATGTCACATTTATATTCTCGTCATTGTTGCACACAAAATAAGTTCTCACTTTACGGAAACAACGACAAAATTAAGCATTGTCGTCGTTGTTCCGCCAGGAGAAGATAAAAGTGATGTCATATTTACCTTGCCGTCGTTGTTGCACCAAACTGACACCTCACTTCAAGAAACCCCCCCGCACAACTGACTAAATCGTCGTTGTAGCTGCAGAATGCTTGCGTTTTGGTATAAAAGTAACAATGACGTCAACGCCATCTAGCCGCAGTTTATGAAAATACATTACCGTCGATTTTACCCCTAAAGTAACCAACCTAAATATATCATTTGACATACTTAACTCATTTTTGATAAAAACCTTAATTTCGTCATTGTAGTACCAAATGAGCGATATGTGTCCAAGGTAGGTAGCAAATCCGGCGTATGGTGTTCTTTGGTGATCTAGTTCTAATGTAGGGTGAAATGTCACGAAGGCGGTTAAATCACCTTTCGTGTTGCCTACAGTTGAGTCTCTCGGTTTAGGTGAGTTCCTGAGTAGCCTTTGCCCTGTAGTGTCCGCTTCTTCTTCAGATGTGTTCCTACAGCTTTGTGTATTATAGGTTGTGATTGATTCGCGTGCGCAACCGAAGGCCACGTCGGTGGGGTTCGTCATTTCAAGAATATGGTCACCCTGAAAGGTGGCGCTGATCAGGTCAATCTGGCAAAATTTTGTATTTTACAAGTCGTACTTAAATGAGCCCTAATAGGGTATATACCTAATAAGGTATCTGTTGACTGCTTTCGCGTTCTGTAGAATCATTCTCGGCTAGGTAAGCAAATATGTCACGACGGTCTCAGTGTTCGGCCTCGTAGTGTAGGCGGATTTTGCCCGAAGTCTGATCTCCGATCGCGCCATATACCAAGGGTTCTCTAATATTATTGAATATTTGTTCATCTTGTTCTGACGGCAGACTTCATGCCGTGTCCAGCTGTGGTGAGATTCCGCTCACTTTAAAAAACGTTATTGTTTCTCCCGTTGCGAACTCAGTTTTTCAAAAATTAATCCACAATGCTTTTAAAAATAGCTGCTGTCATTGAGTCGGACAGCGCAGGCAAACTATTGTTATATATTTCTTTTGTTTCCGGGGGCTGCGGGAATACTGCGTTTCAATTGTCTTTTACAAACTTTACAAAACTATAAAACTGACCTGAGTTTCTTTTTCTTAACACTTGTGATGGAGATGCTGTGTTCGTTCACAAAAAAAATCTAGTTTCGGCGTAAGTCATAAAACCCTTTCGTTAAGAAATTTTATTTTGTTTCAAATGTTATTCTCTATTTTTTGCTGTAATTTTGTTTTTAGGGTTCCGCACGTCAAAAGAAAAATAACGGATCCCCTATAGGATCACCCCGCCATCTGTACGTCCGTCCGCATGTCCGCCAAAACCCCCCATCTCGGGAACGCGCGGATGCACCGAGTTGAACCCAAAACCATTCACCTCACAGTCCCCTGAAGCTGCGAAAAAAAACTTCAAAGCCGACTCAAAAAAAAAAAAAGACACGGCCGTTCATGCCGCAAAAAACGCACAATTAGACACTCTCAAGGGAACCCAAACTCACAGGGCACTTCCCGTTGACTACATAAAATTTGGCAAGCAACACCGTCCCATAGTAAAAGTACAGGGAAAAATCCGAAAACTATACATTTGCAATTAAACACAGCCTTTAAAGTAGGTACGCAATATACCGTATGTACCGTGTCATGGCATGAAAGGGCTTCACTGGCACAAGCCAAAACAGATTGTCAATTATTTCTCCGAAGCATAGCTTCCGATTTATGACGAAGAGTGAAAAAATATTTTCCCTTATTATATGTATAGGTAGGCACCCAATAATTCTGGCGTATGTTGTGCCCAACAGTTTGCACTGTCACGACTTACAACACGCACCCACAAACCTGCACGGAACCCTCGGTGGGCGAGTCCGAACCGCACCTGTCCGATCTTTGTTGTACTTGCACAATATTTTTTGCGCATTAAAATAGTCGTTCGTCTCTGTGTTGCCAGGCATATTACACGTACCTACTTGCCCACTTAAACACAAACCTAATATTAACAGTATTTTTTGTCACACTAACTATATGCACTCACTAGTCTAGGGAATTCGTGAAAAACACTTTTTGGACACTTACACTATTACGAGAAGTCACACGAACTCGATGTGTTTTGTTTGATAATTTTCAAAATTCGCCTACAGAACAATTTGAAACAGAGCGTCTTTTTTTTGCGTCTCTCCATGTGGTACAACTTTCTTGTTGCTCTATTATTTGCATTATTTCTTCACACTTATTATAAAGCAAATATAAAATAAGGCAAATCTACTTTTCGGAAAAAGTTTTCACTTTAAACTCGAGTAATATCACTTTAACATTTGCTAAATTGAACTATTTATCATCTGATGAAACAAACACACTTAAACAAACATATACTTCCAGTTAAAGTTATGAAAGATGATAAAGAGTACCTTTTTATTTATTTACGAAAACTGCGTTTTACAGTTTTAATGATTTAAGACAATTTTTGTGGAAATCCTTGGGGGAAACCCCGTCCAGCAGCGGGCGCTCTCCGGCCTTCGCACTCTGCATTACGCTACACTTCTAACAAAGAAAATAAATAAATAGATAAATAGTTATGCATGAAAGAGTTGTAGCTTTTGGTTGTTTTAGGTTACTTTGTTTGTATGTGTTTTGGCTGAGTAAAAATATTTAATTCTTGGCGTGGTTGGGTAGCCTGTTGAGACGCTAGAGATTAGGTGACTAGTATATGAGTCAATTCTGAGTTGTTATATAGGCCCTACAACAAACATTCTATGTAAAGAAACGATCTCACCAAATTTGAATGGGGTAGGGTTGTTTGTTTCTGTAGACTGTGGTTCTAATCACTGTTGTCCCGGTAGACTGTGGTTCTAATCACTGCACAACTACACTGCTCAGTTTATGACCGTAAAAACACACTCGCGGACGCTTGTATTTGCGAGGATGTTATATTAATAACCACCATGTTCACTATCAGTTTTTTACACAATAAAATAATAAATGCGAGTAAGGCGCGACCGGGTGTTGCCGCTAGGCTAGCGTAAGGCGACGCGACGCTGCGTGGGCGCAAACAAAGGGCCGACCGTTGCGTTGAAAAAAAGGGGTCGTAAAATAATTTCGCTCGGGAGCGCTCTTGGGTACGTCCGCCTTCGCCCGATGTCCACACGGAACCCTGTGCCTTCCATCGTGCTTGTAGAGCATAAATTTTGATTCGTCGGAGAACATAACTTTTGACCAATCTCCAATACTCCAATTTAAGTAGTTCTGGTCATATCTTAGTCTTGAAATACGATGCCCACGCTCCAGTTTAGGGCCGTTTGCAGGTCTAAGTGGTTTCAAGTTACCTTCAGCAAGTCGTCGCCTTACTGTCCATGCGCTTGGGTTACTTCCTCCGAGGCGTCGAAACTGATTTGTAAGTTCAGTTCCTGTGAGAAAGCGATTACGAAGCATTGTGTTCACCAAGTATCGTTCTTCTCGTGCTGTGGTACACCTGGTTCTGCCTGTTCCTGGTCTGCATAGGTTAGAGCCAGTTTCCTCGTAACGTTGGAGAACTCTTTGTACTGTTGAGAGCGACACACCGACAGTCGTGGCTGTATAGCGCTGACCCCAGCCGTTTTCCAGCATTGTGAGTATTCTGGTGCATTCTTCAGGTGTAAGCGACATGATTACTGCTTGAATAATAAATATTGATCACTATCAACATGGTTTACGTACCCACTTAAATGACCGATTAGAAACAAAAGCAAAAACAAATATAGTAATTTCGTAGTTCCATCTTCGAAAGTCTCCCTTTTTCGATTTTTTTATGACATAACTTTACAATAACTAAGAAGTTTTAATGACTTCATTTAAGGAGTATTAAATTGTCTATTAAACACAATTTATTTCATTAAGATAGCCTTCTTAGTTTCCGAGATTTTTAGGATTCTTTAAGTGACCCGGATTCATCGCTCTCGAGTGTATATCACCAAGGTAGTAAAGAAGTTAGTATACTCTTAGGAGGTGTAAATAAAAAAATATATGTAACATTTTTCCCAGAAGGAAGTTAGGAAAATAGGTGTGGTGCTTATTCTTCTTCGTAAACAATTTTTCGTTTATTTTTCTTTAGTTTTTCAAACTTTATAGCATGATTGTTTCCCGAGCCCGTTTTAGCGTATCATGTTTATATCACCACTTTTTAAAATTTCTACCATGTCTTCAGACAAATAATCAAATCGAGGTGGTAATGTCACCAGCCCATCTTCAATTTCCACAACGGTTTGCATATTGTATGGTGGGAATTTCGATTTTTTCAAATGAACATTGGTTATTCTATATCTTACTCCAATATCCAAGTCTGAAAGTTTTAACCAAGTTGCTCCAGCCCGTTCACCAATTTCATTTAATTTTTTTAATATTTCAAGGGAATCAATCGGTTTGATTACGTTTAGAGGTAAAAGTGGGGGTGTGGTAGTCATTTTTCACTTACTTTACAGTAGATGATTCACACACATACACACTAGGACTCGACAACGATGATGATGATGATGACGATGATGATGATGTAGATTCTGAAAAAAATATCCTCTTTTAAACACAAACAATTCGCAAATGCCACAAGTGAATCAACTATTTATTGCGCGGACAAGCGAGCGCGCACGTTTGAATTGAGGGTTCTTCCCATTTATTAGAATCTTCTAAATGACTGGTGATGGAGCAAACTGATGAATAAAACCGAGAAATAGTGTGTTATGTGGTGACACAACACTATAGTATTGATTAGGTATAACCCAAAAAAAAATATTGTTACAGTTTAAAAAAACACACAGCTCAGCGCGTGGAACCCCAAAAATCAAAGTCGTAAAAGCTTAACACAGTATTTGTCTGTCTACCTTAAAGGGAAATAGATTGTGCTGTTTTTTTTCGATAGTATAACACATTTAAATAATATACACACATACAGCGCATGGAACCCTAAAATGAAAAGCTTCTCCATATATTTGTGTTTCGCGATGGTATAAACACATATAATTACATACATTTATAAGACATACGCAAAAAAACGGGTGGGGCTGTGTCGGGGCACACGGCCGTTGGTTTTAACGTGAATACGTCTCGTAACGGGTAATATGTAGTTTCTATATAAAATATTATTATTATTAATATTATTATCTGCGTAATTTCAACCGTCCCAGCTGCAGATGTACTGGCACCGTCGTTGATCCGCTCGGCCGCATTCATTACTTTACGTTGCCGGCACTGCTTGACTCGATCATATGGTGTTTTATTGGTACCATTCGATTGCTGTTGAGATGCCCTTTCCAACCGTATACGATCTCTGTATTTCGATTTGGCTTTTCGACGCGTATAGGCCGACATTATATATTTTTTGATATTATTTTTTTTATTTAAACACCTTATTATAATCACAGTTACAATTTTACACTAATGTTTTATATATAATCGATAGATTTTGACGAGAGCTGACGATTAAAACTTGAATGAACGTCGTAGCTTCACCGAGTCGAAAGTTATACTAAATGGAAATCTCGATACGCAGCAAAATGACCTTCAAAATGGCGGGGCTGCCCCCTCCCCCGCGCGCGATGTGTTACAGTCCTTACTTAGCGTAATAAATTCTTTGATTCTTTAGCTATCAAGTGGTGTAAACGAAATTTGGATGGAGATGATAGATATGTAGCTACAACAGTAAACTGTATCCCCCTTATCATTCGTTTTTTTGGATTGCATCCCTATGGAGGTAATTTTAAAGACGTATTCACGTCAAAAATAGATAGTTAAAAAATATTTACCACAAAACAAAGAGCAATCAGATGAAAATTGAAAAAAAAAATTGACTTATCAAGTTTATTTGTAGCTCTGGTGCACAAGCGCTTAGTAGACGAATTAATTAGAATGCGAATTGCAGTTGAGACCTGGGGAGAATATATATAGCAGTTAGAAACCTAGTTACCAAAAATGAATAGGAGGTGGAAACGGGGAACTGAATTAGGTTAATTATAGGCTTTTTATTTTAACTACATAACTGTCATAATGCTATGAATGATAGACACTTACATTTTAACTAAATATAGGGTGTTGTGGCTGGCGGAGCACATTTCACTGTAGAGGTTTCCAATAATTTTAACTCTCCTTCTGCCCACGACTTAAAATATTGCAAACCAGCCTGGTAACCCTTACAGGCGTATGAAAGTTTCAACTCATCCTGTGGTATAGTTGATTCGCTTTCAGGGGTTTTCATGGGTTCTGATGGTGCATAGCGATTAAATGTTACTTTCATCTGCATATTTAGAGGATCACTCTCGTAGAAATATATTTTTTCAGTTTCACTACTTTCCCATGTGTAAGTTGTATGCAATACTGGTGTAAGTGGTGACCGTGCACTCCTTTCCGAAACGGAGGGGTCTGTAGAATCGTTTCTGTCCATTCTGTAGGCGTCATCATGGTTATAAATGTCGATGAATTGCAGCTGCCAATTATCGTTAACATCATCACAAAGCTCTAATGGTAGACTTTGTGGATCCCATTCTTATAATCTTTCTTTTTTGCTCTGACGTTTCACCATAACTACGTTTCAGTATAAGGTGTACATCGATGGGTTGGTATTTTTTTTCTTCAAAAGAATCCGCTGTTATCAAACTCTCCATGAACCACAAATCTCCATTTTCACATATTTCAAGGGTTTCGAATTGAGCAGGTTCCAAATTATAAACAAGTTGACTGTTATAATTGCGGTCATTTGGTGGTGACCAATACAAAGCAGTCAAAGTTATTAAAACTTTGCTACTGAGAAAGTTCGATAGATACATAATGAATGACTTCTTAGATTATTAGTTCAAGACTAAATGGAAAAATGCATCACGCTATATTTATAGAAGCCTCGCAGAAGGTTACAATGAGATGATTATCATAAATAAATTTTCCATCTACAATCAAACTATCTAAAGCGTCACACGATAAATGATCATGAATTAGTTATTATGTAAATCAACTTCAAGATTATTATGGTTGATCGTTTTAATGCATATAAATTAGAACGTTATTATACAGGATGGGAATAAAACTTAATGTTTGATTTGGGTAAAATAAAAAAACAAAAGATAAGTATATTGTTCATAAATAATTGTATTCATCAACCCAGCTGTCATATTTTGATGGGAGACCAAGCCAACGAACTAGAATCCTTTTACCTCTCTTTTTAATTAAGAAAATATCCGGATTTTTCACTTTCTGAAGTTCCTATTCATAAAAACCCCCTAAAAGGGGTTCTCCAAACTCATCTTGTAATAGATAAGTTACTGGTTGAGTGTTCTTCACCTTTTTAATGGTGAAAATTTCAGTCGTCCAGTTTCCAGTAAAGCCTTTATCGAAGACTGAAGAAAGTAACCTATGTGTTAATCCAGGTTCTAATTTGTCTACCTACTAAATTTCAGCCAATAGTTTTTACGTGAAAGAGTAAGAAACATACATCCATACATTCTTACAAACTTTCTAGCTTTTTCCCGCGGCTCCGCCCGCGTGGACATCGTTTTTATGACTGTCTGTAAGGGTGATTAGTAAATTATGTCGTTTCCCATCTACTCAACCATCCCTGTGCAAAAAATCACAACAATCGAGTATTTTTTTAGTTCCCTCAGAAACTGCATCAGATTATGCTATTTTCCCGGAATAAAAAGTAGCCTATGTCCTTCCCCGTGACACAGGCTACCTGCATGCCAAATTTCATAAAGATTGGCCAAGGCGTTGGAGCGTGAGAAGGTAACAAACAAACACATTTTCACATTTATAATATTATAAGTAAGGATAAGAAGTTTTATAAAAGTAAAAATGTCATTTTTTCACTAGATTTCGAAAAATTTGCTACGGTGTCAACTGTGAAATTTTCACACATTCCAGTATTTTGTGTTACCACCACGAGCTATTAAACAGCTGCTGTTACACGGTTTGGCATGCTTTTCACCAGATTTCTGAGCCAATGCTGAGGAATATTCTCCCATTCCTCTAACAGTGCTTCTTTTAGGTCACGAAGCGTGATTGAAGGGGAATTTCGCTGGCGTACACGTTGTTCATCCCAGGCGTGCTCGATGGGGTTCAAGTCTGAGCTGCATCCTGGCCATTCCCTGCATGTGATGGCGACATCATCAAGGTAGTCAAAAACTATCCGAGCTGTATGGAGACGAGCGTTATCTTGCATAACGATGGCGTTCTCGCCCATGTTTCCTAAAAATGGGCCAACATACTCCTCTCTGCAGTTAAAGTTCCATTTTTGATCACCACTAGCTCGATGCGGCTTTCAGAAGAAATTCCAGCCCACACGTGTATGGAGCCTCCGCCGAATGACACTTTCTCTTCAATGCAAGCTTGGTTATAGCGGTCTCCTCGTCTTCTGTAGACTCTGCTTCTAATCGTGCCTGTATAGCATGAATCTCGACTCGTCCGAAAACATAACTGTTGACCATTCATCGTGAGTCTAATTCATGTGTTCTCTAGCGTTACTCAGTCTTGAATTTCGATGCTGCCGCCTTTCGAGTTTTGGACTATTGGCGGGTCTAAATGGCTTCAAGTTTGCTTCAGCAACAAGCCGTCTCATTGTACACGTGCTCGGATTGCTCCCTCCTTCCCTACAGCACGTGAAAGGTGATTTTTGACTTCAACAGCTGTTTGAAATCGATTTCTCAATATTGTTGACATCATATATCGATCCTCCCGCGCTGTCGTGCAACTTGTTCGGCCCGTTCCTAGTCTGTGAATATTGGTTCCAGTCTCTTCAAATCGCTGGATCACTCTTTGAACGGTTGATAGCGACACATCAACAGTTCTGTATAACTCTGACTGCGCCCCTCTTCAAGCATGGTCCGAATTGTGGGGTTAGGTTAGTGACATGTTTTTAACTGAATTTGAAGAGAATAATGAAGTTCTGCACAAGAAATGCCCTATTTATATGATGACATAACAGAAACAAAAGTCAGAGAAATGGTTCCAAATTTTTAGTGAAGCTTTTGAAAATTGACTTTTTTTATGGTTTTTAATTCAATCACCAGTAAGAAATAAAAAGGTTTTACTCTTTCTTTATTTGAAATGAAATAAAATTTAATTTAGTTGTTATTTTGAAAGCATTGCTCAAATGAACGGTACAGAGGCAAAACAAGAAATGTGACAGTAATGTGATTCCCTGTAATTAATGTTTGATGTGTTTGGACATTCCTTGTTACTTCCTTTACACCAAGGACATTCCTTGTGACGTTCCTTTCACGCTAAGGATTTTCCTGGTTTTGAACCTGTATCACACTCCGGACACTTTATACTAACGAGCGAGAAATGATTGTATACTTAGTCAGGTCATAAGTTCCTTCAAAAACTTTTTATAAAATTAATGATACACTTTTTGATAATTATATAGAAATTTTATATGAAATGAAAGGTAATTTAATTTAAAATACAATTTTATTTAAATTATTTAAAATACCCTTCCCTATTTTGAATACATGCCCTTAATCGACGCGGCCATTCATCTATCGCAGCACGCACCACATTCTTATTTATTTGTGCCGCTGCTTTAGCCAAAGATGCTAGGAGAGATTGCAAATTCTTGAGGTTTAGCGCAGACTTTCTCCTCCAAATGTTGCTATATCTTGTAATCCAGTGGGTTTAAATCTGGACTAGAAGAGGGCCAGTCTTCATTTCCGATAAAGTCAATTCTACGGGCGGTCAACCAGTTGTGCGTGCTTCGTGCCTTATTTTCAATTTTTGTAGAATATTGAAAATCTCTTTCGGCGCGTAACCACAGCGGTGCAACGCGATAACCGCTATTCTATCATCTTCCTTCGACCACTCTATATTTGAAAATAAATGTCTTTTTTATTTTCGGCATGCGCTAACGATCTATTTTTAAAATTGGTGAAGTTCATCTAGCCACAATTCGAAAATTTTAAATAATAAGGTTTTGACAGAACTTATAACCCGACTAGGTACAAACAACTGACGTATCTAGTATAGACAAGAATGCAAGTAGGACTAATCACCGGCAGCTTTGGTAGTTCGTGTGAGCGAGAGATTTATATTGTTTGAGCAAGACGCAAATAGAAGCGCCGCCATTTATCATTCCCAGTCTAATTTTATTGTATACGTTGTATTGTATCTTATTTATGTGTAGCTTGGTATAATTAATTCAATAAAACAATAGTATATTATGCAACTAGTGAATAAAGGACGGATTTAAAGCGAGAGCCATAGATGAATCACGAGCAAGCGAAGGGTTCTAATGACTGAATCACGACCGAAATCTCAAGGAATTATATTTTGCACAAGGAGTTTGTATGTCAACTTATTCTTTGTATTAGCGAGTTTGTATCGAGTATTTTTTGCGCAAGGAGGTTGTATAGCTGATATGGAGGTCGAATATATTAGTGTGTTCTAAATTCAATCCCCAAAATAGTGATTAAAAGAGCTTGTTATTCACTGTTTTCAGTGAATAAAATAAGCTTTTGAGAGGGGCAATGGTATAGGTTGCTTATAAATAATAGACTATTCTAATGTTCCTTTGTTACCCATAAGTTTATGGAGATTAGTAATCCCTACTTCCCTACTAATATTATAAATGCGAAAGTAACTCTGTCTGTCTGTTACGCTTTCCCGCAAAAACTACTGAACGGATTTGGCTGAAATTTGGTAGGTAGACAGATTAGGACCTGGATTAAAACATAGGCTACTTTTTACCACGCTCGAGCGGCTCGCGCACTGCGCACCCTCGAAAAGTCATAGAAACGTGGTCCACGCGGGTGAAGCCGCGGGAAACAGCTAGTTAATAATATAATTAAGTACACTTTAATACGCATTGCGAGGTTTATATTGGAAGATTCTGTTGCGTACCTTTAAACTATTGAACTAACTATTATACAAATACCAATGACACCTACTAACCTCATTACTGTAATTTCTACTTAGGCTAAGTTTGGATCATAATAAAGAATTTATTTATATTTATTATCATTATCCTGCGCTGCCCGCATCCATCGGCTTCCCGCGACCTTCACCAGGTCATCGGTCGCACCCCCTACCCCGCCGTTACCATGACTGCTACCGGAGCCAGGAATAGCGGGGCTGCCGGGGACTAGGGGCCGTTTTCTGGGTGTGAAATTCATAGGGGGGGTAATCGCCACGCTTGGCAGGCGGGTTGGCGATCGCAGTTTGATTGCAGGTGTGTTGCAATGCACGGAAAGACGCTGCTGCCTATCCTCCGGTTTTAAGTCCCTTAGTCGCCTCTTACGACACCCATTGGAAGAGATGGGATGGTCCTATTCTTAGCCGGGAACCATACGGAATACGGCAGCGCAGGACCGGTCGTCGTGGAAATCCTTGGGGGAGGCCTTTGTCCAGCAGTGGACGATTTGTGGCTGATATGATGATTATTATTATCAAATAGGGGAGAGTCGGCAATTACCGCGCCCCTAAGGACTGAAGACTATATCAAGGCTCAGGTTAGAATTAGAAAAGTCAAATCGTCATTTATAGGTGGGCTATTTAATCGGCTACACTTTCAGTATATCTGGAATTTAAAAAAATAAGTAATTTATTAAATATTGCTTAATTACAAAAAAATTAGAAAGCGCGATATTAACGAACAAGTCCGATAATATCGGGCCCCCTGCTGTAATCCCGTCAGCAGGTTGACCATCTTGTAACCATCTTCACTAGTAACTATTACTAAACAATTTTTTCAGTTGCAAAATTTAAGCACAAAACACCTTTGTTATCATACAAATTCCTCTTGGGCGCGGGTTTAGCAGGCCTAAGCACGAAATTATCATACTCAGTTAATTTGTAGAACAAAAGTAGTTGAGTTTGATGAGTAAATGCCTCAGTTACTAACGGGTCCTACACCAATTTTGTTACAACCTGTAGATATTTGTTAGTTTTTGTTAGTTTACTAAAAAAAAAAAACACTCAACCAATTTTGATGAAATATATATGGGATTACACTGAAGGTAAAAAAATCGCATAGAAAAAGAATAATTGAAATCGGTTTATTATTAGTGAAGATATCAGGTAACCACAGAAGAGGAAAATGCTCGCGAATTGAAAACCCCCTCTTTTTTTAAATCTGTTAAAAAAAATGTACTCCATACAAAATTGGTCCAAACTCTTTAGTCGTTCATTCATTCATTCACATTCAATATCAATAACAACATTAGATAATGGTCCCGCACTAGTGGCAACGAATTTTTACTGTAGGGTGTCAGATTGTTTTTTTTTTTTAAATAAATTAAAAAGTAAAATCTACCACACCAAAATTTTAAAAGTCAACAACTTTTCCTACAAACTTCATAGATCCAGTACAAATTTATAAATTAAACAATTTTGACTTAGTTTTTTTGGGAACTTTTGTTCAGTTTTATGAGAAGCTTTTGTTTAACTCCTCGAAAAATTTTAGTTATAATGTTGCAAACTCTTTGTATAGGGATCTCTCCGTAAATTAAACCTAAACTTCTGGTCATGAAACTGAACAACTTTTGTGGGATAAAAACATATTAAAAGTGGTTCAATGTCATAAGTAGAAGCCCGAGTTACTTTATTGCTTCAGGCATTTAAGATATTGCTTTTACAAGAAAGTTGAAGTGGTAAGAAGTGAATAATAATAATTTCGAAACCCTGAAATAGTAATAGTTTCATGGGAAGTATGTTTGAATTCAGCCATTTTATAGTCTCATGAAGGAATCCTGGAACAACAATATGAATTGTAGACCGCAACCAAAGTATATATATTAGTACTAACATACAGTCACTGATTTCTAAATAGTTACTTCGTAACAGACACATCACTACCATACAAAAGCGTAAATACCTACGCTACAAAATACCAGCTGTTTGCAGCGAGAAGAAATGTACCATAACTACATATACAGAGTTGAGATTGTTTTGCCCGCCAGGCGACCCACGTGCGAGCGCGTCATCGAGCGAATGTGCTAGGGTTGTACCTATGATGATTTTGGTAATGAAACGAATGTTGTAGAAAATCAATTATTTTATATTTGTCGATTAAATATGTTTGAGTTTAATAAAATGATAGATGCATTTTGCAATTCCCTGAATTCCCGATTATTAAATTTTAAAGTCGAAAATATCCGGAACCTCGAATAATCAAAAGGGAAACAGGAGCAAAGCGGAGGAAAATCAATCAGTCTTTAAAATTTCCAAGACGGTGCTGCCAAGCCGATACATTTATTAAAAGTTTCTGGTGGGACTTTAAGCCCACTATAAGAGAGACATTAAGTAGGTAACTATTACTTAATAAAAAAACACATAAATATTACCTGAAATCCCTAATTTACAACGATTAACATAGTAGGTACCTACCCACCATTGTTCTAAGTTTAAGGAATAAATGATGATAATTTGTAAGGGAACGAGGAAAGGGAATTCGAAAAAAAAACAAAAGATTTTATAAATACTATTGTTCGTCTCTCAACAATGAAAAAAATGTCAAATTTTCATTTGTCTTTTGACTGTGACACCCATCCACTGCACAATAATTGCGTGGTTTCGGCATTTCGATAGTCAGAGCGGTAAATGTGACGTGCGAGCACTCAGGCGGGCGTGCGGCAACCCACTGTCGGTTGTATCGTCTCCGATACGCGTAGCGGTAGGCATATAACGCGTGGCCTCGAGCGAGCGACGGACGCCTGATACGGTATGGACACTCCCTACCGCTCTCTAGATTGCGACCTCACCCCATCGTCACCCAGATTGATACAGATTGGTTGTCGAACGTATAGGATTTCGCCGCCATTTTGTTTGTTCCGTCATTCCTTTTTTGAAATGTCATTTCTGGCCATTGTATGAAGACAGTGTCCATGCCGCAACTCTGATTTTTGAAACTTGTACTTGTGGCAATATTTGATAAAAATTTGTATAAAAATGCTGACCGATGAAAGGTAATACCATCTTTCTAAAGACTGGATGTTGCCGACTTGTTTTTGCAAGAAAGTATTGCACAAATTGTAATTTTTCACAGAACTCTGTCCACGACTGCATTGGGAAATATTGTGTTTAAAATGGCGGCTCATCGGCTCAAGTAGTTTTATAAATGCACTAGATTCGGAAGCACATACTTTTGACAGCGCAATGCGATGCAATGATAGTGTGTCCGGTTCTATCTTGTCTAAGCGATATACTGATGATGAAATTGTTCAATGAAAATGTGAAATAACTAATTTTAATACCAATCATTGAAATCTTTAGCTACAAACAATGGTCCTTCGCAAAGAACTATCAGTTTCCTGTTGGCTGACAATGTCTTAAGGGACCATCCTCATATTACGTAACAGCAACAGGGGCAGGGGGACTCATGCCAAACATGACAGTATGTGTTAAAGATATCGACAAAAGCGTGACATAGGGGGAATTCCGTGGAATTCCGAATTTTGCGTTACATAATATGTGGACGTTACCAAAAGTCTTACTTAAACCAATTACTGTAGGCCACAGACATACTTCATAGTCTATCAATTCATAGTTATACCACTTATTAAATACTCACAAAATGTGTCAGTATTGGTGAGTCCTTGTGGTTGACAGTTCCAGACTGATGACTTTTATGACTACCCTCAAAAGTCCAATATATAACAACACTAGAGAAAAATAAAACTGAGCTGGAGAGGGAGGGTACCAGTGCAGCTGTGATTTTTGGGTTCCTTTAACAGTACCCTAAGTCAGAATCACCACTGAGGGTAAAGAGTAAAAGCATAATCCCATGGTCTGTCGGTCATATGAGGTTATTAAATGGCAATTATATTTTTCATCTTAAATTACATAGATTCATCTATATTCAATATTCTTGTTTTCAAAAATATTCTGTCATCAAATAAAATCAATAATAATAATTGTCATGAGTACAACTAGTACTTTCATTTTATATCTTACTTAGCTATTTCTCTTTTAATTTTTTTGGTCACAATATCTAGCTTTTCAGGCACTATAAGTATATAACACAACCTCATTGCACAGGCAGACCGATGTATTTAACATCAGAGGGTAGCCATTTATCCTCTCAACCTGAATTTATCTATTTCCGTTCACATTACCAGATTTTTCAAGATCTCCTAGTCTATCAGATTTGTGAGGAAGTTTTAGGTTTGTGGTTAGGTTATTTTAAGTAGTCCGGTAGCGAGGAGAGGAGCAAAACGATGATCTGTTAGGTTTAACTTGAAAGACCACATGCAAGCCAAGCAAGCATGCCGCAGCAGTGGCCAGAGTAGTGCCAGAAGGAACTTTGCTCATATTGCAAGACTTTATTTACTATTTTGGTGATAATATTTTATCCTTTTGAGCATTGTTTTGATGTTATTTGGTGAACTTTTTGAGTGATAAAACGGTTGGGGTGCACATTAACGAGCTGTCATAGGGGAGAACTTCGATTGTGCCATCCAACAAACCTGACTGCAGATTTTTCGATTTAATGGCAGCCCGGTTATGTGCAATCCAAGCAATAAATCTTAACCTTTTAACCCGGTGCCAATGACGTGTAAAAAATAATGTGGACGATGATGCTGGGTCAATATGACCCGAATGTTTTTTTTCTTAATTATTTGGTTATCTGCTGAATTATAAAAATTTAATACAAAGTAAGAACTATTGCATGACCATGAAGTCATTGTAGTACCAAGATGTTTAAGTTAATTTAGATATCAAACTATAATTTGGTTTTAATGCAACAACCTCAAAAGGGCATTTAAAATAATTTCTCTTTTGGAACTAAAAATAAATGGAGCTGTGGCCGTTTTATTTAAGAAAAGGGATTTTACCATTCTTCACTGGCACTTGCTCGCTACCCTCTGGTACAAATCATATGAATTGAGGTCTTATCTCCAGCTACTGAGAAAACCAATAACGATTATAATATGTTTTTTTCGAAATTTCCCCAATTGAAAATGGTTCAGGTCAATATGACCCAGTGTCATTGACGCCGGGTTAAATGAAAGATTATGGGCAACAGATCTGTTGCCCACATAAAGTCATCAAACAACACCAAAACAATACTCATAGTAATAGATCTACTATTTTGAGTACAAACTATATTAATTAAGTCCTGACCTGACCTGACCACTTATTTTTGGATTTAATGGCAGCCCGGTTATGTGCACTCCAACCGATAAATCTTAACATTTTGAGTATTTTTTTGGTATTGTTTGATGACTTTACGTGGGCAACAGATCTACTATTTTGAGTACAAACTATTATTAAAAGGAATTTCAAATACATACCTTATTTTGAAGGTCTTTATTTTGAATACTGGACGCTGTCTAATCTTCAATTTTTACGGATTTCTGGTAATGTTTGTCAAGAAAGTTGGTATGTAGGTAGACTAGATGATAAGGTGCAGGAGGGGCTTGAATCAAGGAGAACCTCTAGCTAGTCGTCCTATTTCTAAATTTAATTTTCTAAGTTCTTTCTTTCTTGCTGTTAGAGTGTATAGACCGTAGGGCACAGAACGAGAACACTATTACTTAAATAATATAAAGTACTTTGTGCTATTACTCCACAAGGGAGAGCCGTAGGGTATACTAGTTCATCTATGCTCACAGGGAAAGCTCACAAAAGCTCCTCGAACTGACGTTTCATGGGTTGCCATTTTTTGGCAAATAATAAATAGGGATGTAACATAGTAAACAGGTAAAGATAACGAACACAACGTATCGAAAACTTAACAACAATGGTTACAAAAATAACACGCATTATATGGACCAAATAAAATTATTCAATGGATTTAAACTAGTCAATATTCAATTCGTTTTAAATAGTTACCTATTACAGTAAAAGATTAATGTTTTTAATATGTAGAAAGGAAGAAAATTCAAATTGAAACAATAATGTCTTAATCATATGATAATATAATCAACCTATATAGGAATCAATGTCGCTATCGCTTTCGGTCACACTAATGACAAATTTTTCTGTCACTTTATCAATAATATGGTCGAGGTGGCATATTTTGTCTTCCCTTTTTTAAAATGTGAGACACACAGTCACTCCACTTAGCCGGTGTCACTTTATTTATTGCTTCTTGGAATAAAGTTTTCACTTCTTGTATTTTAAATGTCTTATTATTTCTTGCGACGTACCCCTTTACTCGCGCCCAAACCAACTCGATGGGGTTTAGCTCACAGTGGTAAGAGGGTAGTATTAAAATAATGAATTAATGATACTGTCTACGCAGCACTATTACCAAAGATGACCTACTATTCCTCACTGCTACTTCAAACCAGCACTACCAACCTCAGAGCGTAAACTTGTGGTCGAATAAAAGGATCAGGGGGCATCACTAAATTACTTGCGGGGGGGGGGGGGGGGGGAGAGGAGGGGTTTCTTTGTTTTTAATCCATCCCCGCAAACATGTATCCCCCATCCTAACATTCCTTCGCAATAGATGGTTAATAATATATCTTTTTTGGTCCTTCCCTGATCCTATCGGCGCCAAACTTCTCCCACCTTAGCCTGCTGTAGAGTACACACTCTGCCAAATAGTGCTTTCTGGTCTCCGGTTCTCCGCAGTTGGGGCAGGATGGGTCTATGGTCCTGTCTATTAGGGACACCTGTCTATTTAGCCTACAATGTCCTGTTTTTATGCCCATGACCATTGCCAGGCTTTTCCGGCCTAACGATAGTAATGTTCTGCTTCTCCTGAGATTCCTTCCCTTTAGGAACATTTTTGCTTGTCTGCAACTATTGTTTCCTACCCATACTTCCTGGGCTTCTCGCTTCACAAGCTCTGCGATCACTCCCTTTGTAGCTCTGGCTGATATTGGAAGTCGAGGCTCCGGCCCTATAAATCTTGAGCTGGCTCCCTCTCGTGCTAGCATTAGCATGTCTGCTATTTCATTGCCTAAATTTCCTTGATGTCCTGGAACCCATGCTAACGTGACCGCCATTCTCTGCCAGTTTATTGAGTGTGTCTTTGCACTCCATAACTAGCCTTGATGAGGTCTCTGCCTTGGCCAGTGCTTTGATTACTGCCTGGCTATCTGAATAGATAATAGTGTTGTTGAGCTCTCCCCATGAGTCCGCCAGCACTTCTTCTGCACATTCCTTAATTGCAAATACCTCCGCTTGAAAGACACTGGTGTAAGTTGTTAGGTACGTGAATCCCTGCGCCTGCTAGCCCAGTGCCTTTCATTCTAGATCCATCTGTGTAGCAGGTAAGCTGGGATTCTGAGGCTTCCAGTTCCCAGTTTGATCTTTCTCCTATATGTATTCTAAACTTTTTGTTGAAGATCCTTTGTTTCTTGATTAGGTCGTTATTTGTCATTAATAGCGACATGTCTCTACTCAATGCATCCTCTATTGAGGCGTGACCTCTATCTGTAGGGTTTGCCTTCCATTCTTTGCATGCTGTGATCCTATACCATTGCTCTGCTGATCTTCTCTTAGCCTCGATCTGGCTTGGGTTCAGTCCCAAAGCCACATCGAGTGCCATAGTTGGGGTGGATGTCATGGCCCCTGTGGTCATAAGGTTGGCAGCTCTTTGTACTTTCCTTAACTCTCGAATGTTTGACGATAAGTTGGCTCTGTGCCACCACACTATCGCACCTTACAGTAGTCTTGGAAGTATGACTGCTTTGTATATCCACTGGCAGATATGGGATTTTAGCCCCCAGATCTTACCTACTGCCCTCCTCCTGCATTGCATCATAGTCATGATGGCCTTCTTACTCTGCTCCTTTATGTGCATATTAAAGTTCAGAGTTCTATCCAGAGTTACGCCTAGATATTTTATTTCTTCAGTGGTTTCTAGTATGGTGCCCCTTAACGCTATCGGCTCTAAGTCTATGTTTTTTCTCCTCTTGGTGAAGAGAATCACTAAAAAATTAAAATAGTGGCCGCTACTTGAACTTTTTAGTTACTGGACCGATTGCTTCCAAAATAGACATCTGGGTGTACCTGAGGTCCCTTATCATGAATCCGTTGCCCGAATTCAAAATAGTGACCGCCATTCTGAACTTTTTAGTTACTGGACCGATTACTTCCAAAATCGATATCTGAAGGTCCCTGAGGTCTCTTATCACGAATCCGTTATCAGAATTGAAAAAAATGGCCGCCATTGTGGAAACAAAAAAGTTAGGCGACTTCTAATTATTCTTTGAAAATGGCGAAAAGCGAGTTTCGAGTGCTAATTAAACACTATTTTTTACGTGGTAAAACTATTAAGCAGACCGAAGACAAATTGAAAAAGTATTATGGTGATTCTGCGCCTTCTCATGGGATGGTACATAAGTGGTTCACTGAATTTCGTTGTGGACTTACTACTACTAATGACGCGGAGCGCCCAGGAAGGCCGATTGAGGTCACTACGGAGGGCATGGTTAATAAAATACATGATATTGTTTTGGCAGACCGTCGAGTGAAGATACGCGAAATAAGTGATGCTGTATACACATCTCGACTGAACGAGTTTTTTATATTTTGCATGATATTCTGGGCATGAAAAAGCTTTCTGCAAGATGGGTGCCGCGTTTACTAACAGTCGACCAGAAACGAAAACGTGTAACAGCTTCTGAGGAATGCCTAGCCATGTTTAATCGCAATCCGAGTAAGTTTATGCGTCGGTACATAACAGTTGACGAAACTTGGGTCCATCATTGGGTCATCATCACCAGAGACTAAGCAACAGTCGAAGCAATGGACTTCTACCGGGGAACGTGCCCCAAAGAAGGTAAAAACTGTTTGCTTGGCTGGTAAAGTGATGGCAACAGTCTTTTGGGACAGCCAAGGGGTTATTTACAACGATTTTTTGGATAAAGGCAAGAATATAACCGGAGCTTACTATGCTGCATTGTTAGATAGATTCAATGAAAAGTTGATCAAGAAACGACCGCATCTAGCAAAGAAAAAAATATTCTATTTCATCAGGATAATGCACCGGCCCACTCGTCTGCAATCGCGACATCAAAAATTGTCGAATTAGGATACGAATTATTGCCACACCCTCCGTATTCGCCAGATTTAGCCCCCTGTGACTTTTTCCTCTTCCCAAACATGAAGAAATGGTTTGGCGGGCAAAGATTTTCGTCAAACGAAGAGGTGGTAGCCGAAACTGAGGCCTATTTTTCAGGGTTTGACAAAAATATTTTTTTTCATGGGTGTAAGAGGTTGGAACATCGCTGGACTAAGTGCGTAGAGTTTAAAGGAGATTATGTAGAAATATATATATAAGGTCTAACAAAATTAGCTGAAACTATTTTAAGGGCAAGTTCAGCAAACGAAACTGAACAACTTTTTCTTCAGCGACCATACCGAATTCTAAAAAAAAATGGCCACATTCCATTACTGCCTACTTAAATAAATAATATTCTCGTAGTACGGTCCTGGTTTTTGTTTACATCGCTGGACTCGTGACGTGTCGCAACAAAACTGTGCACTGTGCCCGGCCGTTGACCTTTGCTAGTTCACTCAATCAATTCTTATTTAAAATACTTAAAACCTTACAGTTCCTTTAAGCTGTAGGTAGTAAAATACAAGCTAACAGGTATTTACACTTTACGAAAAAGAAGAAATTGAAATTGAAGGCTGCGGCTCCTTTTTTTAAGGCGTTTGAGGTCGTTGAACGAACCACGCGAAATGTACCTACGAGCAAGCGCCTACAAGCAACTGTGATGTAAATAAATATCTCAGTTACTCTCGCGCACTCATTGAGTTACGTTGCTCAAAGCCTAACCTATGACATTTTGTGACCTAAGTGCCTAAGTCACAATACAATTTTTGTATTGTGCCTAAGTTAAGTGTTTCGTAGTGAAAATGCCGTACAAAAGTATTTGGACATGGTGGTGTGCTATGAAGTTTGTAACCACAAGTTTGAGATGTAAGAAGGAAGGCTGCGGGTAAAGAATCGGAATGATCGGAGCGGCGCGGAGGCTTGTGCTACTATTATCATCTGTGGCGGAGGCGCGTGGGCTGCGGCTGCTACGGTACGATGGCCAGTGCCGCATTCATTAAGATTTCTTATTTTTTTATTGTAGATTTTTTGACGTGATAACGTCTTATAATTCGATGGAGCCGGCTGCACGCACGAAAAAATGCGTCGTTACCTCGCTCTGAGGCGTTCCATGAATGCTTCGTTACCTCGCTCTGAGGCGTTCCGTTTATGAAACCATTCTATCAGTATTTTCTTATGACGTTGTCACGTTCAACTATCGTCAGTAAACCGACTTTACAGACAACCGTATTTTTTTTTTTCTTAGATTTCAGTATGGTCGCTGAAGAAAAAGTTGTTCAGTTTCGTTTGCTGAACTTGCCCTTAAAATAGTTTCAGCTAATTTTGTTAGACCTTATATATATAAGAGTGTTTCTTCTTTCCAAAGTCATGGACTTATCAAACCGCACTCGTACATACATATTAAGATCTATCAATAAATGTAAGGCATCTTGGAATGTAATAAAAGGTGACAAAAATGTGATAAGAATGATCAATGAATTACAATTTGATAACGTTTTAGTAACTGACCCAAAAGATATAGCCGAAAAATTAAACAATTACCTTATTAATTGTGCACGATGGACACTTAAAAACGTAAAGTTACTTGGTGATAAATTTTGTTGATTGTAAATTTGTGTATGTCTTAAAGTGCGATACGTTTTATTTTTGAATTGTTATATGTACATAGATATAGATAGTTAAGTTGTAGTTTTAAGTTATCTTGTTTTATAAGCCTTTTGTATGTTTTCTAAATAAATGTGTTTTGTAACTGTGTTTTGCTTGGGGAGGCTTAGAGGGAGGTCTAGGTAATTAGTTTGGTAAAGGTGGCGAGATGGAAGCCTGGTAGAACCCCTGAGGAGAGGTAAAAGGTTTTTTGGTAAGCAGCAAGCTGCCTCCGCGACCGTTATTTCAAAACGGCGCGGCGCGGAAATTGGTCGTAGGCGGCTCTCTGTACGGTATTGCTCCAAAGGGGTGGGTAAGTGCACCATCTTCCGTCTCGCTTCCTCCTATGGCGCCATCCCGCTCTGGAAATTTAATATAAATATAGCGTAGGCGTCATAGAGCGTATTCATTCAAATTCAACATTTTCGACAAGCCACCGAGTAACAACGAGACCTCCCTCGAGCTCCCATAAGCAAATCCACCACTGAAATTGTTCAAGACTGAAGATATCACGGCTGTTTTCCTTGTCTCTACAACCTCCGCGTCGCCCTGCATTTCCTGTATCATCATCGAAGGGGATCAGCAACATTTTATGGTCCTTCGTGAAGCCGGATCCCTGGACTGAAGAGAAAAAACCTGAAGAACTACGTCGTCGAGCCACGCCGGCATGACGAGATCCACGCGTTCCAAGACCGCGTCCAAGCAGGCTGCCCAAGAGACGACGGATTCTGAAAATACCACAACTGAAGGTACGGGAAACACGACTTCGGGAGAAACAGCGACCTGGAGCCACGGCACTATGCAAACTGGGGAAACCGTAACGGAAACTACGAACACCGAGGCTGACGTCACGGTTGTGGAGACCCGACCTAAATCAGTTAGGTCAGACCGCTCCAAGGCTTCTCGCAAGAGGTTCCTCGCGGAACTGGAAGCCAAGGAGAGGCTGGCTGAGCTGGCGGTCAAAGCAATCGCGGCGGAACGGGCCTTAGAGGAGGCACATTTGCGGAGAATTATGGAGGACTCTGACCAGGAGCTGGACCCTGCAGATGAATCGGCTGACGAAGAAGCCAGGCAGGGCTCAGAGCGAGTGGCTGAATGGATGGAAAAGCACACAGGAGCGAAAGGACACGCTCACACCCAACCGGGGCCTGCGGTGACCGAACGACTGCGGCCTGCGGCCTCACGAGAACCCGTGGGGCAGGGTGGGGAGGAGTCCGCGAAACCGGAGAGCACCCCTCAGAAAACCAAGCGCCGGCTGCGCCGCAAACCGACATTGCGGCCCTCGCAGCGGCCCTACAGAGCGTCATTCGCACATCGGCGAGAGGGGCGCCCAGATATCTCCAGGAGCTGCCTGGTTTCGACGGGAGAAGTGATAGCTGGCTTGCATTTAAGACAGCATTCGTCGAGACAGAAAAAAATTTCACAAGAACAGAAAACGTCGCAAGAATTCGAAAGAGCCTCACCGGAGCAGCAAAAGAAGCTGCCAGCTGCTTACTAATCAGCAGCACGGAACCCAGAAAAATCATCGAGGCTCTGGAGCGGCGGTTCGGACGAGCAGAAGCGCTAGTCCTGCGCGAGATTGAGAAAACCCGCGCGCTATCCCGCATAGGAGACAGCCCACGAGAAGTATGTGTTTTTGCGAACAAAGTAGCAAATGTTGTGGCCACCATCGAGGCGCTGCGGAGAGACGCGTACCTATGCAATCCCGAGCTGGTACGCACAATTCTTGAGAAGATTTCACCGATACTCCGAAACAAGTGGTATGACTTCGCAGCGCGAGAAGACAACACGCCAGACCTCAAAAAACTGGCATCTTTTCTCAACGAAGAGGCGGACAAATGCGGCCCCTACGCTCCGGCTGAAACAACACCAGCTGAGACGCCACGAGAGAGAGCGAGAAAGAAGATCGTAGAGAAAAACTTCGCTAACGGCAACGGCAACTACGCCTACAACCACGACATGCCCACAGTGCAGCGGCAGTCACAAACTGTTGGAGTGCCGACAGTTCGTCGAGGCTGATGTCAACGGACGCTGGGATCTGGTACGCCGGCACCGCCAATGCTTCCGGTGTGTGAGGAGCAACCACAGACGCTTCAGTTGCCGAGCGAAGCCGTGTGGAACAAACGGCTGTCGCGCTCCCCATCACTCGCTGCTGCATTCAGAGCGGCCGAGAGAAGAACCCAAGAAGGCGGAAGAAGTCGCGTCGGCCCTCGAGTTCGCCCACTCCACTCGGACGGGCTCACGCCGGGCCTACTTGAAAATCGCGCCGATCGTTCTCACCGGTCCGCGAAACACTGTCGAGACGTACGCGCTGCTGGACGAGGGCAGTACTATCACCATCATTGACGAAGACATCGTCGAGTCCCTCGGCCTGGAAGGGCCCACTAACAACCTGTGGGTCATAGGAGTCAACGGCACGCGGCGCAAGCACGAAAACAGCAAAACAGCGTCATACCCGATTGCACTTAACTTAAGAAAAATTGTAGCAGTCGGGACCCATTCTAGAAAGTCAGCCGTCTATATAGTCTGTATATTGGAGTAATCTGCAATGTAATATAGGTATGTGCTCTGAATTCACTATGCCTCCATTTCTAGAATGGGTCCCGACTGCTACAATTTTTCTTAAGTTAAGTGCAATCGGGTATGACGACTTTCTTGTTTTAGGGTTTTTCATTTCCAAATTACACAGAAACGCAGGCGGTTTTTTTAGTTTTTTAAATTACCGTTTTTTATTTTATTCATTTTTTAAGTTTTATTATTGAATGAGTTCATTTGAATTTGGCGCCAAAAATACGCCATTTTGTTTTTTTTATTTAATATACCCAGTGTCACTCACACAGTAAATATGTATCTAACGACACCCCTCAAACTAAAATCTATCAAGCCGTTCAGGCTGCAGTGCGTGCCTAACATTGGAATTTGGCGCCAAAAATCCGCCATTTTGTTTTTTTATTTGGATATACCCAGTGTCATTCTCACAGTAAAAACGTATCTAACGACAACCCTCAAGCTATAATTCATCGAGCCGTTTAGGCTGCAGAGCGTGTCAAACATTTGAATTTTGCGCCAAAAATCCGCCATTTTGTTTTTTTTATTTTGATATACCCAGTGTCACTCTCACAGTAAATACGAATCTAACGACACGTCTCAAGCTAAAATCCATCTAGCCGTTCAGGCTGCAGAGCGTGCCAAACAATTATACATACATACATACATACATACTCTCGAAAAACATAACCCTCCTTCTGGCGCAGTCGGGTAAAAAGCTTGTTTTCGCGCCAAATTTGAAAAAAGAATGGCATGCGCTTCGTAGTGAGTTTCTAAATATGAGACAAAAAAAATATTAAAAAAGTTTTTATTTAACCTTAAAGTCATTGAGTTGTCAAACTCCCCTCGTATCTTTACGATTTTTTTTGCGAAGCATCGATGCAGCGCCTCAACATTCTGGTGTATTTAATGTAATGAGTTTTATTAAGTTTTGTCTTTTCTTTATAGTATCTAAATCTTAACTTTCTTTTTGTCTGGCAACTTTTTTTTCTGTCGTTATCCAAGCTGGTGTGCGTTTACCGGGTTTTATTTTAATTATTAA
Source organism: Coleophora flavipennella (assembly GCA_947284805.1). Taxonomy (NCBI): domain Eukaryota; kingdom Metazoa; phylum Arthropoda; class Insecta; order Lepidoptera; family Coleophoridae; genus Coleophora; species Coleophora flavipennella. The sequence goes on from OX369302.1 coordinate 5,829,258, forward strand.
TTTGGGAAAATAAATTCGTATAATAACTTTATTAATTCGTAAAATTTATCGTATGCTTCATTTCGTATCTTTACTTCTGAAACTTCATAAATCTCTAAGAAAGATAAACTGACTTAACACTTACGAAATTTATTTTAGTTTTCCTGATTGTAATCTCTTTTTACTACAAAATAACTGGACATAATGGTTTCTTCATTTTTAACAGGAATATTTATTATCTGAGCGGGTCGGTGGCGTAATTTTATGTGAATTATATGTGTTTGTTTGTTTGTTATTACCCTTTCACGTTTCAACACCTCGACCAATCTTGATAAAATTTGACATGGAAGTAGCCTGTGTCACTGGAAAGGACATAGGCCACCTTTTATTCCGTGAAAAGCATAGTCCGATGCACTTCCTGAGTGACCTGAAAAATAATCTTTTTTTTGTGGTGATTTTTTTTAACGTCGCAATAGAATAATGGATTGTTGTATTTTTTTGCATAGAGATGGTTGAGGGGCCGGAAATGACATACTTTACTAATTAGCATATTTTGGAATACCTAGCTCCCGAGGGATCTGGGGAAAACTCATTTCCACGCTCGGGCACGTCGGCGTCGCAACGGAGCAATGGATTGAAGTAAAGTAAAGTACTCGTTCCACAAAACCAATTAGTTTCGCCAACCTTTACTAATTAGCATATTCTGGAATACCTAGCTCCCGAGGGATCTGGGGAAAACTCATTTCCACGTTCGGGCACGTCGGCGTCGCAACGGAGCAATGGATTGAAGTAAAGTAAAGTACTCGTTCCACAAAACCAATTAGTTTCGCCAACCGTTTTCGCTTAGAGACTGTGATTGAGATCTATACTCGGGAATATAATGAGGGTGTTTTAAATTTTATATTTCTAAAAAAGCACGAACATGTGAAATTCATATTTTGAGCTATACCGCGTTCTAAAACAATAATTTCGTTCGAAATAAGCATTCGTCATTGTTAAAATTATTGTTTCAGATCGCGGCAGAGATTGCATAATATTAACTTAATAGTTAATTATAAGTCTATTTCTAGCTCAAAGTTTATGGTTGCACCTAACTTCAAAAAAGGATGGTTTTTATTTCAATTCGTATATTTATTGCATACCGAGTGACGCGGAATCTGCCTCGCTTTGTAATATTGACAGTTTAAAAATCCGTTGCCGTGCCTTCCGGTCGTTGGAGATCGTACTTTCGAAGATACTACTAATACTGCTGGCTACCTGCATCCTGTATACTTTGTTCGCATCGTCGTCATGTGCCGTCGACCGATTAGCTCATAAATTCTGCCTTAAACATTTCCCGGCATCATTTAATAATACATTTTCTTAGTATCTCAATCTACTCCGTACTCCTATTCCCATCTCAATCAGTAATATTAAACAAGTGTCAACCCTATCGAGGTTAGAAAGAGCTGCAATTTGTACAAACTTACATGCATCTTGTCACTTTGTATGGGAGTGGCTAAAGCACTCAACGCCGGTCATAATGTCATACTGCTTTAATAATTGTCGTTGGTTAGTATTTGCACTTCCTATAATTATATCTTACATTGCAATGTAAAATATTAAATTAATTTATGGACCCGTAACTTATGGATAAATAGCACTGGTACCTAAAGCTGTATTTTTTAAATATCGATACGAACAGCACAACCCTGACTATGGCAACACTTGTGCAAAATGAATTGACAAAGTTGTCTCTCGGAATAAGGCGACTTTAGTTTTTTGTATAGAATTGTTTAAAGAAGTGGGAAGCGACATAGACTGCTAATCAGAAAAGCCCGATATAGTTCCTGAGATATCTGGAGAAAACTAATGACCACGCTTGCGAGCCGCTTGCACAAGGCAGTCAAAAAACGATGTATACGCGGGCGAAGTACCTAACTAAACACTGCATGAGTGCCACAGAACACTATTACTCCACAAGGGAGATGAGTGCTGGCTGCTTCAATAAAGTTTGAAGTCAGAGCCATAAAATTGTTATTTCATTCTTTCCATCTCGGTTCATTTTATTCACTCATTCCATATAGGTATCGGACCTTAGAGTATTCATGTAGGTATAGAGCGCGCGTATCGCATCGGTTACTTTATTACACATCGTAGGCAAGTGAGCTATAGGTAATTACTGTATAGATGTATATGTGACAAATAGGGATGGGCTGCTTTGTACTACCGCCTTAGTGGATTATCGATAGCCAAGGACAAACAGCAGCATAATATAGTAGGTACCTACTTAAATTTAAAATTTAAAATTTAAACTGTTTATTTCAATAAAAACAAGGAAATATGATGCCACACAAAAAACGCAAATCTTGATAAGAAGATTATGTGCGTTTATTGTTAGTTGCACAGCTCGCAATTTGAGCGTCTGGATGTCCACCAGCCTCGTCAGTTAGGTACTTTTTCTGAGCAAGGAAAGTTTTAAGGATCTTTTTTGTTTGGTTGTTGTTACTATTTTCTATTTTTTCTACAAGGTCTTTAGGTAGATTGTTTAGGATACAAGGTAGTGTGCACCTCCAGACTCTCTTACCATATACATTATTAGATTTAGGTATACAAAATAAAGGAAGATATGACAAATTACGCATATTACCAGGTCTTACACGTTTTTCTAGTTGATTTATGTTATTGTTATATTGTGTTACAATTGCAAGTTTCACTTTGTCGTACACATTTAGAACATTACAGTATTTGAATAACTTGTCGTAGTTGTCTTTGTATTTATATTTAATTTTTAGAGGGACAATAGTTTTTAGCATTCTTAATTGTAAGTTGTAGATATTATGTAAATAAGTTTTGTATGTCCTACCATAGCTTGACAATCCATAGCTTATTACAGAATCTGCCAATGATAAGTAAAGTAGTCTCAGTATATTATACGGAAGCTTGTGTTTAAGTACACTAAGTTTAGCTAGTATTGATCTCAGTTTACTGCACACATGGTCCACATGTGGTCCCCAATTAAATTTATGGTCGATCTTTAGCCCAAGGTAAGTATGTTGGTAGACAATATGAAGAGGCTTACAGACACAAGTATTGGTTCGTAGGTGCATGCAGTTGTGGTCATGGGCCACGATGGTGGGAGTGTCGGTAACTGTTTTGTAAGGAGAATGAATGTACATCAGTATAGTTTTATCGTAGTTTATCGACAGTCCCACGTCGTGTGCCCATTTACACAGTAGATCAAAATCTTCCTGGAGTCTAGCCTGGGCTATTTTAATATCCTGGTGGGCAGTTACAAGACATGTGTCGTCTGCAAATTGGTACACAGAGCCATGGCGGAATATTTTACACATATCGTTAACGTAAATTAAGTATTCAGTTGGACCTAGTATAGAACCTTGGGCCGTGCCGTGTAGGGTTGGAACAAGGTCACTTATTTCGTCTGCAATGCTGACTGTGTTATATCTATTGGTATGATAATTTTTAAGCAATTCCAGCACTGGTCCCTGTATACCATTCTGCTGCATTTTCTTGTACAGGGTGTTATAATTTAAAGTATCAAATGCTTTGCTAAAGTCTATCATGATTGATAGGACATGTTTTTTTTCGTCTAGATAAGAATTTATTTCATCTGTAAATAAGGACAATAATTGTGAAGTACTTTTGTTTCTTTGGAATCCAAATTGTTTCTCGTGAATAATGCCATTACTTGATAAGAATTGATTAATTACTTGGCCAAGATATTTTTCTATTATTTTGTCTATGCAAGATAAAATTGTTATCGGTCTATAGTTATTGGTATCTGTATAGCTACCTTTTTTGTGAATTGGTCTGATTAGACCAATTTTTAATTTTTCAGGATAAATAGATCTAGAAATGCATACATTAGTTAGGTGGGTTAACACTGGGGTCATTTTGTCACCTATGTATTTTATGTCCTTAGCACGAATCTTATCGTACCCTGGGCGTTTTTTGTCATTTAGGTTATTTACAATTTTGAACATAATTTCTTCGTTAATTTTATTAAGTTTTAATGATAGACTTGGGGTGTAACTATATGAAGTCTCGTCAAGTAATGGCTCATCACAGGTGCTTAAGACATTTTTAACATTTTTCTCAAAATCTAAGGCAAATTTTTTAGTCAACTTTTCCGCTTTTAGTCTAAAAGATTTTATAATAATATCATCTATTGATTTAATAATTCTGCCTGTAAGTCTGTTAATTAATTCCCACATTTTCTTTGGATTTTTAAAATTATCACAAATTTCTTTTTTGGTGTAGTTATTTCTAGCTTTACTTATTAACCTATTAGTTCTGTTTCTATATTTTTTAAATATAAGTTCATTCTGTTTGTTGTTAGTGTCGTTAAGATAAATTTTATACAATTCTTTCTTTTTATCACACATTCCAATCAGTTTATCAGTTATCCAGTTACATTTTTGTTTACTGTTTGTGTTAATTTTGGTCTGGTAGGTACAAGTGCTATATAGTTCATCAAAATGACAAGTTATGTATTCAATTATCTCATTAGGATCACTGCTACTAAAGATCGGACTCCAATCAATATTACATAATCGCTCCTTCACCTTATTGTTGTCTAGTTTAGATACAGTTTTCAATGTGTTAATACAATCGTTACTGACAAGCGCTAGTCCCGTTATGTAATGATCAGCCAGCGCGTCAGTCACAACAGCTGATCGGATCGAGTGGCCGCAGCCGTCTCGCCCCTGACGAATGTCACGGATGAAGAAGTGATCGATGCATGTTTTGGATGTTCCGATAGTGGTGGTTTGAACTCTAGTAAATTGAGTGATACAGCATTCGAATCCTAGGCCAGTTAGGGTATCAAGGTATGACTTAACTATAGGTTTTTTTTTCTTTTTAATATCTATGTTAATATCGCCCACTAATACACAGTTAGTATTGGTCGGATATAATGATAAAATTCGCGGGAGTTCACTTATGAAATTCTGTATATTTTGGCCGGGTGGCCTGTATATCGCACATATATAGATTTTATGGCCACTTATATCTTCCACTTCACCACACAAACACTCAAAAGATGAAATCGCGTTCACTGTATGTTGGATAAAAGAAATACTCTTGTGCGCGTAGACTATTATACCTCCTCCTTTCCGAGCATTTCGTAGCTCAGTGTGCATAGAATAGTCGTTGAAGCCAAACAAAGTTGATGTAGGTTCCGAGAGGTTCACTTCGGTGATAATTATGAGATGAATAGTTATTGGGCTGGTGGCGATGATGTACTCTAGTTGAGAATGATTTTTAATCATAGATCTTATGTTGACATGAAGTAATAATAGTTTATTCTGCTCGTGATTTATGTCACATGTAAATGCTGACCAAGTGTCGTGATTTGTTTCTGTCACGTATCGGTTGTAGTTATCCATAAAACAAATACTAATAAAAGTTTGACGAGCTAGCGTTTGGTACTAGGTGGAACACAGATAAACAAATAAGTTTACGTACCTATATCCTTTGCAAATCCTTCTTGATTTTATCTATGTCTCCTTCAGAGCGCACATAGAAGATTTTTTTGTCACCATCTTCTTTTCGCACCATGATTAAACCATTTTTACACCATACATACTTGCACAAGGAACTTTCCTTTAGGATTTTCTTGGTTTTCCATAGTAGGTATGCGGTCATCGGGCTCAGGGACTCACGAAGGTACACTTTCCCGTCTCCATCTCCTCCTAGGTCCTTGGCGGTGATATTGGCTGACTTCGATGCGTCTATCCAGTGGTCACGCTTGCCTTCGCGCAGGACCACGGTGATCGGCGCGGCGGCGCGGGCGCGCTCGGCCTGCGCCGTGCCGGTACGGCTGGGTTTTTTTTTACGGTACACTCTGATGACATCTTCAGGTTTCTGGTGTAGTATCTGGCTGAGTGATGACGCAATTATGGAGACATCTTCGTTTTCTTTCTCGGTAACACCACATATCTCGATGTCGTTTGACGCCTGCGTTTGTTCCAACTTGTTTATTTTCTGTTCAAGCAGTTCATTTTTCAACGTCAAATTTTTACATGTGTTGAGCAGATTTTTGTTTTGATTTTCCATCAGTTTCACTCTCATATCAAAGCCTGTCATTTTCTCTTCGTAGTCATCAATTTTGCTGGAATAGTATTTGAGGGTATTTTGAAGCTCCTCCCTGATGATCTCGCGGACCGACTGGCGGATTTGACGAATTTCTTGATGAATATCTATGAGCATTTTGTCTTGTATGGCCTGATTGGGTCCCTCTGTTTCGGAATCCTCCTCCTCGGGGTCCGGCAGGATCACCGAAATGCGCTTGCTTTTCCCGCCAACCGTCAACGAGCACCCACGACATTTCCAGTCAACCGAGTCGGCCGACGACAATGCACATAATTGCTCCGTAGACAGGGATGCACATGTACCGTGAAACCACTTACTACACTTAGTACACTGTACTCCAGGGTTCTTTTTGGCAACTACTTTTCCGCATTTCGCACACTTCACCATTTTGTGGGTATTGACCGAAACGACGCGCGCGCAGATATGTACCGCTAATCGGGTCGCGTCCTTCCGCTGTCGCTGCGAGCGGACAACTGAGCGGACAACACTACGTGTAAGAATTTAAGTGTGTTTTATGAGTTACAATGTTTCCTTTCTAATACGTATGTAAATAAAAACATTGGTACGTATACTCACACCTAGATGTAAGGTTCAGGGTAGGTAAGTTAATTGACTGAACATATTAATTTCAATTTAATATTTTAAAGAAAAAAATTCACTGTAGAGTTTTCGTAAATTTTTATCAACCGACTTCAATAAAAGGTGGTTATCTATTCGTCACGTATGTATGTTATATTATTAGAACTGCAATATATTCACAACATATGTATTAGAACTTTTAAGCAAATGTTCAATTATAGATGTATGTTTGTATGTTCAACGCATTCTGTCCAAACTTTTTAAAGAATTATAACCGTTCTTTTGTATTTACTTAAACTTAGGAAACAGTGCAAGTATCATCGAAATGAGTTCAATATTTTTCAAGACATGGACTAATACGTGTAGGTGTAATGGCTTAGCTTATTGATACGAGCTACAGATATTGTGTTTAAGGAAAAACTTATACACATTGTAATAATGTAATAAGTAAACAAAACAACTAATTTTTCAAGTTTTTTTTACAAATAATACATAAAAAATATTCCAGTTTTTACTTAAAATTAAAAATAACTAAATAATAGAAAGGTAATTAAAAAAATCGACTTCAAAAATAAATAAACACTCAATACATATCAATATTTTCATTAAAATTTATTTGTTTGAAGAGATTTAACTTTCATAAAATATATCGATTGTATTTATACTACTAATGTACGCGTCACATCACTAGTTAGATAATAAGTCCGGGGTGCGGGGTAGTGCGCGCGGAACATCTAGCCCCGCCCCTCACGTCTCCTTCACCCCCGCAATGCGTGATTAATTTTTAACTTAAAAGTATAAAAAATGGACTTATCGCTGAAGTGTGATACTCGATTTGTGTTATCGTTTTTACAAGATTTTACTATGCATTTGACCATTTGAATAGGATAAATATTTAAAATCACTGCTAGGAATCTACCACTGACGCACACCGCTAGCAGTCGATTATGACCACTAGCGCTAGCGGGCGGAACGTCGCGTTGTTCTCACCCGTGCCTACTGTTCTCACTATAAAAGACGCGCTCTATACCTACATGCATACTCAAAGTATCGGACCACAGATCTTATCGGACGGATTTGTATTTTGACAATTAATAGACATGTACAAAGATAATTTAAATAACACCTGTCACCTGCCTGGCCTGACATTTATTTGAATTTTATTTTTATGTGGCTGGACGTCTTTTTTGTTGGTTTTAATTCGATATCTGCTTTAGTTTCTTACTATTTTTTTGTATGCGGCCGGATCGCTGTTTTGTTTCCAGTGCATTGTGCTGTATCTGGAAACAGTGTTTTAGTGCTACACTACACAACCCTTGTTTGAGTTGGTTTTAGGATCAGCTGATTCAAGCGAAGAGAGCTCGTGAGTACAAAATTCTTTAAACTTGAACACTGTACCTATGACTGTATTACTTACTGTTAGTTTTAGAACTTTTTAACCCAAATGTGTAGATATTGCGTTCATTTAATAAAAAGTATTAGACGTCTGTAATCTAATCACTACCTTATTTTCATTATTATTGTACCTATGCATTCTCAAGTTTCGATTTGAGAGTAATCTTCGAAGTACAGGGGCGGATCTTAAAAGGGCTTTTGGGTTGCTGCCTAGAGCCCCGTGGACATAAAGGGGCCCCAGCTCCCATTGAAGACCATGGACAATATTACTTTGATAGTTGGTGTTTGTGTGTCACATTAAATATAAAAAAATATTCAAATATTCTTTTTTTAACACAACTGCCTACAAAAAAGGAGTTAATTGTTTTCAGGTGTAATGTATGTAAGTATGGTTTTTTATCCCACAATATCTTCTAAACGGTTTGATAGATTTTAGAGTGCAAGGCATTGTTAGATTTGTCTTGATCCCGTGAGTGACATAGGATACCTAAATTTTACCTGACGTCCCAAAAAAGAGGGGTAATGTTTTTATGCAGTCATTTTAGCTGTGCAACTAATGCTAAACACACATAATCTTTTTATATTAAGATTTGCGTTTTTTGTGTGGCATCAAGTGTTTTCTTTTTATTGAAATAAACAGTTTAAATATTTTTTTATTGAAAAAAATATTTTTTTTTACAAAATGACAATAATTGTTGAATAATTTGGCAGGCTGGATTTTCCGTTCTGGATTTTCCACAATGGACCATATTCACACTATAGAACAGCTTCTAGAGAAATTCAAGGAATTCAATCAGCCTCTATACATACCTAGGCTTCATAGACTATCTCAAAGCCTTCGATAGCATCACTCACAGCTCAATAGGGGACGCTTTAAAGTCGTGGAACGTTGAAAGCACCTATACTAAAACAATCCAAAATATCTACTCACAAAGTTCAAGTAAAACTCGGCTGGAAAACACAGGAGAAGACATCAGAATAGAATGAGGAGTAAGACAAGGGGATCCCCTCTCACCTAAATTATTAACAGCTGTTTTAGAAAACATCTTTCAAAAACAAGATTGGCACCAAAATGGCATCTGGATCAGCGGTAATTTCCTGAACCATATAAGATTTGCAGATGACATAGCTATTTTTGCAAACTCTGCCTCTGAACTGGAAAAAATGTTACAATCTTTAAAGCAAAAAAGCAGGTTTGCATATGAACACCAGCAAAACAAAAATAATGACTAACAGCCAGCCATCAAAAACTTGAGTAGAAGGAGCCCAAATAGAGTATGTGAATGAATACATCTAGCTTGGGAAACAAGTTTCTTTTAACCCGAACAGCAACAATGACGAGGTAGAAAGACAAATCAAAAGTTCCTGGAATAAATATTGCTCACACAAAGAAATTTTAAAGGGACCCTACAACCTAGAAATGAAAAAAACGATAATGGACACATGCATCCTACCCTGCCTAACCTATGCAAGTCAAACATGCTAACAATACTAAAAAGAAACTACTCTCAACATAACATGCCATGGAAAGAAGCATCTTGGGCATTAGAAGAATGAATAAAATTAAAAACAATGATATTCGACAGAAGACCAAGCTTACAGATGCACTCCAATTTGCATTAAAAATGAAATGGCAGTGGGCAGGTCATATTGCTTGATATACTGACCAAAGATGGACCCTGAAAACAACAATCTGGAAAGGTCCCACAGGAAAGAGGAAAACAGGCAGGCCAAGCAAGTGTTGGAAAGATGACATAGAGAAGACAGCTGGGAAAAACTGGACTTAGACAACTAAAAATAAATGGAAGGAGTTGGAGGAGGCGTTTACCCGAATGAGTTCTGAATAAAAGAAAAAATCAACATGAAAAATTTATTAAAAATAAAAACTAGCATGGAAGTTATTCTTTAAAAATCTAAGCACTAATATATAAGTTTGTAAATTGAAACTTGTAATGTACAGTTCAGAAATAAAACGCTTAATTTATTTATTATAATTTGGCAGGCCCCAATTAGTATTAGCTCAGTGCCCCAAAAACACAACTGCCCCTGTGCGTGTAGGCAAGGAAATGCTATGAAAAATTAAGTTATATAATTTTTTTTAAGCCACTAGGAACTAAGAATACCTGTATAACTACCATGCCGGTTGAGGTGCATTTGAAGAGCTCTAACAAAATTTTTGTGTCATGGAATTTTTTTTCCTCACATTTCCATAGAGCTTAAAAGACTTCTCGATGATTTTTGATTTTCAATGTCATGATGCTGGTTGGGGTGCACATAACCGGGCTGCCATACTTTGACAGTATAATCATCAATCAGACCAAACAAACCTATTTTTGGGTTTAGTATGGCAGCTTGGTTGTGTGCACTCCAACAAATGATACCCCACACCCCCCTTTTTGTAGTGGGATTGGATAGGGGTCATAGGCAAAAATGTTTGTATGGGACACTTTTTGCTCTAACCACTCCTTGGGCCGCTGGGGGCCACAGACAGCTACAGCCCCTTTAACGTTTTAGGTTGCAGAGTAGGTATCCATAGTTCACGAAGGCTCAGGGAAATTTTGGGTCAGAGAACAGTTTTAGAAGTATTCCAAATATTTTATAACGTCTTTGTGGTCTTGGGGTATTAAGAACACTATCTTTTACACTGTAAGTGTGTACTTACATTCTATAAGACATGACACACACAAAGAAACTAGCACATCCTTACTAATATAAATGTGAAAATGTGTTTGTTTGTTACCTTTTCACGCAGACCAATCTTGATGACATTTGGCATGCATAGCCTCTGTCACGGGAAAGGACATCCAGGCTACTTTTTAAGCTATTTTGTAACTTTAATTTGTAAGCTTGGATCTTTGTATCCAATATCAAGTCTTTGTATGGATCTCATTCTGAAATACACTCAGGAGCATTAAAACCTGGCAACCCCCTTTTCTTTGCAATACCCCAAATTTTAATGAAATAATATCTTTTCGTCATCATCATCATCATCATATCAGCGAAGGATGATCACTGCTGGACATCGACCTCCCCCAAGACCTTCACCAGGTCATCGGTCCACCGAGTGGTAGGCCTGCCTACGCTACGTTTTCCGTTGCGCGATCGTCACTCTAGAACTTTACTGAGCTATGTCGGTAACTTTAGTTCTCCTACGGTTCTCCTCGTTTCTGATTTGATCACACAGAGAAACTCCGAGCATAGCACGCTCCATTCTCCATTGCCCTTTGGGTGGCCTTGAGCCTTCTTATGAGGCTCATAGTTAGCGACCATGTCTCAGTTCCGTATGTCATCACTGGCAACACACACAGGTCAAAGACCTTGGCCTTAAGACACTGTGGTCCCATCAAAGCACTTAAATTACCCTTAAGTCACCCGAAGTATTTTGGTCGCGTGCTGGACCGGGCCTTAACTAACATATTAGGCAAACTTAGAAGACGTTAGGAAAAAATTATATGTGTGTATATATGTCTGTTTCTTTGGCTGAGCATGTAGCTTAAACGGCTTGATGGATTTTGGAGTGCGAGGTGTCGTTAGATTCGTCTTGATCCCAAAACTGACTTAGGATACATTTAAACCCGACAGCACAAAAAAGAGGGGTATTATTTTTATGCAGTCGGTTTTTTTTAATTGATTGGTTAGGTTATGGTTTATACTAAAGATACAGAACACCGCTTGAGTAAGACTAGAAAAAAAACCGACGCGCGACAGGAGTATACTTTTGAAGCTTTTTTCGCCCTTCGAGTTGCAAGGAGCGATCAGGGCTTCCCCCTACTTGGAGCTCCTACACGGAGCTTGGCCTTCGGCCTTGCAGATAGCGCACCGGGCTTCGCCTTACGCAGAGCTCAGCCTTCGGCCTTTCATTAGGTGGCATGGCCATATTTCTTTAGCCTACGTTGCTGAAGAAACGTAATAAATAACACTAAAAGAACTATTTAGTAATCTGTGCTAAAAGTTAGTATCACTTTTGGTAACGCGTTACCGATCTTCACTTGATTTTACTCCACTCCTCATGTATGTTTCATATCGGGCTCTATACAGGGTTATTGGAAAATCTACGTGATCCTGATGATTTTTTTTTCAGATTTTTTTAAATTAAAAATTTGAGTGCGTTTGGCTGCACCTCACCTCATGGTAAGTGCCGATGCAGCCGAGGATGTGACACGCAAACTCAAAAAGTGCATTTTCACTCTCGTCTTGAAGATTCTTAAATTATACGAATCGGGGAATACAGACGCCAGGAGGGAATTCCACTCCTTTGCCCTTCGCATGATGAACGAAGACGCAAAACGCTTCGTGCGTAAAGGTGGAACATTGACGACAAAGGGGTGGGCCCTCCGCGCCTGGTCGTCCGATGATGAAATGGAGAAGGGGGAATGAGGTCGTGAAGCTTCAGGGCATACTCTCCGAAATGAATCCTGTAGAATACCGATAGACAGGTGACTTTGCGGCGATGCTCGAGGCTTTGGAGCCTGTTTGATACAAGTTGCTCGTCGCCGATGAGTCTCCTAGCGCGTCGGTCGATAGAATCCAAGGCACCTAGCTGGTAACGAGCCGATCCGTCCCATAAGTGAGAGCAGTACTCCATACATGACCGAACTTGAGCTTGGTATAATGTTAGAAACTGCTCTGGTGTGAAGTAAAGTCTCACTTTCGAGAGGATACCAAGCTTTTTGGCAGCGGTTTTTACCTTGGATTCAATGTATCTTCCGAAATTCAGGATGTTAAATCTACGCCAAGGAGCTCAAGATGGTCGGAGATCTGGATAGATTCATCTCGGAAAGTAGGAGTCAGGGTAAAAGGACTCCTTTTTGCTGTAAATAGACACGCCTGCGTTTTAGAGGCATTAAACCTAACAAGATTGGCATCGGCCCAGTCAGAGACTGCCTTGAGTGTTAGGTTCACGCGCTCAATCGTGGCCTCTCTCTGAGAAAGTATATACGGACCCCTAGCTCGAGCACTAGACAAGTATCTCTCCGCAACCGTGCTGTCGTCTGCATACCCAAATATACCGGGTTTCAGCAGATCGTTTATGTGCAGCAAAAACAAAGTTGTGGAGAGAACTGAGCCCTGAGGTACCCCGGCATTAATAGCCAATAGCTCAGACGAGCAGCCATCAACGACCACTCGAATGAACCGTTCCCTCAGGAAGTCAGATATCCAGTTGCACAAACCAGAAGGTATTCCGTAGGAAGGAAGCTTACCAATAAGGCTAGCATGCCAGACCCTATAAAATGCCTTAGAGACATCGAGAGATACGGCAAGAGCTTCCCCGTGCTTCTCTATGGCTTCACCCCATACATGCGTAGCATACACTAGAAGATCTCCCGTTGACCGACCCCGGCGAAAGCCATACTGACGGTCACTCAGGAGGTCATTGTCTTGTAGGTATGCTAAGAGGCGGGTGTTCAATACACGCTCCATAATCTTACAGAGTATGGAGGTGATTGCAATAGGTCGATAGTTGGATGGGTCAGCACGACTACCTTTTTTAGGCACGGGCTGCACGTTGGCAAGCTTCCAAGACTTTGGTACTATACCGGTTTTGAAAGAGAGGCGGTACAGGAGTGTCAGCACAGGAGACAACTCAGGAGCACTCAGAGTTCTTTAGAACTATGGCTGGAATACCGTCAGGATCGCTGGCCTTATTCACGTCTAGACTGCAAAGAGTTTTAAGAACCTCTTTTTGTCGAATACGAAAAGGGGTCATTAGAGTACCGCATGGAGGTATCTGAGGTGGTGTATTATTTGCAGTATCCAGACGCGAGTGCAGCGGAGTGTGCTAGTGATCCGTCAGGTTTTATCAGTGGAGGCAAAGACGAGCGGCAGAAATTCGACCGACTTAGTCAAGGAACAAAATGCCTTACTCCCAGAAGGGTAGGAGGCAAGTTTTGATCCAATATGGCTTATGTGGTCAAAGCGTGCCTTGCGCAGTGTCTTTTTGTAGGACTTGGCAGCTTAATTAAAGGCTTTCTTCCGGGAACGCGTTTCCGGAGCTTTGCGAGCTCGAGCGTCAGCCCAGGCTTGATAAGCGGAATGCTTTAGGGCCTCAGCCCTGGTACACTCAGCACCAAACCATGGGCGCGCTTTGTATTCCAGAGGAATATCGGAAAATGGAAAGTAGTATTCCATTGCACGACATATAGCCTCTGAGACTGCTGTCGCGCAACTCGACGGGTCGCTGGAAGAAAAGCACGTTTGCCGCCAAGGATACGATGCTAAAAAGTGACGCATCTCGTCCCAGTCTGCTGACTTATACCGCCATACCCGTCTAGTACCCTTAGGACTATGATCAGGAGGTGAACATGACAGCACAGATTTCACCAGACAGTGGTCGGAGGTACCCAAAGGAGAGGATACTGACACACTATATCGGTCTGGATCCGTTGTCAGCAGAAGGTCCAAACAGTTTGCCGTTTGGTCGTCAACGTCAGGTACACGCGTTGGCTGGTCGACCAGCTAGGAGAAATTTAGCGTTAGGGCAAGTTTGAACGCCTCTCTTCCAGCGTGATCAGTCTTCTCGTATGAATAGAGCCACTGGTGATGGTGGGCATTAAAGTCCCCGAGAAGAACCAGCTGCGCGGTTGGGTACCTGAGTTGAGCCTCATCGGCGGCCTCACACAGATGTTCAGTTAGCCTGGTTGTCTCCTGGTCACCACTGTGCGAACGGTAAACACTACCGTAGATTATTTTTTCTACGCCGGTATCAACCATCACCCACAAAGTGGAAAAACAGGAATCCTCAAGGTTCCGGAGACGCTTGCAGCAGGTGTTGTCGCTAACATAAAGACAGAGACCGGCGTGCGCTTTAAAATTGTGCTCCAGAGAATGACCTGGGTACTGCAGATAAGCTACGTCTGTCGGTTGTCTGATTTGCGTCTCCGTGAGAAAGAACACCTGCGGTTTCTCGGTCTCGAGGTGGTGATGGACCGCAACGAGATTGGAATGTAAACCTCTGATATTGGCGAGGTGCACTTTCAAGTGGGAGGAAGTGCAGCCGCTGTAGAACCTTCTTTCTCTTTTTGTGTTTCATAGTTTATTTGGGTGGGGGGTGAATAGTCAAGCAAGGCGGCAGTTGCACGAGGCGCTGAGAAGAATCCAGTAGCGAACACAGGGTCGCTGCACTGAAGGAGAGACTAGCTTGGAGACCGCGGGGACGCCCTAACCCCCCCGGAGATGGCCATTGGGTTCTCCCGTCCAATCGCCAATTGGCACGATGGAGCATTCCGGGATATTTCGTGAGGTGGCGGGGCAGCCTTTCATAGGTGGCTAGCCTACTAATTGGGCCCCCTACTTCCTACGGTCGGCCAGCGGTACACCGTGCTTCGGATCCCGCTGCCCTCCAAGACTAGCCGCCAAGTGCAGCGACACTCTGACACTGAAACGGCATACTAACTCAACGCTATTGTGCAGACCCGCCTTCCAATGGCTTCTCAAGGCACCATGCCGGAACACGTCATGGGACGCTTGGCGGCAAGACTTTGCCTTGAGGGTGGTAAATAGCCACGGCCGAAGCCTGCCACCAGTAAAAACGCCAGAGCCTCGCTTGTTATACAGCAGGGTATACCGCTGGCAGATGAGTGTTATTATTGTACCACTTTGTCGGCGTGATTAATACCCATGCCAAATTACAGCTTTCTATTACTAGTGGCTTTGGGCAAGGCACATAGCTCGTAGAACAGATGGCCGTTGGGGCAGTGAAGTTCTAGAGTGGCAACCGCGCACCGAAAAACGTAGCGTAGGCAGGCCTCCCACGCGGTGGACTGACGACCTGGTAAAGATCGCGGGAAGCCTAAGGATGCGGGCAGTGCAAGACCGGTCGTCGTGGAAATCCTTGGGGGAGGCCTTTGTCCAGCAGTAGACGATTTTCAGCTGATGTGATGATGATGATGATGATTACTAGTAGTCTCTGAGCTAATCCACGGACAGACAGACATAGCGAAACTGTAAGGGTTCCTTGTTGACTACAGAGCTCTAAAAATGGTTCACACGAGTTTTTAATATCTGAAATTTACCCATTTTTTTCACATTACTATGGGCGTCTGTGACCCTCTGGCATCATTTGAACGCAAATCGAAAAAATCGACACCTAATCTTTCCCATGGAAAATTTTTGGTAAAATTGTGTGGGGACTTGATGCACCTTCTTAATAGAAATCATTTTTTGTTATTATTAAATTGATGTTTTAAACTTTTATACTCAAACTCAAATAACTCTTTATTGTACATCAAAATAAATAAATACATATACAAAATTAAATTATCAACTGAGAGACGTAAAATTTAGGCGGTCTTATCGCTGAGAGCGATTTCTACCAGACAACCCAGTGCTCGGAGAAAAGGCAAGGAGACCTAGGTAGTACGCGAGAAACAACAACAGAAAAAATAATTGAATAATAATTTTAAACAAACTAAAATATATGACGCTTTTTTAGGTTTTTATTAAGCTTTTTTAGATACTAACAAATAAAATACCTTATACTTTTTTTTACCTTTTTGAAAAGCTGATAAAATGTTTTCTTTTTTTCCCATTTTCCGCACGCTTAGCATTGTTTACAAAACTACGAAGAATTAAATTAATGCGTTTTTATCACGCTTTTATTAGCTTCACCTGTATGTATGTATGTTTGTATGTATGTTTGTAACCGACTCCTTTGCACTCGATTTTGACCTTTTTTAAACGGACAGATTTAATTTAAACTTTGTACATTTATCAAGAATCAGTGACAATACAATAATTTCATAAGTTTATCATTATCCTGAACTAAAATTGAAAAATAAATATAGTTAAAAAAAACTAAAAAACACGCAAAACGGCGCTTTGTGCCATATTTTTCGTATATCGAGCAACCCACGCTTTTTTCACAACAATACTAGTATTTTTCGTTCATTATTGTTTTCAGCTTTTAATAAGAATTATTTTTCGCTTTTTAGTTTGATGTGCTTTAAAAGCGTGTTTTTTAGTTTTTTTTTTAAACTATATTTATTTACTCATACAAAATTTTAAAATTAAATTGGCTATCACTTGAAAACCATTGATTTCCGACCCCTAGTTAATGACTTTTGTTGTTCTAAATTAGGTGTAGTTTAACCCCTATCTAATGTGTGATTTTAGGTATTTTAGTTGTTCAATTTTAGATAGGAGTAAGTCTGGACAGGTGCGATAAGCGCCGGGAAGTGAGCGTAAGGATCAACTTGAATTTTACATCATTCTGTATATGAATCAATTCAATGATTTTGACTTTGCACAATACCACACAAGTTGACCTAATTTGTGTGTCCGAGAGATTGGCGCAATTGCTCTCGGGAAATATAAATCTATAAAGTAATAAATTGTACAGCTCCGCTAAGCATACTTTCTCGCGAAGCCTTCACCGTCTGTCGTAGTCGGGTATACACAAATTAACAAAACACATTGCACTTACTAAGCAAATCAGACTTGATGAAAAAAAAAATGCTTATACTTATAGTTTGTATGGGAGGTACCTTACTTAATTTTGTTCTGGAATGATGAAGTACCCAGTGTAGAAGGCGTATTAAGTCCTAATTATTCACAAAGTTTCATTAACATCTTGAGAGCCATTTTTGAAAAAAAAAGGAGCAAACAACCTGGGTATTGTAAGGGAGGTACCTTATTCCGATTTCTCTTGAAATAACGGTCTACTGAGTACTGTAGCTCATATATAGTTATAGTAACTTACTATAGTGGCAACCCTAAAAAAAACAAAATATGAGGGTTTAAAAAAACGCCTGGAGATATAAAAATAATATTGCCCTAACCCGAATTTCACCCAAATCCGTCCAGTAGTTTGGGAACTTGAGCACCAGGCTGACGTATACAGATACACACACAGACACACACACACAAACATTTTTTTGTTTTTTCAAGCGACTTCCAAAAAGGAGGAGGTTCTCAATTCGACTGTATGTTTTTTTTTATGTGTGTTACCTCAGAACTTTTGACTGGGTGAACTGATTTTAATGATTCTTTTTTTATTTGAAAACTAGTGATTCTCGTGTGGTCCCATATAAATTTTATCAAAATCGGTGTAGTAATTTATTAGAAAATTAACAAAAACCAAAAATAATATTGCAAAATTATACGAAGTTGTTGCGATGGAAGTCGGTTTTTTTAACGTATTTAGCGTTTTTAGAATATTAGTGTAAAAAAATCGATCCCCATCAAAATCTGAACTTCGATTTTTTTTTGCCATCCATCACAATACCTTCTTCACTTCTTCGTCGCTCGAAAGATAAATGTGTGGAATGTCAATAGTAGTCATCTGTGCCATCACTAACCGTCTCCGTGGCGTAATGGTTAAGGCGAGGTATTGATTAGATCAGTTGTCTCTGTCTTTTTCTTTGCGTGTAAAGAGTAACGAAAATAACCACACTTTTCCAATGTTTTTTCGTTTCAATCAAAAACTACAATGAAAGTATAAAAAATAATAACATTTTTCATTTAGTATTATCATAGCAAATATTGTTGTATATTTTTTTTAAATTTATACTTCAAAATATTAGTCATAACTAGAGTTGAAAGCAAAGGTGTAGACCTATCTTTGGGATTTTTTTCTATCGAGCCAAAACTGCTCAAACATGTTTCTAATAGCTTTTGACTTTAAGGAACATCACCAACTTCGACGAGATACGGACGCAGTTTTTTTTAGCGCATAGGTATTATTCTACGCTATGCATGAAACTAAAAATTGGATCCGGATTCCTTAGAATACGGCGAGAAAAAAATGTTGAAGTAAAACCAAAAAAAAAATATAATATCTTTGCAAGGGTGCACTTTGGAAAGCTGAAAATGGTTTCTGTTTCTGATATATCTCATTTTTGAGATCTTTCAAGGTGCATATCAGTGCATTTAAAACGCGTACGGTTTTATTGTAATATTATTATTTTTTCGGTGCAGAAAAATTACCAATTTTCAACATTTTTTTTCTTCTAAATTAAATAAGATCGACGCGTGAAACTTTCAGAAATGCATTTGTGAGATGAATCTCTATACAATAATAAAAAAAAGGTAGACGTCCTATTTTAGGTTGTCACACTGTGCGACGGAGTCTAACTTTGTAATAATCGGTTTGGTTGGTGGAAGGGCATTTTCTCAGACCGCCTGGCTGTCTACCACCATCTTAACTAAGTCTTACCGCCAAACGTTTATGTTAACATCATTTATGTGTTTCGGCTTGAAGATAAGATAGCCAGTTCCCAATTGCGTTGGGCAATCTTGGTAAGCGCGCTTCCATCTTTGCAATCATCGCCGCTTATCATCAGGTGAGATGTAGCCAGGGGCTCACCAATTGTGGATAAAAAAACACTCATCAATCACTCGGTTTTAGTGTTCCGTATTATTATTTGTTGTTTTACTTTTTAGGGTTCCTTGCCCAAAAGGTAAAAACGGGACCCTATTATTAAGACTTTCCTGTCCGTTTGTCTATCTGTCTGGCCGTCTGTCACCAGGCTTTATTTCATGAACCGTGATAACTATACATTCACGGATGTATTTCTGTTGCCGCTATAACAATAAATACTAAAAATTAGAAAAATCAAGGGTGTCTCTATTCAAAAAACGTGTTTTATTTAACGTGAAGAAACTAGCGCCATCCAGTATGATGGTACGGAACCTTATGTGTGCGGTTCTGACTCGCACTTGGCCGGTTTTTTTTTCAATGTATCCCAGACATTGACTAAATCGTCCGTTACAGACGCATAAGGCCAGTGATGATGATGATGATGATGTTGTTTTACTTTAGAATGAGTACGATAATCACACCAAGTTTCACGCATGTGCCATGTATGCATTACAAGTTTTACGATAGAGAAATAAAAAAAAACATTAAAATCACGTTTGTTGTATCGCCATAATTGTTTACTTTTTAAAATTTGTATCAATTGATAGTAAACCACCCATACATGTTCTGTGAAAATTTCATCCGGCTACCTATAATGGTTTAAAAAATTCAGCCCCTTTAAAAGTCGCAGACGGAAGACTCACAACTATTTTTTAAGCTCTAACCAACGATACCTCACACGACTGGGTTTAACGAGAAAAATAAACCATCCCCACTTTACTTGTAAGGTACACTTAAATATATTTTTTTCGAAAGTTTTTTTTCAGTTCTCCGCGTTATTATTATAATATATATCTTTGCCAAATTTAAGCTCTTAACTACTAATAGTCTAGGAGCTAGGCCGCGTACAGACAGACATGATGAAACTGTAAGAGTTCCTTGTTGTACTACGGAACCCTAAAAAGACGTGTTAAGGCTTTAAGACGACTCAGTCCAAGTAGGTCGATCCGTGATAAAATAATATCGAACGTAAGTCTACTTATTTTAATAGCAAATCAATGCGGGTTTCAACGCGGCTTTTACGTTGAAACCAAACGCCCAATTCTCGAATTTGACATGTTTTTGTTACTTTTCTTTACTTTCAAATAAGTTTAAAAAATGTGTTCAATAAAAATGAAAGGTCAAAGTCACCGATTTTTGTGTGTTGGTGTCATTCAACATATACGATTTGATTTCGAGAAATTTTACAATTAATGCAAAAAACAGAGTGTACAAGATATTTTTTTTACATCAAAAATGGTAATATTTTTAAAATTGTTTTTAATTACATCGTTTTTTTATTACTTTACGTATATTATATATTTTTTTCCATCGTGATAGCTTTACGCAGTCTTTCAATAATTTGAATTGAATATTGTGATTTGACCCATCTTAGGGCCTTAATAAGCACAAAAATGCGTCATGTTTGGTGCTCCTACAATTTGACGGCCTTTCGTTATTGATTTCAATATAGATCTGTGCACGATACGATAATGCAACGCTTACCCTACCCGCCTAGGCCAGGAGTAGGCAAACAATTTTGTGTTTATAATAAAATTATATTTATATTAAATAACCTTCTTGACATTATGCATGAAGGTGAGATAAACAGAAGTACCTATTATGTATCCTATTTCTATTTGCTAATGAAGTTATACTACTTCGCTACGATAAGAATCTAGGTATTGTTGTACAGTGTACACTTCTTAAAATTGTCTTGAATTTTAATGCGCGAGCCGATCGAGCTCTAGGTTGCGTTGCTGAGTCGATATAAGGAGGAAAGCTTGTTTTCATTCTATACGGTCGGCACGCGGCAAAACAGTACTTTACACGCTCATCATAGATATAAAGAGGAAAGCTTGTTTTCATTATATACGATCGGCACGCGGCAAAACAGTACTTTATATGCTCATCATAGATATAAAGAGAAAAGCTTGTTTTCATTATATAAGGTCGACACGCGGCAAAACAGTACTTTACACGCTCATCATAGATAGGAAGAAGAAAGCTTGTTTTCATTATATACGATCGGGACGCGGCAAAACAGTACTTTACACGCTCATCATAGATATAAAGAGGAAAGCTTGTTTTCATTATATACGATCGGCACGCGGCAAAACAGTACTTTATACGCTCATGATAGATATGAGAATGAAAGCTTGTTTTCATTATATACCATCGGCACGCGACAAAACAGTACTTTATACACTCTTCATAGATATAAGGAGGAAAGCTTGTTTTAATTATACACGACCGGCTTGCGGCGAAACAGTACTTTATACACTCTTCATAGATATGAGGAGGAAAGCTTGTTTTCATTATATACTATCGGCACGCGGCAAAACAGTACTTTATACCACAGTCTAAGAATCCATACAGTCGTCCAACGCCTATAATAATCGCGTCATCGCCGATTTCACGAGTCACTGATCAGAGTATCAAGGGTTGTCACAATACTTGACAATTAAATGAAAGAAAATGCCATTACTTAGAAAAATTACTTCAATAGTGTAAAATCGATATTTGAAGGTACCTTAGATCTCTGATCAAGAATCCGTTGTCAGAATCAAAAAATGGCGGCCATTTTGATTTTTTAGTTACTGAACCGATTGCTTCCAAAATCGATATCTGATGTCTCTTGAGGTCACTAATCACGAATCCGTTGTCAGAATTGAAAAAAGTGGCTGGCATTTGGAACTTTTTAGTTACTAAAACAATTGCTTTCAAAATTGAGGGTCCCTGAGTTCCCTTATCACGAAACCGTTGTTAGAATTAAAAAAAAGTGCCGCCATTTTGAACTTTTTAGTTATTGGACCGATTGCTTCCAAAATTGATATCCGAGGGTCCGTGAGGTCCCTTATTACGAATCCGTTGCTCGGCTTTAAAAAGCGGCCGCCATTTTGATCTTTTTAGGTACTGGACCGATTGCTTCCGCACTCGGTCCAGTAACTAAAAAGTTCAAAATATCAGCCACTTTTTTAAATTCTGGCAACGGATTCTTGATAAGTGACCTTCACCAGATATCGATTTTGGAAGCAATCGATCCAGTAACTAAAAAGTTCAAAATAAATGGCGGCCACTTTTTTCAATTTGGGAAACGGATTCGTGATAAGGGTCCTCAGGGTCCCTCAGATATCGATTTTGGAAGCAATCGGTCCAGTAAAAAAAAAATCAAAATGACGGCCGACATTTTTTTCAATTCTAACAACGGATTATAGAATATATGTCATATTCGCAAAAAATAGACCCCATTTATACCTATAAAATGATCCACATGAGGATCTTCAAGGCGAGAGTGAATAGGCATTATTTGAGTTTACGTGTATATGATCCTCGAGTACAATATTGTCACTTACCATCAGGTGAGATGTCGTCTAACGCACACCAATTTTTAATTTAAAAAAAGTATCGATATTGCTACAATAATATAATATTTAATATATGAATTAAATTATTAAAACACTTTGTTACAATAATTATTTTTATAATTTTAAATTTATAAAAAAAATGTAACAAAATAAATAATTTTAAAGTCATCACATCAGCCGAAGGACGTCTACTGCTGGACATAGGCCTCCCCCAAGGATTTCCACGACGACCGGTTCTGCGCTGCCCGCATCTAGCGGCTTCCCGCGACCTTCACCGGGTTTTCGGTCCACCGAGTGGGAGGCCTGCCTACACTACGTTTTCCGGTGCGTGGTCGCCACTCGAGAACTTTACTACCCCAACGGCCATCTATTGTACGAGCAATGTGCCCCGTCCATTGCCACTAAAGTTTAGCAATTCTGAGAGCTATGTCGGTTACTTTGGTTCTCCTACGGATCTCCTCGTTTCTGATTCGATCACGTAGAGAAACTCCGAGCATAGCACGCTCCATTGCCCTTTGGGTGACCTTGAGCCTTCTTATGAGGCTCATAGTAAGCGACCATGTCTAAGTTCCATATGTCATCACTGGCAACACACACTGGTCGTAGACCTTGGTCTTAAGACACTGCGGTATCTGGGACGTAAAGATATTGCGAAGATATCTTTATTATTAAAGTAACTGTAACAAAATGTTTTTATATTTATTTTAATTATATTTCATAACTTTTAATAATTATAAAAGAAATAAACCAAACTAAATCAAAAGATGAAAATGAGCCGTGCACGAATAATTGATAATAAAAATGCGACGTGACGACCTTTAATCAATGGGCCCACCGCTCTATACAAACGGTGACAATGGTCTAGTGGGCCCTACCCGCTCCGCAGCCCCCGCACGATTGCCTGTCTTGACGCCCTCCGTTGGACGACTGTATGGATTCTTATATATATATTCTTTATTGCACACAGATATTTACATGAAAAACAATTAGAAAGGACATATACAAAGGTGGACTTATCTCTATAAGAGATCTCTTCCAGCCAACCTTACCGGGTGTTATGAGAATTTAAAGGACGGGGGGCAAACCTATGTGTACCTAAAATTAAATAAAATACTAAATATAATATAATGTAAACTAACCTGATCTACTCACATAAATAATACATACCGATAGTAAATAATTTAATAATATACATAATACATAATACTTACTATTTGTACTAAAATTAAATATATACAAATAAACTTACACGTTTTGTAGGGAAAGAAGATGCTCTTTAAGTTTGATTTTGAAAGAGTTAACAGAGGGGCAGTCGCGAATGTTGGCGGGTAATTTATTCCAGAGGTTCGCAGCTTCAACAGTGAACGAGTTGTAGAAGAATTTGGTATTGCAGCTTAGACTTGATATGAGGAGGAAAGCTTGATTTCATTATATTATAAGGTGTAACAAAATTAGCTGAAACTATTTTAACTGGTGCTTCTATCCATGAAACTGAACAACTTTCCCAATGGAACCCATAGTCAAATCGCAAAAAAATAATTGGCTGTCCCATACTAACTCTATCAGCTGATCAGCCAACTTAGTATGGGAAGTTCAAATATTTTTTTGAGATTTGACTATGGGTTTCATGGGGAAAGTTGTTCAGTTTCATAGGTAGAAGCACCAGTTAGAATAGTTTCAGCTAATTTTGTTAGACTTTATATACGATCGGCACGCGCCAAACAGTACTTTATACACTCTTCATAGATATGAGGAGGAAAGCTTGTTTTCATTATATACGTTCGGCACGCGGCAAAACAGTACTTTATACACTCTTCATAGATATGAGGAGGAAAGCTTGTTTTCATTATATACGTTCGGCACGCGGCAAAACAGTACTTTATACACTCTTCATAGGTATGAGGAGGAAAGCTTGTTTTCATTATATACGATCGGCACGCGGCAAAACAGTACTTTATACACTCTTCATAGGTATGAGGAGGAAAGCTTGTTTTAATTATATACGATCGGCACGCGGCAAAACAGTACTTTATACACTCTTCATAGGTATGAGGAGGAAAGCTTTTTTTCATTATATACGATCGGCACGCGGCAAAACAGTACTTTATACGCTCATCAAAGATGGTCGCTAACTTAGTGATTTAGAGAACAACTTAGTTTTATAGGAGAGAAAAAATAATTTTTCTTTTAAATCTACAATTGGTAAACCCTTGACATCATCTCACCTGATGGTAAGTGACGATAATGCCGAAGGAATATGAAAGCGGGCTTACCAAAATTCCCCAACGCAATGGAGAAACATTGATGCCGTTAACATTGATGCTTGGCGGCAAGACTTAGATAAGATGGTGGAAGCTAGCTAGGCGGGCTTAGAAAATGCCTTTCCAGCAACCAAATCAAGTCATACAAAGTTAGACTCTGCCGGGAATCAAACCCACGACCTCCTGATATGAAGCGAATTGACTTGACCATTACGCCATAGAGGTGTTTATTTAGAATAATGCGCGTTACCGTTAAACTATTAAAACCAACAGTATATAAAAACGTGATTGCAATATTTTCCAAGCTTGTTTCGTACTATTTGCGACATAAACTAATGCTTACAGCAAAATACACTGCTCAACATTGCCTAGGGATGTTTTAAAAGGTTTCATGCAAAACATGGTTTCTTGAAAAGCTATTAAAAATTACTTGTGTCCTGTGCAGTTCTAAGTCACACCCCGGACACTGCATACAACTGTCGTGAATAAACATTGACGGCGGAAACTAAATCACGGCGAAATCCTATACGTTCGAAAACCAAACTATAACCAATCTGTATCCATCTGGGTTACGAGGGGGTGAGCTCGGAATCTATAGAGTGGCAGGGAGTGTATACTGTATGTTAACTTTTAAGATGGGCGAGTGCTATATTAACGAGTACATTATCAGTTCTTATGAAAATGGGTTCTACTAATTTCATACAATCTTGAGCCATACTTCTATGACTATATAAAAACACAATCATAATTTACCGCGGGTTTTAAAAAAAAGCACTTAAAACTAAATTAATTTATAAGAACTGAGAGGTTAAATATAGCACTTGCTCATCTCGAAAGTTTCGACCCTACTCATGACCTAAGTAATTTTTTATAGTTCTTCAAAAAACCATGTTTTGTATGAAAAGTCTAAAAATATCCCTAGACAAAGTTGATGTGTGTACTAACGTACTAACGGCTTACATCTTATAACACAAATAATAGTACTTATCACAAGTAAATACAATTGTAATTGTTAATCAAATAGTACAGTGGTAGTACATATTTATTTAGGCATTTTACCTGCACACACACGTCAAGTGCGAATACTTACATTGCTATTGTATAGGGACATTTTAAGATTTTTCGTACAAAACATGTTTTTTTTAAAGACATGTATTTAGGGTAGAAACTTTTAAGAATATTTTTTTATTATTTTTTATTCACAATTGGTAAGCCCTTGGCATTATCTCACCTGATGGTAAGTGACGATGATGCCGAAGATGGAAGCGGGCTTACCAAGATTACCAAAATATAGGGGGTCTTCATACAAAAAAAACATGTAGAAACTAGCGCCATCTGTATGATGGTACGGAACCCTTTGTACTAGCGCCATCTAGTATGATGGTGCGAAACCCTTTGTGTGCGGTTCTGACTCGCACTTCACCGTTTTTTTAGGTTTACGCACAACACAATCAGTAAATGTAGTTTTTAGGGTTCCGTTCACCCAAAGGGTGACCAACGGAACCCTATCACTAAGCCTCCCCTGTCTGTCAGTCTGTCCTCCTGTCAGCGGGCTTTTTTTTATTATTAAAAATTTGAGTGCGTTTGACTGCAACTCACGAACCGTAACAGGTAGACAGTTGAAATTTTCACAGAATGTGAAACTAGAAAAAGTAAAACAGTAAGGGGGGCTCTTCATACAAAATACTAGTTTTTTATAGGTCTTTAGAAGTTTTTTTTGATGTAGCTCTGTCGTAAAAACGGTAATACATACAAGCGTGAAACTTGGTGTGATTATACTTAGTTCTAATACTGAAGTAAAACAACAAATAATAAAAATTGGCCAAGTGAACGTCGTACTCGCGTTAAGGAGTCCGAACTATATGACAAAAAAAGTATATTTTGGTCGCTCGCGTTGATGTCTTTTGTGTGTGATGTAAATAGATATCATTTTCATTACACTATGTAGTTGTGTGGAGAGGTGTGGTGGCACTGAACCCTCGGAGTGCTAGTCCGACTCGCACGACTTGGCTGGTTTTTAGTATTTGTTTTATTTAGCTATAAATTGCCTTTTGTCATTCATATACATAGTTTTCCCGTTATTGAAGAAGGTTGATAATCAAGAAGATGTTGCCAAGGGCTTACTTGTTTTTTTTAAATTAAAAATTAGAGTGCGTTTGACTGCAACTCACCTGATGGGATGTGAGGATGTTGTCGAGAGTGGTACACGCTCAAATAATGCTTATTCACTCTTGCCTTAAAGATCTCCAAATAATAGGAATCGGGAAACATTGACGTAGGCAAGGAGTTCCACTCCTTCGCTAATTACTAAATACGCATGAAAACGAATTAATTAAAAATTTAAAACCCGACTGCGAAAAAACTTAACCCCTTTTTTTGGTCAGTCGGGTAGAAATAAATCCTACGTCACTTACGGGACCAAGACGAATCTAACGACACCTCGCACTAGTCGCCCTCCAAAATCCATTAAACCGTTTAGGCTGAGCGTGCCGCAGAAATACATACATACAATACTTATTAATCCTTACTAATATTATAATTGTGAAAATGTGTGTGTTTGTTAATTTTCACGCTTCAACACCTCGACCAATCTGGATGAAATTTAACATGCAGGTAGCCGTGTCTCTGGGTAAAAATAGCATAGTCCGATGCAGTTCCTGAGGGAACTGAAAAAAAACTTTTTCTTTTGAATAATATATTTTATTTTTTAAACTATATTATTTAAATAAAAGTTTATAGTTTTAAAAAACATAAATAAAAATTCTTAATATAAGCTGAAAATAATAATGAACGAAAAATACCTACTAGTATTATTGTGAAAAAAGCGTAGGGCGCTTTGTGCCATATTTTTCGTATATCGAGCAACGCACGCTTTTTTCACAATAATACTAGTATTTGTCGTTCATTATTATTTTCAGCTTACCTATATTAAGAATTATTTTTCGCTTTTTAGTTTGATGTGCTTAAAAGCGTGTTTTTTTTAGTTTTTTTAAACTATATTTATTTTTTAGTTTTTAGTTCAGTATAATGAGATAAACTTACGAAATCAGTGACAAACTAATTCTTGATAAATGTATAAAGTATGAATTAAATCCGAGTGCGAGTCGGACTAACGCACAAAGGGTTCCGTACCATCGTACTAATATTTATAAACGCGAAAGTTTGTAAGAATGTATAGATGTATGTTTGTTACTCTTTCACACAAAAACTACTGAACGGATCTGGCTGAAATTTGGTATGTAGACAGACTAGGACCTGGATTAACACATTAGGCTACTTTTTTCCACGCTCGCGAGCCGCTCGCACTGCGCACCCTCGAAAAGTCATAGAAACGTTATCCACGCGGGTGAAGCCGCGGGAAACAGCTAGTTATCTATAAAAATCACGTTTGTTGTATGGGAGCCCCCCTTAAATATTAATTTTATTTTAATTTAATTATTTATTTTCAAAGTAAATAATACAACTCAATATTCTGTGATTATTTCAATCGTCTACCTGTTTCCGTTTTCAACATCGATCAAAAACGAGCAAAAAATAATATGTTTGTTGTTTTATGGGAGCCCCCCTTCAATATTTGTTTTATTTTAATTTATTTTTAAAGTTTAGATAGTAACTAAATATTCTGTGAATATTTAAAGCGTCCACCTGTTGCCGGTATCAATATCGAGTAAAGACGAGCAGAAAATCCCCCTTAAATATTTATTTTATTCTGTTTTATAGTATTTGTTGTTATAGCGGCAACAGAAATACATCATCTGTTAAACTTTCAACTGTCTAGCTATCACGGTTCATGGAATACAGCCTGGTGACAGACGCACGGACAGACAGTCTCAGTAATAGGGTCCCGTTTTTACCCTTTGGGTACGGAACCCTAAAAAGAGGATGTCTGAAATGTATGGACTCCAAATATTTTTGGACGGCATGATTCTACACCATGATTCTACACCATGATTCTACACCATGATTCTACACCATGATTTTATAAATCGATGGATTTTCCAGTCATGTACTCGTATGTGTGATATTATGTTTAATGAAAACTCAGTGAAGTTTCTCACAATAACTGTGTTTAGCCTCTGCTGTGATCATTGGAAGCAGTAGGTGTTCAGTTTCGTGTTATCAAAACATTTTGCACGTGACTGTACCACTCAATCCAGTATCGATACCTCATGTATTGGTGCTAAGGACACGATCATCTCATTTGTTTATTACACGACTGTCCAGTTGTCCACAGAAAGAGTGTATTTAATTCAAGTCTAATGTACGTATATTTCTTTTCTAAAAAATGCTTGGAAATTTGATCATTATTTTGACAACCTTGTTCGAGATAAATCGAAATTGCTGTACTGGCCAAATCCATGCGAGCAGCGGCGGGCAAAAGTTGTATTAAAATCTATATCTGCCTAGTTTAGCGGCCAAATAAATTACTATGTAAACTCATATCTGTCGTTTAATTTTAAAATGGAACTATATTTTACTCCGAAACATGGCAACCAAGGAGGTAACTTATCAAAGTTTTATTTAAATGTCGAACTGACTTGCAAATAGAACGTTGTTTATTAAAAAAAACAAAAGAACACTTTGGCGCGTGAAATATTATTGTTGTTCGTTGTTCGTCATTGATTTTGAAAAGTAATCATTGAAGTTTTAATTTTCGCGCATTATTTGTGAAAAGTACGTGCCTCGGCTTCGCCTCGGCCCATATTTACACGTTTGTCCATCAATGCCTCTTTTGCTGGCCTCTGCAGTAATGTATTATTATTCTACGATATCTTCTAAACCAGGGGTGTCCAACATAATATGTATTAAATTAGTGGAGGGCCAGGTTTTGGACTTTTATAGCCGAAGCGGGCCAAAGGAAATGTCCATTAGTAAAGTGAATTTTTAGTAAAACTAAACAGTATTTAAATTTAAATTTTTATTTACTTATGTTGGGAGTAAGAGCCACTTTTTAAAAACCTACCTAATGCGATGACTGACACCTTTTAATCACGCTTTTATTAGCTTCACCTGTATGTTGGTTTGTAACCGACTCTTTTGCACTCGATTTTGATCCACTTTAAACGGACAGATTTCATTCAAACTTTGTACATTTATCAAGAATCAGGAAAAATACAAAAATTTCATAAGTTTATCTCATTATCCTGAACTAAAGTTGGAAAATAAATATAGTTTAAAAAAATAAAACACACGCTTTTAAAGCACATCAAACTGAAAAGTAAAAATAATTCTTATTAAAAGCTGAAAACAATAATGAACGAAAAATACTAGTATTATTGTGAAAAAATCGTGGGGCGCTTTGTGCCATATTTTTCGTACATCGAGCAACCCACGCTTTTTCACAATACTAGTATTTTTCGTTCATTATTATTTTGAGCTTATATTAAGAATTATTTTTCACTTTAGTTTGATGTTCTTTAAAGTGTGTTTTTAGTTTTTTAAACTAAATTTTTGTTTGCACAATGCTTCTTTTGTTTTTATATCTTTGTTCAACTTATGTGCTCTTGAATAAAAAATCAAAATACATTTATTGCATAACGAAAGGTAAAACATAAATAAAATTCAGCAATGCAATCGAATCTAAAACATTTGATACGTAAGTAACTGTGTGCTGGTACCGACCTCAAAAAAAAATTAAAGCCCCTAATTTAATTCGTACCCACCTCCTTTGATTTCGTTATTGTTGGTTAATGTTGTGTATTTAAGTATAATAATATTATTTCATACTTTTAAATGAATTTCGTTTTGAAGTCAGTTTTTAGTTTTTTTTAACTTTTATTTTTATTTTCTTTATTTTTAGTGATAATGCTATCTATCTAACAACGTTAAACTCAATCACCTACTCACCAATAGGAATTATCAAATCATAATACATCTGTTTCATTAACTGGTACAAAGTCCTGTGGCTTCCATCATCATCTCAGCAGATGATGA
This sequence comes from Coleophora flavipennella, assembly GCA_947284805.1. NCBI lineage: Eukaryota > Metazoa > Arthropoda > Insecta > Lepidoptera > Coleophoridae > Coleophora > Coleophora flavipennella. The sequence continues at coordinate 5,860,202 of OX369302.1, forward strand.
TGGACGATTTAACTCCATAACATTAAAGTTATGGAGTTAAATCGTCCATCATAAGCTCATCTGAATAACCTGAAAGAATACAACCTATCGGTCTATGCATACCTACGTATATATCTTTGTATAATATTGAAATAATTTTCCTCCAACTCCTAACCGTTAAGGACTTGTACCTTCCTTCATCAGCTTATCAACATGAGATGATGACTAACAGACGCAAGTATTTTAATAGCTTTAGAAAACATATGAATCACGTAATAAGTGTCTACGTAATGAGTAATTTGATTTCTCGATTTCCCTGGGATCCCATCATCACATCCTGACTTGGTGATAATGGGACCCCCTCGGGAGTATACTCTTTCGAATGAAAAAAAAAAATCTGAAAATCGGTCCACAATTGGCGGAAAAATCGGTGAACATTCATAAAAAAAAATATACAGTCGAACTTAGTACCTCCTCCTTTTTGAAGTCGGTAAAAAAGGTCTTAAAGATAATAAAGAAGTCCTCTATGGCCTACCTTAAAATGTGTACAATGTCATTCATTAATCTAACATATTAACATTTATTTAATTACTTAGTCTATTTTTATATCATTGTCAAGTAAATATAAATACTATAATAGCATCTCTTCTTTATATATTGGTGTAATTTTAATTTAAATTGTCTATTGTTTAATTCTTTTATAGAGTCAGGTAGTTTGTTAAATAAATTAGGTCCTAATACAAAAACAGTGTTTCTATAAAATGACATATTGGAGCGCTGCAACGGGCGCACCTCGATCTTATTCCTCGTGCTCCTTGGATATCTAGTTTCCACTAGTCTAAACTCATTCAGATGTTCTTTAACAAAGATACATGTTTCATGTATAAATAATGATGGTAGGGTTAATATTCCTAATTCTTTAAAATATGTCACACAACTATCTGTTTGTCTAGCTCTAACTAAGCTCTAAACATTGCTCTTATACATTTCTTTTGTTTCCTAAATAGAGGTAAAGCATGAACCGCTGCTGCATTTCCCCAGTGAAGAATACCATATCGCAGATATGGTTAGGAGGACCGAGTTTACTGGTTGAGCCACCGACGCTTTTTTACACGCCTCTTAACTAGTAAGATTAGCTGAAAATATTTTAATTGGTAGATACACGAAAGCAAAAATAAAATTTTTTGCAGCTCGTAATTTTTTTCCTACATGGTTTAGATAGATTAAACATTTATTCAAAGTTTCATCAAAACTTACAAGGTTCAAAAATCAAAAATCATATTTATGCTTAAGAGCAGGCTGCCAAAATTAATACATTTTTGCCAGAATATGTTGAGTCGTTCGCAAGCTTGTTGAACGTGAAAACTACACAGCTAATTCTATGAAGCTTTTTTCGTAAGGCTAAAACAAAAACACGATTGATTGGATTTTGCTCGATAACTTTTACTTTGTAAAACTATGTAGTTTTGAGAGATTATTGGATTTTTCTCCTACATTACATATGTTAGGCGCACGAAATAAGTACCGATAGTAAGAGAATAAAGGTATTGATAAAGCGGCTAAGATGAAATTCTCCTAGAATGTTCACTAAGCTCGCAATAAACGAAAATGTGCATTGACGCCCGAAGTAAAGGACGTAAGTCGCGTTAAAACACTCACACGAAATTCAGATATCAGGTTCTTCGCCAATGCCGCGCGGGCAGACTGCTCTTAAGACTACTTCGTCCCTAAAGTTACGAACTCGATTCATGATGTTTCAAACATCGGACGAAATGGCTTAGAAATAAAGTTCTTGTCAGCTCGTACTGCAACGTGACTGTTACGTCAATCGCTGCGGACGAATCGTGCGAAATTTGACGTTTTTTATTCATCATAAATAAAATAAGAAGTACTTTTAAAAGTAAGAATAGTGCATTAATTACCGCGGTAAGACGCAGGACTCTGATTATGTACTAACAATAAGTGTGCAGTTGTCCGCAAATTTACAGTCAAATTGTGCAACGTCCTTCATGCATATTATATTGACAATCACATTTTATGTACCTACATTCTTACCTATAGTGTTTTCGTTGAGATTTACATTCACCTTGCTGGATTTTGCAGTTAAATATCCATTTGACAGGTCCGTTCTGAGTGCGCGCTGCAACAAACATATTGTAGATCGGGCGAACGTGTGGCGTCAGCGAAGCGTCTTCGTTTCAGCTTGGGCAAAAATGCTAAAAATCTACAGCTCTCATTTCTCAACCGATTTTCGTGAAATTTTGTGAGCAGGTTCGATAATTATGTAGATTTTTTTTGTCGATTCAGCTTTTTAAGTTTTTCTAAAAATTGTGAAGCCATGGGAGTTCAATACGTCAAAATGTAAAATTTTAGCCATTTCGAAAAACTCGCGAAGTCTACAGCTCACAGAGTAACTAGTGTGCCTGTTTTAGTCCACTGCTGGATATAGACATGCCCGATAGTACATTTTGTACTATGCGTAACCCTAAGTCTCGCCACTTATACCACAGATTACTAAATAGTTACTTCGTAACTTATACTGATATTCAGCCTTTGCGTATCCAGCTGTCGCCAAACACTTTCAATTTCGCGCTATTAATTATTGGATGACATGATCCAATTAATAGCGCGAAATTGAGATAAACAAAAACACTTTTCACATAGACGCCTTTGTTCAATTAAAAAACCTAAGGAAAACCATCTGTTTTGAGAGTAATGTAATAGCACTGAATTACATTATGTTTTTAGGGTTATGTAGTGAACAAGGAACCCTTATAGTTTTGCCATGTCTGTTCGTCTGTCGGCTGCTTAGCTCAGAGACCTACTAGAGAGCTGTAGTTTGGCGTGAGTATACATATTAACCATGCCGACAAAGTAGTTAAATAAAATCTTTAAAAAAATAGGGTATCTTCTTTACATGTAATTTAAGGATCAAGAACTGTGCCACTGATTTTTTTTATAATCCCTGGATCCACTCCTGGCTTTGTTTCGGCTATAAGGCCTTTGCCGGTCACGCTATGCCATGTTCGCTATGCTATACATATAGCCTTGACCTGACGGTCGCTGGACGTAACGATTTACGTAGGAACCTATTAGAGAACGTATAAATTAGTTACTTTCAAGTTTATAAGATAAAGCACTAGTGCCTTTTTTAATTTTCAAGGACCCCTAAGTTTAAAAACAAAGGTCACCTGGCCTCAAAGTCCTTTGGAATCGGTTAATAAGAAATGTAATTAATTTTTCACACCATCTGCTCTACAATAACCAATAGGGACGAATTGTAGTCATCTGAGTTACATTTATCATCTCTCAAAAACGACATTTTGTTCTAAAAATGTTGAAACACCTAGGCGTGACGTCATAGTTTTGCAGCGTCATTTATGTACCTACTAATTTTGTGATTTTGGTGATTAAAAATCGAAGACTTGAAGGAAAACAAAACGAGGAAGGTTTTCCGAAGTTTAAGTAGGAGGGCAATTTAGAGATCAAGAGTTCATAATTTATTTCTGATGCTGTCGTCACCCCTATCGCAATCTCAACGTAAAGCAAGGCATTATATTCCAAGAGAGATAAAGTTGTATGAAACTCCCGGAGGGATGTAATGTGATTTGAATTTGTAACGTTAAAATTCGTATGAAAACTCTCCGCATATACGGGCATTGTAATTCATTTTTCTTGATCTGACTTAACCCGGCGAGCATGAGGTGGAAAAAAGTTACATTAAGAATGTGGCAGGGTGGGAGATACCCGTAACTTAACCATAACTTAGTGAAATATTATTTTATTTTACATTGTAAAATAATGAATTAGTCAATGTAATTAAATGAAAAAGTTCTTAATTATTAACTTTTCATTATTTATTTACGTTATTCCTAAACTATGTAATTTTACAAACAAAATATTAGAGGTTTTGAAAAATTAACAAAAATTCTAAATTATTATTCTTTGGAATGTAAATCAACTTAAAACTTAAAGAAAATGAGATCCTCCTCGTTATAAAACTAATTAATATTTTTTTAAATTGAAAATATGATTAATCACTATCGTCAAAATCAACACAATCTTCACCATACAAAATTTGCATGCTCCATACATATGGGCTTGGCACAAACCTGGTTCTTCTTGCCTTTCAATATTCATTTTGGTCAAAAACTAAAAATAAAAACAAATAACATATCCATGTAATATAAATCAATAGAAAGAACAAATAATAATACAGTTTAGAATAAAAAAGTTTAAATTTATCATTACATAAAAAAATACGTCAAGAATGAGGCAGGGTACAACATTCCCGAGACAGGTTTAAATTAATTATACCTAACAGTTTAAATTAATACATTACTGAAATACCTTTTACCAAAAATATCATTTTTCAAAATTAAATAAGTATTAGTATTTTTTTTAAATTAAACAAAATGTCATCCTTACTAATATTATAAATGTGAAAATATGTTTGTTTGTTACCTTTTCACGCTTCAACGCCTTGACCAATCTTTATGAAATTTGGCATGCAGGTAGCTTGTGTCACGGGGAAGACATAGGCTACTTTTTATCCCGGGAAAATAGCATAATCTGATGCAGTTCCTGAGGGAACTGAAAAAATACTCGATTGTTGTGATTTTTTGCACAGAGATGGTTGATTAGGTGGGAAACGACATAATTTACTAATCACCCTTAAAGACAGTCATAAAAACGATTTCCACACGGGCGGAGCCCCGGGAAAAAGCTATTAATTTATAATTTTATCATTTAATAATAATTTATACATGGTCCTCAGCCTGCTTTAGCATGTTATGATGATGATGATGATCATACCTTCATCTCATCAGCCAAAAGACGTCCAGTGATGGGCATAGGCATAGGCCTCCCCGAGTTAAGTGGGGGGAGGGGGGTATTGCCGTAATAAGAATATTTGACATACAAACTCCTTGTGCAAATAACTCCTCGAGATTTGATTGTTCGATATTTTAGAAAAGGAGTTTGGATTTAGAATAAAAACTGTTTTGTGTTCTTTGCTGTCATTTCATTTGTAAAATGGCGCTATTTTGAATACTATAAGTTGTATGAACACAAAGAAAATTAATCTTTATTTTAGTAATTGTTCCAATTTTATTGAACATTTTAATTAATTTAACATTCCTTTTTTCTCATTAAATATCTATTTTTGCTTAAATGTTTCTTTTTCTCGAAGTCATGGTATAAAGTATAGTATGCAACTCTAGAATAAAACGGATTTATATCGAGGGCCATGAATCACTCGCGTCGCTCAGGGTTCTAATACTTGAATCACTTGCTACGCTCGTGATTCAATCATCATGAATCACTACCTACGGTCGTGATTCAGTCATTAGAACCCTTCACTTGCTCGTGGTTCATCTATGGCCCTCGCTTTAAATCCGTCCTATATTCACTTGTTGCATAATATACTATTAATTGTACTAAATTGGATCGTGAACTGAAAATATGATCCCAAGTCTTCTTATTATCTTGTTGTGCGTGCTAAGACGCGATTGGGGGTGTGTCTTAATATTATTGCGTATATTCTACATACGTACTTATTTATGTTTTTCATTTTAAATCACTTTATCTATAAAAAAAAAGTTTCCTTCTAGATTAAGAGTTATAAGCAAGATATTATGTACATATATAAGGTGTTACAAAATTAGCTGAAACTATTTTAACTGGTGCTTCTACCCATGAAACTGAACAACTTTCCCCATGGAAAGAATGAATGAATGAGATGGTGCGATACCGTGAAGATCAAAGTGGTGCGAAATTTCGACACTCTCCCTAATTCGTTACTCATTCGCTACTTTCCCTGATTCGACACTATACTCAATTGCCGCAAAGCGTTCTACTACCCAGGGGGGATAGTATAATCAATCAAATCTGACGAACCTAATATCGTTCGCTCATTTACAACCTGAGGGTGAATTGAGTAAAGTATCGAATTAGGATAAGTAGCGAATTTAGTAAAATAATGAATTTGGGAAAGTGTTGACTTGTTAGTGGACCCCAGTCCACTCGGCCTGTGACCACATCCAGTGGAAGACCATAATTATGTGGTCAAGAACTTCAGCATCGAGGGAATGACAAAGAAGATGTACATATTTATTCAGTGAATCAATTATTCACTGTGAAGCGGTGAATCTATGCTTTTTATCCTACTAATATTATAAATGTGAAGTTTGTATGTATGGATGTTTGTTACTCTTTCACGCTTCAACCACTGGACGAATCGGGATGAAACTTGGTACACATATAGGCTAGGTCCTGGAATAGGACATAGGCTACTTTTAACCCCGGGAAAACGTCATATTTCCACGGGAAAATCGGAAACAACGCGGACGTAGCCGCGGGCGGACGGCTAGTAATAAATAATCATGTCTTGTTTACACACATGGTGTCTGAGCTCTAATCATGGGTCAAGTAAGAATGGTAGTTTCTGATGACACATACCTAAGGTTAATGACACTAAAATTGAACCACATGTTCAGTTCAGCGTAAGTAGGTACACTCCGGTGCAAATACCGCAACAGCTCATATAAATCGATCAGCTGATTCTAGGTAACTTTGTATGGGGAAGCCAAATTTTTCGAGATTTGACTATAGGCCCCTTCTTGGGGAAAGTAGTTCAGTTTCACAAATATTTTCCGTCCTCGATTTTTCAACCGACTTCCAAAAAGGAGGAGGTTTGCAATTTGAACGCACTTTTTTATGTATGTTTGTTACGCGATATCTTCGCAGATTGTGAGCCGATTTTCATGATTCTTTTCAATTCGGTAGAGTATACTGCCAGGTTAGTCCCATATAAATTTTATCAAAATCGGTGTAGTACCTTTTTAGAAAATTAACAAAAACCAAAAATAATGCAAAACTTTACTAAGTTGTTGCTATGAAAGTCGTTTTTTTAACGTGTATAATGCTTTAAAATCCACCCGTTGTTTTAATCTCTTTGTGTTGCTATATAAGTCATACGTGTATAGCTTTCAGCCTGGCAAAAAAGAATTTGGAGAAAATAAGGGCGCCACTATCACCACTCTTGTAGTCTTATTCATTCTTAAGAGCCCGCTGGAGTTCATAAATCCCATACAAACGTAGTATTTGATTCATTTGTTAACCAAGGAACCGATTTTGAAATAGTTTTATATCCATAATCGGATGGCGTATATCTGTGTCTGTACCGCATTACTTTTTTGAAAAACGAAACAGGAATACATTTAATACCAATAAACTTGTTTTCCGTGTTTTACCTTAAAAACAAGTTTATTGATTAATAATGGATTCCTGTTTAGTTTTTCAAAAAAGTAATGCGGTATAGACACAGATATACGCCATCCGATTATGGATATAAAACTATTTCAAAATCGGTTCTTTGGTTAACAAATGAATCAAATACTACGTTTGTATGGGATTTATGAACTCCAGCGGGCTCTTAAGAGGACTGTGAGTCTGCGACTTTTCATACAAACGGCGATAACGATTTTCACCTCTCAAATGTTAACCGATTTGGACCAATTTTTGATAGGTTGTCAGTCAGAAAAAAAGCTAGGCTTATACGTTTTTGTTTTTTGTATAATGTTAATAAGTTTAATTTTATTGTTGTTCACGTGTATTCATACAAAACTAATTTCGGCCATTTTTTAAATTAATAATCAGTAATTTAAAAAAAACGAAACGTATTAGCCTAGCATTTGTTCTGACTGAAAACCTGTCAAAAATTGGTCCAAATCGGTTTACATTTAAGAGTTGAAATTCTTTATCGCCGTTTGTTGAAAAGTCGAATTTTCACCGCGAAAATAATTGCGGAATTTAGTGAAATTTATAAAAAAACCGACAACCACTACACAGCAATGACAAATCCGTTGACGGCAAACTAGTGTTGCCATTAAAAATTAATTATAGTTCCATCTGTCACCACCTCAAATTCTCTTTTGCCAAGCTGTAACCCTGGTACAGATTTAAATTTTCGAGCGACGAAGGAGTGCAGAAGGTGTTGTGATGGCAACAAAAACTAGTTCCATCTGTCACCACCTCAAATTCTCTTTTGCCAAGCTGTAACCCTGGTACAGATTTAAATTTTCGAGCGACGAAGGAGTGCAGAAGGTGTTGTGATGGCAACAAAAACCGAAGTTGAGATTTTGATGGGGATTGATTGTCTTACACTAATATGATATTAGTGTAAGACAATCAATCCATCCAGTAGTTTGAGACCCAAATCCGTCCAGTAGTTTGAGAACTAGAGTACTGATCGGACGCACAAAAACACACACATTTTTTATTTTTTTGTTTTTTAGGATATTAGTAATATCCTAAAAAACAAAAAAATAAAAAATGTGTGTGTTTTTGTGCGTCCGATCAGTACTCTAGTTCTCAAACTACTGGACGGATTTGGGTTAGACCAATATTATTTTATTATCTCTAGCCGTTTTTTTTTAATTACCCCTAATCTTATTTTTTTAGGGTTGTCAGCACAGTAAAAAACACTTATATTTTTTTTACTCAAAAATGACTACGATTGTAATAAAAATTCGTGAATAACTAGGCTTACTACACTAAGTCGTTATGAGTAGTTTATTATTCTAGGAAGCATTGTTGGAATATCAACAAAAATAAATGTATCTCTCTTTAACTAAAGGTAGAGTAATATTTCCTTGTCACACGTGTATGTATTAGTTGAACACAAGAGCCCTTTGTTCGAATTTGATTATATACTGTAAAGCTATGTTTCAGTTTCTCTGTAGGCTCTCGGTCGGTAGAGAAGACATACCATTCCTGATAAACAGTATAATAAGTATAATTATTCTTTCACGATTGAATACTGTAAATGCATCTTTCATTTGGTCACCCTAACCACATCCCGGATACTGCATACAAACGGCCGTGAAATGACATTTCTAAAAACAAATGACGGAGCAAACTAAATCACGGCGAAATCACATACGTTCGAGAACCAAACTATAACCAATCTGTATCAACCTGAGTGACGAGGGGCTGAGGTCGCAATCTAGAGAGCGGCAGGGAGAGCGCATACTGTTTGTTAGTAATACTGTGCCCTAACCCAACGAAAATTCAAGAAAACTACCTCCCATACAAACCCAAGTTATTTATTTGTATTTTTTTCATCAACTTGATTTACCTATCTTCATTCTTTGCTACTAACTAAGTGTAATGTTTATTGTTTATTGTTGACTAGCTGTCCCGGCGAACTTCGTTCCACCTTACACTATACTACACAATCCTACCCTACACTACACAATCCTACCCTACACTACCCGCCATACCCTACACTACACTACACTACCCTACGCTACACTACACTACCCTACCCTACCCTAAATACACTACACTACTCTACTCTACCCTACCCTAAACCCATTTTTTTTAATGTTGATAAATATGATATTTAAATACTTATTATCCTATTCTCGACGAAGACAAATGTAAAAACACAAAAATCATAAAAAATCGGTCCAGCCGTTCTTGAGTTATAAATAGTGTAACTAACACGACTTTCTTTTATATATATATATAAGATAAGATAAGATAAGATGTGTGTATGCCCGACTACGACAGACGGTGTAGGCTTCGCGAGAAAGTATGCACAGCGTGGCTGTACATTTTATTTTATTTGATAATATGCACAGCACAGGGTTTAAAGCCACTTGTACGTTTATAAAAATACAAAATTCTAGACGAAAGAGTTATAGAGCATTGACATTAAACTTATAACATCTGCGACAGTTATTGTAGATATTTTGAACAATAACAACAGTCTGTCTTCGGGCTTTACACATATAATTTCTAAATACGATAATTTTGAACAAAAAAAAACGGTTTCAAACAGGAAACTAAGGTTCCCCTCGGTTTCTCTGGGATGCCATCATTAGGTCCTGGTTTCCTTATCATGGTACCACCCTTGGGATATCACCTTTCCAACAAAAAAAGAATCATCAAAATCGGTTCATAAACGACGATATATACACGGTCGAATTGAGAAACCTCCTTTTTTTGAAATCGGTTAATATAATGCGTAAATGTTAAGTTAATATAATCCTTACTAATATTATAAATGTGAAAATGTGTGTTTGTTTGTTACCTTTACACCTTGACCAATCTTGATGAAATTTGGCATGCAGGTAGCCTGTGTCACTGGGAAGGACGTAGGCTACTTTTTATCCCGTGAAAATAGCATAGTCCGATGCAGTTTCTGAGGGAACTGAAAAAATAGCATTTTTTTGTTGGTTCGTTTCTTTCACATCGCAACGGAACAATGGATTGTTGTTTTATTGCATAGCGGTGGTTGAGGGAGTGGGAAACGACATTGACTGCAAATCTGAATAGCCCGATCTGGGATAGTGGTCTGGAAAAAACTAATGTCCACGCTGGCGGCGGCTCGCGCACCACTCACCCTCAAAGACAGTCATAAAAACGATATCCATGAGGGCGAAAGCTAGTAAATAATAAATTTTAGGTAGGTTTTGTATTTTTTTGCACTGCAGCCGTCGATACCATAAAATAAATACCTCTCCGTTTTCGTTCAAAATAAACTTGAAAAAGTCGGCCAAGTGCGAGTCGGATTCGCGCACTTATGGTTCCGTACCCAAAAAAATCTTTGGGTTTCATGTAAGTAGTTTCTTTTTCTCAGCTAGCTGTGAAAAGACTTTATTTTCTTTTGATAGATATCGGGGTTGGCTAGATTATCCCCAACCCAAAAAAACTAATGAATTAAATTGGGTAACCCGAGGGTTTTTTACAAGTGGTTTTTTTATCTTGTTTTTTTTTTTGATAGAGCCATCAACTCTTGCTTTAGTAACAATGCTATTGCTAAAAATAAATTGGGCAGCCACGCTGTACGCGCATACTTTCTCGCAAAGTCTTAACAATCTGACTGACTCGGTGGCTCAGTGGTTAGTGCTCTTGACTACTGATCCGAGAGTTGTGGGTTCGATCCCCACCCAGGGCAAACATTTGTGTGATGAGCAGATTTGTTTGCTCTGTGTCTGGGTGTTAATTTATATATTATTATTATTATTTTAAGGTAAGTTTTTTTTCTCAGCTTTTTGCTGGTTAAGCCTGTAATTACGGGCTATGCCAAGTAATTACAGGGTGTGAGTGATATTATATTAGTTATCGCTAATTTCGTTAAACTGCAGGAACTTTCTCACCAAACGACAGGTATTTAGGATAGCGGCTTTTTGTAAGGTGTGTATTATGTTTTTTTTAAAATCTATTGTTCGTAGGTATTGATTTAGGGTTTTTGGTACAACTCCGGTGGTTGAAATTACTATGGGGACGATGTAAACTTTATTTTGTTTCCAGATTCGGGTCACTTCTTCTTTGAGGTCTGCGTATTTGTTTATCTTTTCAGCTATTGTTTTTTGAATGTTATGGGTGTTGGGAACTGCGATATCTATGAGGTATTATTATTATTATTATTATAATCTGTCGCAGTCGGGCATACAAAAATCAACTATTCGTATAAACGTAACACTTACTTAGTAGCAAAGAAGGTACATCAGACTTGATGAAGTATTTCAAAATAATATCGGTTTGTTTGGGAGTTACTTTACTCTGATTTTTCCTGGAACAATGAAGTACCCAGTGGAGTAGGCCTTATTATTCACAAAGTTTCATTAAAACCTTTAGAGCCGTTTTTGAGAAAGAGTAACAAACTACCTATAATGGGAGGTCCGGGGTACCATATTCCGATTTTTCTTGGAATAATAAACTACTGCGTGCTGTAGGCCATGTAAAGTTATGGTAACGTACCGAGTTTCACCAAAATCTTTAGAGCCAATTTTGAGTAAAAAAATAATAAGTGTTTTTTTACTATGGTGGTAACATTTTTTATTTTTTTGTTTTTTAGGATATTAGTAATATCCTAAAAAACAAAAAAATAAAAAATGTGTGTGTTTTTGTGCGTCCGATCAGTACTCTAGTTCTCAAACTACTGGACGGATTTGGGTTAGACCAATATTATTTTATTATCTCTAGCCGTTTTTTTTTAATTACCCCTAATCTTATTTTTTTAGGGTTGTCAGCACAGTAAAAAACACTTATATTTTTTTTACTCAAAAATGACTACGATTGTAATAAAAATTCGTGAATAACTAGGCTTACTACACTAAGTCGTTATGAGTAGTTTATTATTCTAGGAAGCATTGTTGGAATATCAACAAAAATAAATGTATCTCTCTTTAACTAAAGGTAGAGTAATATTTCCTTGTCACACGTGTATGTATTAGTTGAACACAAGAGCCCTTTGTTCGAATTTGATTATATACTGTAAAGCTATGTTTCAGTTTCTCTGTAGGCTCTCGGTCGGTAGAGAAGACATACCATTCCTGATAAACAGTATAATAAGTATAATTATTCTTTCACGATTGAATACTGTAAATGCATCTTTCATTTGGTCACCCTAACCACATCCCGGATACTGCATACAAACGGCCGTGAAATGACATTTCTAAAAACAAATGACGGAGCAAACTAAATCACGGCGAAATCACATACGTTCGAGAACCAAACTATAACCAATCTGTATCAACCTGAGTGACGAGGGGCTGAGGTCGCAATCTAGAGAGCGGCAGGGAGAGCGCATACTGTTTGTTAGTAATACTGTGCCCTAACCCAACGAGAATTCAAGAAAACTACCTCCCATATAAACCCAAGTTATTTATTTGTATTTTTTTCATCAACTTGATTTACCTATCTTCATTCTTTGCTACTAACTAAGTGTAATGTTTATTGTTTATTGTTGACTAGCTGTCCCGGCGAACTTCGTTCCACCTTACACTATACTACACAATCCTACCCTACACTACACAATCCTACCCTACACTACCCGCCATACCCTACACTACACTACCCTACGCTACACTACACTACCCTACCCTACCCTAAATACACTACACTACTCTACTCTACCCTACCCTAAACCCATTTTTTTTAATGTTGATAAATATGATATTTAAATACTTATTATCCTATTCTCGACGAAGACAAATGTAAAAACACAAAAATCATAAAAAATCGGTCCAGCCGTTCTTGAGTTATAAATAGTGTAACTAACACGACTTTCTTTTATATATATATATAAGATAAGATAAGATAAGATGTGTGTATGCCCGACTACGACAGACGGTGTAGGCTTCGCGAGAAAGTATGCACAGCGTGGCTGTACATTTTATTTTATTTGATAATATGCACAGCACAGGGTTTAAAGCCACTTGTACGTTTATAAAAATACAAAATTCTAGACGAAAGAGTTATAGAGCATTGACATTAAACTTATAACATCTGCGACAGTTATTGTAGATATTTTGAACAATAACAACAGTCTGTCTTCGGGCTTTACACATATAATTTCTAAATACGATAATTTTGAACAAAAAAAAACGGTTTCAAACAGGAAACTAAGGTTCCCCTCGGTTTCTCTGGGATGCCATCATTAGGTCCTGGTTTCCTTATCATGGTACCACCCTTGGGATATCACCTTTCCAACAAAAAAAGAATCATCAAAATCGGTTCATAAACGACGATATATACACGGTCGAATTGAGAAACCTCCTTTTTTTGAAATCGGTTAATATAATGCGTAAATGTTAAGTTAATATAATCCTTACTAATATTATAAATGTGAAAATGTGTGTTTGTTTGTTACCTTTACACCTTGACCAATCTTGATGAAATTTGGCATGCAGGTAGCCTGTGTCACTGGGAAGGACGTAGGCTACTTTTTATCCCGTGAAAATAGCATAGTCCGATGCAGTTTCTGAGGGAACTGAAAAAATAGCATTTTTTTGTTGGTTCGTTTCTTTCACATCGCAACGGAACAATGGATTGTTGTTTTATTGCATAGCGGTGGTTGAGGGAGTGGGAAACGACATTGACTGCAAATCTGAATAGCCCGATCTGGGATAGTGGTCTGGAAAAAACTAATGTCCACGCTGGCGGCGGCTCGCGCACCACTCACCCTCAAAGACAGTCATAAAAACGATATCCATGAGGGCGAAAGCTAGTAAATAATAAATTTTAGGTAGGTTTTGTATTTTTTTGCACTGCAGCCGTCGATACCATAAAATAAATACCTCTCCGTTTTCGTTCAAAATAAACTTGAAAAAGTCGGCCAAGTGCGAGTCGGATTCGCGCACTTATGGTTCCGTACCCAAAAAAATCTTTGGGTTTCATGTAAGTAGTTTCTTTTTCTCAGCTAGCTGTGAAAAGACTTTATTTTCTTTTGATAGATATCGGGGTTGGCTAGATTATCCCCAACCCAAAAAAACTAATGAATTAAATTGGGTAACCCGAGGGTTTTTTACAAGTGGTTTTTTTATCTTGTTTTTTTTTTTGATAGAGCCATCAACTCTTGCTTTAGTAACAATGCTATTGCTAAAAATAAATTGGGCAGCCACGCTGTACGCGCATACTTTCTCGCAAAGTCTTAACAATCTGACTGACTCGGTGGCTCAGTGGTTAGTGCTCTTGACTACTGATCCGAGAGTTGTGGGTTCGATCCCCACCCAGGGCAAACATTTGTGTGATGAGCAGATTTGTTTGCTCTGTGTCTGGGTGTTAATTTATATATTATTATTATTATTTTAAGGTAAGTTTTTTTTCTCAGCTTTTTGCTGGTTAAGCCTGTAATTACGGGCTATGCCAAGTAATTACAGGGTGTGAGTGATATTATATTAGTTATCGCTAATTTCGTTAAACTGCAGGAACTTTCTCACCAAACGACAGGTATTTAGGATAGCGGCTTTTTGTAAGGTGTGTATTATGTTTTTTTTAAAATCTATTGTTCGTAGGTATTGATTTAGGGTTTTTGGTACAACTCCGGTGGTTGAAATTACTATGGGGACGATGTAAACTTTATTTTGTTTCCAGATTCGGGTCACTTCTTCTTTGAGGTCTGCGTATTTGTTTATCTTTTCAGCTATTGTTTTTTGAATGTTATGGGTGTTGGGAACTGCGATATCTATGAGGTATTATTATTATTATTATTATAATCTGTCGCAGTCGGGCATACAAAAATCAACTATTCGTATAAACGTAACACTTACTTAGTAGCAAAGAAGGTACATCAGACTTGATGAAGTATTTCAAAATAATATCGGTTTGTTTGGGAGTTACTTTACTCTGATTTTTCCTGGAACAATGAAGTACCCAGTGGAGTAGGCCTTATTATTCACAAAGTTTCATTAAAACCTTTAGAGCCGTTTTTGAGAAAGAGTAACAAACTACCTATAATGGGAGGTCCGGGGTACCATATTCCGATTTTTCTTGGAATAATAAACTACTGCGTGCTGTAGGCCATGTAAAGTTATGGTAACGTACCGAGTTTCACCAAAATCTTTAGAGCCAATTTTGAGTAAAAAAATAATAAGTGTTTTTTTACTATGGTGGTAACCCTAAAAAATCAAGATATATATTTGGAAAAAAAACGGCTGGAGATAAAAAATATTATTCCCCTTCCCAAATTTCACCCATATCTGTCTAGTAGTTTAGGAAGTAGAGCACCAGACGGACGTACAGACACACACACACATTTCTTATTTTTTGTTTTTTAGACTATTAGTGTGAGACAATCGAGCAAGGTGCAGATCACCAGCCTCTTGGTGGACCACTGTCGAGAGAGACCTGAAGTATCCCACCAGTGACAACCCTGGCGCGCACAAGAAGGCCCGACCTAAAAATAAAGTTGGGAAAACGGAAGGAAGAAGAAGAAGTGTAAGACAATCGATGCCCATCAAAATCTCAACCTCGATTTTTTACAAGCTTTTATTTAGTTTCACCGGTCCCGGTGGTGTCTGTAATGAAATGTTGCAAGTTAAATTTGACCCACTTCCCGGTTTGCGATTAAGCTGAAATTTTGCATGCAAATGCATATCGCGTGACAATGCAATATTAAACGTTTGTCATCATCATCATCAGCATCATATCAGCCGAAAAACGTCCATTGCTGGACAAAGGCCTTCCCATAAGGATTTCCACGATGACCGATCCTGCGTTGCCCGCATCCATCGGCTTCCCGCGATCTTCACCAGGTCGTTGGTTCACCGCGTGGGAGGCCTGCCTACGCTACGTTTGGTGCGCGGTCGCCACTCGAGAACTTGACTGTTCCAACGGCCACCTGTTCTACGAGCTATGTGCCGTGCCCACTGCCACTTCAGTTTAGCGATTCTATATGTCAGTAACTTTGGTTCTCCTCGTTACTGATTCGATCACGCAGAGGAACTCCGAGCATAGCACGCTCCATTGCCCTTTGGGTGACCTTGAGCCTTCCTATGAGGCCCGTAGTAAGCGACTATGTCTCAGTTCCGTTAGTTATCACTGGCAACACACACTGGTCAAGGACCTTAGTCTTGAGACACTGCGGCATTTGGGACGTGAAGATATGGCGAAACGCTACCAAGCCGAGTTGGATACGTAAACGCTTGTACCTAAATGTTTTTAGGTTCTTCGAAAGTTATTTATTTTGCCATCACAATAACTTCTTAACTCCTTCGTCGCTCGAAAGTGAAAACATTTTCTCCGATTGACAATCGACAGTGACGATTTTAGGGGAACTTTCCTACATGGTTTTACCTGTGTAATAGTGTAGCAACTTTATTAAGTACTAGCTGTTTCCCGCGGCTTCACCCGCGTGGACCACATTACTATGACTTTTCGAGGGTGCGCAGTGCGCGAGCCGCAAGCGGCTCGCGAGCGTGGTAAAATGTAGCCTATGTCTTAATCCAGGTCCTAATCTGTCTACCTACCAAATTTCAGCCAAATCCGTTCAGTAGTTTTTGCGGGAAAGCGTAACAGACAGACAGAGTTACTTTCGCATTTATAATATTAGTAGGTAGTAGGTATTAGTAGGGATTTAATTTTTTTCGGAATAAATTTATATTTACTTGAAACTAAATTAAATACGAGTAAATCTAAAATCAAGCCGAAAACATCCGTAAAAACCCAGTGGGTAGATATTTTTTGAAAAAATCAGGGATTCTTGCCAACACTGTAACATATAATATAACCTCATTGGCCTTTGGGTATAGGAAACCTAAACCCTCATCGTATTAGCTAATGTACGTCCCCACCGAGGGCCTCGAGGCTACCCTGAATTAGGGCGATCGGGCCTTAGTCGACTACGCGGGCCCAGTGCGGGTTGGTCGACTTCACACACAACCTACGAGTTTCTTCGCAGGCTTTCCTCGCGATGTTTTCCTTCACAATAAGATAGTCGGATAAACGTACATATGGAAACGAATTACGAAAGATTCGAACTACGACCTTCCGGATAGGAGGTAGTGGCCCTAGCCGTTACACCACCGACGCTCTTGCTTATACCACTTACCACACCCTGGACCCTTCATACAACGGGCCAGAAATGACATTTCAAAAAAGGAATTAATGACGGAATAAACAAAATGGCGGCGAAATCTTATACGCTCGTCAACCAAACTGTAACCAATCTGCATCAATCTGGGTGACGAGGGGGTGAGGTCGCTATCTATCTAGAGAGCGGCAGGGAGTGTCCATACTGTTTTTTTTTTAAAAAGGACAAGCTTCTTGGCCGTGGGGGCCTTTACAACTTCACCGAGCAGAGGAGGCGAGTGCGGAAGGCATTAATATATAAGGTGTAACAAAATTAGCTGAAACTTTTTTAACTGGTGCTTCTACCCATGAAACTGAACAACTTTCCCCATGGAACCCATAGTCAAATCGCAAAAAAAAAATTGGCTCGCCCATACTAACTCGATCAGCTGATCAGCCAACTTAGTATGGGTAGTTCAAATTTTTTTTTGCGATTTGACTATGGGTTCCATGGGGAAAGTTGTTCAGTTTCATGGGTAGAAGCACCAGTTAAAATAGTTTCAGCTAATTTTGTTACACCTTATATATACTTTGCTTATACCCTAAAAATTAACAATTGTTTTTGTTTGTTTCAGATAAAAACATGCAATCCAATAACTATGTAGCAAGTTCCACTTACCAGTGATATCCAGTGATACTTAGTTGTAATAGTCTATTACAGAGGTGCCAATTAGTTAGATAAATAATTATAATTAATCATATTCTACACTTTATCAATTAATATTTATGTTGAAAATAATACGAATCAGAGGTATATTTTGTAAGCGTACTAGGCAATGGATCCTGGCTACTTCGATACGGATAGGAAGCAGAATCCGCGGGAGAGAGCCAGTATATGCTCCAAGATATGCTATTGGTAAGTTTTATTCTCCTGTTAACATCACATTAGCCCATATACGTGTGTTTTCGAAGTACTAATACAAAACGTCAAAAATAAGAGCAGTTTCAAACTTTCAGTACAAAACTAATTTAAGCCTTCGTTTCATCACATCAGCTCATAAACTTCCCCACCGAGGGGTTCGAGCCTACCCTGAATTAGGGCGATCGGGCCTTAGTCGCCCACTCGTTTCAATCAAAAACTACAATGAAATTATAAAAAATAATAACATTACTCATTTCGTATTATCATAAAAAATACTTTTGTATATTTTTTAAAAATTATACTTCAGAATATTAGTTATGACTAATATTTATGATTATTTATTACTGTTGGTGATATTTCTCGATCGTTTCTGTGCTTAGCAAGGCACATTATGACGCTGGTGCCGGTTGCTATCACTGGATGGCAGTCGTGAAGCCGTAGTCAGTTGCGATGGCGACCGGAACGGTGTCGGAGGCCATATACGAATGAATCTAGAAATAATTCCAAAGGGATTCTAATCACCAGCTGCTATTATTTCTCGGCTATTTTATATTATGACATTTATTGATTCCTTGTCATCAAACACACATACATAATATTGGGAATAAAAAAATAAAAAAAGTTTATAACGCGCGCGCGCGGCCAGTGCGCCTACTCAAGGAGATGCGATGGATGAGATCATCATCATATCAGCCGAAGGACGTCCACTGCTGGACAAAGGCCTCCCCCAAGAACCACGACGACCGTTTCTGCGCTGCCCGCATGCAGCGGCTTCCCGCGACCTTCTCCAGGTCATCGGTTCTCAGGTAAAGTTCTTGAGTGGCGAGTAAAGTTTAAAGGTTCAGTAAAGTTTCCACAAATGCCGATTCAGTTTTTGAAGTTCAATGCCAATTTTTATTCGAAATAAAAAAGTTATTGTTTTTTATTATTGACCTTATGGTGACACTACTTATGGTCTTTTATTAGTAACTAGTGGCATGTCTTTCATGTTACAATCCCCTGAGCTTATGTACCATTGAATGGAACAAAGGCGTTTTCTTAGTGGTCAGATGGGGCAATTTTTTAGACTAGTTAATTTTCTTGAATTTTTCTGAAAGTGACGAAATCTTATCCGGGGTATTCCCAAATATGACATTAAGTAACGAATACACTGCTGCGATAACTCTAGAGCTTTGAAATTAAAAAAGTGTATTTTTTGCCTCAATAAAGGCGATTCTTTCAAGGTGAAAAAACCCGATTTCATGGGGTTAAAGCCACCGTGCTCTTAAAATATCTAAACAATAGGCATATATATGTTTACCACTATTTAATTTCTAATAGTGTAATGCTATATTGAAATAAAAATAAATAACTAGTTCTTAATATTTATTTTCATCTATAATCTTTTTTATACGTACAATCGGCAATTTCATAGGTAAAGACTTGATATTATGTTCTTCCTTGTATTATCCTTCAGGTATACGAAGTCGGTCTTTGCAAAAGGCCGGAAAGGGCAGCTCAGCATATCAGACGTGTACAGGTTAGCAGTCACTTGATTAATCTTTTTTTTTCATAGTTGGGTAAGTAATCTTCTGTCCTATATATAGGGTCTTAACAAAGGTATGCACTTATTTTTAACTGGAGCTTGTACTCATGAAACTGAACAACTTTCCCCGAGAAGCTAATGGACAATTCGCATAAAAATTTTTGGCCTTCCATACAAAGTTTGCCCGCCAGCTGATCGATTTGTATGGGAAGTCCAAATTTTTTTTTGCGAATTGTCAATGGGTTTTTTGAGGAAAGTTGTTCAGTTTCATGAGTACAAGCTTCAGTTAAAAGTAAGTGCATACCTTTGTTAAGACCCTGTATATAAAAGAAACCGCGACTGACTGACTGACTGATTGACTGATCTATCAACATTCAGCTCAAACCACTGGATAGATCTGGCTGAAATTTGGCATTTAGATAGTAATTATGACGTAGGCATCCGCTAAGAAAGGATTTTCGGAATTTCGAAAAAAAAAACTGAATTTGTGAGGGCGAAGCCGTGGGCAACAGCTAGTAACGGTATAAGATTTTAAAATCTCATGAACTCTCTCGCCATAGATCTCCAAGGATCTAGGGACCAGATTATAACATTAAAACATTTGTTAGGAAACCTGCAAATCTGAGATATGTATGTACTAGATGTGCATGAATGTTCGGGTTGCACACGATCGTTGGTGTAAGTATATCTGTAATGTCGACCACCTCCGTGGCGTAATGGTAAAGGCCATTAATTTCAGATCAGTAGGTCGCGGGTTCGATTCCTGGCGGACCACAGATTACTAAATAGTTACTTCGTCTTAACTCTGACTCAGTTTGGTTAGTGGAAGGGCATTTTCTAAGTCCGCCTGGCTAGCTACCACCATCTTATCTGCCTGTCCTGTCCTGCCGCCGAACATCAATGTTCCGGCTTGAAGATTAGATAGCCAGATCCCCATTGCGTTGGTAAGTCTTTGTAAGCCCGCTTTCATCTTCGGCATCATCGTCACTTACCATCAGGTGAGATGATGCTAACGGCTTATCAATTGTAAATTAAAAAAAATAATAATTTGTAAGCCCGTCTGGCTAACCATCATCTTGTCTTCCCCATTGCGCTGGGGAATCTTGTTAAGCCTGATTTTATCTTCGGCATCATCGTATATACTTTATATTATTATAGCCACAGTTAATTTATACAGGGTGTAACAACATTGGTGTGGGACCTGTTAACGGGGAATTTTCCTCATCTTACTTAACAACTCAAACTCAAGTTTAACCGCCTCCGTGGCGTAATGGTTAGTCCATTCGCTTCACACCAGGAGGTCGAGGGTTCGATTCCTGGCGGGGTCATCTTGTAAGACTCGGTTTGGTTGGTGGTAGGGCATTTTCTAAGCCCGCCTGGCTAGCTACTACCAAGTTATCTAAGTCTTGTCGCCAAACATCACTGTTAGCAACATTGATGTGTTCCGGCTTGAATATAAGATAGCCAGTATCTCCATTGCGTTGGGGAATCTTGGTAAGCCCGCTTCTATCTTCGGCATCATCGTCACTTACCATCAGGTGCCAAGTATTGGTATATACTTTGGTATTGCCAAGGTCTTACTAATCTATAATATAAAAATGAATCGCAAAATGTGTTAGTAAGCGCATAACTCGAGAAGGGCTGGACCGATTTCGCTAATTCTTTTTTTGTCGAGTTCGTTATTGTCAGGAGAAGGTTTTTATGTAGGGTAGGGTAGGGTAGTGTAGTGTAGTGTAGTGTAGGGTAGGGTAGTGTAGTGTAGGGTAGGGTAGGGTAGTGTAGGGTAGGGTAGGGTAGTGTAGTGTAGTGTAGTGTAGTGTAGGGTAGTGTAGTGTAGTGTAGTGTAGTGTAGTGTAGTGTAGTGTAGTGTATGTAGGGTAGGGTAGTGTAGGGTAGGGTAGTGTAGGGTAGGGTAGTGTAGTGTAGGGTAGAGTAGTGGGGTAGAGTAGTGTAGGGTAGGGTAGTGTAGGGTAGGGTAGTGTAGTGTAGGGTAGAGTAGTGTAGGGTAGGGTAGTGTAGGGTAGGGTAGTGTAGTGTAGGGTAGGGTAGTGTAGTGTAGTGTAGGGTAGGATAGGGTAGGGCATTGTAATGTAATGTAAGGCGGTACCTAGTTCGCCGGGACAGCTAGTTGTGAATAAAAAAAAGTTACTATTGTACATCAGAATAGACAAATACAAATACAAAACAAAGTCAATAACTAAGAGACGTACAATTTGGGCGGTCTTATCGCTGAGAGCGATTTCTACCAGACAATCCATTGCACGGAGAAAAATCAAGGAGACAGGTAGTAGACAGGAGCAACAATAACAGAAAAAATAGGGTGATAATTTCCCCAAGGAGCATGGTTCCCCAAGGAACCCATAGTCAACTCTTTAAAAAAATGGGACCGTCCATACGAAAATTCACAAGATTTGTTGATCAACTTATCGATTTGTATAAAGTTTTAAAAAATATTTTTGCTATTTCAGAAAAGTGGTAAAACAAAAGTTGTTCAGTATGATGAGTAGAATCCCCTGTTAACGCGACCTACACCAATTTTGTTACACCCTGTATACCGGGAAAAGCGATGTTTGTGAAATACATTTTTATGACATGTCTTATTTAGTCCATTTTGACATCGCACTACACTGATTCCGTTGATCTTATTTGTTTTTTTTTCTTTTTCAATATGTTTTACTGTTTTTTATATTGTGTAATCGGTGTGTGTTTGTGTCAAATAAAAATCTGTCTATTGTCTAATTATTTGAATGATGTTACAGATGCTCTCCAGACCACAGGGCTGCGCCGAAAGGTGACGCTCTTGGAGCAAAATGGAAAAACGAAGTCTCGAAAAGAGGTAAGCATTCTTTGACGCTCCTCCGTCTCTAAAATTAGCAAATCGGTTCACGATGTTTCAAACTTAAATCGAAATGGCTTGCAAATAAAGTTCTTGTCAGCTCGTACTGCAACGTGGCTGTTACGTCTATCGCTGCAGACGAATCGTGCGAAAATTGTGGTTTTTATTTATTTTATATAAAAGAAGATGAAATTCCAAAAAGTAAAAAAACATAATCATTTTATATTGTCTTGTTAAAAACTTTATAAATTATCATAATGTTTCGATAAAAATTGCAGCAGCACTATCGTCACAACTAGAAAAAATTGGATTATAAGATTTTTTATCTTTAGCTCTGAATATTAAAATAGAATTCGAAGAAAACCAAATCACTCCTCATATTCTGTAGATTACTATTTGAGTGATTTTTTTCCGATAAAAATCCTTCGTTGAAGTAAAAAATGGTTACAATTCTTAGGCCACAACCAACTCAGTAACCACTTTTTACTTCAATTAAGGATATTTTTTCAATAAAAATGTTTTGTAATTTACAGGATATGAGGAGTGATTTTGATTTCCTCGAATTATATTTTAATACTCAGAACTAAAGAAAAAAAATGTCTCTAATATGGTTGAGGGGAGCGATGGCTGACTCTCGCGTTATACTCGTGACCGGGTGCTTTCCGTGTGCAGTTCACCTACTCTTGTCAAAGGCATTAATGACTTTCAATGATTTTAATGTGTAACTTCTCTTATCATATTGTTTTCATGTCCTAATGACATAATTTGTTTTAAATCAATGTATATATTACTAATGATTTTTTATTTTTCAAAAATTATATTATTTATATGTAATTACTATTTATGACTATCAGAAAGAGTGCAAAGATATGCACCTATTTAGAATAAACATTTTGAATCTTGAATCACGTATGTCAATCAGTAGTTATTTATTATCTATGTGTTTAATTTTCAGATAAAGAGAAGAAACCGTCCCTTTTAAAAGCAATCGGCAAGATCTATGGTCCAAAATTTTTCGTGTGTAATCTCATATTTGCTGTCATAGATTCCACTTTAAGGTGAGTGCAGAAGACGTTAAGCCGGTAATATTACAGATTTTCGTTATTTTTGACGTCAATTACTCGTAAACGATAGAAAACCCAAGGTTAAAAAAAATACCCTTA
This sequence comes from Coleophora flavipennella, assembly GCA_947284805.1. Lineage (NCBI taxonomy): Eukaryota > Metazoa > Arthropoda > Insecta > Lepidoptera > Coleophoridae > Coleophora > Coleophora flavipennella. The sequence continues at coordinate 5,883,931 of OX369302.1, forward strand.
TTGTTGATGATGTTCCTTAAAGTCAAAAGCTATTAGTTTTGGCTCGATAGAAAAAAATCCCAAAGATAGGTCTACACCGTTACTTTCAACTCTAGTTATGACTAATATTTTGAAGTATAAATAAAAGAAAATCCTATACATAAGGTACAGATCTCAAAAAAAAAATTTGAACTTCCCATACTAAGTTGGCTGATCAGCTGATCGAGTTAGTATGGGCGAGCCAATTTTTTTTTTGCGATTTGATGGGTTCCATGGGGAAAGTTGTTCAGTTTCATGGGTAGAAGCATTAGTTAAAATAGCTTCAGCTAATTTTGTTACACCTTATATACGGTCGAATTGAGAAACCTCCTCCTTTTTTTGAAGTCGGTTAAAATTACGAAAATACAACTAAAATACTTGTGTAATAAGTTTTATGCATTGTATTTTCGTTATTACCGAGTGTTAGTTACTCTAAATGTCAAAGAAATTAATTTAATATTTTTTCCGTTTCAGATTATTAACTCCGGTGTGTTTAGAAGGGCTAATAAACTATTTTTCGCCGTCGCACGCCGGCGTATCGGCGCAGGCGGCGTATCTCTACGCGTTGGGAGTCGTCGGGTATGTGTGCCACTGTAATCAGGTCTACGACTACCGCTCAGCCACAAAGTAAAGAATCTATCATCATCATCATCATCATGCCAGCCGAAAAGCATCCTCAGCGAAAAGGTTTTCAACAACGACCGGTCCTGCGCTGCCCGCATCCAGCGGCTTCCCGCGATCTTCACCAGGCCGCCGGTCCACCGCGTGGGTGGACTGCGTATGCTACGTTTACCGGTGCGCGGTCGCCACTCGAGAACTTGCCCCAACGGCCACCCGTTCTACGAGCTATGTGCCCCGCCCACTTCAACTTATGATTAGCTATTCCGAGAGCTATTTCGGTTACTTTGGTTGTCCTGCGGATCTCCTCGTTTCTGATTCGATCATGCAGAGAAACTCTTAGCATAGCACGCTCCATTGCCCTTTGGGTGACCTTGAGCCTTCTTATAAGGTCCATAGTAAGCGACCGTGTGACCGTGTCTCAGTTCCGTATGTCATCACTATCAACACACACTGGTCGAAGACACTAAATAAAAAAAAGATACGCTGGAATATAGCTGGAATGGTCTATGGGTATATGGTATTCAGTCCCCGTATATTAAAATCATGTAAAAAAAAATATACGCTACATCCAAAAAATAATACGCTGGAATGATATATGGGTAAATGGTCCCCCCCGGTCCCCGTGCGTTACTTCATATAAAAAAGAATACGCTTACTTCATATAAAAATTTAAAAAAAAACAAAATTCAAAACAATTTATTTCAAATAGGTGTTTACACACAAATTACGATAGCTACAACCGGAGGACCCAAAAAAAACCAAAATGACTTTAAACTAATTTAATTTAAAAGTAAAGAGTTACAAATAAAGCTTAGTCTAATTCAGCTCGATGCTAGATATAGAATGAATTAATTAAACAATGGTAATTATAACAATACATTAATCCGGTAAACAGTTAGATCGGGTTGCATCCTGTGGAATACTTGAAATGCTGACAGGGCGCCTAGTTACTTTAGTGGCTTGCGCAATGTTGGGTAGCAACTGCAGTGCCAGCTTTTTACCTACTGGCCGATACTATAACTCCTCCGCCCTTAGAACAGCAACTATTTTAGAACATTGAGAGAAAATGTTGCTGGAAATCTTGGCTGATTTTCCAAATTTTCAGGGTTTGCAGCAGCTGGCTCTTATTTGGCAGGTTTCGCAGCAGCAGCAGCAGCAGCAGGCTCTGAAGTTCCATACTTGCTTCTACATAGGATAGCTCCATAACGACGATTGATTATTATTACTATAATAAGTACAGTTGCACCGAATAGCATGCTGTAGATTGGTATTGTAGTATGATAGATAGCTGCAGAGGACGCCTTGTCTATGTGTAAGGTAGGTTGTAAAATTGCCTTGTTTTGCGCGCTGTGTAGTCCTTTTAAGTTTATAGAGTTCAATTTGATCTCAGGCAGTGGTTGGAAACTCTGCTTCATATTATCGAGAGAAATCTTCATGATCTTCAATGGTTGGCCTTCTATCTGGTCGTTGGAGTTGCTGATCGTAAACTCTTCTGTTCGTAGCAGGCAGTTTGGGGGTACTGTAACTAAGAAACTTCCATGTACCATGTTAGAATCTTCTCGTCCGCATTCAGTGTGAATTTTAGTAGGATGTGGGAAAGATACAGCATAGTGTCTCTCGTCCAGTTTTTCTACAGCTTCCTTGGTCAGGGTGATTGTAGTCATCTTACAGGTAGTATCTAGAGCATGGTTGGTGATGAGGTTATGGATGCAATCAGCTTGAGTCCGGATTTGGCTGTTCAACTTTTCTTCGCAGAGATAACCGTTACTTAGCTTCGGACATTCTGTCTCTATGTACATGAATGTGTTCCTGTTAGTTGCTATGATGGGATAAGGAGGGATAATGGATTGGTTAAATTTATTAGGAAGGATAGACAATCTGTATAAATCAAAGTGTTCCTTAGTTATTATCGGAATTTTAAAAGTTATAACTATGCGTCTGTCTGAAAAATAGTAGCCTGGTTTAATTATATCGTAATATTCCCTTAGGTCTAGATCTATAACATATTCCTTACCGTAAATTAATCTTACTTTTTTAAACATTTTTCTTAACACGTCTACTTTTAACATTGAATGGTGAGTGCTATAGGTACGCACAAAGGCTAGCATATTCTCTATTCTTAATATTTCTGTCAATATATCATCTGTATTTTCTGTTAGTATAGTAAGGAGTTGTGCAAACTTAGCAAATTTAATCAGACTATAGTCTCTGTAAATTTCTTTATCTAAAAGTAATTTTAGAGTGCCTTTTATCTTTTTCTGATTTTCTACTATTTGATCTATTATATGGGTATGTTGTGTCATCCATTCTTTACTTATGCTAACATGGTTGTTAAATTCGTTTGAAATTTTTGCTTGGTTACCCTCTAGAATTTTAATGGCATCATCGTACTTAGCTGCATCTAAATAATCGAGATTACCGGTTATGCTTTTTATCACAGAGCCTAATCCATTTATAAGACCTCTTTTCTTACGGTTAGGTTCTAAGCCTCTTAAATGTTCTAAAATCTTATTTATTTTAAGGGACAAGTAATCTATTTGGAGTTCATACAAAGCATAAGTATTATTGTCAAGTCGGTCTTTAAATTTAAAGAGCTGGGTCTGTAAGGTTATTACTTTTTCTTCAATGTTTTCTAGTTCGATATACTGCAGAAATGTATGATAGTGTCTAGTCAGTCTAGCAGTACCAAGTTTGAAAGGTAGCAGTCCAGGTCCGTCGTCCAAGCTTTCAAGTTTTATCTCCTGCATTTCCACTGTCACGAGAGCAGTTAGCATTGACAGTATCCTGTAACAATTGGGCTGATTTTGGTACTCGTTTTAGTCGGGATTTAGCTACAGGGTTGCGTTTTTTTGAGGTATAGATATGGATAGGTAAGTCTGCCAGGACAGTATCGTGGGTGTAGCGAGCTGCAAGTTTTTGACGACTAGCAGAAGGGTTTTGAACAAACACCTGTTGTTGGGGCTGGTATTCGACTTCAGACTCGCGATCTACATTTCGGTTATCTATGAGAGCAGCGCGATTGGTCAGTGAGGTTTCATTTATCAGTTCGTATACGGTTTTCATTTGCTCACGGTGGTGTAGTATGTATTGTTGAAGAAGATGTTTAGTGAGGTCAATATCTACGGGGTCTCTAGGGTCAAAGTGTCCGTTGATTATGTCATATGGTCTGCAATTTGTGAAACTGTGAATGGAGCTGTTATATGCTAGGACAGCATAGGGCATCAGGTTTATGGCAGGCTTATTTTTGTGCTTTAATTTTAGGATACGCAGATGCTCCAAGATTGTTGAGTGAAACCTTTCTATGTTACCATTACCATTGGGGGCATGGGGCAGTGTCTTGTGATGGATGATTTTATGTAACTGAGTAAACTCAGTGAACAGCTGGTTCGTGAACTCAGGTCCATTGTCTGATATCAGTGTAAGAGGGAACCCATGATGGGTACTGAAGTGCACCAGACTGTTTATAACACTCAGAGCTGTACTATCACGAAGGTGGTAAGCTTGCGCGTACTTGGAAAAGACGTCAATGATAGTCAAGTATTTTTCTGTCTCTACTGTAAATAGGTCTACATGAGCGATTTCGAAGGGTTTGCTTGCTGGTGGTACCAGATTGAACTTTTGTTTAATGGGATTTCTATCATATTTGGCTCGACCGCAGATGGTGCAGTCATTGATGTACTTAGTAATTTGGTCCTTCATTTTAGGCCAGTAGTATTTTTGGGATAGTGCCATGAAACACTCGTTGATGCCACGATGATTGGTTTTGCCATCGTGATAGTTTTTAATCAATTCTTGTTGCCTAAGGTACTCGCTAACATTTTCTAGCTCTTTCTTGGCTAACACTAGGTTCATGGCTGAACTTCTGAATTTTTCCTGGATGATGGGGATCACGTCATACATAGAGAGGGCTGGTTCTATTAAAAGTGCTGTTTTAACTTTGGGATTTACATACTCTTTAATGGCATCTACTACGTCATCTTCTATGTAAGACATTCTAACCTGCACTGAGACTCGCGTATGCGTGTCAAACGGTTTGGTCATCTTAGTCTTCTTTTTAATGTCGCCTACTACTGTCATGTGAATCTGTCGATGGAATTTGTTTAATGGGTCGTCTACGATAGGGACATTGAGGATTGGATTTTCGTGGCTTGTGTGAGCTGTTTCTGTAGATGAACCAAGGGTGACCACTGATGGTGGCTTTTGTGATGATGATGATCCTATAGAGATAATCGATGGTGATCTCTGCGATGCATTCGCAATTATTGAACTTATCTCTTCGTGATGGATTTCTACGCGGGAAAGGGCATCTGCATTTAAATTAGTTTTTCCTGCTTTATAGATTACTTCAAAATCATACTCAGAGAGCTTTAGCTTAAATCTTGTAAATCGGGTGTTTTCCTCTTTCATACTCATTACCCACTGTAGGGGTTTATGATCAGTTAGAATTTTGAATTTGCGGCCAAAGAGATAGGGTCTAAAATACTTAGTGGCCCACACCATAGCAAGCAGCTCTTTCTCTATGGTGCTGTAATTTAGTTCGCTCTCATTAAGTGTTCTGGATGCATAGCTCACGGGTTTATCTGACCCAACGGGGCCCTGGGAAAGAATGGCTCCAATGGCCACGTTAGAAGCGTCTGTTGTTAACAAGAAGTCTTTACTAAAGTCTGGATACTGTAATATAGGGTCGTTAGTCAAGAGGGTTTTGCATTTTTCAAAACAACTAACATAGTCTTTGTCTAGTATAACTTTTCCATTTTTCTTTAAGCATTTGGTTAGGGGTTTAGTGATTCGGGCTAGGTCAGGAATAAATTTTCTATAATACCCTACAAGGCCTAAGAATCTTTTTATTTCTTTCTGGGTTCTAGGTATTGGATATTTTTGTATCGCAACAATCTTGTCTGGGTTGGGTTTGATGCCGTCTTTAGTGATGATATGGCCTAAATAAGCGGTTTCCAGCTTTAAAAATTCGGATTTGTCCATCTGTATTTTGAAATTGGATTCTCGTAGTCTTTGGAAGACCTTTTCCAGGTTTTGCATATGTTCCTGTAAGGAGGTGCTAAAGACAATGATATCGTCCAGATAGACGAGACATATTCTGTTTTGAAGGTCTTTCAGGACATTGTCCATCACACGTTGAAAAGTGAATGGAGAATTTTTTAATCCCATGGGCATTCGTAGAAATTCAAAGTGCCCGTGCTCGACATTGAAAGCTGTCTTGGGAATATCATCAGGGTTCATTTCTACCTGGTAAAATCCACTGGCTAAGTCAAGGGTTGTAAAGTACTGACAGTTTCCGAGTTTATCTAACACGTCTGCTATGTTGGGAATGGGGTATTTGTCGTCTATTGTCTTATCATTAACCTTCCTGAAGTCAACTACTAGACGCCACTTAATTTTTCCAGAAGCATCCGACTTTTTGGGCACAATCCAGATGGGAGAGCTCCAGGCGGAGTCAGAGGGGCGGATAATACCTTGATCTAACATTTTTCCAATTTGATCCTTAACTTCGTCTCTGTGTACGTATGGATAACGGTAGCTTTTAGTATACACCGGAATTTCGTCTGTCGTTCTTATATTATGTTTAATTTTATTGGTAAAAGTTAGTGCTTCACCTTCAAGGTAAAAGATGTCAGCGTATTGCGAGCACAACCTTTCTAAGTTAGCGCGTTCTTCAGCGTTAAGATGGTCCATACGCAATCGTGATAAAACTTCTCTAACACGCGGCGGTACTTGTTCGGTGCGCGTGCACTCGTTATACAACTCGGCTACTATGGGACGGTCCATTGAAAAAATGACGTCGTGTGGCGATGGATTTGTAATTTCTAGTACTCCACGATTATTATTTACAGATGTTAGACAGTCATGGATAACACAATTTGATATAGATTGTTCAGGGATGAAAGCGTCTCCGTCTTGGAAGTTGATGGGCAGCCTCACTAATTTGCTTGTGTTGGCTGGGATAACAGTTTCGTAAAGGTTAACGTTACATGAGTTATACATTTGTATAGGATTAGTCGCAGCGCGAGTAACGAGTAATTTGTCCTTGAGATCAATCTTCGCTTCCCATTTTTCTAGCAGGTCAAGGCCTATAAGGCCGTCAAAATAATTATGGAATTTGTAAACGAATAATTTTATATCGTTGGGGTCTTGAAATTCTGCAAATGATGGTACAGTGATAGAATAGTCATTCCGGGAGGTGGCATGAACGTTGGTGACTTCAAAAGGGTCTTAGTTAAGGGGGACATGCGAAAAAAAATTTTCGACAATTTGAGGGTCAATAAATGACTGGTTGGCACCTGTATCGATAAGTAGCTTTATTGGGGGGTCCGATATTTGGATATAAGGCAACTGCCTCTGCGTTTGAAGATTTACTTCTATCTTGACTTTCTTGAATACGGAGCCTTCTGAAAATTTTCTTCAGAGCTATTGGTGGAAGGTTGCGGCTGTTCATCATCATGGTCATTGTTGTAGAGGACGTCAATCACGTTACTACAGTCTGGGTAGTATTGGGTCTCATCATAGTCATATGTCTGAGTCATGTCTGTGAAATTAATGTCACCTAGTTGGTAGTTATACATGTCAGTTTCAGGGCTGTACTCAGGATAATAGTAACCATCATAACCTAGGCACTCATTGAGGTTCATCTCGCGGGGTTTGAAATAGTTGGAAGGTGCTGGGTTGCTTGGTTTTGACCACTTATGTCCAGGGAAGCCGGTTGGTGGTAAAGCCTTCGTTACGTAGTGGCTTACTCCACTCATGGGCTTGGGGCCTAAGTTTTGGAACTGGTTCTTAGGTGGTAATCTAAAGAGGTTACTTTGGGGGTTGTAATTGGGAGGTAACGCGCGGAATGCCTGTTGAGTACGAGTTGGACCTTGGGGAAACTGGTTCACTGGGGGTCTCCATGGCTGTTGAGGTGGCATAGGTGGCGTTGCCATAGTATTAGCCTGCTGGTTTCCACGTGGCATGGGTGACATAAATGACTGCTGTAAATGCTGAACAGGTGCATGAGGAACAAATGATCTCTGCGCTGGCATAGCCATGTGCGAGGCAAAAATAGACCTTGGAGTTTGCATTTTTGGGAAGTCACTACGATTCTGTAAGTACATCACATTTAATTCCTCTTGCACAAATTCTAACGCTTTTTCTATACTATCAGGACGCATACACCTGATTCGAGAGCCCAGGGGCTCCTTTAGACCTCGAACAAATGCTTGTTTAGCTAGCTTCTTATACAGGTCTCGTTTGGCTTCAATGGTGGTCTGAATGGTCTCGTGAAGGCCTACGTACGTCATGATAGTACTAAACAAATTTTGGCAGTGATCATAAAACTCCTGTGGGGTGCGATTACCTTGGGTAGCAAGAGAGAGGTCATTATAAAGAGCTGTCTCATCTCTTTGATCTGCAAAATTATTTACCAAAGCGTTTCTGATGCCAATCCAATTCTGTGAGATACCGTTAGAGTTTATGGTACGCGCGGCGGATCCAGTTATCTTATTTAGGATACCATTTATTAGGCACAGGTTTGATAGCTCACTCCCGGGATCCGTTTTTATATAACGTGCGCATAACTGATCGCAAAGGTCTATAAATCTAGGTAAGATATTAGGGTTCCCGTCAAATTCGGGAAGAGGTCTCAGGACCTTGTAAATGGTTTCTGGGTCCATTACTGATTCCTCTAATATTATATCTAAGTTAAAATCTAAGTTTCTATGACAATCTAAGCGTTCCCTACGCGATTGCCTACCCGGAGCAGGGCTTTCGGAACAGGATTTCCTTGGATGGAAAATCTTGGGGCCAGGTAATCACACAGGAAAAAAATATATTTAGGGACAAGCAACACAAGGGCAATTCATATGTACTTGACTTACATGTATTTCATGTTGGTCTCTCTGCGGGATCTATGTCTTGATGTCTCCTCCAGCCGGTAGCCAGGTTCGTATTCAGGATACTCGAACGCCGCCGATGATCTTTTTAACGACGCGCGATAGTAGGGTCCACAATTCTATGTGAGAACGCGGCCCTAGCTTTTTTGAGTATCCTACCGACTGCGCCAATTACGATAGCTACAACCGGAGGACCCAAAAAAAACCAAAATGACTTTAAACTAATTTAATTTAAAAGTAAAGAGTTACAAATAAAGCTTAGTCTAATTCAGCTCGATGCTAGATATAGAATGAATTAATTAAACAATGGTAATTATAACAATACATTAATCCGGTAAACAGTTAGATCGGGTTGCATCCTGTGGAATACTTGAAATGCTGACAGGGCGCCTAGTTACTTTAGTGGCTTGCGCAATGTTGGGTAGCAACTGCAGTGCCAGCTTTTTACCTACTGGCCGATACTATAACTCACACTTTTAAATAGTCAAAACAAAAAATAATAATTGTATATTACAAGTAATGTCATGATTCAAATTACAGTCTTAGGTAATGGTATTTGTTATAGAATCAACATATATATCTTTGTCATTTACATAATCTATTATTTTATAATAATATCCTCTAGAGCACAATTTTTTTTTGACATGAGTTGAATTTATTCTCTGACAAACTAGTTACATTTTCTGGAATTTTATTGTAGAATCTTATACACGGCCCCACAAATGACTTTTGAACCTTACTCAGTCTCGAAAAGGCTATATCTATTTTATTTACATTTCTTAAATTCAAATTATGCCTGTCACTGTTTTTAGAAAATAAATGCAAATTCTTACGAACGTACATGATGTTTCCATATATAAATTGACTAGCAACAGTTAAAATATTGATTTCTTTAAACTTATTCTGTAACGACTCACGTGATCGCATCTGATAGATTGCGCGGATAGCTCTTTTCTGCAGGATGAAAATAGTTTCTATATCAGCCGCATGCCCCCACAGTAATATGCCATAAGACATTATACTATCGGAAGTTTTTGTATTAATCGGAAGTAACTAAAATACACTAGTCTCGCAGTATCTACATCCGTTAACTGTCTTATTTTTTTAAAGGCATAAGCAGCTGAACTAAGCCTTCCCGCTAAAGTTTCAATGTGTGGTTCCCATTGAAGTGAAACATCCAAAGTTATACCAAGGAACACCGTGGTATTTACAAATTCTAATTTATTACTGTCTAATATTACACTATTATTGACCTTTTTTACATTTGGCAAACAAAATATACATTTTGTTTTCTTAGCATTTAATAATAAGTTGTTCACAGTGAACCAGTTCAGTATCTTTGAAAGAGTGTTGTTTACTTCGTCAATTTCGTTTTCTTTCCTATTCACTTTAAAAATAAGAGAAGTATCATCCGCAAACAACACAATATTTGACAGATGTTGCACCATAAAAGGCAAATCATTTACGTAAACAAGGAAAAGAAAAGGCCCTAATATGGAACCCTGGGGCACACCCATTTTCACTCTAGATCCAGATGAGTTCGTGCCATTCACTTGTACTTTTTGTGTTCTGTTGTCTAAATACGAAGACTGAGAGCCCCTTTCTCTACACCATAATGCTTTAATTTCATAAGTAAGGTTTGGTGTTCAACACAATCAAAAGCCTTAGATAAATTACAAAACACTCCAATTGCATTCTGCGATTCCTCGAAGGCATCATACTCGTATATGTTTCGAATGAGTGCTACTCCTGCATCGGTTGTTGATCGTCCTTTAGTGAAGAAGAAAAATAATATACGCTTACTTTATATAGACAATAGACAATTGACAGATTTTTATAATAATATAATAATTTGATACACTGGAATGGTCTATGGGTATATGGTCTCCATTTAGTGGTGCTAGGAAGGAGTGATGTAAAAACTCTCAATTGCAATTTCCCTATAAAGCCTGTATTTACCCAACTGTCCCGGTTATGTTTTTGGAGTGTATTTATGTAGCTTAAAGAGCTTGATGGATTTTGGAGTGCGAGGTGTCGTTAGATTCGTTTTGTCCCTTTGAATGACATAAATTACATTTTTACCCGCCTGGCCAAATTAGAAAGGTAGTTTTTAATTTTCGAGTGCGACTACGAAGAACTTAGGAGTGCGAGTAGTCATTAAATTCGTCTTGATCCCGTGAGTGACATACGATACATTTTTACCCGACTATCCAAAAAAGTGTGGTTATTTTTTTATGCAGTCGGGTTTTAATTTTTAATTAATTCCTAGTTTCCTAGATTTTTGAAGTGGAATTACCGTTTGTTCCAGTCTGATGGCGTTCAACGCCAGCATTTTGCACCTCATGCTGCTCTGGCTGCTGCACATGAGCATGAAAGTGAGGGTCGGGTGCTGCTCGCTGATATACAGAAAGGTATTATATCCATATAGCCGATTTACTGGTATTATATCAATACAGGCGATAAACAGGTATTATATCTATACAGCCGATTTAAGTGTATTATATCCATTAACCCGATTTACAGGTATAACATCTACGAGTATACAGCCGATTTACAAGTATTAATTCATACAGTCGATTTATAACCCGTCGGAAATATCTGTGATAATTATTTAAATGTATTAAACGTTATAGGTGGAAGAAAAGTAATTCAATGTAGACATTAAAACATATTATATTTCATTCTGTTATTATTATTACTATATAACTTTATTAGCATTTCAGCGAGGTCCGCAGATATTTCCGATGGGTTGTACAGGTATTACATCTGTACAGCCGATTTACAGGTATTATATTCATACACCCGATTTACAGGTATTACATTCATACACCCGATTTACAGGTATTATATCCACACACCCAATTTACAGGTAATATATCTATACACCCGATTTACAGGTATTATATCCACACACCCGATTTACAGGTAGTACATCCATACAGACGATTTACAGGTATTATACATACACTCGATTTACAGGTATTACATCCATACACCCGATTTACATGTAGTACATCCATACAGACGATTTACAGGTATTATACATACACTCGATTTACAGGTATTACATTCATACACTCGATTTACAGGTATTACATCCATACACCCGATTTACATGTAGTACATCCATACAGCCGATTTACAGGTATTAATTCATACAGTCGATTTGTAACCCGTCGGAAATATCTGTGATAATTATTAAAATTTACTAAAGATTGTAAAGAAAAGCGGTTTATTGTAGATTAAAAACATAGTATTGTAATTTAATCTGTTATTTCAAATATTTGCAAAAAAGTAATGCGGTACAGACACAGATATACGTCATCTGATTATCGATATAAAATTAATTCAAAATCTGTTCTTTGGTTAACAAATGAATCAAATACTACGCTTGTATGGGATTTATGAACTCCAGCGGGCTCTTAACCAAATCAGTTGTCTCTTCTCAGCTACTCCGCCTCGACTTAACCAAATCAGTTGTCTCTTCTCAGCTACTCCGCCTCGACTTAACCAAATCAGTTGTCTCTTCTCAGCTACTCCACCTCGACTTAACCAAATCAGTTGTCTCTTCTCAGCTTCTCCGCCTCGACTTAACCGCTGGAGGGAAAGCATCCGAAGGCCTCGCCGGTCACGTGATCAATCTGCTGACGACGGACGCACAGCGGTTCGACATGGCGGCTCTCTTCTTGGTGGATTTGGTCAGAACTCCCATAGAGAGCGTGCTTATCGTCTATCTTATGTACAGGTAAATATGGACACATCAACTTTGCCTAGGGATATTTTTGGACTTTTTATATAAAATTTGCCTAGGAATATTTTTGGACTTTTTTATATAAAATTTGCCTATGGATATTTTTGGACTTTTTATTTAAAATGTTTTTTTTAAACCTATTAAAAATACTTAGGATATGTGTAGGGTATAGAAACTTTCAAGATGAGCACTATATTTACCCTCTCAATTCTTATAAATTAACTAGCTTTTGCCCGCGGCTTCGCCCACTTGGACATTGTTTTTATGACTGTCTGTGAGGGTGAGTGGTGCGCGAGCCGCTTGCAACGTAGACGTAGAATTTCTCAAGATCCTTCAGGAACTATATCGGGCTATTCTGATTAGCCGTCTATCTCACTTTCCACCCCCTGAACCAATACTATACAAAAAAATCACTTCAATCCGTTTCTGCGTTGCGACGTTGCCGTGCGTGAGCGTGGAAATGAGTTTTCCCCAGATCTCTCGGGAATTATGTCGGGATATGCTAACTAGTAAATTATGTTATTTTCCAACCCCTCAAACATCTCTGTGCAAAAAATAACAACAATCCATTGTTCCGTTGCGATGTTAAAGAAATTATAATTAACCAAAAAAAGAGTATTTTTTCAGTTCCCTCAGGAACTGCAATGGACTATGCTATTGTCACGGGATAAAAAGTAGCATATGTCCTTTCCCGTGACGCAGGCTACCTGCATACCAAATTTCATTTAGATTAATTAAGGTGTTGAAGGGTGAAAAGGTAACAAACAAACACATTTTCACATCCTACTTCCTACTAATAATATAAACGCGAAACTATGTAAGAATGTACGGATGTATGTTTGTAACTCTTTCACGCAAAAACTACTGAACGGATCTGGCTTAAATTTGGTAGGTAAACAGATTAGGACCTGGATTAATACATAGGCTACTTTTTTCCACGCTAGCTGCTCGCGTAGAAACGTCCACGCGGGTGAAGCCGCGGGAAACAGCTAGTTTATAATATTAGTAAGGGTTAAACCTACCTTAATTAATATATTAATTTAAGTGATTTTGTAAAAACGCGCGCACACTGAAGATTGTGTTTTAATATTGGCACAGATTGTATGAAACTAGTAGAACCCATGTTTAAAGGAACTGAGAAAGCATTCGTAAATGTAGCACTTGCCCATCTTGAAAGTTTCTATACCCCCCTGTACTGCACATGTCCTTTCAAAGTGGGAAAAATCTTAAAATATCCCTAGGCAATGTTGGGCAGTGTAGGTATAATTATTGACTGAGCCACATACTATACTAGGTAGGTACAGAGAGGCCGCCCGCGTATGTACCGAATTCTAACTACCTATCGCTCGCGGTAGCGCCAGGACTGACACTTGGGATGATCACTGCATCAGAAATAAATTAAGAAAGAATGAACACCTCCTTGTAAAATTTTAAAAACCTTACTCGCTTTATTTTCAAAAAGTCTACAATTTTTCATCCCCCTATACATCTACAGGGTGTAACATAAAGGTGTGGTGATACTTTAAGGTGGGCTTGTACTCATTAAACTGAACCACTTTTTTTCTGCAACTTTGCTGAAATGGCAATTTTTTTTTTAATTTTTCGTACAAATCGGTCAGCTGATTAAACGGGTTTGTATGAAAAATCTCCAATAAAAATTTCGCGATTTCAGTAAAATTGCAGAACAAAAGTTGCTCAGTTTAATGAGTACAAGCCCACCTTAAAGTATCACCACACCTTTATGTTACACTGCACTGGTATAAATACGTACCCCTAAAAATTTAAAATTATGTATATTTAATTATAACACAGCTCTGAAAAAAAATAATTGCCCTGGATATCTTAGCAAATTTTGATGTTTTCAAGTGCCCATATTACGAATTTATTCATGAAAGTATTGAATGTGCTCTTGTTATTATGATTATTGCTCATCTTATATTTTGATCAATTTTCGGCTTCTTAGTAATACAAATTACTTTTCCAGTCATGATTACGAGTTCTGCGCAAAAAAACGAGAGCATATCTTACAAAATCATTGATAGTTTCATGAATTGTGAGCATAAATATATTCAGAATCGATCTTATATCTAGGGCAACAAAACCACTGTAGACCAGACCTGTGTAATTGAAATGGTTCTCCTACGGAGAGGAGGAGTGCCAAAGTAACCGACATAACTCTCAGAATTGCTAAACTTAAGTGGCAGTGGGCGGGGCACCGTTGGGGCAGTTAAGTTTTACGAGTGGCGACTGCGCACCGGAAAACGTTGCGTTGGTAGACCTTCAACTCGATGAACCGATGACCTGGTGAAGGTCGCGGGAAGCCGCTGGATGCGGGCAGCACAGAACCGGTAGTCGTGGAAATCTTTGTGGGAGGCCTATGTCCAGCAGTGGACGACCTTCGGCTGATATGATGATGATTTTGAATCGAAATGGAGATCTATATGTCGAAGGAGGTGGTTAGGTTATGGATGGCCTTGTGGTTCAGTGCTCAACTATTTCGGTCATGGGCGTTGAAATAACAATGCAGCTATATCACAGAGGTCCTTCTTCAATAATCTTGATCATTCGGCAATCGAAATTGTACAGGATGCCTTGGATTACAATGGATGCAAACTATGTAAACTTATCTCGAGCTGGTATTGGTCGTGTTTTCAATGACGCTCCGACATATATTTGATTTATTTTATGGCACATTTCATGCAGTCGGGTTTAAATATGTAAGAGTTATGAGTTTTTGAAATTAGTGACGGACAGACAAAAGGACAAGACGATCTCATAAGGGTTCCTCGTAGGGAACAGTAAATAAATAAATATAACATTTTTGTTTTCAGGCAAATCGGAGTGGCTACGCTCATAGGAGTCGCATTCCTTCTTCTTTTCATACCTCTACAAGGTTCGTGACTCACCTATTATTAACTACAATTAAAACTGAATCTCTCCATGTTAAGAGGCCGCTGGAGTTCGTAAATCCCATACAAACATAGTATTTGATTCATTTGTTAACCAAACAACCGATTTTGAAATAATTTTGTATCGATAATCGGATGACGTATATCTGTCTGTACCACATTGCTTTTTTGAAAAACGAAACAGGAATCCATTATTCATCAATAAACTTTTTTCAAGGTAAAAGACGGAAAACAATTTTATTGGTATTAAATGGATTCCTGTTTCGTTTTTCAAAAAAGTAATGCGATACCGACACAGATATACGTCATCCGATTATCGATACAAAATTATTTCAAAATCGGTTGTTTTGTTAACAAATGAATCAAATACTACGCTTGTATGGGATTTATGAACTCCAGCAGGCTCTTAAGGCGGTAATATTACAGATTTTCTTTATTTTTTACGTTAATTACTCCTAAACGATAGAAAACCCAAGTTGAAAAATATACCCTTATTGTTGATAATGTTCCTTAAAGTCATGAATGCATAAATAGCGCAGTTTTCGTAAAACTGAATTGAGTTGCTTTAGTTGTGAATACTAATAAAATTATAAATAGTTAATATACGTGTAATAAAAAATATACTTATGTGAAGGTATGTATAGGAAAAAACCACTAATTGAGATTACTCCCCGGACATTTAAAATGAGCCACATGTCGCGTAACATGAACTTTGGTTGCCGAAACCTTGATATATTTTGTTTTTCTGTCACGGTCGTTTTTAATTTTACCTGTTTTCTCACAACTGTATTGAAAAACGTCGTATGATACATGGGTGTAAAACAAACTTGCAACGATGGTAAACTCTCGCTTGCGACTCGCGCTCACAAATGTCACTCGTTTGTTATTTACCTTTTTACCACCCTTGTACCATAAATAAATATTACTATATTGCTCTGGGCCCGCGTGGTCGACTAAGGCCCGATC
Organism: Coleophora flavipennella; assembly: GCA_947284805.1. NCBI lineage: Eukaryota > Metazoa > Arthropoda > Insecta > Lepidoptera > Coleophoridae > Coleophora > Coleophora flavipennella. The sequence continues at coordinate 5,900,079 of OX369302.1, forward strand.
ACCCTAATTCAGGGTAGTCTCGAGCCCCTCGGTGGGGACGTATATGAGCTGATATGATGATGATGATGATTACTATGGCATTTAAGCCGTTTTTCTTATACCAAAAAATTTTCCTCGCTGTAGTTAGATGAAAAATTGTGTGTTTCGCTCGGCAGCAATGTTATTTAGCGTCTCGTACCTTTGAAACACTCGCTACGCTCAGGATTCAATAGAGGCAACTCGAACTTTGAAGCCTTGCAGTTAAATTAATTATTAAGGCGTGGTATTGATTGGAACAGCTGTCTCTGTCTTTTTCTGTACGTGTAAAGAGTAAAGAAAGTAAACCACACTTTTGCACTTTTTCAATGGTTTTTCGTTTTAATTAAAAACTACAATGAAAGTATAAAAAATAACATTACTCACTTTGTATTATCATAACAAATATTGTTGTATATTTTCTTTTATACTTCAAAATGTGTAGACCTATCTTTTTGGATTTTTTTCTATCGAGTCAAAACTGCTCAATCGTGTTTCTAATAGCTTTTGACTTTAAGGAACATCACCAACAATAATGCTATTTTTTTTTTCAACCTTGGGTTTTCTATAGTTTAGGAGTAATTGACGTCAAAAATAACGAAAACCGCCTCCGTGGCGTAATGGTTAGTCCATTCGGTTCACACCAGGAGGTCGTCGTCGATTCCCGGTGGGGTCAACTTGTAAGATTCGGTTTAGTTGGTGGTAGGGCATTTTCTAAGCCCGCCTGGCTAGCTACCACCATCTTATCTAAGTCTTGCCGCCAAACATGAGTGTTAACAACATTGATGTGTTCCGGCTTGAAGATAAGATAGCCAGTCCTCCATTGCGTTGGGGAATCTTGGTAAGCCCGCTTCCATCTTCGGCATCATCGTCACTTATCATTAGGTGAGATGATGCCAAGGGCTTACCAACTGTTATTAAAAAAAAAACTGTAATATAACCGCCTTAAAGTGTTAGTTGATACCTGATTGCAGCGTACCTCGGCAAGATATCGAGCAAGCTCCGCCACAAGACGGCGGTGCGCACCGACCATCGCATCCGCCTCATGAACGAGGTGATACAGAGCATTGAGGCCATCAAGATGTACGCGTGGGAGAACGCCTTCCACAGGATCATTGGCCAGGCCAGGAAGTGAGTAACCTTTTCTATTTTTTATACGTCTGCATTATTTCAAAGATTTTAGGGTTCCGTACCCAAAGGGTGAAAACGGGACCCTGTCACTGAGACTTCGCTGTCCGTCTGTCCATCTCGTCTGTCACCATGCTGTTTTTCATGAACCGTGATAGCCAGACAGTCGAAATTTTCACAGATGATGTATTTCTGTTGCCGCTATAACAACAAATACTAAAAAACAAAATAAAATAAATATTTAAGGGGGCTCCCATACAACAAACGTGATTTTTTGAAATATTTACAGAACATTAAGTTATATATTCACTTTCAATCTAAATAATTAATCTGGAATCAGATGTGCAGGTTTCCTCACGATGTTTCCCTTAATATGTTCTTCACACACAACGAGCTACAAATAACTGAACGCACAGAAAGCAAATGGTAGACACTATTCTTCATCAAGAACCTATTCTGTGCGTTCAGATATTCCTCCAGGTCAAGCAATTTAGATGGGCGATAGCTCAAATGGAAAAGCTCATTCCAGCGAGTGTTCTAAGACCAAAATGAACTGCAATTGGAACCGGAGATATTGAGAAAGAAAGCTGCGAAAATCGCGTTTAAGTCTTGGGCACAGATGAAATACTAGTTACTGCGTAACAGATACTACACTTACCTATAAAACGAAAATACCTGCGCACTTATTCACCTACTCCTTCCCACTGCCAGACAATACACGAAAACATGGGTATTGCACGGGCGGCGCGCGAATTGCGGCGGCGACTGTACGGCGTTATAGCGCTGACGAGCGGGGGGAGTAGGTACTTATTTCGCCTGTTCGACCGAGTGACGGGGGCCTGTCTTGGGTATAATTTGAGAACGGCGAAAGTTAGGTGATTTTCAATGCTTGATGACAAATCTAAGCAACAATACCTTTAATTTCAAAAAAAATATATTAAGAAAATCGGTTTGATAGAACTGCCGGATGGACTCAACATAGATTTTTAATGCTTGTTAACAAATCTATGCACAAATACTTTTCATTTAGAAAAAAAAATGGCAACTCAGTTGCATAGAACTCATAATATAAGATTTCATAATTTTGTTTAATATGTTGAGAGGGGCGAAAGTTAGGTGATTTCCAATGCTTGATGAAATATCAATGCCTTTCATTAAAAAAATATTAAGTAAATCGGTCCTATAGAACGGCCGGACGGACTCGAAAGAGATTTTTTTTTTGGGAAAGGCGAAAGATAGGTTATTTTAAATGTTTGATGACAAATCTATGCATAAATACTATTCTTTAAAAAAAATTGGCAAATTGGTTGGATAGAACGGCCGGACGGACTAGTGTTAGATTTCATAATTTTGTTTAATATGCTGAGAAGGGCGAAAATTAGGTGATTTCTAATGATTGATGACAAATTTGTGCATCAATACCTTACATTTAAATAAAATTAAGCAAAATCGGTTGGATATAACGGCAGGACGGTCTCGTATTACATTTTAGAGTGACTGCGGTGCGCGAGCCGCTAGCCGCTCGCAGGGGTGATTTCCAATGCTTGATGACAAAACTGTGCATGAATATCTGTCATTTAAAAAAAACCGGCCAAGCGCGAGTCAGAAACCGCACACAAAGGGCTCCGTACCATCATACTAGATGGCGCTAGTACAAAGGGTTCCGTAACATCATACTAGATGGCGCTAGTTTCTTCACGTTTAAAAATCACGTTTTCTGTATGGAGACCCCCTTATTTTTTCACTTTTTTTATTTTTTTGTATTTGTTGTTATAGCTGCAACCGAAATACATCATCTGTAAAAATTTCAACTATAGGTTCATGAAATACAGCCTGATGACAGACGGACGAACAGCGGAGTCTTAGTAACAGCGTCCCGTTTTTACCCTTTGGGTACGGAACCCTAAAAATAAGCAAAACGGTTGGATAGAACGGCCGGACGGACTCGCATTAGTTTTTATCAATTCTGTTAATATATAGATTGTTATAGCGGCAATAGAAATACACAATCTGTGATAATTTCATCTGTCTACCTGTTACGGTTCTTGAAATACAGCCCGCTCACAGACAGACAGACAGCGGAGGCTTAGTAATAGGTTCCCCCTTAGGGTATACGGAACACTTCCGTCCAACTTATTTACAGGCTGTTACAAAATTGGTGTAGGTCCCGTTAACTGGGACTTCTACTCATCTTACTGAACAACTATTATTCTATGAATTTGATGAAATTTGCAAAAAAAAACTTTATACAAATCGATCAGCTGATCGACCAGTTTTGTACATTTATGTATGGCGGGTCCAATTTTTTGACGTGATAATGTCTTATAAATTGATGACACGGGCTGCATACACGAAACAGTGTGACGTCATTATCACGTTACGCCAGTGTGACGTCATTATCGCGTTACAAGTACTTGAACTAGTACTTGTACTAGTACTTGTACTAGTACTTGTACTAGTACTTGTACTAGTACTTGTATTAGTACTTGTATTAGTACTTGTACTAGTACTTGTACTAGTACTTGTACTAGTACTTGTACTAGGACTTGGGCTTGGACGGACGGACGGACGAACCGTCAAACAAGTGTGTTAACGGATTAAAAGTACTAGGCTTCCAGCACCTTACGAGAGGGGTTCCAATGCGGTCGATTCTCTGTGAGGAAAACACGTATCTGTGTGTGTCAATGGATTAAAAGTACTAGGCTTCCAGGATCTTACAAGAGGTGTTCCAATGCGGTCGATTCTTGTGAGGAAAACACGTATCTGTATACGTTTCAAGTGTGTGTGAGAGCGTTCGCAATGGCCACTTGCCACGGCCGACTAGATTTGCCACGGCCGACTAGTGTAGAATTGATTATGGGTACCTTGGAGAAAGTTGCTTAGTATGATGAGTGGCGTAGCGTAGGCAGGCCTCCAACGCGGTGGACCGACGTCCTGGTGAAGATTGCGGGAAGCCGATGGATGCGGGCAGCACAGGACCGGTCCTCGTGGAAATCCTTGGGGGAGGCCTTTGTCCAGCAGTGGACGATTTTCGGCTGATATGATGATGATGAGTGGAAACCACCAATTTTTCTGTATAAAAAATGAATTTTGTTTCAGAAAAGAAATGAACGTGATAAAGAAGATGTCTTGGCTCCGAGCAGTGATGATCTCATGCGTCAAACTGAACACCAAGGTCGCCATTTTCCTCTCCATCATATCGTTCATTTCGTTCCAGAACGAGTTGACAGCGGCGAAAGTGTTCGTCATATTCTCCTACTACGATATGCTGAAGTACACGCTGGTCGACTTTCTCCCTCTAGCGATAACGTTCACATTGGAGGCGTACGTGAGTGTGAAAAGGATGCAAGAGTTCCTGCTTCTGCCCGAGGTGGATAATCAAGATGGCGTTGATTTGCTGGTGATTGATGAGAACAAGAATGTCCAAGTGAACGGGGTTTTTGAGAAGATCGGTAACGGGTAAGATCTTTACAAATTTGCACATCATATCGGCTCATATAGGTCCCCACCGAGGGGCTCAAGCCTACCCTGAATTAGGGCGATCGAGCCTTAGTCGACCACGCTGGCCCAGTGCGGGTTGGTTTATTTGCACAAATAATTTTATATTTAATTTAAGTACCTCTCTTTTTTGGAAGTCGGGTAAAATGTATCCTTTTGTCTCTCGGGATCAATACGAATCTAACGAGACCTCGCACTTTAAAATCCATCAAGCCGTTTAGAAGATATCGTGGATAAAAGAAGCATACATACGTACATTAGACCAGACAACAATGTACTCCTTTTTTGTGGGCAGTGGTGTAAAAGCAAAAGAAAATTTGTTGTCTGTAAAGTCTGTTTACGGACGATAGTTTAACGTGACAATGTCATAACGTAACGGGACAATGAGCGTAACGGGACAATGAGTCATCCTTTTTCGTGCATGCAGCCGGCGTCCATCGATTTATTAGACGTTTTCACGACAAAAACTTCAAAAAAAAAAAACTCAGGCGTGATTACTTGTTAAATGATTAACCCAACTAAGAACCCGACTGCATAAAAACATTAACCCATCTTTTTGGGCAGTCGGGTTAAAATATATTCTATGTCACTGTCGCTTTCGAGATTAAGATAAATTTAACATCTCTTCGCACTCCAAAATCCATCAAGAAACAGACTTATGTAGATTCATTCATACATCCTACTAATATTATTAACGCAAAAGTTTGTAAGAATGTATGTTTGTTACTCTTTCACGCAAAAACTACTAAACGGATCTGGCTGAAATTTTGTAATCATCTGTCTAAGATGAGGACCTGGATTAACACATAGGCTACTTTTTTCCACGCTCTGCGCACCCTTGAAAAGTCATAGAAACGTTGTCCATGCGGGTGAAGCTGCGCGAAACAGCTAGTACATACATACACCCGATAGTACCTATCTTTTTGTGCAGTCGGGCAAAAAGACAGCTTAATGAATAATGATCACGCAAGAATAGAAGGGAGACTGAAAAACTCTTCTGCAAGAACCCTTCGAACTGTAGCAGTGCTGGTGCCTGGTTCAAACAGTTGTTTCAGAGTTCGTTAAGTTTTCTCAATAAAAAAAAACATTTGACGAACTCTCAAACACACATATGAAATATAATCATGACACATATAATGAAGTATAAAATGTTTCATTGGAGGCCCGCCAGACATTTAAAGTTATCAAAGATCATTAAGGAAATTAACTGGCATTTGAAGCTAGCAAAACTAATCAAATAAAATTTATAAGAGGAAGAGATGGACCCCCTTGTATCATTAAATTGGTCTTTTAAAATGAAATAGAGCGTTCTAACAACATTTCAAGTCCAATGTGCCGTTCCCAAGATATTAGGGGTGTCAAATCAAATCAAAATAATTTATTTTAAATAGGTGTTTATACACACTTTTAAATAGTCAAAAAAAACTTATTGTCTATTACAAATAATGTCATGATACAGATTACAGTCTCAGATTATGGTATTTGTTATAGATTCAACACATAACAATATATCTTTGTCATTTACTCCATCATTTCAGCTCAAATATGTCCCCACCGAGGGGCCCGAGCCTATACGTACTCTGTACGTTTATCCGACGCTCTTACGGTGAAGGAAAACATCGTGAGGAAACCTGCACACGCCTGCGGAGAAACTCGCAGGTTGTGTGTCAAGTCGACCAACCCGCACTGGGCCCGCGTGGTCGACTAAGGCCCGATCGCCCTAATTCAGGGTAGGCTCGAGCCCCTCACTGGGGACGTATATGAGCTGATATGATGAATGATAACGTATCTTGGACTGACTCGGTAGCTCAGTGGTTAGTGCTCTGCTCTTGACTGCTGATCCGAGAGTTGTGGGTTCGATCCCCACCCAGGGCAAACATTTGTGTGATGAGCAGATTTGTTTGCTCTGTGTCTGGGTGTTAAATATCTATATATGTATGTATTTAAACGTATATAAGTATTTATATCAGTCTCTGGTTCCCATAACACAGGGAATCCTACTTTGGGGCCAAATGACCATGTGTGATTTGTCCCAGAATATTTATATTTATTTATTTATTTATCTTCTCTTCCAGCCAACAAACGTACATACGGTCGGACTCGGCCCTCGAGAGCTCGAAGCCACAAGTGCTGATTATCATGAAGGACTACACCGCGCACTGGCGGAACGTGGATGATGAGTTATTGGACAGAAAGGTCGTGGCACTGAGCCAGATTAATTTGACGGTAGGTGAAGACAACTGGAAACGCTGAACACGTTAAAAAAACCGACTTTCATCGCAACAAATTAGTACAATTTTGTATTACTATCTCAGATTAAAAAAATAAATGGTAGATTTAGTGTTAGAGCTTTAAAAACGATGTACAAAAAACTCTGCTCCAACCACGACGAAGCAAAGTTTTGCTTACTGTCACGCACTGGCAGACTATGTCAACATGCCGAAATGTGCTTTGTCATGTCTCAAATGCGCCTGTCTCAATTACAGTAAAGGATAGAACCTATCACGTGTCGAAATATTATTTGAGGACACCACTTAAGGTAAATATGCATACGTATATGTATAATAGAACAAGCGTTACCCCACTGTTTGTTGTGATTGTTGTATGAAACTCAATCACTTGTTGTATGACACTGGTGGACTAAAAAATCGACTCAAAGTTTGTTGCCAGACTTTTGAAAAGATAACTCAATCTATAATTAAAATTTCTATAATTAAATTATTGATGTCATAATTAAATTTATTCATTAATATTTAATTAAATTTGCCTACAATAAAAAGTTAATTTAATTTAAATTTGTTATTTTTCCAAAAGTCGGACAACAAATCTTGAGTCGATTTTTAAAGTCTGAGTATATTTTTGATTTTCGTTAATTTTCAAAAAAAGTAGTAACCCGATTTTGATACAATGTTTATGGGACCAACCTGTCGGCAATCCTATCGAATAAAAAAGAGTCATGAAAATGGGTTCACAATCTGCGAATCGCGTAATAAACATACAAAAAAAAAACATACAGTCAAATTTTGAACTTCCTCCTTTTTGGAAGTCGGTTAAACAGTTTTTTTCAACCTGCCATGCCATCTTACCTGATGGTAAGTGACGATGATGCTGAAGATGGAAGCGGGCTTACCAAGATTTCCCAACGCAATGGAGAACTGGCTGTCTTATCTTCAAGCCGGAACACATCAAGGACGCGTTGCACACGTCCGTGGGTGTAAATCTAAATGCCTTACACTTGACCGCGGGTGATTTAAGTGCAACACCAGGTTAACCATCGTCTATCCCTTGGATAGTAGGTTAATTGTTGTGTAATTAGTAGAGATTTGAACCGTAATAAGTAATCGACTGTCGTTTTCACAAAATATGTTATTAATTATGGGGGTAGGTTTTTGTAAATTTTCTATCTTAAAAACGGCAATACATACGAGTACAAGCGTGAAACTTGGTGTGATTATAGTTAGTAATAATCCTAAAGTAACAAAAAAACCGGTAAAGTGCGAAGTCAGAACCGCGCACAAAGGGTTCCGACCAACATACTAGATGGCGCTAGTTTCTTCTCGTTTAAAAAAAACACCTTTTTGGATGGAGACTTTCACTTTTTCTAATTTTTAGTATTTGTTGTTATAGCGGCAACTGAAATACACCATCTGTGAAAATTTCAACTGTCTAGCTATCACGGTTCATGAAATACAGCCTGGTGACAGACGCACGGACAGACAGCGAAGTCTCAGTAATAGGGTCCCGTTTTTACCCTTTGGGTACGGAACCCTTAAAACAAATAATAAAACTGGCCAAGTATGAGTTGTACTTGGTCTCAGGAGTCCGAACTGAATAAAAAAAGCGTTTTTCTGTCAATAGCATTGATGTCTTTTGTTTGTAATGAATAGTTATCACTTATACTTGAGTGGAGAGGTGATGGTACGGAACCCTCTGTGTCCAACTCGCACTTGGCCGGTTCTTGTTATAAATTTGTCGATTTTAGTTCTGTGCGTTTATATTTTAGTTCTGTGCTTTCATATTTTACTTCTGTGCATATATATTTTACTTCTGTGCGTGTATATTTTACTTCTGTGCGTTTATATTTTTTGCCAGGTAAAAGCGGAATCCCTTACAACTATAGTCGGTACAGTGGGCTCGGGCAAGTCTACGCTATTGCTCGCCATGCTTCGCGAACTAACGCCCACCAGTGGGCAGCTACACGTCATGGGAACTGTGGCGTATGCGGCGCAGGAGCCTTGGCTCTTTGACGCTTCGGTGAGATGACAAACAAGAAAAAACAATCTATTTTCAAACAGAAAACACACAAGTAACAGCCTCATAAAGTGACGGAATACTATGCACGCACCCATCCACACTCACGCACGCACACAAACATGTTAAACATCACATGTTTTTGTTTATAAAACGCTCCAGTTGATTTCTCAATAAAATAGCAAAGAGAACTAAAGGGCAAGTGTTGCTATTGCCATCCTTAACTGACGTCCACTTGTAGACAGTTACACGTCAACTAAGGAATCCATAGCACAACCCAGACATTTCAGACAACGGACGAGAAATTTTTGACCGTCTTCGTGGCGTAATGATTAGTCCATTGGATTCACATCCGGTGGTCGTGGGTTCGATTCCCGGCTTAGTCTGACTGTATGACTTGGTTTGGTTGGTACAAGCAAAGGCATTGTATAAGCGTGTCTGCCTATCTTATCTGAGTATTGCCGCCAAACATCAATGTTAGCAGCATAAATTAATGTTATCCGGCTTGAACATACCGGTTCCACATTGCGTTGGGTCTGAATCTTGGTAATCCCGCTTTCATCTACGACAACTTCGCCACTTACCATCAGGTGAGATGATGCCAAGGGCTTACAAAAAAAAACAATCAAACATTTGCAACAAGACACTTGAAGCATTTTTTAGTGTCTTGTAGCACTAATCATACACACAGATGCAGTGTTGTCTCGTTATTACAGAAACTTGGACTCGGTCCTATCGCTTAGAAGATTTAAAAATGTTTATTCAGAATAGGTGCATATTACACTCTTTCTGATGGTCATAATATAGTAATTACATTGAATTATGTCAAATTTTGAAAAAAATAAAAACAAATAATGTCATTGGACTTGAAAACAATACGACACAAGAAGTAATACATTAAAATCATTGAATTTGACAAGAGTAGGCCAGTTCACACGGACAGCACCCGTTCACGAGTATAACACGGGAGCCGGCCATCGCTCCCCTCGACCATATTACTGAGCCACAGTCTTAGAATCCATACAGTCGTCCAATGTAATAGTTTATTGTGTACATAAACAAGACATAACAGGCATAAAAATTATACAATGGGTATTACTTATTTCTTATAAAAAAATTTCTTCCAGCAAACCCGGAAAAGAGTTAGTTGCAATTGTACTTAAAAAGCTATTATAATATTTACTGCAATTGTACTTCAAAAGCTATTATAATATTTATACAGGATGTAACAAAATAGGTGTAGGACCCGTTAACTGGGGCATCTACTTATCATACTGAACAACTTTCCCAAGGAACCTGTGGGAACGGTGTGTTCCTACATGGCGAGAACAAAGGGAGATATCTCCGCAGGCCCGGACTGGGACCCGAAACCGGCCCGGGCATTTTAAAGACGGTCGGCCCTTTACCCTCAAGAGAAAGGAAAATTACCTTCTAATAAAAATTTCCAATCATATATTTTCAATTTTAACAATTAAAGACTTCCGAAGAAGCTCACTACTCTCGGCTACTTTATCAATAATGTCGTCGCTATCCAAGTTCATGAATCTTTTTCTACCGTCATTAAGATAAATTATTATTTAAATTATCAGAAGATAAGGTACTATTCATGCGATTTTTGATAATTTTTAGGGTAGAAAAGGATCTTTCACGTACGTGTAGGCGTTGGTCAAAAGATTGTATCTATGCAAAATTTTAAAGGAGCAAATGGCGCAATTTTTACATGTACGGCGTGTCATACATGGTACAAATCTTTCTTCATCATGGTTTTCTATTTGTAAAGGCATTTCACCGTTGACTTCTTGACCTTCTTCACTTTTATTCTCTTCCATGAATATTTTATAATCTTCTTATTCAGTGGTTTTAAGTTTATCCCAATGCAATGCCAAATTTTTCAATTAAATCCGAAAACTTCCACCTGTAGCTGTCTTATCAAATTTCAATAAATTACTACTTAACTCATCTAGTTCACCGAATTAAAATTTATTATTACGTATTTCGTGGAAACGTTTTAGATGTAGACACGAGAAATCAGCGTACAGTTTTCCATTTGTAAGAAAACGGCAACCCATGCTTTGCGTAACTGTGTCAAAAATAATGTTATGAACATTGACCTTGTATGCATGTATTTTATATCCAAGTATTTAACCTTTTCAATTACCCCTAGAACACAGCCTCCTGATTCCCTTAATATAACAGCTCACTGCTCTATCTGTTGTTATGTCTCTTCATGTAGCTGCCCTAAACTAAAAACGGTCTATAATATAAAATATGTGGGTGTTATTCTCAATAATTATATCACTTTCAAACCACATATTAACAAACATACGCAAAGAGTTAGAAAACTCACGCCTCTATTCAGAAATATTCGATCGGTAGCTGATAGTAAAATAGTTAAAATGTTGTACAACGCTCTCTGCAGATCAATCTTGAGCTATTATATCTCTTCATGGGGAGGTGTGTACAAAGCCAATATATTATAGATTATAAGAGCCCAAAGAATGATCCTTAAAGTTGCTACATTTAAAAACCATTATTATCCCACTGATCCAGTGCCAAGTACTCACGGTTAGACAATTGTTAATCTATGAAGTAATCTTATCTAGACATAAGTCTATTGCATTTAATCTTGACCAACTTGAAACTAGAGGAGTAGACATGATCTTTAGACTGCAATACTTTAGGACCACCCTAGCTCAACAACATTTGTGTTTTCTAGAAAACTATTTGTCTATCAAAATATCTAAAATCATGAAAATTAGTGACCTAAATTCTTACAGATGTAAAACTACTATCACTGCTTGGTTGCTGACTCTTGACTACTCTGAAATGGAAAAATTTATCCAAATATAATCATATCTGTTTTTTCTCACACTTAACAAACTGACGCACACACACACACACATACTCACGCAAGCGCAGCTTAACCTTCTAATATCTTTTTTTTTTATATTCTGTTTATTTTTTTACTCCTACTTCACTTTTCATGTTTTGTTCTTGTATACCGAGGGGGGGCCAGGTGACCATACTAAAAGATTTACATCTTACTTTAGGCGCCAGTCTCTCACCAACATATCAATGCATTTAATTTTTTTTCTTTTCATTCATATCAGCTCATAAATGTCCCCAGCGAGGGGCTCGAGCCTACCCTGAATTAGGGCGATCGGGCCTTAGTCGACCACGCGGGCCCAGTGCGGGTTGGTCGACTTCACACACAACCTGCGAGTTTCTTCGCAGGCGTGCGTGTGTGTAAAAATATTCTGTCCACACGATGTTTTCCTACACCGTAAGAGCGTCGGTTAAGCGTACATATGAAATCTAAACTCGAAATCACATTGGTACGTTGGCAGGTTCGAACTACGATCTCCCGGACAGAAGGCGGCGGCCCTAGCCATTACGCCACCGACGCTTTTTTTTACCATACTTTGTAAAATATGTTTGTGGGAAGAAAATCAAAATAAACAAATAATTACTAGAGATAGAGCCCAACGAGATAACGTAAATTGAATTAGGTCCTCGACTTGACGATAGAGGACGTTATTCTCATCGTTGATTTTTTTATATAGCAAAATAAAGTCGACCGCCAATTGACCACACCGGCCCATTGGGCATCCGGCCCATCGGGCATTTGCCCGATTTGCCCATATGGCCAATCCGGGCCTGTATCTCCGCCAGGCGAGGTGGTGTGCCTGGGGTCCGGCCGTGGATCAACCGTATATATGCTTATGAGCAAGGAAATGTTGATAGTGCGTTGTAGATGCTTTGTTAATAGCCTTCTTGTGATGATGGTGTCGTCTATCGAGATGAAGATGCAACTTTCCATATAGTATGACCGATGGTTCAGTCTTGAGTTGAGGTATGTAGTTGTTAGTGGCGGGTACTGCAGATGTCGCCACATTACTCCCCCTCCGAGACCGGAGGTCGATAACCATATTGAGTTGGCAGTCCAATGTTGCGGTGCGTCGTAGCGACGATACGCGTCGCGATGCGGCGTCTGCGGTGAGTCGAGACGCCAGGCCAATGTTGCTCTACTCGAGTCCACGGTGAGTCGGTACGAGGAGGTGGTTCAGGCGTACGGTGCAAGGGAAGCAGGTTACGTATAGCGCGTGCTCTACAGCGTGAGCTGCCGACAACTTGCTGCCTGAAGAGTGAAGCTGCAGGTCCGTGGAGATTTGATGCTGCGTCGACGGCTGCGAACCTGATGAGGCTTCGGAGTGAAGTGCAGGGCCAGGAAGCTCGATATGACGGCTGCGATGGTCCTGGTAAACTTCGCATTGGACTGCTATGCTGCTGTTGGCTTGCTTTACCGGCTGGAGGGCTGTTGAGGAGTTGTTGCCGAAGGTGCGTCAATGTTCAGCGTCGGGTCACCAATGTAGGAAAGGATGTGTTCCTACATGACGAGAACAATAGGGAGATATCTCCGCCAGGCGAGGTGGTGTGCCTGGGATCCGGCCGTGGACCAACCGTGAATGGTTGGTGCTTGTATATATATGCTTATGAGCAAGGAAATGTTGATAGTGCGTTGTAGATGCTTTGTTAATAGCCTTCTTGTGACGATGGTGCCATCTATCGAGATGAAGATGCAACTTTCCATATAGTATGACCGATGGTTCAGTCTTGAGTTGAGGTATGTAGTTGTTAGTGGCGGGTGCTGCAGATGTCGCCACAAACCCATAGTTAATTCTTAAAAATAAATGGACGCTTCATACAAAAATATGAAGAGTTCAAATTTTTTTTGCGATTTTAGCAAACTTGTAGAACAAAAGTAGTTCAGTTTTTCTAAGTAGACAAAAGTTGTTCAGTTAACGGGTCCTACACCAATTTTGTTACACCCTTATTTTTTACCCTTATCCTTATGGATACATTGGTGTAAAATTTATAAAATTTGTCTAAATAATTGGATTAAATACATCATCATCATATCAGGTCATATACGTTCCCCACCGAGGGGCTCGAGCCTACCCTGAATTAGGGCGATCAGGTCTTAGTCACACCACGCGGGCCCAGTTAGGGTTGGTCGACTTCACACACAACCTTCGAGTTTCTTGCGTGTGCAGGTTTCCTCACGATGTCGTCCTTCCTTACGGTAGCAGCCCTTGCCATTACGCCACGGACGCTCCATTAAATATTAAATACATATATAGCTCTAATTATATAATATACATATTATAAGAAGAGAGAACGACGGGGGGGGGGGGGGGGGGGGGGGGGCACCGTCTAGTTATACACTAACGCCATCATCTTTGTGTTAGTAGCGCCACTTCATGATTAAGAGAGAAAGACCAGTAGAACGAATGAACGACCCAGTTGGCTATGGCCAGGCACATAAATACGGCTGCCCGAGCCCGGAGCTTACTTTCTCTGCCCAGGCGCCTCAAAAAATATTTTTTCAATACAGTTGCTCGAAAAGTGGTCCTTTATATGCCAGTCAAGTGTGCGCACATTTCTAGAAAAAAAAATTATAATAACCAAAGATACAGAATCTTCTTTAAGACTTTTGAAAGGAGAATTTTAAAAGAGATAGGTTTTCCTCCGAGGTTAGTACATAACGCAATATGTTTAGATTCTCTTTGGATTATATCTTTGTGAAGAAAAGAGAAAAAATATGAATGAAGTGGAACCGGTTACACCAAGGAATAGGTCATCTTTACCAAAGAGGTTAAGTATCCCAAGCGGTATTGTAGTCTTTTTATGATAATAAAAAAAAACTTACGCATGCGTACGTGTGCTAGCTAAAATATGGCGCAATTTTCGTAAAACTGAATTGAGATGTTTTAGTTGTGAAAACTAATGGAATTAAGAATAGTTAATATACGAGTATATGTAATAAAAAATAAACTTATGTGTATTTAAAAGAAAAAACAAAGTGAGAATACTCCCCGGACATTTAAAATTAACTTTGGCTTTCTGAAACCTTGATAGGTACATATGTACCTACCCATGTGTTTTGTTTTTCGGTTACGGTCGTTTTTTATTTTATCTATTTTCTTACAACTGTATTGAAAGGAAAATGAAAAGTAAAATAACAAACTCTTGACGATCGTAAACCCTCGCCTGCGGCTCGGGCTCACAAATGTCACTCGTTTGTTATTGACCTTACACACCTCTTACAACCTTTTACAACTCTTGTATCATAAATAACTATTAAAGTGCTCACATTTTTTTAAAAATAATACTGTCACTATGATTAGTGATCAGTTACTAGTGATGTCGCGTTGACGCAATTATCAAAGGCGTTGGACGACTGTATGGATCCTTACACTGTGTTCATAGGCTGCAAGCCTATTAATAAAATCACATATTGCAGGTCCGGCAGAACATCCTATTCGGCCAAGACATGGATCTTCGTCGCTACAAGCAAGTCATCAAGTGTTGCCAGCTCAAAAGTGATTTGGAAATTCTGTCGCATGGGGATAAAACTGTTGTCGGCGAAAGGGGTAAGACGTCAGTTGAAACTTCTTTGTTTATTAATCGGCCAAAGATGGTTTTTATTGATTTTTTAAAAATCCACAATTGATAAGCCCTTGGCATCATCTCACCTGATGGTAAGTGACGATGATGCCGAAGATGGAAGCGGGCTTACCAAGATTCCCCAACGCAAGGGAGATCTGACTATCCTATCTTCAAGCCGGAACACATCATTGATGTTAACACTGATATTTGGCGGCAAGAATTAGAGAGGACGGTGGTAGCTAGCCAGGCGGGCTATGAAAATGTTCAACCGAGTCTTACAAAGTTGAGCCCGCCGGGAATCGAACCTGATACCTCCTGATGTGAAGCTAATAGACTAACCATTGCGCCTCGGAGGTGGTGGTGGACGTCTTTCGGCCCGCAGTCGTCACTCAAGAACTTTACTGCCCAAAGGACCGTCCATTTTACGACTTATGTGCCTAGCTCAGTGCCACTTGCCGGTCATCATTCATACGTCGGATCTTTTCGTTTCTTAGGCAAGGTCCGTCTGGGTACCATTGCTCGGTATATGCAAGGTGTAACAAAATTGGTCGGTGACGTCACAGCTAGAGGTGCTACCTTCTTTTCGGGAAATCGTGGTTCGAATCCTACCACGTACCAATGTGTTTTCGAATTTCGATTTCATATACATGTACGTTTATCTGACGCTCTTACGGTGAAGGACAACATCACGAGGAAAGTTGCACACGCCTCCGAAGAAACTCGAAGGTTGTGTGTGAAGTCGACAACCCGCACTGGGTCCGCTTGATCTACTAAGGCCCGATCGCCATAATTCATGGTAGGCTCGAGCCCGTACGTACTGGGGACGTACAGGAGCTGATGTGATGAACTGTAAATGACTATCTACATATCAATCTCCATTGTTCCTAGGTACATCCCTGTCGGGCGGGCAACGAGCAAGGATAGCGCTGGCCAGGTGCATCTACCAACACGCCGATGTTTATCTGCTGGACGACCCGCTGGCTGCTGTTGATGCTAAAGTAAGCCACATTTTGTTCCATATTATGTGTTGACAGTGCAAAGAGCCAGGATAGCGCTGGCCAGGTGCATCTACCAACACGCCGATGTTTATCTGCTGGACGACCCGCTGGCTGCTGTTGATGCTAAAGTAAGCCACATTTTGTTCCATATTATGTGTTGACAGTGCAAAGAGCCAGGATAGCGCTGGCCAGGTGCATCTACCAACACGCCGATGTTTATCTGCTGGACGACCCGCTGGCTGCTGTTGATGCTAAAGTAAGCCACATTTTGTTCCATATTATGTGTTGACAGTGCAAAGAGCCAGGATAGCGCTGGCCAGGTGCATCTACCAACACGCCGATGTTTATCTGCTGGACGACCCGCTGGCTGCTGTTGATGCTAAAGTAAGCCACATTTTGTTCCATATTATGTGTTGACAGTGCAAAGAGCCAGGATAGCGCAGGCCAGGTGCATCTACCAACACGCCGATGTTTATCTGCTGGACGACCCGCTGGCTGCTGTTGATGCTAAAGTAAGCCACATTTTGTTCCATATTATGTGTTGACAGTGCAAAGAGCCAGGATAGCGCTGGCCAGGTGCATCTACCAACACGCCGATGTTTATCTGCTGGACGACCCGCTGGCTGCTGTTGATGCTAGAGTAAGCCACATTTTGTTCCATATTATGTGTTGACAGTGCAAAGAGCAAGGATAGCGCTGGCCAGGTGCATCTACCAACACGCCGATGTTTATCTGCTGGACGACCCGCTGGCTGCTGTTGATGCTAAAGTAAGCCACATTTTGTTCCATATTATGTGTTGACAGTGCAAAGAGCCAGGATAGCGCTGGCCAGGTGCATCTACCAACACGCCGATGTTTATCTGCTGGACGACCCGCTGGCTGCTGTTGATGCTAAAGTAAGCCACATTTTGTTCCATATTATGTGTTGACAGTGCAAAGAGCCAGGATAGCGCTGGCCAGGTGCATCTACCAACACGCCGATGTTTATCTGCTGGACGACCCGCTGGCTGCTGTTGATGCTAAAGTAAGCCACATTTTGTTCCATATTATGTGTTGATAGTGCAGAAAATATCGGCCGACTGCGAGTCGGACTCTTTCTACGAGGGGTCCTGTACCACTAATAATACATATTCACATTATAAACAAAAGATATCAACGCAAGCGACAAAATAAAATGTTTTTTGGGTTCGGTACCCAAAGGGTAAAATGGGACCCTATTACTAAGACTTCACTGTCCGTACGTCTGTCCGTCTGTCACCAGGCTGTATTTCATGAACCGTGATACTCGTAGCTAGACAGTTGAAATTTTCACAGATGATGTATTTCTGTTGCCGCTATAACAACAAATACTAAAAATTAGGAAAAGTGAAAGTCTCCATACAAAAAACGTGTTTTTTTGGAAACGTGAAACTAAAAACTAGCGCCATCTAGGATGATATTATGGAACCCTGTGTGTACGTTTCCGACTCGCACTTGGCAGGTTTTTTTCATACAGTTAAGACTCCTTAGCGCGAGTATGACTCTCACTTGCCCAGTTTTTATTATTTTTTGTTATAGTTTAGAATAAGTACTATAACCACACAAAGTTTCACGTTTTTATGTGTAACCGTTTCTAAGATAGAGCAAAAATAAAAAAAGCCTTCAAAAAGCATGTTTTTTGAATGGGACCCCTTTAATATTTACTTTTATATTTTTACTAGCTGATTCCCGCGGCTTCACCCGCGTGGACCACATTTCTATGACTTTTCGGGGGTGCGCAGTGCGCGAGCCGCAAGCGGCTCGCGAGCGTGGTAAAAAGTAGCCTATGTCTTAACCCAGGTCCTAATCTGTCTACCTACCAAATTTCAGCCAAATCCGTTCAGTAGTTTTTGCGGGAAAGCGTAACAGACAGACAGAGTTACTTTCGCATTTATAATATTAGTAGGGATTATGCGTTGGTGAAGCGGCAAAAGAAACACACACACTGTGAAAATTTAAACTGTCTACCTTTTACAGTTCACGAAATTCAGCTCGCTGACTGAAGAAGGAAAGACAGACAGCGCAGGCTTCGTAATAGGATCCCGTTGGTTACCCTTTTGGGTACACGGAACCCTAAAAACCGGTAAAGTGCGAGTCACAAAGGGTTCCGTACCATCATACTAGATGGCGCTAGTTTCTTCACGCTTAAAAAAAAATACGTTTTTTGTATGGAGTCTTTCATTTTTTCTAATTTTTAGTATTTGTTGTTATAGCGGCAACAGTAATACATCATCTGTGAAAATTTCAACTGTCTAGCTATCACGGTTCATGAAATACAACCTGGTGACAGACGGGACAGACGGACGGACGGACAGCGGAGTCTTAATAATAGGGTCCCGTTTTTACGCTTTGGGTACGGAACCCTAAAAAGCGTCATAGCTGGCTGATTTGAATCTGGTATTTGAGTTACCTACCTTTTTTTTTTAATTTATCGTTACACTGGCATATGACGTCATTGTCTGTGACGAACTAATTTAGTGATTATAATAAAAAAAATAAATGATAAAATTTCTACAGCTAAAATAAACCACCCCTGAGCGTCCGCGGCGCGGGCGGTGCAAAGGTGTCCATAACCACTCCCCGGACACTGCATACAACGGTCGTGAAATGACATTTCTAAAAACAAATGACGGAGCAAACAAAATCACGGCGACATCCTATACGCTCGAGAACCAAACTGTAAGCAATCTGTATCAATCTAAGTGACGAGGGGGTGAGGTTGGAATCTAGAGAGCGTCAGGGAGTGTCTTTGTACTAATATTTCCCATGAAACGCTCGTAGCGATGCCGCATTGTAAGGCTACCGACAGCCTTTGCACCAGGTAAACCCCGGATCGGGGGTCAAATCCTTTTGTCCCGCAGAAGGCGCCCAATAAATATAAAAAAATAAAAAATAAATATAAATTAATTAATTAAAATATGAAATGAGTAAGTTTTGGGCTTTTGTTGGAGTAATACCAAAGTATATATATATCAGTACTAACATACAATATGAACATTGAACACTCTCTGCCGCTCTCTAGATTCCGACCCCACCCCCTCGTCACCCAAATTGATACAGGTTGGTTATAGTTTGGTTCTCGAACGGATAGGATTTCGCCGTGATTTTGTTTGCTCCGTCATTTGTTCATAGAAATGTCATTTCACGACCGTTGTATGCAGTGTCCGGGGTGTGGTAATACTGTCACATGCCCTATTACTTCTCCCTGTATTACCACCCTTTTTGTCAGACTGTATATTGTAGTTTCTGTTACTTTATTCGTTATAATTTTTGCTAGACTCTGTATATCATAGTTTTTGACTAGTTTTAGTGTAATCATATATCAGCCGAAAGATTTCCACTGCTGGACAAAGGCCCCCCAAGGATTTCCACGACGACCGGTTCCGCGCTGCCCGCATCCAGCGGCTTTCCGCGACGTTCAACAGGTCATTAATCCACCGAGTGGGAGGCCTGCCTACGCTTCATCTTCCGGTCCGCGTCCGCCACTCGAGGACTTTACTGTTCTACGGCCATCTGTTCTACGAGCTATGTGCCCAGCCCACTGCCACTTATTTAAGATTTAAATTAAGTATAAAGAAACATAGAAATTGCCAGTTGCTATCACAAGATATCATTGGCAAAGCCGTGCCGGAGCTAGAGTTCTTCTAGGCGCTTTGAAAACTTCTCAAAGTGGGTTTCGTCACTACACTATAACCAAAGTATATACAGGTGACTGGTAAGTAGTGAAAATCCTTTTAAGGGGATAAACTACATCTAATTTGCAACAGAAAAAGTCATACTCACTGGGGGTCGGAAATCAACGGTTTTAGAGTTAAAACCTATTTAACTTTTTAATTTTGTATGAAAAATTATTTTGTTCAAATGTTTTGTGATTTTTTAACAAAAAGTTATAATACAGTTGGCATGCAAAATACGGTAAAACCTACCTCATTTTATCACGCTTTCGAACAAAGTAAAAAAGTTAAAAATGTACAAAATGTTGAAAGAGTAACGCGTAATGTTCACAATATTATGCCAAGTTCGATTCAAATCAAAATGACGTTTGTTCTCAGGTGGCCCAAGCCATATATGAGGAGTGCGTCCGAGGTTTTCTCCGAGATAAAGCCACTGTCTTGGTGACCCATCATGTCCAATACGCCAGGCAAGCGGACAACGTCTGCGTCGTTAGGGAAGGACAGGTACGTGTCGAACCTAATGGAAGTTGAACCTAATCAGTTGGTATTTTTGGTATCCTTGTGGGGATTCTTGACAGTCAACAGAGTTATGTCAATTTTCATTAAAATTCCTTATATATGTTCTTATAAAATTATTCAATACTGGCTTTTGCCAAGGCCACGCTCGCGTGGACATCGTTTTTATGACTGTCTTTGAGGGTGAGTTTTTCCAGAGATGAGACCTATCTAGATCGATTTTTCGCCCCCCAAAAACCCCCATATATGCCAATTTTCAAGCAAATCGTTAGAGCCGTTTAAGAGAAACCAATCTATATATTAAATTCTCGTGTCCCAGTGTTAGTTGCCATACTCCTCCGAAACGGCTGGACGGATTTCCATGGAATTTTCTGTGCATATTTGGTAGGTCTGAGAATAGGTATAGACATTTTTCATCGGGATCTGAGCGGGCAAGGCCGCGGGAAACAGCTTGCTCGTTTAAAGTTATAAGATATTCTTGCGGATGCCTACGTATGCCAAACTTCAACCCGATCCATCCAGTGGTTTGAGCTGTGCGTTTTTAGATCAGTCCGTCGCGGTTTTCTTTTATCTATACAGATTTTTAAGGCTTCATCATTATCATATCAGCCGAAAAACGAAACAAGGACCCCCCTAAGGATTCCCCGAATGGCCGGTTCTGCGCTGCTCGCATTAATTCCGGCTTTATAGCATTAAAATGTTTTTTCTTATATGGGCCGATGAAACTTACGTTCCGATGACGATGACTCCACAGATAGTAGCACAAGGCTCGTATAACGAGCTGAGCGGGCAGGCGGTAGAATTCGAGAAGCTGATAGAGATGGGAGAGAAGATAGAAGAAGAGAAACAGAAGAAGATGGCGGGCAGCTACGAGGCGCTGGAGAATGTGGTGAGTCATTCACGAACCTAATAGTTTTACCCAGCTTATAATGATCATAGGCAGCTCAGATCAAAAAAAAAGGTCTCATAAACCCTCATCATCACCGTCATCATATCAGCCGAAAAATGTCCACTGCTGGACAAAGGCCTCCCCCAAGGATTTCCACGACGACCGGTCTTGCGCTACCCGCGTCCATCGGCTTCCCGCGATCTTCACTAGGTCATCGGTCCACCGCATCGACCCTCATGTAAATTAAATGTGAAGCCAATCAAAACCACTCCAAACCTGTACGTACACTGTACAACGCACACATCTCCTTTCTCTTTCCCTCTTCTCACTTTAAGTGGAGTTCCTTATCATTCCGCGCCAAGATAGTCTGTCTTTGTCATGCTGGTTCAAGTTAATGGAGGGAGTCCTATATTTTCTTGCCTTAAACTTATCAACTTTATCGAAAAAACAAAAATGTATAAGCCTAGCTTTTGTTCTGACTGACGACCTATCAAAAATTGT
Organism: Coleophora flavipennella; assembly: GCA_947284805.1. Classification (NCBI taxonomy): domain Eukaryota; kingdom Metazoa; phylum Arthropoda; class Insecta; order Lepidoptera; family Coleophoridae; genus Coleophora; species Coleophora flavipennella. The sequence continues at coordinate 5,922,017 of OX369302.1, forward strand.
TCCAAATCGGTTAAAATTTAAGGGGTGAAAATCGTTACCGCCTTTTGTATGAAAAGTCGCAGCTTCACAATCTTCTTAAGCGACTTTCTACCAGCTTATCAGGGATGGGGCCACCTTATAACTACCACGTACATGTTCGTTACGAATACGATGTATCTAAGCATTTTCATCTCTGCCACGTGCAACTTTTGGGCGTGTGTTTCCTTTACGGGCCAACACTGCTCCGTAGAGCATCGCGGGTTTTACAGCGGTCTTGTTGATTTTGCCTTTGGTACGTATGGGCAGCTGACTTTAACTTGACAGTGCGTAGCATTCTATCACAACATTTTTTTTGATCTAAGATCGGCAGTTTATTATATAGGCAGAAAAGCGCAAACCTAATTCCGTCACTAGCCGAACCGCCTGATATTGGCAGGGAATCCTGTTCCCTATTTGGACACCTTTTTCCAGTCCTTTAAACGGTGATGTGGTAAGATAAAGGTAAGATGTGGTTGGCTAGTCCAGCCAACCCAGCTCCTTTCAGAAACACAGAAGTCTCCTGGGCAATTCAAAGACTTCTACGAGCGACCCCACGGTTTTCTGTAAGACCAGTGCATTCCAGGATCACATGACTGTCTGTCAGTAAAAAGGCATCGGTGGCTCAACCTGTAACGTCTCGGTCCTCCTAACCAGAGGTCCTGGGTTCAAATCTGGACGGCAATTGTACCAATGAGTTTTTCTAAACTTAAGTACATATACTAACCGATTGCTTTAAAGGTGAAGGAAAACATCGCGAGGAAACCTGCACATCTGATTCCAGATGTGTATGAAGGTCGCGTTGCACACGTCCGTAGGTGTTAATCAAAATACCCTACACGTGGCCGCGGGTGATGCTAAGTGCAACACCAGGCTACCACCGTCTATCCCTTGGGTAGCACGGTTAATTGTGCCACACGATAATAAGAAGAAGATGACTGTCTGTTTCTTCTGCCTGAAGACAACCCCTGCAGACTATCTGTTACATTCTAAAATCTAAATGAATAGTTGCTTACACCACTTACTCCGATTTTTTTTGCATATGCTTTGTTATCAATTGAAATGACTTGAAAAAAATGTAAAAAAAATAAAAAAAAATAACGCCTGGTAGGCGAATCTGGTTTATTCAAGGGTAGGTGCCCGGTGATAATACCTACAACCGCGCGTTTCCCGTTGCACTACCAGTAGCACCATGGTATAATTTGATTTACCCTAGCACTCCTCATTATGTTTGATACGTATACACTCAATCCGACAAAAAAAACCATCAGATTTATTTCGCAATAATGAAAAATTGAACATATGTATTCTCTTTTTTGTTTATTTTTGAAACCAGAAATAATATGAAATAATTAAAAAAGAAATATTATAAACAGTAAAAAAAAAAACTACTGTTTATTTTTAAATGAGCTAAACTCACGTCGGTATCTTATTCTTATAGACTAGGCAGTTTACAGCTGTGGTAGTGTTACTGTATAAAGTGTTACTATAGAACTACTAATGAGCGTCGGTGGCGTAACGGCTAGGGCCGCCGCCACCTGTCCGGGAGGTCGTCGTTTGAATCCTGCCACGTACCAAGGGAGCGTTCAAGTATTACGTAACGCAATTTTTGGAGATTTTTGACCCCCCCCCCCCCATGTATCGCGCCGTAACGTTTTTCTGTACCCCCCTCTCCCAAGTAAAAGGTTACGTAACCACCAATTGATTACCTAAAAATCACAATAATAATTATGTGGCGTAAAGTACCGGAAAGTCGCTAAAATACCTTTGTAATTGTTTTAATCGCGATAATAAGAATAAAAAAACAATGTTACGCACGCAACGCGTAGTTCAAACCCCCCTTCCCGCCTCTGTAACGCATCGTAAGGTTTTACAAGACACTCCCCCCCCCTCCAAATTTGTTACGTAATACTTGAACGCTCCCCAATGTGATTTCGAATTTAGATTTCATATGTACGTTTATACGATTCTCTTCCGGTGAAGGAAAACATCGTGAGGAAACCTGCAAAAGCCTGCGAAGAAACTCACAAGTTGTGTGTGAAGTCGACCAACCCGCACTGGGCCCGCGTGGTCGACTAAGGCCCGATCGCCCTAATTCAGGGTAGGCTCGAGCCCCTCGGTGGGGATGTGAATGAGCTGATATGATGATAGGACTACCGATAGTTTCACTGTTAGTGCCACGGGAAACGCGTTAGGTTGCGTCTATTGAGGACAAGCAGTTTCCGGGCCAATTTTGGTTTGAGTTACGTTTTCATTGACTGCCTGCAGTTAGTTAATCAACCCAGGGGACATTATATCGCTAAATCGTCTGCAGCCTTGTCTCATCATATCAGCCGCAGGAAGTCCACTGCTGGACATAGGCCTCCCCCTGGGATCTCCACGACGACCGGTTCTGCGCTGCCCGCATCCAGCGGCTTCCCGCGACCTTCACCAGGTCATCGGTCCACCGAGTGGGAGGCCTGCCTACACCACGCTTTCCGGTGCGTGGTCGCCACTCGAGAACTTTACTGCCCCAACGGCCATCTATGCCTTGTCTATGGGCTTATTATTCTAAAAGGGATGGCACGGAGTCAGCTACTGTATGAACTCGTTCTAAAATAAAAAAAAACATTGCAACCTTCAACTTAAAATATCAACATAAGGCGGTCAGTCTCTGTCACTGAACTCGTATGAGACCCGTTATCTACTTGGTGAGAACCATAATAATTAAGGAGCGGAATATTTCGTATGAGACCCGTTGTCTACTTGGTGAGAACCATAATAATTGAGGGGCGGAATATTTCGTATGAGACCAGTTATCTACTTGGTGAGAACCATAACAATTAAGGAGCGCAATATTTCGTATGAGACCCGTTATCTACTTGGTGAGAACCATATTAATTAAGGAGCGGAATATTTCGTATGAGACTCGTTATCAACTTGGTGAGAACCATAAAAATTAAGGAGCGGAATAATTTGTATGAGACCCGTTATCTACTTGATGAGATCCATAATAATAAAGGAGCGGATTTTTTGTAGCATGGTGATATAAGCGAGATATGGAGTCGATACTAATATTAACACGTTAACAGTCCAGTGTACCGTATGGGGTACACGGGGAGCGGTTCCGCCGAGTTCGTGTACCCTATGAGGCACACAGCCCAGTGTTACTTACAGGCTCACACATATGGACATATGACGTGTTTCAGAACACTTGTATGTGGATTGTTAATGTGTTAATAGTAATTTCTAGTTACGTTGTTTTTGAACATATGTGATTGACGCATGCCATAAACAATATTTTAATTAGAAAAAGTAGGCTGTAAATAAGGTATGTATAGCTACTCAATATTTTAAACTTTTTTCTAATTAACCTGTACTATAAAATTTATAAATTACTAGTGGATTCCCGCAGCTTCGTCCACGCAGATCCCGATTTCTGCGGTTCCCGTGGGAACTTCCCAAAATCCTTTCTTAGCGGATGCCTACGTCATACCTGCATGCCAAATTTCAGCTCGATCCGTCCAGTGGTTTGGGCTGTGCGTTGTTGATCACTATGTCAGTCAGTCAGGCCACAGATTACTAAATAGTTACTTCGTAAGTCAGGCACCTTTGAGTTATAATATTTAGATAATAGATAAGTTAACTTCGTAAAATATATTTTTTAAAGTCTTTATGTCTTTATTTAAATTTCATATCGACTTGTTGCATATGGCCCGACCAACCCGCACTGGGCCCGCGTGGTCGACTAAGGCCTAATCGCCCTGATTCAGGGTAGGCTCGAGCCCCTCGGTGGGGACGTATATGAGCTGTAATGATGATCGACTTGTTGAATTATTTTAATTTAATGTTTCTATTTTAATAAATTCATTCCACTAAAATTTAAAAATAAAAATTATAAATAGGTGAATATTAATATTAAATCGACTCCATACCTCCCTTTAGCCTTATCGAGCTACGAAAACTCCGATCCTTAATAATAATGTATCAATGGTTAAATATCTATATTTCTATTTCAAGGTTTTATATAACGTGATGGAGGAAAAGAAAAAAACGGACACCAAACTGAGCGTTAGTTCTGCCTATTGAAAGATTTAATTTTATTATTTAATTAAGTTTTTTTGTATTTTTGTAGTAGATTATTTGGCTTAAGACATCTGACACGGCTTAACGACTGCCATCTAGTGATAGCAACCGGCACCAACGGCTTAACCGTTCTTGAGAAAAGAAAAGGTTGAGAAAAATGCCACTGACAGTCAAACCCATCCAGGTAATGATCGAACTTCAAGTCAGTTAACCCATGTGACCGATCCCACCACGCATGTTGCACTGAGCTACGACCGCTTACGCTATTATAAATTAAATTGTCACTAAGTATATTTTTACTAAGTAGGTTGTTACTAAGTAGATTGTTACTAGATTGTTAATATTAGGGTCTTTACCTATGAAAATTAATATTAAGAACAATAGTTATTAAAACAAAATTTATTCTTCAAATAGCATTAGACTATTAGAGATTAAATTGTGGTAAACATATGCCTATTGTTCAGATATTTTGAGAGCACGGTGGCTTGAACACCTTAAAGTCGGGTTTTTTCACCTTAAAAATTCGCAAAAAATACACATTTTTAATTTTAAAGCTCTAGAAATATCGCAGCGGTCCCTAACGAAACGACTAATATCACACCCCGGACACTCAATACAAACGAGCGAGAAATGATATACATAATTATAGCTGACGTATCTATAGGCAAGAATGCAGGTAGGGTTGAATCACACCGGCGGTATTGGTCACAAAATGTGTTTGTTAGTTATTTACTGAATGCTGTGTGAATACTAAACTCTTTTTTTTTCATACTTTTCGTTGTAAACAAACACCGTTCGAAAAAAAAAAACACCACTTTCCGAATACACCATACACATTATGAGACTAAAAAACATTGTATATGGTAACTGCGATGTGGACGTGAAAAAGGAAAAAGGTCATCTACTTCTATGACGCCGAAAATCGCTGCCGCTTATTAAAAAAAGGTCCTCCACTTCTCTGACGGCGAAAATCGCTACAGCTTATTGCAAAAAAAGGTGAAGTCAATTTGATCACCAAGATTCATGATATGGGGTCCAGGGGGCCCAGCCCCCTCCAATCTACACCCAATCTGAGTGACGGGGGGGGGGGGGGGGGTCGAATTTAGTGAGGGGCAGGGAGTGTCCATACTGTACGTTAGTACTAATATATATACTGTGCTAATATCATATTTGGGAACACCCCGCATACAATTTCGTCACTTTCAGGAAAATTCAAGAAAATTAACTAGTCTAAAAATTAGCCCTATCTGACCACTAAAAAAACGCTTTTGTTCCATTCAATGGTACATAGTTCAGGGGATTGGAACATGAAAGGCATGCCACTAGTTACTAAAAAAGACCATAAGTAGTGTCACCATAAGGTCAATAATAAAAACTTTTTTATTTTCTATAAAAATTGGCATTGAACTTTAAAACTCAATTGGCAATGTCATAGGTAAAGACCTATAATTATTCAGAAAATACGAGTAGTATACCTTCCAAAATATCTGAGATCCTTAATCTCTCATTATTTTGTTAAAAAATTAATCAAATCACAAAATTAGTTGTTAAAAAACTTTACATATAGTGGAAACTTGGCATATTTGTGTAACACGAATAACTTAATAACAAAAAAGCGTTTTTCTACTCCCATTTGGTAATTTGCTTAATACATAACCTCAAATCTTATTACAAAAGTATTTATTCCTACAAGTCGTTTTACAATGATCTTTTCAAAAAGAGACAACTGTACAGTGGCCAGCACGTGGCGATGGACAGTATACACACATATAACTACGACCGATTTTTAACAGTTGAACACTCGCACACTTCGGTGATTGGTAGAATTCGTCATCTTTACGAAAATATACCAATCGACATTCTTTTCTAAATAAGCGTCTATTTAAGACCAATAACGAATTCACACAAACTTATGACCACAGATCTGTGCTTTTGACAAATCATAAGCCACGCCCCTTACAAAGCATCCGCCACAGATCTAATAAACCAAGCATCCGCGCAGTGACACGAGCTAGCAAGCAGTGTTGCCGTTTTAGCCACTTTGTGGCTAGATCTAGTATATTTAAACCGGTTTAGCCAAAAATAATTTTAGCTAACCAAACGATTCTAGCTAATTTTGGTAATTATGTTTTTGATAATTACTGTTTACAGTTGACCAAATATTTGACCTAGTTACTGCGGTCCTGTCTTCCTCACTCTAATGCGGAAGTAAGTAGTTAAGTGTCATGAACACACTGAAAAATAAATTATGAAACAAAATGTGTGCATACACACACTTATACACTTAATTCCATAATTATGATTAAAAGTCAATAAAAATAAATAATAAAAATTCCACGACTACTATGTTTTGCCACCTGAAGTTTTAAACAAATTTACAGAAGCGGACAAAGCAATCAAAAAAATTGAAACCCCATCTACATCATCATCACAGATCGATTGACGTTGACGTAGAGATTTCAGAATTACCAGATGCCATTGTAGACCTACAATTATTTTTTTTCTACATGTATTAGATACTGTTTTAATTAAACCCACATCCTTATTACAAAATTGGCCACTTTTTTATTTTAATAACCACAAACAATATTGTCCTAACGGCAACACTGCCAGTATATTAAAGTCTCTCACTCATCCGTCTCCGTCAAAGAGAATATAATACACTACGTTCTCGTCCCGTCCAAAGGGAATATAAGTCACCATTACTTACTATATACGTTTGTCAGTCGAAGTCCAGTCGCATAGCATTTTGTGAACTTGTGAGCGTACACCGTCTCATTCTTCACTTCTTTTTTTTTATTCACAATTGGTAAGCCCTTGGCATCATCTCACCTGATGGTGAGTGACGATGATGCCGAAGATGGAAGCGGGCTTACCTAGATTCCCCAACACAATAGAGAACGGGCTATCTTATCTTCAAGCCGGAACACTTCAATGTTGTTAATACTGATGTCGATCGGCAAGACTTAGATAAGATGGTGGTAGCTAGCCAGGCGGGCTTAGAAAATGCCCTACCATCAACCAAACCGAGTCTTACAAGTTGACCCCACCGGGAATCGAACCCGCGACCTCCTGGTGTGAAGCGAATAGACTACCTACCCATTACGCCCCGGAGGCGGTTAAAGAATTTTAGATTCGGTTCAATAATTCTAAAGTTTAACCCCCTACAACCAAACAAATAAACAAACCTTACCACTACCTATAATATTTTATTCTTAAAAGTCTGGTCTTTTTCACAAATAAATCGGAATTTCCATTAATAAGTATGTATGTAAAATCTTCGGACGAACGCGATCTCCCCCGACCCCGCCTACCCGCACCGGCCAGCGGTAAGCGGCAGCGCAGATTAAAAACAATGCGAAGAGAACAATTACTATCTCTTTTTCGCATTCGCTCTGTTCAACTTCGAACATTTTCAAGGCCATTATGTCCAATTGCATGTGCTGTTCACTGTACTACAATGAAACTTTTTAAATATTTTTATGACTTTGACTTCAAAAAATGAGAATTCATTCCTACAAGTCGTTTTACAATGATCATTTCAAAACGAGACAACTGTACTATAATGAAGCTTTTGAAACATATTTTTGGCTTTGGCTTTATAAATTCAATATATGATTATGACAAAATTTCAATGTAGGTATTTTTATTTATTTTATGGTCGTAGAAAAAGGCCATTGTAACACTCGTGCTGGCTATTGTGACACTAAGCTTCGCTTCGTGGCACAAACTAGCACTCATTACTTGGCAGTGGCATAAATAACTATTTTGGCAGATGGTTAAAAAAATACCAATTTGAATATGTGAAAAATACCGTATTGATTAGATTTTTATTGTCTTGCAGTAATTTTTCTTCAACTGGTTATATTTTGTTCGTAGGAGCACAGCCACAGGATCAGATCCCAGCGCTCCATGTCTGAAGCGTCTCAGTTGTCATTCAATCTGGACTTGGACAACAATTTAGCTCCTAAATATGAAGGTCAGTTCACTACCCACCTACAGCTTGGCAAAAAAGTGTTTGACGTGGTGACAGTGGTTTTTTAATGGCAACACTAGTTTGCTGTCAACAATGGATTTGCCATTGCTACGTTGTAGTTGTCGTTTTTTATACATTTTATTGAATTTCGCAATTTATTTCGCTAAACTGACTACTAAAGAATGAATAAGGTATGAATAAGGAATGAATAGGTGTGAGTTCTCCAGACTCATTTTCTCAATTATTTTTTTTGCCTGGCTGTATTCAACCGTCAAGTCGTTTCCTATAAGCATAACTCAATAGGGATGACGACTACATCAGAAATCATAATTTATTTCTGATGCAGTCGTCATCCCTATTGAGTTATGATCATGATCACTAAATTGCCCTCCTACTTAAACTTCGGAAAACCTTACTTGTTTTGTTTTCCGTCAAGTCTTCGATTTTCAATTCACCAAAGTCACAAAATGAGTACATAAATGACGCTGCAAAACTATGACGTCACGCCTAGGCATTCCAAACATTTTTAGAACAAAATGTCGTTTTTGACAGATGATAAATAGTAAATCAGATGACTAGCATACGTCATCCCTATTGAAGGGTACACGAATATAAGAGAAATTAACATAAGGCTCGGTCAAATGCCATCGAATGCAATTGTTGGTTTGAATTAATTAAAAATGTCGATGAGCCCCTTCTTTTCGTGGACCCTTTCAACCACCTCTCAACCAAGTCCTGTAGCTTCACATAAGGAGGTCGCGAGTTCCATTCCGGGCGGAGTCTATGTAAGACTCGGTTTGGTTAATGGAAGGGATTTTTTTCTAAGACGCCTGGAGCTACCACCATTTTGTCTAAATCTAGCCGCAGAACATCAATGCTAGCCACGTTGATGTGTTCCGGTTTGAAGATAAGATAGCCAGTTCCCCATTTCGTTGGGGAATCTTGGTAAGCCCGCTTCCATCTGTGGCATCATCATCACATACCATCAAGTGAGGTGATGCCAAGGGCTTACCAACTGTGAATTAAAAAACTCTTCAATTGGGCATAATCAATGTCCATAAATGAGAAAAAAAAACCAGCCAAGGGCGATTTGGACTTGCGCACCGATAGTTCCGTACTACCATACCACCACACATTACACGAGTATAAGAATTCCTATTCATTGAATGCCTATTCATTTTAATCAAAAGACATCAACGAAAAATATTTTTTTTATCTACGAGATCGATTTTTTAGGGTTCCGTGCCTCAAAAGGTAAATTCGAAACCCTTATAGGATCACTCGTGTGTCTGTCTGTCTGTGCCTCCGTCTGTCACAGGCAATTCGCTCGGAAACTACTAGACCGATGGAATTTGGTACACAGATGTAAGTCGGTGACCCAAAGACAGACGTATTAGGAAAAAAGTTTTTTAAAATATATTGTGTTACATATAAAATGAAAAATCAAATATAATTTTAGAATAAATAGTATTCAAGTTATTTAAAAAAACTATACGAAAATTCCGCCTCCCCTCTATTTTTACGAAAAAGCTGGGCCTAAAATCTTGAAAAAATCACAGTATATGAAGTTGAGTGCATAGATTACAGGAATATCTAAGAGAAAATCTAAAATCCTTCCGTTCCAACAGGAAAAATGAAATTTCTTATGTCTAGAATAAGTAGACACCTATTTACCTCTAGAGCAAAGTTTTTAGTGAGAGGTCTTTCTGTTGGTTGTTCAAGTTATGGTGCGGAACCCGGTTTGTGTGTTGGCCGGTTTTTTTTATTTAGTTCGAGATCCTTTACGCGAGTGTGACTCACATTGGCTGGTTTTTATTAGGGTTCCGTAGTCAAATCAAGAACCATGTTGTGCGGAACCCTGTCTGTATGACCCCGAGGCGCACTTGGCCGTTTTTTTTATTCAGTTCGGGATCCTTAGCGCGAGTGTGACCCACACTTGGCTGGTTTTTTTTAAGGTTCCGTAGTCAAATCAGGAACCCTTATAGTGTAGTCATCTCATCATGAGATTTGATAGGTTAGAGGAATTACCAAAATGATAGATTTTATGTAATAACGATCCCCATTGCATTGTCGACTTGGGTTTAAGTACATGTAATGATGATGTATTTTGTGTTTTTTAATTTAATAAATGAAATGGTCGTCCAGTGTTGCCAGTGCTACGGCAATTACCGTGTCCTGCGGCTCTCAGGCCCAAAAATACGTAATCTATGGCCTACGGCCCGAACTCCTAGGCCGTAGCAAATTCTACGGCTTTTTAGCAAATTTCCTATTTCCACTACATGCATGCATGTATACAAACGCGAGCCGTTATACAGTTGTCAGTCTGTATCAATGAACGGGTATTTTCCAAATCTTCCTCCACAGTTACGTCACAAATATTGCATCCCACTTTTTCACATCGAAATTAAGATGAAAAAAAAAATAACCTAACCGAACAACTCAGGGGGTGTCATGACAGAAGTAAAAACTTTCAACAGTTTTATTTTTTAGTTTTGAGTTTTTAGTGTACCTGGCGAACGACTAGGTTGACAAAGTTTTGACCCTGCGAGTGTTCCTGGTGCGGTGTCTGTAACGTTGTCGCGAGTTACTTGGTTTTTTCCCATCTTGAAAATGCCCAATGCGCCTAAAGAATGTTTAACTTCAAAAAGTAGGTATTAGTTATTCGATTTCGTTTTCTAACTGTTCACCCGTCGAGTTTTTGTGTTCGTTTTGTTTTCTTGTGTTAAAAAGTTTTTTTTTATTTTTTTTATTCACAATTGGTAAACCCTTGACAACATCTCACCTGGTGGTAAGTGACGATGTTGCCGAAGATGGAAGCGGGCTTACCAAGATTCCCCAACGCAATGGGGAACTGGCTATCTTATCTTCATGCCGGAACACACCAATGATATCAACATTGATATTTGGCGGCAGATAAGATGGTGGTAGCTACCCAGGCGGGCTTAGAAAATGCCCTACCACCAACCAAACCGAGTTTTACAATTGACCCCGCCAGGAATCGAACCCGCGACCTCCTGTGTAAAGCCAGTGAACTTTGCCTCTGAGCTACGGAGGCGGTGAAACTTTTTACATAGACAAACATCAGAGTATGAAAAACCGCGCTTTTTGACTGATGTTGGAACGGACTCCGTTTTTTTGCAGTGCTACGGCCAACTGCTGATTTCTTGCTATACAAACAGGGCTTTTTTACTGACCCAACAGGGCCGCTCAAAAATTTTCAATGGCAACACTGAACACTGTGTCCGTCGGTATGTCACAGCTGTTTTACTGAGACTATTACATCTATGAAACTGAAATTTGGTATGGCTATAAAAATCCGTGACGCCTATAACCATATGGAATATTTCTTTATGGTACGTCCTATTTTGTTTTTTTTATCGTTGTACTATGTCTGTACCATACTATGCATGTAACAAGTACCTAATCCTTTCTCATTTCTGCTATTGACGTGAAAATAATCCGTACCTATTTAAATCTTCTGTAAGAAGTGTCTATATCTTTTTTTTATTTTTTTTTTCACAATTGGTAAGCCCTTGACAACATCTCACCTGGTGGTAAGTGACGATGTTGCCGAAGATGTAAGCGGGCTTACCAGGATTCCCCAACGCAATGGGGAACTGGCTATCTTATCTTCATGCTGGAACATGATTTCTTGTGAATGTGATTCAAAATAGATTTTTTTTACGTTACTGTGATACCTACACGTAGTTTTTTATTTCCAAACTAGAGTACGAGACCCATTTTCGGGTCTGAAATAGAGAAAGGACTTTCATTAAATTATAGGACATCTGGCAACCCTTCTCGCCACGCACCTGCTCAGCGCGAGGCACGTTGTCTCGGCGGGTTGCCTCTGTGTACGTTCGGAGCACACTTGGTGCGAGCCGTTTGCGACGAGGCTGTCTCTATTGCGTATACACCTTTACAATGTTTTTTTTGCAGGGGAGACCCAAAACAAAGGCTCAGTGGATAATAGCGTGTACATGGCGTACATAAAGAGCGGAGGGAGCGGCCTCTCCATGGCGCTGTTGTTCACGCTGTTCATATTGGCGCAAGTATTTTACTCGTCGACTGACGTGTGGCTGAAGGAATGGTGAGTGGATATGTCTTATTTGTTGGAAAAATTTAGTTACTACGCCACTGAGCCGTTGCTTGGATGCACTAAATGATGACACTAAAGATAAGGTAACAAAACTCCTATGCGCGTGACGTGCACCGCGCGCTTTCGACACGCGACGCGTCTCAGTTTGCTAGCTGCCCGTTTTAGGCCCTAACAAGGGTCAAACCACAACCATATCAGCCTAAAAACGTTCACAGCTGGACAAAGGCCTCCCCCAAGGATTTCCACGACGACCGGTTTCGCATCCCCTGCTCCGCCGTTACATTGACTGCTACCGGAGCTAGGAATATCAGGGCCGCCGGGTACTAGGGGCCATTTTCTGGGTGTGGTATTCATAGGGGGGTTTTGCCGTAATCGCCACGCTTGGCAGGCGGGTTGGCGATCGCATTGTGGTTGCAGGTGTGTTGCAATGCACGGAAAGGACACTGCTGCCCATCCTCCGGTTTTAAGTCCCTTAGTCGACTCTTACGACCCCCATTGGAAGAGATGGGATGGTCCTATTCTAAGACGGGAGCCATACGGACAAATCACAAAATATTTATTCAAATTATTGGAAAACTGCGTAAAGCTACTACTGTGGAAAAAATATATAATATTTTTGAAGTAATAAAAATTGGTTCAATTGAATACAATTATAAAAATATTACCACTCATGATGTAAAAAAATATCCTGCAGAAACTGTTTTCGGCATTATTTACAAAATTTCTCGGAAACAAACAGTTTATGTTAAATAAAACCAACACATTAAAATCGGTGATTTCAATACCTTCCTTTAATTGAACACATTTTCAAACCTTTTTTGCAAGTGAAGAAAATTAATAAAAACATGTAAAAATTGAAAATCGGGTGTTCGTTTTCAACGTAATCAACGCCCTGTTGAAGCCCGCATTGATTTGAACTTAAAATGAATTGTATTACGTTCGATATTATTATCAGTAATGTTTAGTCCATTTGCTTTAGACCGGGAGGTCGCGGGTTCGATTCCCGGTGGGGTCAACTTGTAAGACTCGGTTTGGTTGGTGGTAGGGAATTTTCTAAGCCCGCCTGTCTAGCTACCACCCTATTATCTAAGTCTTGCCGCCAAACATCAGTGTTAACAACATTGATGTGTTCCGGCTTAAAGATAAGAAAGCCAGTTCTCCATTGCGTTGGGGAGTCTTGGTAAGCCCGCTTCCATCTTGAGCATCATCGTCACTTACCATCAGGTGAGATGATGCCAAGGTGACGACACTTGACTCGAACCAAAATTAGCTCTTTAAAGCTTAATATTTCGCAAACCGATCCCTGAATCAATAATTGAAAACGCTGAACACGTTAAAAAACCGACTTCCATCGCAACAAATTAGTACATTTTTGCATTATGATTTTTGGTTTTTGTTAATTTTCTACTAAAGTACTACACCGATTTTGATAAAATGTATATGGGACCACACGGGAAGCACTAGCTTTCAAATAAAAAAAGAATCGTAAAAATCGGTTCACCCAGTCAAAAGTTCTGAGGTAACAAACATAAAAAAAAAAAAAACATACAGACGAATTGAGAACCTCCTCCTTTTTGGAAGTCGCTTGAAAATGGTTTCTAGTTGACTTCGGAACCTTAAGAGGACTGTGTACCCATGGCGAAAATTCGACTTTTTATACAAACAGCGATAAAGATTTTCACCTCTTGAATGTAAACCTATTTGGACCAATTTTTGACAGGTTGTCAGGCAGAACAACAGCTAGGCTTACACGTTACTAATAATAAATAAACAAAAATTGCCGAAATTAGTTTTGTATGAAAAAACGTAAACGACAATAAAATTAAACTTATTAACTTTATCGAAAAAACAAAAACGTATAAGCCTAGCTTTTGTTCTGACTGAAGACCTATCAAAAATTGGTCCAAATCGGTTAAAATTTAAGAGGTGAAAATCGTTATCGCCGTTTGTATGAAAAGTCGCAGCTTCACAATCCTCTTAAATAGCTCGATCGCCTAGGTACTAATGTATACTACTCAGAACGTAAAACTGACTTCAAATAGACGAAATAACCCAACAATAACGAAATCAAAGGTAGATACGAATCAAATTAGGGGCCTAATTTTTTTTGAGGTCGGTACCAACATGCAGATAGATAGATAATTCATTTATTCATTGACAGTTTACAAGGAAGAAAGTATTAAGGTTCATACTAATACGCTTATTTTAACTACACAAAGAACAAGATTAAAATAAAAGACGTGATAAAGCAAAATTAAAAACTAAGTTAAAACACAAACAGGACGAATAAAGTACTGCCAATGAAACGGCGCTGACTCAGCATACATGTTGTGGATTGTGTTCCCACAGCTCCACAACGCTGATATTCTTTCAGTACCGGTGGTTGCGTCGTGCGCACCTCGAACGACTATTTCATCTCACCTTGAATCCTATACGAGTTATATGTCTAAAACTAAGGAAATAGGCAGTTACATACAGTATGTCTTTATACCTACATGTGCATTAAACATTTTAAATACCTATATCTAAATCATAATGAAATTATCATCTTCTTTCTTTTGAACATGGCTATTTGATTAAGAACTCGAATAAACCTCTCCCGACTGCATCAAAATACAACTTGTAGTAGACCAACGTACAAAGTATATGATGGATACAGCTACTTACCTCACAAATGGCGTCGCTGGCACCGACCTCAAAAAAAATTCGGTATCCTCGGAAACTCAGTATCATATATCGAAAACTGAAATAAATTGTTTTTATTTGCAGGGTGAATCTGGAAGAAGTGAACAGTGCTGCCACCAAAGCGGCTAAAAATAGTACTACAGCACCCCCAGGTAAAGTTAGACCAGAATATTGTTAATACAATACCATACAATATTCTTTATTGCATCACAACATAAAGTAAGAAAACAACATAGAAGAAATATTATACAATAGGCGGCCATATTGTTAAGTAGCAATGAATTAAAAATTAATCCTTAATAATATTATAAATGTGAAAATGTGTTTGTTTGTTAATTTTTCACGCTTCAACACCTCGACCAATCGTGATAAAATTTGGCATGCAGGTAGCCCGTGTCACTGGGAAGGACATAGGGTACTTTTTAATCCCGTGAAACTAGCATAATCCGATGCAGTTCCTGAGGGAACTGAAAAAATAGACTTGTTTTGGTAAATATCTTTAACATCATCGCAACGGAACAATAGATTGTTCTGATTTTTAGGACAAAGATGGTTGAGGGGGAGGGAAATGGCATAATTTACTAATTAGCAAATCCAGACATAGTTCCCGAGAGATCTAAAGAAAACTCATGTCCACGCTCGCGCACCACTCACCCTCAAAGACAGTCATAAAAACGATGTCCACGCGGGCAAAAGCTAGTATTATAGATGTAAAAATGTGTTTGTTTGTTTGTTACGTTTTCACGCTTCAACACCGCGACCAATCGTAATGAAATTTGGCATGCAGGTAGCCCGTGTCACTGGGAAGGACATGGGCTAGTTTTTATCCCGTGAAACTAGCATAGTCCGATGCAGTTCCTGGGGGAACTGAAAAAATACTCTCTTTTTTGGTAAATTTCTTCTAAGACATCGCAACGTTAAAATTGATTGTTGTGATTTTGTGCGCAGGGATGGTTGAGGAGGTGGGTAATGACATAATTTACTTATTAACATATCCTGACATAGTTTCCGAGGAATCTGGGGAAAACTGATTTTCACGCTGGCGCACGTCGGCGTCGCTACGGAGCAACGGATGGAAGTGATTTATTTATATAATTTGTTGAGGAGGTGCGAAGTGATATAGACTGCTAATCAGAATAGCCGGATATAGTTCCTAAGGGATCTGGAGAAAACACATGTCCACGCTTGCGAGCCGCTGCGGCTCGCGCACCACTTACCCTCACAGACAGTCATAAAAACGATGTCCACGCGGGCGAAGCCACGGGCAAAAGCTAGTGATAAAATAATTTAATTTGTTAATCCCTACTAATATTATAAATGTGAAAGTAACTCTGTCTGTTACGCTTTCCCGCAAAAACTACTGAACGGATTTGGCTGAAATTTGGTAGGTAGACAGATTAGGACCTGGATTCAGATATAGGCTACTTTTTACCACGCTCGCGAGCCGCTTGCGGTTTGCGCACTGCGCACCCTCGAAAAGTCGTAGAAACGTTGTCCACGCGGGTGATACCGCGGGAAACAGCTAGTGTACTATAAAACACAAGAAACATATAATTTTTTTTAAATATACCACGGTAAACAGGTCAACCAAGTACATTTTTTTTTCCTAAACTTATACAATTCTCTAGTTATAGATACAGGGTCCACAGGAGGCTCGAGTTTCCATACAAACGTAGTTTTCGCTTTAATACAAAAAGTAAATGCTAAACTACCAATAATCAATTGTTTTTTTTCTTCACAATTGGTATTTCTTCACTGATGGTAAGTGACAATGATGCCGAAGATGGAAGTGGGCTTACCAAGATTCCCCAACGCAATGGAGAACTGGCTATCGTATCTTCTAGCCGCAACACATCAATGTTGTTAACACTGATGTTTAGCGGCAAGACTTAGATAAGATGGTGGTAGCTAGCCAGGCGTGCTTAGAAAATGCCCTAACACCAACCGATCCGAGTCCTACAAGTTGACCCCGCCGGGAATCGAACCCGCGACCTCCTGGTGTAAAGCGAATTCAATACTCATTACGCCACGGAGGAGTTTAAAATTCAATAATTTAATAATTTTCCCTTGTTTCCAGCGTTCCAAGACCTCCCGAAGAACCATTTCGCTCTCACTCGCGAGCAGTGTGTGTACGTCTACGCGAGCCTCATAGCCATCTGCATGTTTTTCACTTGGAACAAGCTGGTCGTGTTCTACAACACGTGCATCAAGGCGTCCATTACGCTGCACGACACCATGTTTAGGTACGAGAAGAATAGATGAATATATCGTCGGTGGCGTAATGCCTAGGGCCGCTGCCTCCGGTTCGGGAGGTCGTGGTTTGAATCCTGCCATGTACCAATGTGTTCTCGAATTTCGATTTCATATGTACGTTTATCCGACGGTCTTACGGTGAAGGAAAACGTCGTGAGGAAACCTGCACACGCTTGCGAAGAAATTCAAAGGTTGTGTGTGAAATCGACCAACCCGCACTGGGCATGCGTGTTCGACTAAGGCCCGATCGACCTAATTCAGGGTATGCTCGAGCCCCTCGGTGGGGACGTATATGAGCTGATATGGTAAAGGTAAATATCATTTTCTCAAACATGCTTGGTAATTTGAGCATTATTTTGACAACCTTCTTCGAGATAAATCGAAATTGCTATACTGGCCCAAATACATGCGAGTTGTAAAAAAATCCATATCTATATAAAAAACAGTATAAATATATATATATATATATATATATATATATATATAAATCCCAGTATCATTTCTGCGTCTTTCCAGAAATCCGCTAAATCTGCGTCCACCTGTTTTTTTGTCAATCCCGCTTGTAGTTTTTGTGAATACTTTCTTAATAATTACATAGATGGCGAAAGTAGAACTTACTTAATCGTAACATGCGAAATGTACTATACATTTTTCATTTCACTCTCCATACTAATTCCTCCTATTCTGCGGCGAATGTCGATTCCGTTCGAGGTCAAATCTTTTATTTTAATTACAAAATGAATACCAAACAATTTAGGAGTATATTATTATTATTGTGTTAGATGGTTTCGTTGCATGTTGTGTGCGCTCAAAGCAGTCGACATTTCTTTATTAGGATTGTCTACCTATAGTTTCTTGCTACAATTTAAACTTAGAGTGGAACATAAATATTTGAACGATGAGTAAAAAGTCCGGGGGATAGTTATACATAATACTGACTTTTAAAGTTTCATTGTAGGTTCAGACAAGAACAGCTTAATTAAGCAAAATAATACACACACTCGCAGTGCTCCATACCTACTTACACATGGTGCGCCCTGTGAGTGTGTGTTTTAATAAAAAATCAATGCAATTTCGATAACTACTTACTCTAGTAACATCAATATTGAGAAGAAAAAAATCTACTTACCATACTATATTCGTGAAAATAATAGTACTAATCACATCTTTATTATTGATTAATATAGAATTGATAAAAATAGGTACTATTATTATTATTAGTGTGCTATTTGTATTTTTAGAAATACAGTAGGTAAGTAGTAAGAAATAACAGCACCGAGCTGTTATCATGAGAAATCTTAATGGAAATTCAAATTTTCAAATCCTTCAATGTTTGCAGGCAGACCATTAGGGTCCTTTAAATAAATCTAGCCCAACTGGACAAATTAAACATCCACAATATGTTCAATATATTATGAAACGCCCAGTAACAGAGTACTGCACAACATCCAAATCTTGTTTAGCATATTTTTGCGGTGGTTGCTCCAAAGCAGAATCTCCAGCGCAGCGTTTGCGTGATCGTAAGTAACACCTATATAATCTCGTGTTTTCATTAGTCATGTCTTCTCTCCTCCTAAGATCCTGCTCACTGAATTTTTTATTTGTACTGTCTTTGCTGTTTCGGATAGATTTCGATTTAAAACATTTTCTGATCTTGAAACATTTTTCGCAGTAGCTGTAGTATAAAGGGTTACTGTTGTCTTTTCCACAAAGAGCGCACTTTAGAAAATAGTGATAATCTATTTCGGAGTCACTACTGTCCGAATACGTCCGCTCAGAATCTGCCAAATTAAATGAGTCGTTGATTGCTGTAGAAATCATCTGGTCAAATGTCGATGTGACATCGCTGTGACTGATATCACTAAATGATGATTCACTATCGGTGGTGTCCCGTGCTAAACATGTTTCTTTTGATTGCACACTCCACACACTCTCGACGGAAGAACTGCGATTCCTGGATCCCCCGGACTTTTTACTCATCGTTCAAATATTTATGTTCCACTCTAAGTTTAAATTGTAGCAAGAAACTATAAGTAGACAATCCTAATAAAGAAAGTTCCGTAACTGAAGGGGTAAAATGGGATAGGTACCTATTATACAGGGTGGCCAGACAATTTACTTCCAAAGAAAAAAATTGGCCCTTGTGTCGTCCATTTATGTTCCGCGATTTTTGATAGTGTTCAAGTTTTGATTTTTTCATGATTTTTGGAAAATTTCTGCCGGGCCAACAAAAAAAAAACTAGGAAACTTTTCCAAGACTTTTTGCTTGAAATTAAATTCTCATAACTTTTACTATTATGCATAAAACAACCAACTTCGTAACTTTAGTGGAAGCTATGAAAATTTGGTTTAAATTGAAAAAAAAAACGGTTTGGTTAATTACGACTAAAATCATCATCATCATTTCCTTGCCCTTTCCCAATTACTCGGGGTCGTCTCAGCATATTTTCCTCTTACGACTAAAGTAATCTTTAAATTAAAAATATAAACAGGTGACATGCCTACTTTTAAGAATTTTCTACCTCGTTGCCTTTACACGCCGATTCTAACCAAAGTAGCTCTTTGAGAGCTACTTTTTGACTTTAATATTGAAGCTGAAGAGATGACATATTCTTCAGGGCTACTTAGAAACCATAGTCACTTGTTTAGATTTTTAATTTAAAGATGAAAATTTTAGTCCTAAAAAGTTGACCTTATGAGAATTCAATTACAAGCAAAAAATCTTGGAAAAGTTTCCTAGTTTTTAGGGTTCCGTAATACAACAAGGAACCCTTATAGTTTCGTCATGTCTGCCTGTCCGTCTGTCTGTCCGCGGCCTAGCTCCTAGACTATTAGTAGTTGCTATGGTTGCACAAAAGATCTGAGGAGCCTCTGATTATGTCCGTCTCATGTTATGAATAAGTCAAAAAGTCAAAATCATCTACATGTGTTTCTGAAAAATCTTATAAAAGCCAAAGAAATGCGTTGTATTTCAGTCACTAACAGTTTCTCTCAAGTAAGTAGATTTTTGTTTATTTTTTATGTAGAGAAATTATAAATGTGTGTTACAATAATAGCTGTATATTTTCAGGTGGATATTTTATATGCACCGTATGGTTCCCGGCTAAGAATAGGACCATCCCATCTCTTCCAATGGGTGTCGTAAGAGGCGACTAAGGGACTTAAAACCGTAGGATGGGCAGCAGCGTCTTTCCGTGCATTGCAACACACCTGCAATCAAACTGCGATCGCCAACCCGCCTGCCAAGCGTGGCGATTACGGCAAAACCCCCCCAATGAATTTCACACCCAGAAAACGGCCCCTAGTCCCCGGCAGCCCCGCTATTCCTGGCTCCGGTAGCAGTCATGGTAACGGCGGGGTAGGGTGTGCGAAGAATCCCCGGCAGATGCCAGGCTACCAAACCCAACGACCTTTGGCCTTGGCAACTTACAACACGCGCACACTGCGGACTGACGAGAAACTTGCAGAACTCGAAGAAGTATTGAGCAGGTTACGGTGGGATATCGTAGGTTTATGTGAAGTCCGA
Organism: Coleophora flavipennella; assembly: GCA_947284805.1. Lineage (NCBI taxonomy): Eukaryota > Metazoa > Arthropoda > Insecta > Lepidoptera > Coleophoridae > Coleophora > Coleophora flavipennella. The sequence continues at coordinate 5,942,636 of OX369302.1, forward strand.
AGAGAGGGAGAGGACACCATGATCCTTAAATCCGGAAACCTGCTCTATTTCCGGGAGGGCGACCAACAGTCCCAGGGTGGTGTCGGGTTTCTCGTCCACAAGTCCCTCATTAACAATGTGGTCCAAATTGTGAGCGTTTCGACAAGGGTAGCATACCTTATACTCAGAATCACCAAACGGTATTCGATGAAGGTCATACAGGTATACGCGCCGACTACGGAACACTCCGACGACGAGTTAGAGACTATGTATGAGGACATCTCTACAGCCTTACATAGCACCAGGACCCATTATATCGTTGTTATGGGGGACTTTAACGCGAAACTGGGCAAACGAAGCGATGGTGAGCTGAGAGTGGGGCAATTTGGATATGGAGTAAGAAATGCACGTGGCCAGATGCTGGCCGACTTTATGGAGAAGGAGAGCCTCTTTATGATGAACTCCTTCTTTAAAAAGTCAAAACAGCGGAAGTGGACATGGTTGCATCCCAATGGCGTAGCAAAATACGAGATAGACTTCATCTTGTCGACAAGGAGGCAAATATTCAATGATGTCTCCGTGATCAATTCAGTCAAAACAGGAAGCGATCACCGGATGGTCAGAGGCACATTGAATCTAAAGACCAAGCTAGAAAGATGTCGACTGATGAAGTCTACGCTCCGACCAGCGCCCATCCAGCTCCAAAACCCCGAGAGCTTTCAGCTCGAGTTGCACAATCGTTTCGGATGCCTAGGAGACTGCGAGAATGAGGACGATTATAATGACAGGTTCATGGAAATTGTTCAAACGGTCGGGTCTAAGTTTTTTAAAACTCGCCGTTCAAACAGAACCAAAAAAATCTCCGACTTCACCAGCAACCTCATGGAACAAAGACGCAGATTGGTTTTGCAGTCCTCTGAAGACGCTACTCAGTATCGGCAACTAAACAGGCAGATCTCTAAGTCCCTAACTCGCAATTTACGCCAATATAATACAAATTGTATTAAAGAGGCGATTGAGCACAACAAAGGCTCAAAAGTGTTCGCGAGAGATCTGTCTGTTGGACAAAGCCAACTGACCAAGCTGAAGACTGAGGACGGCAGGACCATATCGTCTAAGACTGAGTTGCTGGAAGAAGTTGAGAAGTTCTATGGACAATTGTACAAGACCACACGTTTGCCTGTCAGCGATCTGGCTGAAGACCCAAGAGCCAGACTAACCCGACACTATACCGAAGATATCCCGGACGTCAGCCTGTACGAGATTAGAATGGCTCTCAAACAGCTCAAGAACAACAAGGCATGATGATGGAATTACGGCTGAACTTCTGAAAGCAGGTGGATCACCGGTACTAAAAGCTCTTCAGAAGTTATTTCATTACGTTATACTCGAGGGACAAACGCCTAAGGCATGGCACACAAGTGTGGTCGTGCTTTTCTTCAAAAAGGGTGACAACACCCTGCTGAAGAACTACAGACCCATCTCACTTCTGAGCCATGTCTACAAGCTGTTTTCGAAAGTCATTACGAATCGTCTCGCACGCAGGTTTGACGACTTCCAGCCTCCCGAACAAGCCGGTTTCCGAAAAGGCTTTAGTACCATAGACCACATACATACGCTGCGGCAGATTATACAGAAGACCGAAGAGTACAATCAGCCACTATGCTTGGCGTTTGTGGACTATGAGAAGGCCTTTGATTCAGTCGAAACCTTGGCTGTGCTACAGTCTCTCCAGCGGTGCCAAATTGACCATCGATACATCGAGGTGTTGAAGTGTCTGTATGAAAACGCCACCATGTCGGTTCGCCTCCAGGACCGGAACTCGAAACCTATCCAGTTGCAGCGAGGGGTGAGACAGGGAGACGTTATATCTCCGAAACTGTTCACCGCCGCCCTGGAAGATGTTTTTAAGCTTCTGGACTGGGGTGGACTCGGCATCAATATCAACGGCGAGTACATATCCCACCTCCGATTCGCTGACGATATCGTGGTCATGGCTGAGACTATGGAAGACCTAAGCACAATGCTTGATGGCCTCAGTAAGGTCTCTCAACAAGTGGGTCTTAAAATGAACATGGACAAGACGAAAATAATGTTAAATGTCCGTGTCGCACCCACTCCTCTAAAGGTTGGAGACTCTACACTGGAAGTTGTTGACGAATATGTATACCTGGGACAAACAGTCCAGCTAGGTAGTTTCAACTTCAAGAAAGAGATCAATCGACGAATACAACTCGGCTGGGCAGCGTTCGGGAAGCTTCGCAATATCTTCACGTCCCAAATACCGCAGTGTCTCAAGACTAAGGTCTTTGACCAGTGTGTGTTGCCAGTGATGACTTACGGAACTGAGACATGGTCGCTTACTATGGGCCTCATAAGAAAGCTCAAGGTCACCCAAAGGGCAATGGAGCGTGCTATGCTCGGAGTTTCTCTGCGTGATCGAATCAGAAACGAGGAGATCCGCAGGAGAACTAAAGTAACCGACATAGCTCACAGAATCGCTAAACTGAAGTGGCAGTGGGCAGGGCACAAAGCTCGTAGAACAGATGGCCGATGGGGCAGTAAAGTTCTCGAGTGGCGACCGCGCACCGGAAAACGTAGCGTAGGCAGGCCTCCCACGCGGTGGACCGATGACCTGGTGAAGGTCGCGGGAAGCCGATGGATGCGGGCAGCGCAGGACCGGTCGTCGTGGAAATCCTTGGGGGAGGCCTTTGTCCAGCAGTGGACGATTTGTGGCTGATATGATGATGATGATGATTTTATATGAATTTGTAGATGAAGAAGACCAACAAACCACAAGCATTCACAAACTATGTATTTTCAAGCTTGATTGGAAAGTTAGACTCTCCGCAATCATTTCATGAAATATTTATCAAAGCAAATGACGACTGATAATATTTATATGATTTTTTCAACCACCAAAATGATCATCAAAATGATTTTCCATTGTGGTTTGAGTTGAGGTGAGTAGTGTAGCTTCAAGTTTAATACACATCACAAAAAAAGCATAAATAAGAAATGTGTAAAAAAAAAATTTGGACAAGCAAACTCATTATCATACCCATATAGCGTAAACTTGATTGGAAAATTTATTATAAGCAACAGATTTTTATTTTTTCTATTTTTACAGATACGGAAGAATTACAGGCTCAACTATTATGAAGCAACTCACTGTAGAACTATCTCATCTGAACAAAATTATGGGAGAACATTCAAAATTTACTTCCATTGCGATGGATAGAGGAAAAAAAACTAGAAAAAGTAGTTCTCAACATAGTGAATAAAAAAGAAAAGGTAACTAATAGTTTTTCTGTTGTTTCAATATTTTGAATAAAACTATTTATAATGTTTAATTCAAGGCTTCTGTAATAATTAATATCATTGTTTCTGCATTTCAGATAAAAATTGAAGAAACTGGACTTTTTCTTAATGCCGAGTATCCTATTTTTGTTGCAACACGTAACGGGCTTACTGAAAATTACACAATAGAGATTAAATGACCTTCAACAGAAGCTCTTATATAATTTTATATCTAAAAGATAATAAAATGGCACCAAAATGTTGGACACAAGTACTACTTCAAATGTTTTTCAGCAAAGGGAAAATAGCACTTTTCTGTGTAGCACACCAAAATTTAAAAAAATCAAAAGAAGTAGATATTTATAATCATGTGCCATATGATAACAGCAGTGTATCTGTTAAGTATACTTACTGCAAAAAAATTTTTGGATAGATGCCCAAATTACAAGATCTATAAGCATATTTTTAATAAAACTATCTTGTAAATTTATAAATTAAACTCGTATGCTTTTTAAATACAATTTATATTTTTCTTATCGTGTTTGTGTAGTCATACCTGACTAACCCTGGTGTCAGAGTTTTCAAATCGCCTAAAGGCCTCTGGGCTCTGACGTGGTTTGTATAACGACCGCCACCAATGATAACGACCGGGACCGACGGCTTAACGTGCTCTCTGAAGCACGCTGTTTAATTTTAAATAAAGGTTAAGCCCACACAACAAATGGATAGGTAGTCCATTTAAAATTTTTACAAAAAAAAATCTTAAGTGGAGAAACTAGGCAAAAGTATGAATGCCAGGGACGAACAAGTACAACCAGTCAGACAGGAATGACGTCATCAGAACTATAGGTCCGTTTTGGCGCGAAAATTTAAACTGTTATCTTAAAACCGCATTTTTTCTAATAAATTACGGTGTTTTAATTTTTTAATACATTTGTGGCCTATTCTACATTGAATTCTTTAAAATGAAAACAAAAATATAAATATTGCATGTTCCCTATTCTCTTTTAGTTATGTTTGTACTAGCAAGGTAATAATGATGTAGTTAGGTATAAGTAGGAAAATAGTACCTAGCTAATCTTAAAGAAGTTATTATTACATGGAATGTACCTACTATTTCCTATACCAAATCTATTTTGATACCGACTGAAACTACTTAGCTAATAAGGTACTATTATTATTTAGAAACAAACAGAAGAACAGTTGTACCTACAAGCCTCACCTCCAAACTTGCTAAAATTATGATGTACCTACTATAGAAAACAATAAAACGTTACCTACTATTAACAGTTTAGTTTAGTAAATAAATATCGGAAACATTTACAGAGTTACAGTTACCAGTAACAGAGCATTCAACAAGCAACTTCCTTTTTTTTAATTCTTCAATCTTTTTTCTATTCCTAGTTAAATACATTTTCAATCAATTTACCACCCAAATAACACAGGTATATACACAAGTACAGCACAACCTATTTACTGCGTAGTGCGTACTCACTATTGTGCGTCCGGCGGCAAAATGAGTCCGCACCGCACCGCAATAGGCAGTACAGAAGAGGGTAATGGGTGAGAACCAGTTTGTGCCGAAGGGCGCAAAACAGTTGTTAGGATGGTTTAAAATATACATTTAAGGGGTAAAGCGCGCGGGGGGAAAGGTATACGTCGCCGCGTGCAGCGCCCCAGTGACGTGCGGCGGAGTTGCGAATTAAAATTTCACATTCGGAACAAAATTACGTCCGAACAAAAACTTCTTAAATAATAGCCTAGATGGCAGAACTGTCGCTGAAGTAAAAATAACGGCGATTGCAATCTGGCGTCCGTATACGGACGCAATAGCGCGGTGGACGCAGGATTAAATGAAAATTTGGCAATGGGAGGACGCAAGAGTGTTTGTGGTATATATATATATATATATATATATATCAGTGTTTAGCGGCCAAATGAATTACTATGTAAACTCATATCTGTCGTGTAATTTAAAAATGGAACTTTATTTTACTCCGAAACATGACAACCTAGTAGGTAACTTATCAAAGGTTTTATTTAAATTTCGAACTGACTTGCAAATAGAACGCCGTTTATTAAAAAAAAACAAATGAACACTTTTCCCCGTGAAAAAATATTGTTGTTCGTTGTTCCTCATTGATTTTGAAAAGTAATTATTGAAGTTTTAATTTCCGCCTCCACAACTAGGCATTGATGGATTAACGTATGTGGGCCGAGTTAATATGTTTTTCATTTTTGTATATTTGGTGTACCATTATTGCACACCAAATATACAAAAATGAAAAAGCATATTAACTAGCAAAATATACAAAGATATGCAAAGGCGGACTTATCACTTTAAGCATTGAGTTTATTGTACTAAGATAATTGGCATAAACGAAAACATCAGGAATGTAATGTATACCTAGCAAACATGTTTCTTTACTATCCGACTGCTTCAGAAGAGGGTTATGTTTTTTGAATGTATGTAGATATTTCTATATTCCCTGCTACAACCTGAACGGATTGAAGAATTTTAACGTATGAGGTATCGTTAGATTCGTCTTGATCCCGTGGGTGACATAGGATACATTTTACCCCAAGGGCCAAAAGGAGAATCAAGTTTTTACGCAGTTAGGTTTTAAATTTTTAATGAATTCCTAAAGTTATTTTTTTTTTCCTTCGCAACGTTACGCGAAGTTGCGCCGATGCGACGCATATATGCATTACGCTTGCGTTAACCTCTGGTCTGTGTAACTTCCGGCCGCCGAAAATGACACTTTTGTGAGTGTGGCCGGCCGCCGGAACAGTCAAGTGTTCTCATTTCACGCCAAATCTAACGTATAAAACAGCTCGTATCCTTTCTAACGCGCCACAAAACGAACAAGAAAGAGCAGGACAGCTAAAAACCTATAGATTTCGAACACTTTTCGAATAAGCAAGAAATATGAGACCCTTTTTTGTTGACACTTGAGTGGTAGCATTTTTTGTACCAAGTTTATAAACATGTGGTGTGTAAAAAAAATGTATAGTGACATGTGATGTTTGGTTTTTAATTTATTTAATTACACACTGCGTGTATGTATCGCAAAATGTTGCAACGTTTTAACATTGATTGTTGGTTGCATTAGAGTTATATTGCTTACGTCTGTGAGTCGCGAAATGTTGCTACGGATTTTTTTTATTTAACTATATAATATTAGGTCTTTACCTATGAAATTTCCGATTGTATAAAAAAGTTTAAAGACGAAAATTAATATTAAGAACAAAAGTTATTAAAACGAAATTTATTCCCAAAATAGCATTAGACTATTAGAAATTAATTGGTGGTTAACATATGCCTATTGTTTAGATATTTTGAGAGGACGGTGGCTTTAACCCCATTAAGTCGGGTTATTTCACCTAAAAAAATCACCTTTATTGAGGCAAAAAGTACTCATTTTTAAATTTAAAGTTCTAGAGTTATCGCAGTAGTTTCTTCGTTACTAATGTCATATTTGGGAATACCCCGCATAAGATTTCGTCACTTTCGGGAAAATTCAAGACAATTAACTAGTCAAAAAAATTGACCCATCTGACCACTAAGAAAACGCCTTTGTTCCATTCAATGGTAATAGCCCAGGGGATTGGAACATGAAAGACATGCCACTAGTTACTAATAAAATACCATTAGTAGTGTCACTATATGGACACTAATAAAAATCAATAAAGTTTTTATTTTAAATAAAAGTTGTCATTGAACTTCAAAAACTGAATCGCAATTTCATAGGTAAATACCTATTATTTTGTTTCTATATCTTATTTTAAGAATGTATTACGTCAATATCCTGAATAAATTTGATTCTATTCTAACAGTTCGATCGAATGCTTGCTTGCCCCTAGTTCTATTATTGAAGGCTATCCTTAAAATTTGCTATTTGCTCCACAGAGGTGTAACGAACGCTCCAATGTGGTTCTACCACCACAACCCGTCCGGGCGCATCCTGAACCGCTTCTCCAAGGACATGGGGCAGGTGGACACCTTGCTGCCTGTGGCGCTGGTCGACTGTCTCGGCGTGAGTAGACACTTGTTGTCTGTCTGTCTGTCTTTCTGTTAAAAGGATTGTGAAGCTGTGACTTTGCATACAAACGGTGTTAACGATATGTTAACCGATTTGGACCAATTTTTGATAGTTATTAACTTCATCGAAAAAAACAAAAACGTATAAGCCTAGCTTTTGTTCTGACTGACAGCCTATCAAAAATTGGTCCAAATCAGTTAACATTTAAGAGGTGAAAATCGTAAACGCTGTTTGTATGTAGAGCCTCCAACCTTCAGAGGAGTAGGTATGACACGGACGTTTGACATAATTTTTGTCTTGTCCATGTTCATTCTAAGACCCACTTGTTGAGAGGCTCTACTGAGGCCACATATAGTAAATCAGAACCTATGGGGTACTCCATCAGCCTGCTCAAGGCTCTGGGCAAACTATATGAGCGTATCCTTCTAGCCCAACTTAACGACGTAGTGCAGACTAAAAACTTACTCCCCAACGAGCAGTTTGGCTTCAAAGCCAAACACTGGCGCGTACAACAGGTGCACCGCCTAACGGAGCACATAATAAGCGGTTTCGCCCGCAAACAGTATACAGGAGCCCTCTTCTTTGATGTAGCGAAAGCCTTCGATAAAGTCTGGCTCAACGGCTTGATATACAAGCTATATCAGCTGGGACTGCCAGACCGGCTCGTACTCATCCTACGAGACTTTCTCAGGAATCAAAGCTTCCGCTACCGCCTAGAAGGAGTCTTCTCATCCCCCCGACCCATCAGAGCGGGAGTCCCCCAAGGCTCCTTCCTTGCCCCCACGCTCTTTTCGCTTTACATCAGCGACATGCCCCGATTCCCCAGCGTCATTCTCGCGCTTTTCGCAGATGACACCGCGCTTTATCTATCTAGCCGATCCGCGAATCTTATAGTCAATAGCCTCCAATCCTCAGCCCAAGTCTTAAGAGACTGGTTTAGGAAATACAGGATCGAGGTAAACCTATAGAAAAGCGTAGCGATTCTGTTTACCTTCAAACAGCTCAGTTCTATTAACAACCCCATTGACCGCAACATTACCATGTTCTGTAGCTGTATCCTTTGGGAACGCTCAGTCAAGTATCTGGGGGTAACCCTAGATAGTCGACTGACGTTCAAGGACCTCATAGAACGAGTTCGCAACAAGCCGCGTTCGTACTAGGCCGTCTCTACCCCATGACCAACAAGCGTAGTAAACTGTCCCTTAGAAATAAGGTGACACTTTACAAAACTTGCGTCCGCCCCATCCTCACCTACGTCGGTGTAGCTTTCGCTCACACCAGTCCCCGTCTCATACACCGACTTCAGGTCATCCAAAATCGCTTCATGCGTAGAGCCACGGGTTGGTCGTGATTCCTACGGAATGAAAATCTCCATTGCAATTTAGAGCTCCCCACCACACCTCTATACCTGAAGTAGGCCTCCATCCGCTACTTTAAGTCTGCCGAATACCACCCCAACCCCCTACCCGTAAACGCCGCCGTTTACGAGCTACCTGCGAACCCCATTCGCGTAACACTACACCGACATTCTGCCCTCGCCGGCGAGGGTGGCGTCCCCCCGCTTCTGGCGCTTACCAGCGCTACCGGCATGTACCAGGCCGCTTCTCTCCGATGCTTCCCCGTCCAAGCAACGACCTAAGCCGAGGTCCGTGCCCACCTGGGCGTCCTTAGGCAGTTGCATCTTTTTGCTTTGCACTAGGTTGAGTGCCTTCCGTACTCGCCTCCCCTGCCCGGTGAAGTTGTCCCCAAGGACAACAAAAAACTTGTCCTTTCGAAAAAAAAAATACGGTACTTCCTGTTGACATAGAATCATGAAATTTGGTAAGAAGTAAAGTCTGACAGCATAAGTAAAGGGAAAAAATCAGAAAACTGTAAATTTGTAATTATAAAAAATATTTTCATACGATTACATGCTTACATTTGCAGTTGGATAATTGACCGTGACGTATATCAATGAACGGAAGATCATTTTTTGAACTACTATGTTAGGTTGTCTTTCAATCCGATTGTTGCACTTTTTGATGTTTGTAGGGTTACGTACTTAAATGTGTTTCGGTACGAAACTCTCATTGCGCCAGTCCGACCCGCACTTGACCATTTTTTAAAGCATTAACCATGACCCATTTTTTGTGTATGACAGTTCTTCCTGGAGGTAATTTCCATCCTGGTGGTGGTATGCCTGGTGAACTGGTGGCTGGTGCTTCCAACGGGAGCTGTGGCGGTGCAGCTGTTCTTGATGCGCGGCCTTTTTCTCAGCACTAGCCGTGAGCTGAAGCGCGTCGAGGCCATCGGTGAGTTGCGCTATTATTATAAATTGCGACATCTAGCGGCAGTTGCAGTTACTGACATAAGATGCTACTATGTCTCGTGTGCGGCGTGTTTCTCAGTACCAGCCGCGAGCTGAAGCGTGTTGAGGCCATCGGTGAGTTGCACAACTAGCGACATCTAGGGGAAATTACAGTTACTGATACAAGATGCTACTGTGTCTCATGTACGGCGTGTTCCTCAGCAGCAGCTGCGAGCTAAAGCGTGTCCAGGCCATCGGTAAGTTACGCCATCTAGCGGACTCAGCCAGAACTGTAACATGGATTTCCAGTGACATCTAGCGGTCGTCGTTCGCCGGATCTTATACGATATCAAGGGAACCCGGGAATTGCTGTGATTTTAGTCAGGAGAGTATGTTTTCCAAGTGTTCAAGGAGAAACATCCACTGCTTCGAGCTCATCATCCAATGTTTTAGATCGTTGCCTAATGTTTTAAGCCACCATCTAGTGTTGAGGTCAAATTTTAAAATGTTAATTAAAAAAAACCCGCCAATTTAAAATTCTTTTTTCTGTCTTTGAAGATGATTGAAAGTATCGAGAAAATCGCTAGATTTTGATTTTTTTTGTAAAAAATTCCGGCCAAGTGCAAGTCAGAACCGCTCACAAAGGGTTCCGTACCATTATACTAGATGGCGCTAGTACAAAAAGTTCTGTACCATCACACTAGATGTCTTCATCTAGTGTGATGGTACGGAACACCTAGTGTCTTCACGTTTTAATAAAAACATGTTTTTGTATGGAGACCCCTTAATTTTTCACTTTTTCTAATTTTTGCTATATTTTATTGTTATAGCGGCAAAAGAAATACATCTGTGAAAATTTCAAATGTATAGCTATCACGGTTCATGAAATACAGCCTGGTGACAGACGAACAGACATACATACATACTAATATTATAGGGTCCTGTTTTTATCCTTTGGGTACGGAACCCTAAAAAGGTAAAAATGCAACACTGGCTACGAATAAAATTTGTGCTGTTTATGAACCTAATGCAGTATCAATCAGTAGCACAAACTTGGTTCATGCGTTTCCAGTATGGAAATCTGAACGTTCAAGATGCAGCTCGTTTTGTTCGCCCTCTTTGAACTTGCATACGTGATACGATGAAACTTTTTCTCCGACCTAATAATTATAAGTTTTTAATCATCATTTAAACAGTGCTTGTAGTGTTTGTCGAGCTTGTGTTCTGTAAACTTCTGTATGAACTTCCGCTATTTCGAGTTACCGGCTTGCAGTGTGAATAGGACCTTATTATGGGTACGGTCAACATCGAAAAAAATCTTTGTTTTCTGTTTAAACAGCTCGTAGCTCTATACGGTCAACATCGCAACAAAATATAATAATTTATTGTTTAAATAACTCGTACCTATACTATACAGTCAAAATCTAAAAAAACCCTAATTTTATGTTTAAACAGCTCGTAGCTATACGGTCAACATCTAAAAATACGTAACTTTTATTTTAACAGCTCGTAGCGATACGGTCAACATCTGAAAATCTTAATTTTTTGCTTAAACAATTCGTAGCTATACGGTCAACCTCTGAAAAAAAAACCGTAATTTTTATGTTTAAATAACTCTTAGCTATACGGTCACCATCTAAAAAAACTTAATTTTTTGTTTAAACAGCTCGTAGCTATACGGTCAACATCTAAAAATACGTAACTTTTATTTTAACAGCTCGTAGCGATACGGTCAACATCTGAAAATCTTAATTTTTTGCTGAAACAATTCGTAGCTATACGGTCAACCTTTGAAAAAAAAACCGTAATTTTTATGTTTAAATAACTCTTAGCTATATGGTCACCATCAAAAAAAACTTAATTTTTTGTTAAAAACAGCTCGTAGCTATACGGTCAACATCTAAAAATACGTAACTTTTATTTAAACAGCTCGTAGCGATACGGTCAACATCTGAAAATCTTAATTTTTTGCTTAAACAATTCGTAGCTATACGGTCAACCTCTGAAAAAAAACCGTAATTTTTATGTTTAAATAACTCTTAGCTATACGGTCAACATCTAAAAAAACTTATTTTTTTGTTTAAACAGCTCGTAGCTATACGGTCGAACATCTAAAAAAATATCTTTTTCTTATTGTTTAAACAGCTCGCAGCCAGTCTCTGAACCACTGCGCGGCGACGGTGTCGGGTCTGACCACGATCAGATCGGCGCGGGAGCAGCAGCGCACGCTCGCCAGGGAGTTCGACAAACTTCAGGTATGTCACAGTTATACTTTATCATAATTTCCACAGAAAGACGTCCATTGTTCCTTTTACCCATTTATTGAGCTACACTTAGCGCTATCCTGGGCTTTGTGCATCGAGCGGCTTTACGGTGCGACCCGTGCTTACGAGTCTCATTTCAGTCACCTTATTCGCCGAACTTGGCCCCGTGCGACCTATTACTGTTCCCTAAGATGAAGAGAACTACGAAAGGACGACGTTTCGCGACCATTGAGGAATTAAAGACCTAATATAATCGCTAAAGGAACTGAAGGTCATAAAAAGTGCGTTCCAGAAACGCTTCGAAGATTTAAAAAGACGCTTGCAAATTTGTAGAACAACAGTTGTTCAATTTGACGAGTACAAGCCCACCTTAAAGTATCACCGCTCTTTTATGTTACACCAAGTATATTTAGTAGTTTTTTTTCGTAGCTTTAAAAAACAACCATAAGGATGGAAACGCAGTACAATAAAAAACCCTATCGGGTTGTTGTATTGCACAGAAGTCGGAAGACTATTAAATATTATGAAGTGTAGCAAAATAAATTTAAAATTAAGAAAATAACCAAGAAACCCTTTGCTACATGAATTCGTAAAATCTAGAAAGTTTGGCCAAAAATAGTAATATGAGAAAGAAAATAAGAGGATGAGGTAAATAAAGAATATATTAATGGTCTAGATTTAAAAGGACAAACAGATAATCAAAAGAAATTGCCATCGCTAGCGTATAAAAAAACTAGAAATTTGACCCTAGGGGAATCTTTGACCCAACTGATAGTGAAAGTACCACAGTGAAATTACACCCTAAAATAAACTACATATTTTTGTTGATGTGGTGGCAACCTCGTACGTACGGGGCCGTAGTTCAACTATTCTTGCTTAAAATTACTCTAAAAAGCACTCATCATCATATCAGCCGAAGGAAGTCCACTGCTGGACATAGGCCTCCCCCAAGGATCTCCACGACGACCGGTTCTGCGCTGCCCGCATCCAGCGGCTTCCCGCGACCTTCACCAGGTCATCGGTCCACCGAGTGGGAGGCCTGCCTACACTACGCTTTCCGGTGCGTGGTCGCCACTCGAGAACTTTACTGCCCCAACGGCCATCTGTTCTACGAGCAATGTGCCCCGCCCACTGCCACTTAAGTTTAGCAATTCTGAGAGCTATGTCGGTTACTTTGGTTCTCTTACGGATCTCCTCGTTTCTGATTCGATCACGTAGAGAAACTCCGAGCATAGCACGCTCCATTGCCCTTTGGGTGACCTTGAGCCTTCTTATGAGGCCCATAGTAAGCGACCATGTCTCAGTTCCGTACGTCATCACTGGCAACACACATTGGTCGAAGACCTTGGTCTTAAGACACTGCGGTATCTGGGACGTAAAGATATTGCGAAGCTTCCCGAACGCTGCCCAGCCGAGTTGGATTCGACGATTGATCTCTTTCTCGAAGTTGGACCTACCTAACTGGACTGTTTGTCCAAGGTATACATATTCGGTAACAACTTCGAGTGTAGAGCCTCCAACCTTCAGAGGAGTAGGTATGACACGGACGTTTGACATAATTTTCGTCTTGTCCATGTTCATTCTAAGACCCACTTGTTGAGAGGCTCTACTGAGGCCATCGAGCATTGTGCCTAAGTCGTCCATAGTCTCAGCCATGACCACGATATCGTCAGCGAATCGAAGGTGGGTGATGTACTCGCCGTTGATATTGATGCCGAGTCCACCCCAGTCCAAAAGCTTAAAAACATCTTCCAGGGCGGCGGTGAACAGTTTCGGAGATATAACGTCTCCCTGTCTCACCCCTCGCTGCAGCTGGATAGGTTCCGAGTTTTGATCCTGGAGGCGAACCGACATGGTGGCGTTTTCATACAAACACTTCAGCACTTCGATGTATCGATAGTCAATTTGACACCTCTGGAGAGACTGTAACACAGCCCAGGTTTCGACCGAATCGAAGGCTTTCTCATAGTCCACGAACGCCAAGCATAGTGGCTGATTGTACTCTTCGGACTTCTGTATAATCTGCCGCAGCGTATGTATGTGGTCTATGGTACTAAATCCTTTTCGGAAACCGGCTTGTTCGGGAGGCTGGAAGTCGTCAAACCTGCGTGCGAGACGATTCGTAATGACCCTCGAAAACAGTTTGTAGACATGGCTCAGAAGTGAGATGGGTCTGTAGTTCTTCAGCAGGGTATTGTCGCCCTTTTTGAAGAAAAGCACGACCACACTTCTGTGCCATGCCTTAGGCGTTTGTCCTTCAAGTATAACGGAATTAAATAATTTCTGAAGAGCTTTAAGTACCGGTGTTCCACCTGCTTTCAGAAGTTCAGCCGTAATTCCATCATCGCCCGGTGCCTTATTGTTTTTAAGCTGTTTAAGAGCCATTCTAATCTCGTACAGGCTGACGTCCGGGATATCTTCGGTATAGTGTCGGGTAAGTCTAGCTCTTGGGTCTTTAGCCAGATCGCTGACAGGCAGACGTGTGGTCGTGTACAATTGTCCGTAGAACTTCTCAACTTCTTCCAGCAACTCAGTCTTAGACGATATGATCCTGCCGTCCTCAGTCTTCAGCTTGGTCAGTTGACTTTGACCAACAGACAGATCTCTCGCGAACACTTTTGAGCCTTTGTTGTTCTCAATCGCCTCTTTAATACAATTTGTATTATAGTGGCGCAAATCGCGAGTTAGAGACTTAGAGATCTGCCTGTTTAGTTGCCGATACTGAGTAGCGTCTTCAGAGGACTGCAAAACCAATCTTCGTCTTTCTTCCATGAGGTTGCTGGTCAAGTCAGAGATTTTTTTGGTTCTGTTTGAACGGCGAGTTTTGAAAATCTTAGACCCGACCGTTTGGACAATTTCCACGAACCTGTCGTTATAATCGTCCACATTCTCGCAGTCTCCTAGGCATTCGAAGCGATTGTGCAACTCGAGCTGAAAGTTTTCGGGGTTTTGGAACTGGATGTGCGCTGGTCTGAGTGTGGACTTCATCAGTCGACATCTTTCTAGCTTGGTCTTTAGATTCAATGTGCCTCTTACCATTCGGTGATCGCTTCCTGTTTTGACTGAGTTGATCACAGAGACATCATTGAATATTTGCCTTCTTGTCGACAAGATGAAGTCGATCTCGTTCTTCGTTACGCCATTGGGATGCAACCATGTCCACTTTCGCTGTTTAGGCTTTTTGAAGAAGGAGTTCATCATAAAGAGGCCCTCCTTCTCCATAAAGTCGGCCAGCAGCTGGCCACGTGCATTTCTCTCTCCATATCCAAATTGCCCCACTCTCAGCTCACCATCACTTCGTTTGCCCAGTTTCGCGTTAAAGTCCCCCATAACAATGGTGTATTGAGTCCGGGAGCTGTTATGTAGAGCTCTAGAGATATCCTCATATAGGAGCTCCACTTCGTCGTCGGAGTGTTGCGCGGTCGGTGCATAAACCTGAATAACTTTCAGCGAATACCGTTTGGTAATTCGGAGAATAAGGTACGCTACCCTCGTCGAAACACTCTCGATCCGGACCACATTGTTAATGAGGGACTTGTGGACTAGAAACCCGACACCACCCTCGGACAGTTGGTCGCCCTCCCGGAAATAGAGCAGGTTTCCGGATTTAAGGATTATGGTGTCCTCCCCCTCTCTTCGGACTTCACACAATCCTACGATGTCCCATAGTAACCTGCTCAATGCTTCCTCGAGTTCTGTTAACTTTACGTCGGTTCGCAGTGTGCGCGTGTTGTAGGTTGCCAGGGCCAGAGGTCTTTTGTGTTGGTAGCCTGGCATCTGCCGGGGATTCTTCGCACCCCATGCCCCGCCGTTACCTTGACCGCTACCGGAGCCAGGAATAGCGGGGCCGCCGGGGACTAGGGGCCGTTTTTTATTTGTGTCGGTCATTTGGGGGGTGTTGCCGTAATCGCCACGCTTGGCAGGCGGGTTGGCGATCGCAGTGTTGCAGATTGGCTGCAAGTCACGGAAAGACGCTGCTGCCCATCCTCCGGTTTGAGTCCCTTAGTCGGCTCTTACGACACCTATTGGATGAAATAGGATGGCCCTATTCTAAGCCGGGAGCCATACGGCACTCATACACTTTCTAAAATTAAAAATGTTCGTTAAGTCCATTGAAGAATCTTGAACACGTCGAGAGGAATAGAAATATAATATCGCCGCAGTTTGCCTATTCATTCTTAAAATTACCCTAAAATGCACTTATGACACTTCCTAAAATAAAAAATGTTCGTTAAGTCCATTGAAGAATCTTGAACACGTCGAGAGGAAAAGAAATATAATATTAAGGTACTACTTCCCTTGGCTGCTATGCTAGGTAACTACCCAATTCAACTTGCTCAACTGAGCAAGGTGTTAAACCAGCGAACATCGGTGGCACGGGCATAGAAAATTTGCCACAAGGACGGTTGTCGAGCGAGCGACGACGTAGGTCATAAATGCCAGCCTAGCGAAGGATCCCGTAATTTTGTAAGGTCCTTTAACGTAAAAAAGGACCCGAATTTACACCACCACGCAGCAAAAAGGAAGCCAACAGAGGAATAAGAACAAGGAAGTGTATAGAGTGCCGTAAGTGGTAACGTATTACGATCGTTTACGATGCCGTAAGCTTACGGCACACTAGTACATAATTTTAAATAGCCGTCAGTGGTAACATAGTGCAGCCAGTTACAGTGCCGTAAGCTTGCGGCTTATTAGCCGTGCTCAGTTCGACTTCGTCATTTTCTTAAACTTGTCCTTTTTCTAAATTGTCACTTTCCTAACTCGTCACCTTTTTAATTCGCCTTTTTGGGCTACCCACGGGGGGAGCCTCGCTTCGCGAGGCTCTTTGACTGTATAATCAATCGAACCTGACTGAACCTGATATCGCTCGCTCATTTACAGTTTTTTACTTAAGTTTTATCTTAAAAAACTGTAAATGAGCGAGCGAAGCGAGCGACATTAGGTTGAGTCAGGTTTGATTGATCATACAGTCAAAGAGGTTCCCCCCAATAGGTAGCAGAATGCTTCGCAGAAGAAGAAATCATTAATAAAGAATATGGCGCCGAGTTAGAAAAGTGTCAAGTGTGAAAACGAGACCAGTTAAAAAGGTGACGAGTTAGGAAAGTGACAACTTAGAAAAAGGACAAGTTTAAGAAAATGACGAAGTCGAGCTGAGTGACTAGCCGGTCCGACAATTTATATAGCCGCACGGAACATCACGTTATACTGTAGTACTGTATTACAATTGATCAATTTATGCGGACATACCTTTTTCATTGTTTCAATGTTACGTGCATCATGCTTCCACAACTGCATGAAATGTTTCTTTTCATACTTTTCAATATATGAATCTAAATCCTTCAACGACGTAAATTCAGTCATTATAGTGTTTTTCTATTATATCACACATTCAAAACAACGCCAATCAAGCCGGTAACCTAACCTCAACAAGTCAACACACGAGCATAAAATAACAAATGACAGTGCTATGCAATACAAACTTTACGGCTCTTTAAACAGTCGCGTTATTTCGTCATGCATACTCCTTACGGCAGATTAGACGGTGTCACTATTATGCCGTAAAATTTACGGTTCCAGAACCGAGTGCGATACAATGCCGCTTGCGGCACTCTATACACTTCCTAAGAACAAACATATCTCGAAATAAGCGGCGAGGGTTCCGTCACACCCCGGACACTTCATACAAACGAGCGAGAAATGATATACATATAAACAACTGACGTATCTATAGGCGTGCAGGCACGTAGGGCTGAATCACCGGCGGCATTGGTTTGTTAGATATTTACTGCATGTACTTAACAATCAACAGTGGCTACTGGTAGGTAGGTAACTTACATGAATAAAATTGTTCTTCAAACAATCTACACGAGCGCTGGTCGTTGCTTTAGTCGGTGAAACAATCTCATATAGTATTACAGTCAATCTCAATCTATTATTCCCCATTACGTTGGGGAATCTTGGAAAGCCCGCTTCCATCTTCGGCATCATCGTCACTTACCATCAGGTGAGATGATGCCAAGGGCTTACCAATTGTAAAAATATAAAAACAAGGATATCTGTTTAAGAATTTTTTACTGCCTTTATCACTATCCGATCATGATGAATCTTGAAATAATGAATTTGGCAAAATTAGCAATCACGATGTAAATTTTGTTGCAAGTACGGCAAGGAGATCCATTTCAGTAGCAAGGAAACTGTTAAATTAGGTAGGTAACACCAAAAAAAAAGGGGTCAAAAAGATGTTCACAACACAAAAACAATGATGACTTTAATGTTTACCCCTATCTGTGAAAATAACTTTATGTGTGGCTGTGTGTGAGTAGTAATATGCATTTATATAATAATTCTAGGTCATAAGTCAATTTTTTTTTTGCTCAAACCATTTTTCGATTCAGGGATCGGTTTGCTTTGCGAAATATTGAGCTTTAGAGTGCTAATTCTTATTAGACTAAAGTGCCCCCCCCCTCCCCTCTACCAGATAAACGGTTTTATGAAAACTAACAATTCATTCTATGTATCGATTGCAATAACAAGATGAGATTGTTTTTTTTTTCAACAGGACCTACATTCGTCATCGTGGACGCTAGTCCTGAGCACGAACCGGGCTTTCGGCTTCTGGATGGACATGGTCTGCTGCCTCTACCTTGGGCTGGTCACCTTCAGCTTTTTCATCTTCTCTGGCGAAGGTCAGTTGCGCAGGATCATACATAATAAATAATTAATTAAAGATTCGAGACACGGCATGACAAATGTGAGACACAGATAATAGAACTTCATCATCATATCAGCCTAATGACGTCCACTGCTGGACAAAGGCCTCCCCCAAGGTATTTCATAACAACCGGTCTTGCGCTGCCCTCATCCAGCGGCTCCCCGCGACCCTCACCAGGTCGTCAGTCCACCAAGTGGGTGGCCTGCCTACGCTAAGTCTTCCGGTGCGCGGTCGCTACTCGAAAACTTTACTACCCCAACGGCCATCAGTTGTACGAATTATAAATAAGGGTAATCTTTGGTCGTAAAATCCTGTATTTTGGGAACCAGAGACTGATGTACATACTTAATAGGTTTAAATATTTTTTTACTAATATTAAAAATGTGAAAATGTGTTTGTTTGTTTGTTACCTCTTCACGCTTCAACATCTCAACCAAACTTGACGAAATTTGGCATCAGAAAGGCATAGGCTATATTTTTAAATACATAATTGGTAAGCCCTTGGCACTATCTCACCTAATGGTAAATGATGATGAAAAATAAATAAAAAGACTGGTTTCCCCCAAGACAAGGAATCCTAGTGGGGGAATCAGGGTTCTGTAGTTTTTGTAATATGTTAAAAATTCAAACAATAAACTATTTTGTATTTTTTTTTTGAATCTAAAATAATGAATCGTGTTTTTATTTGAGTATTTTTTATGAGATTAATGTATGTTTGGGGCCGGTCCATTATATTTGGTCGAAGCTTACAATGCAAGTGTACTCCTGAAATTTCTTGATCTTTAGAATCTATTTTGGTACTTCAAGTCTCTTCAAGCCAGTAAGTTGCACCCGCCCAATGAGTGCACGTATAAAACACCAGGGTATGCTCGTTGTTTTACAGACACTATAGGCGGCAACGTGGGGCTGGCCATCACGCAGGTGATAGGGCTGGTCGGCATGTGCCAGTACGGCATGCGGCAGACTGCTGAGGTGGAGAACCAGATGACTTCCGTGAGTTGTAGCACCAGTTTTAGTTGAGGTCTCTTTGTTAAGAACTTTGTTTACACCGAAGTACCGCTTTTGTATAGGCAAGCTCTTGCGCTTCTTTATACAGGGTGTAACAAAATTGGTGTAGTATCCGTTAACTGGGGGTTCTACTCATCATACGGAACAACTTTCCTCAAGAAACCTATAGTCAATTGTCGAAAAAAAATGGACCCTCCCCCCCTCGATAAGAAATTGCACAACATTCAGTTCAGCTGATCGATTTGTATGAAGAGTTGAAATTATTTTTTGCGTTTTCAGCAGTCATAGAGCAAAAGTTGTTCAGTATGATGAGTAGAAGCTCCAGTTAACGGGACCTACACCAATTTTGTTACACCGTTCCTACATTCGTACACCTGCGTAGAACGTCGGTAGCGTAACGGCTAGGGCCGCTACCTCTTGTCCGGGAGGTCGTGGTTTGAATCCTGCCACGTACTAATGTGTTTTCCTATTTCGATTTCATAAGTACGATTATCCGACGCTCTTACGGTGAAGAAAAAACATCGCGAGGAAACCTGCACACGCCTGCGAAGAAACTCGAAGGTTGTGTGTGAAGTCGGCCAACCCGCACTGGGCCCGCGTGGTCGACTAAGGCCCGATCGCCCTAATTCAGGGTATAGGCGCGAGCCCCTCGATGGGGAAGTATATGAGCTGATATGATGTACACCTGCATTCCTACAAACCTGAAGCAACTATGTCGGGCCCTGGCCAATCTCACAAGCTGAACCGCTCGATATCCTAATTTCTTACGGAACCCTCTCCCCTCTCAGAGAGTATAGGTAGCAAGCATTTAGCGTCTTCGCTTTTTTGCAGTCATTTAGTACTTGTCAATACTTACATTTTTTTAATTGACAATTGGTAAGCCGTTGGCATCATCTCACCTGATGGTAAGTAACGATGATGCCGAAGATGGAAGCGGGCTTACCAAGATTCCCCAACGCAATACTGTCAACATTGATGTTTGGCGGCAGGACTTACATAAGATGGTGGTAGCTAGCCAGGCGGGCTTATAAAATGCCCTAACACCAACCAAAACGAGTCTTACAAGTGGACCCCACCGGGAAACGAACCTGCGACCTCCTGGTGTGAATCGAACGGACTAACCATTACACCACGGAGGCGGTTTAATATAAATAGTTTGAAAACTGTTGAAAACCATTTGGTGTTGCAGGTAGAAAGAATATTGGAATATACCAACCTACCCGCAGAGAGGCCGGTCGAGGCCGATGAGAAGGCTCTGAAGGCGAACCATCCTGAACTGGACTTCGACAAGTGGCCTACCAAAGGTATGCGTTTACCTACATATACAGGGTGTAACAGAATTGGTGTAAGTCCCGTTAACTAGGGCTTCTACTCGTCATATTGAACAACTTTTGTTGTACGGCTTCACTGAAAATGTATTTTTTTACCCATCATACAAATCGATCAGCTGGTCGACCGATTTTGTGCAATTTAATATGGAGGGTCCAAATTATTTTTTAAAAATAGATTGGACTCCTTGGGGAAAGTTGTTTAGTATGATGAGTAGAACCCCCAGTTAACGGGACCTACACTAATTTTGTTACAACCTGTATAGGGTGACTTTTAATTAGTTCTTGATAACAAAAGATATGCATGTACTCGTGATTAGAAACAACATTCCCAAAGAAACTATATGTTGAATCAGAAAAAAAAATTTTTTGGACCTCCATGCATAACAAGTTATCAAATCGACAAAAATGTATAGAGCACCAACATTTTTTTTTTCATTACTAAGACTTCGCTGTCCGTCTGTCACCAGGCTGTATTTCATGAACCGCGATAGCTAGACAGTTGAAAGTTTCACAGATGATGTATTTCTGTGGCCGCTATAACAACAAATACTAATAATTGGAAAAGCGAAAGCCTCCATACAAAAAACGTGTTTTTTGAAACGTGAAGAAACTAGTGCCATCTTGTATGATAGTTCGGAAGTGAAGAAACTAGCGTCATCTAGTATGATGGTATAGAACCCTTTGTGTGCGGTTCTGGCTCGCACTTGACCGGTTTTTTAAGGCTACGGAACCCTACTTTGCACGCACTTGGCCACTTTTTTTTACAACTAAAAAACTTTTTAGGTGAAATAGTGTTCGAAGACGTGAGCCTCGAATATGAAAAGCCCCCCAAAAAGGAGCAGCCCATTCCCCCTCCGGTGGAGGAGGCGAGCTTCGCCATTAAAGGCGTTTCCTTCACTATACAGCCGGCGGAGAAGGTGGCCGTGGTCGGCAGAACTGGCGCTGGGAAGAGCTCCTTACTAGCTGCGTTGTTCAGGTAAGGTTGAGGTGGTTCGTTGTGGTTATAGCGTCGGTGGTGTAACGGCTAGGGCCGCCGCCTCCAGTCCGGGAGATCGTGGTTCAAATCCTGCCACATATCAATGTGATTTCGAATTCAGATTTCATATGTACTTTTATCCGACTCTCTTACGGTGAAGGAAAACATCGTGAGGAAACCTGCACACGCCTGCGCAGAAACTCGCAGGTTGTGTGTGAAGTCGACCAACCCGCACTGGGCCCGCGTAGTCGACTAAGGCCCGATCGCCCTAATTCAGGGTAGGCTCGAGCCCCTCGGTGGGGACGTATATGAGCTTATATGCTGATGGCGCAAATATAAAATTTTTCAAGGTTTCTTTGTGAAATATGACTCCATGTTTAATTTTTTAACAAGTTTAACCTGCTTTGCGACAGTCTTACATTATTTTCTACCAATTTTAATGAATTTGTTATATTTATAATTCCTTATTTTGGATATTTAGGCGATAACTTGAAAAATACAATTCACAAAAAAACCTTATAAAAATTGAAATTCGAGCCTTAAACCAAAATGAACCACCTTAAGGATAACACATATATCGGTCCACATGTTTGACAAAGACTTTGACAAATAACGCTTTGGGAAAGTGGTTCTTTGACAAACATGTTGTCCATAAATGTCCCCCAGTGTTGGCATCTCTCCCCAAACTCGGGAAGGTCAGGCCATAACTCCACACATGCGGGCCAAGATGTGAAATTTTTGGAGGAGGCCTTTGTCACAGTATATTACAATATAGCGGCTGACAGTAGCGCAACGAATGTACTTGCGCAGAGCAACGGAAGGGTACTTGCGGGGCAGCGGGCGGTGGGGGCATGTATGTATGTGCTAGTACCTACGCCGCCGGTGGCGCATCGTGCGACATCAAAGGCGTTGCGCTACTTTAAGCCATATCGTAATACTGTGCCTTTATTCAGCATTGGACATCTTTCGGCTGATACGATGCATCACCTGTATAATATTCTTAAAAATATATTTTCTATTAGTTATCTATTCTTTTTACCATTTTTATAATTGCTGTTGTTTTCTAAATTTATTTGATAGTTTTTTTAAACAAATATGACAGCTTTTGACAGTTTATAACGGTAGATTGATAAGTAGGCTTATATGAGGACGACGTAGGAGAGTGGACGAGGTAGGAGTGTGGGCGAGGTAGGACAAACAAGTAGACAAAGCGCAACAGTGAACGAAGTAGTAAAGTAGCCGAAATATGAAAGTAGACGAGGTCCTCCGGAAGGATATTTTTAAATAATTGTGGAACTCGTTGTTGTAATGTATAGACTTACCTTTCTATTTATATTTAAACCCCTAAATATCAAAGTACATTACCGTTGGTGTTCTCCTATTAAACAAAAATAAAATAAAAATATTGTTTTTATCGGCAGGCTGAGCCGTATAACGGGTAAAGTGTCCGTGGACGGCGTGAGCGCGGAGCAGGCGGGGCTGCGCGCGTGGCGCTCCCGCCTGTGCGCCTTGCCGCAACGACCGGCGCTCTTCGCCGCCACCCTGCGGGACAATCTCGACCCCCGGCAGGAGTACAGCGATGCGCGCATACACGCTGCTTTGGAACAGGTGAGAGTTTTTTTTTAAATTCAATTGGGAAGCCCTTAACATTATCTCACCTGATAATAAGTGACGATGATGCCGAAGATGGAAGCGGGCTTACCAAGATTCCCCAAAGCAATGGAGAACTGGCTATCTTATCTTGAAGCGGAACACATCAATGTTGTTAACACTAATGTTTGGCGGCAAGACTTAGATAAGATGGTGGTAGCTAGTCAGGCGGGCTTAGAAAATGCCCTACCACCAACCAAACCGAGTCTTACAAGTTGACCCCACCGGTAATCGATCCCGCGACCTCCTGGTGTGAAGCGAATGGGCTAACCATTATGCCACGGAGGCGGTTGAAATTGTTGTATAGATCGTGTTGAGGTTTTATTAGCTAGTTTGACACTAATTGACTGACTGACTCATCTATAGATCATTAATCATCATCATATTAGCCGAAGGACGTCCACTGCTGGGCAAAGGCCTCCCCCCAAGGATTTCCACGACGACCGGTTCTGCACTGCCCGCATCCAGCGGCTTTCCGCGACCTTCACCAGGTCATCGATCATCGGTTTTCCGGTGCGTGGTCGCCACTCGAGAACTTTAGTTCTACGAGCTATGTGCCCACCGCCCAGTACCGCTTAAGTTTAGCAATTCTGAGAGCTATGTCGGTAACTTTAGTTCTCCTACAGATATCCTCGTTTCTAATTCGATCACGCAGAGAAACACTAGCCCTACAACCCCCACCAGTCCGGACTTGTTCCCTGTTTTGGGATTATAGCCTAACCCTCCCTAATTTTGGAAGAGAGCCGAGCCCTAGCAGTGTGGACGTTATGGCGGTTAAACCATGCATGCACAACACCACACAAAAAAAAAATACTTGACAGGTGGAGCTACGTGACATGGTGTCCAAACTGCCAGCGGGTCTGTCCACCAAAGTGGGCGACGGTGGAGGTAACTTGTCCTCCGGCCAGAGGCAGCTGATCTGCCTCGCGAGAGCCGCGCTCGCGGGCTGCCGGGTCCTGGCCTTGGACGAGGCCACGGCCAGTGTTGATGCTGAGTGAGTCATACAAAAAAAATATGTCTGTTACCTATACATTAAATCCAAAACACACGTAGTCGCACTGAGTGAGTCATACAAAAAAAAAGTCTGTCACCTATACATAAAATCCAAAACACACGTAGGCACACAGACACACAACAATACATGCATGCACACAATAATACACATACCGCGAACGCAGTATACACACGCAATACACATCACGGATACGCAATACACACATATACACGCAATAAACACACTCACAAACACATATATAGCCTCACACACCACTCAATACACACACACACACACAAGTAAGGAAAATAATGTATTAAAATCTGTATTATGTATTTGAATGTTTCAGAACAGACAAGCACATACAATTGACAATCCGGGATAAGTTCGCGGACGCCACTGTGCTGACGATCGCTCACCGACTCAACACCGTCATGGACTACGACAGAGTCATCGTCATGGACAAGTGAGTGATTTATATAGGTACAGTCGGGACAATGTGAGTGTTTCGTATAGGAACAGTCGGGACAGTGTGAGTGTTTCGTATAGGAACAGTCGAGACAATTTGAGTTTTTTGTATAGGAACAGTCGGGATAATGTGAGTGTTTCGTATAGGAACAGTCGGGACAGTGTGAGTGTTTCGTATAGGAACAGTCGAGACAATTTGAGTGTTTTGTATAGGAACAGTCAGGATAATGTGAGTGTTTCGTATAGGAACAGTCGGAACAACGTGTTTTGTATAGGAACAGTCGGGACTTGTGAGTGTTTCGTATAGGAACAGTCGGGACAATGTGAGTGTTTTGTACAGGAACGGTGTGGACAATGTTAGCGTTTCGTAAGGAAGAATAATAATAAAACATTTATTTTACATACAGACGAATTATTACAAATTGCCTGACTGTATGTAAAATGACTAATCACACAGTTTGCCTGCCACATATACACTGCCCCTCACACTACTAATACAACTGTACACCGGGCATAGATTAGATTTGAGTCTCCTAGTTCCATAGTGCATCTTGCCCATTTGAGCTTAAAAGGAGTAATTGGTAAAAAAACTGTTCTTTTATAATCTAAAGTTGTTAGGGGTGTAAGACTTGGTTTCAATCAAGTTGTGCCTTCATCATATCAGCCGACGGACGTCCACTTAAGGATCTGTTTTAAACCATAATATGCATTACATTGGCCTTTATTAGACTAAATTTAAAATAAAAAATTGGACAAGAAGGGCACTGGAAATATGTCATGGATAACAAGGGATTTGGAATAATAAGGTGGACAACACGCAACATATAAAAAAAATGGTTCAAATAGTTTATTTCAATCAATCATATCAGCCGAAGGACGTCCACTGCTGGACATAGGCCTCCCCCAAGGATCTTCACCACGACCGGTTCTGCGCTGCCCGCATCCAGCGGCTTCCCGCGACCTTCACCAGGTCATCGGTCCACCTGCCTACACTACGCTTTCCGCTGCGCGTTCGCCACTCGAGAACTTTACTGCCCCAACGGCCATCTGTTCTTCGAGCAATTTGCCCCGCCCACTGCCACTTTTTTAGCAATTCTGAGAGCTATGTCGGTTACTTTGGTTCTCCTACGGATCTCCTCGTTTCTGATTCGATCACGCAGAGAAACTCCGAGCATAGCACGCTCCATTGCCCTTTGTCTCCAGAGGTGCCAAATGGACTATCGATATATCGAAGTGCTGAAGTGTTTTGAAAACGCCACCATTTCGGTTCGCCTCCAGGATCAAAACTCGGAACCTATCCAGCTGCAGCGAGGGGTGAGACAGGGAGACGTTATATCTCCGAAACTGTTCACCGCCTCCCTGGAAGATGTTTTTAAGCTTTGGACTGGGGTGAACTCGGCATCAATATCAACGGCGAGGACATCACCCACCTTCGATTCGCTGACGATATCGTGGTCATGGCTGAGACTATGGACGACTTAGGCACAATGCTCGATGGCCTCAGTAGAGCCTCTCGACAAGTGGGTCTTAGAATGAACATGGACAAGACGAAAATTATGTCAAACTTCCGTGTCATACCTACTCCTCTGAAGGTTTGAGGCTCTACACTCGAAGTTGTTACCGAATATGTAGACCTGGGACAAGCAGTCCAGTTAGGTAGGTCCAACTTCGAGAAAGAGATCCATCGTCGAATCCAACTCGGCTGGGCAGCGTTCGGGAAGCTTCGCAATATCTTTACGTCCCAGATACCGCAGTGTCTTAAGACCAAGGTCTTCGACCAGTGTGTGTTGCCAGTGATGACATACGGAACTGAGACATGGTCGCTTACTATGGGCCTCATAAGAAGGCTCAAATTTATGTAATTCAGTTTAATTCTTATATCAGCAAGATCCACTTGGCGAAAAAACGAGCTAATTTAATCAACAAGTGACAGTGACTGACATCTTATATATAAGGTCTAACAAAATCAGATGAAACTATTTTAACTGGTGCTTCTACCCATGAAACTGAACAACTATCCCCATGGAACCCATAGTCAAATCGCAAAAAAAATTGGCTCTTATACTAACTCGATCAGCTGATCAGCCAACTTAGTATGGGAAGTTTGATTTTTTTTGAGATTTGACTATGGGTTTCATGGGGAAAGTTGTTCAGTTTCATGGGTAGAAGCACCAGTTAAAATAGTTTCAGCTAATTTTGTTAACCTTATATGTGGGGTCTTAACAAAGGTACCTATGCACTTATTTTTAACTGGAGCTTGTACTCATCAAACTGAACAACTTTCTCTAAGAAACCCATGGAAAATTCTCAAAAAAATTTTTAGACTTCCATACAGAGTTTGCCCCGCCAGCTAATCGATTTGGATGGGAAGTCCAACATTTTTTTTGCGAATTAACCATGGCTTTCTTGGGAAAAGTTGTTCAGTTTCATGAGTACTAGCTCCAGTTAAAAATAAGTGCATACCTTTGTTAAGACCCTGTATGTAAAAGAAAGTCGTGTTAGTTACACCATTTATAACTCAAGAACGGCTGGACCAATTTTTATGATTTTTGTGTTTTTGCATTTGTCTTCGTCGGGAATAGGATAATAAGTATTAAAATATGATATTCATCAATAAAAAAAAATCTGTCAATAAATAATTGGTTTTAGGGTAGGGTAGTGTAAGTGTAGTTAGGGTAGGATAGTGTAGTGTATGGTTGGGTAGTGTAGAGTAGTGTAGTGTAGGTTAGGGTAGTGTAGTGTAGGGTAGGGTAGGGTAATGTAAGGTGGAACAAAGTTCGCCGGGACAGCTAGTACTATTATAAAACAAAATGGACGACACCCGTTTTGATACTACGTATATGGACAAAAGGGCTTTAGGAAGTAAAGTTGTTTTAAAGTCGTTTTTCTATTGGACAAAATGGGATTAGGAACAAACAAGTTAATGTAGAAGACGGCGTCTTATATCCATAAACTTTTGACATTATTACTGTTTTTTTCAAAGTTGGACAAGATGCACTATGGAACTAGGCGACTCATTTATTAAATCACACTTCAAAAATTCATAAAATATACATGTCAAATAATAAGAATAATAAAAATTAACTAATTGCATAATTATTATAATAATTATTTTAATTATTATTATGCCAATAGTCAGATGTTATAAGTGGAAGACAAAAAATAAATAAACTGGCAAGTACGAGTCGCCGACTATAGAGTCGCGCCCTAACAACTTTTTTGTAAGCATAACAAAGTGTATACAAAAATATTGTATTGATCGGTAGGGATTTGAACCCGGGTCTCCCTGTTGAGAGGAACCCTTTGGGCACACCCCGGACACTTCACACAACGCGCGAGAAATGACATTTCTAAAAACAAATGACGAAACAAATGAAATCACGGCGAAATCATAACCGAATCAAACCAAACATAAACCAATCTGTACCAATCTTGGTAACGAGGGGGTGAGGTCGCTATTTAGAGAGCGGCAGGGAGTGTCCATACTGTATGTTACTACTGATATATAAGGTGTAACAAAATTAGCTGAAACTATTTTAACTGGTGCTTCTACCCATGAAACTGAACAACTTTCCCCATGGAACCCATAGTCAAATCGCAATAAAAAAAATTGGCTCTCCCATATTAACTCGAACAGCTGATCAGCCAACTACTAATATGAAGTTCAAATTTTTTTTGGAGATTTGACTATGGGTTTCATGATGAAAGTTGTTCAGTTTCATGGGTAGAAGCACCAGTTAAAATAGTTTCAGCTAATTTTGTTAGACCTTATGAATACTTTGCTTTGGGTACCAAAATTTAAAAAGCTAAAGTTAAACTCACTCGCGCAGGGGTCGCGTGGTGGAGACTGGCCACCCTTTCGAGCTGCTGGTGAACAACGCAGGGGCAGGCGCCGCCGCGCAGCCACGGCGATCGCTGCTGCTGTCCAAGAGCCAGGTCTGTGTCTGTTTTTGTTTCTAGTCTGTATGTTTTGTCTTTTTCTGTTTCAGTCCATTTTTATTATTATTATCAATTGGTAAGCCCTTGGTATCATCTCACCTGATGGTAAGTGACGATGATGGAAGTGGGCTTTCCAAGATTCCCCAACGAAATGGAGAACTAGCTATCTTATCTTCAAGCCGGAACACATCAATGTTGTTAACACTGATGTGTGGCGGCAAGACCTCATTTCAAAAGACTAAAACTGTTAACTTTTCCTTGTATGTTTATCTACGAAGTAGCTGTATTTGTGAAATCTAATTTGCATCTATTTAAGACTTTAAAATCTCAAAGGCATGGTAACACTCTTTGCACAGTTCCATGTAACACAGCCCTGCTCCACAAAAGTGTATTTACATTAGGTCCTAAAATATATAATAAAGTACCTCGGGAAATCCGTGAGTTTGACGACATTACGAGTTTTAAAAACAAGTTACGTGAATTGTTACTAGAAAAGACATACTATGACATGTACGAATATTTAAATTATGACATATTGTGAAATTATTTGATTTATTTAAGTTCGACATTATACATTAAATTTATGTTCTTGAGCACAACATTTGACATTAATAATTTAAAATTTAAAGGTATTATGCAATTTTTAATATTTTTTTTCTATTTTTTATGTATTTTTTTGTGTAAGCTGAAATGTATTGTATGCCTCTTTAGGCAGATTATGTGAAACTTTATGTTACTTTAAGATCTTTGTACCATAATCAACAATAAAAACTCTGATTCTGATTCTGATTCTGAAGACTTAGATAAGATGGTGGTAGCTAGCCAGGCGGGCTTAGAAAATTAAACACCAAGGCATCGATAACAAATTCGTATGGAAAACAATATATGTCTTGTTTTACCCGACTGCCCAAAAAAGGATGTTGCTGTTTTTTGGGTGTATAGAGTTCTTAAGCATGTTTTAAATGGAATCTGACATTGGTATTTGAAATGGACTATACCAGTCTTTAAGTCTTCTGACCGTCACTGGGATTTGCCACTAGTCCTTCAATCTCCAACAACCCACCCGGGCTTGGCCTCGTGTGGCGTATGGCCTAGCCTTCTCGAGATATAACCAGTGCCCCAGTTATTTTATTCCATCATCATCATATCAGCCGAAAGACGTCCACTGCTGGACACCTTTGTCCCGCTGCCCGCATCCAGTGGCTTCCCACGATATTCACCAAGTCGTCGGTCCACCGCAGGGGAGGCTTTCCTACGCTACGTTTCCCGGTGCGCGGTCGCCACTCGAGAACTTAAATACCCCAACAGCCATCTGTTTTACGAGCTATGTGCCCTGCCCACTGCCACATTAGTTTAGCGATTCTGTGGTCGGTTAATTTGGTTCTCCTGCGGATCTCCTCGTTTCTGATTCGATCACGTAAGGAAACTCCGAGCATAGCTCGCTCCATTGCCCTTTGGGTGACCTTGAGCCTTTTTATGAGGCCCATAGTAAGCGCCTATGTCTCAGTTTCGTATGTCATCTTTGGTAATACATATTGGTCAAAGACTTTAGTCTTGAGACACTGCGTTATTCCATCATTGTATCCTTTTTTTTAATTCACAAGCCTTTGGCATCATCTAACCTGATGGAATGTGACGATGATACCGTAGATGAAAGAGGGTTTACCAAGACTCCCCAAGCTATCTTATCTTCAAGTACATGAATTATTGTAACAATTACTTAACTGTATTATCCCCCCCTGCCACCAGGCGCCGCTGGCGATCCCTGAAAACTTCACGTTTGACTCCACTACGCGTATCAACGAACAGAACGAGACCGTCGTGGTGGTGCGGGACAGTCGCGTGCGCACCTACTCCAACAGGTAAGAGCGAGACAAGTGTATACATACTCCAGCAGGTGCGAGCAAGGCTTTCCGCTCACCACAGTTGTTTGGAATTCAACTTTACGGTCCGGAAGGGCAGAGTTTAAAGAATCATACAGTCGTCCTTCGGAGTCGCCTAGACAGGACCATCGTGCGGAAGCAGAGCCCTGGTTCCCATAGGCATAATAACTAAACAGAATAGTAGGTTACCTGCCGCCCTTTTCGGAACTTAATAACATAGGGTTGTGCCATTTCTTTAGTTTTGTAGGTAAGTGCAAACGCTTCTGAAGATACTAAAAGCATACATACAGATACGGTTTGCAGCCCTGTTAACAGTTAAGGGTCCCCAGGAGGCTCGAGTTTCCATACAAACGTAGTTCCGCTTTAATACAAAAACTACATGCCGGATTGAATCCAAACTTTGCAAATATATTGATTAGACACATATTGATGTTTGTAATTAGTTTTCATTAAACGAAGTACAGAGCGTCGGTGGCGTAACGGCTAGGACCGCCGCCTCCTGTCCGGGCAGTGGTTCGAATCCTGCCACGTACTAGATTGTTCAATAAGTCCCGAGACTCACTAACAAGAAGGCGCACTCTCTCAAACTCTTTTAATTTTTAGAAAGTACTG
Source organism: Coleophora flavipennella (assembly GCA_947284805.1). NCBI lineage: Eukaryota > Metazoa > Arthropoda > Insecta > Lepidoptera > Coleophoridae > Coleophora > Coleophora flavipennella. Next base: position 5,974,082 of record OX369302.1, read on the forward strand.
GCCATCAGATGATATTTGTACTTTTTTTTGAAAATCAAATAATAAAATATAGAATTACAGACTAATTACTGTTGTAATTTCGTAAACAATTGAAACAACGAGTTTCGCGTGTTGATAAAACATTGTTTTTAATGGGAAAAAATACCGCTCAAGCACAGCAGTGGCTTATGAAGTGTTATCCGGAATCTGCTTCGTCTAAACCAACCATTTGTCAGTGGTATGCCACAAATGATGCTGAACGCTCTGGTCCAAATAAAAAAAATGAAAATCGTGAAAGAAGATCGGAAAATAAAAGTGTACGAGATAGCTGAGATAGAGAAGATTTCAAGTGGTAGTGTTTTCACTATATTACATCAAAATTTAGCAATGAAAAAGCTTTTTTCCAAATGGGTGCCGCGTTGCTAACAATTGATCAAAAGCAACAACGTATCAATGATTCAGAGCGCTGTTTGTCACTCTTTAATATAAATAAAACGGATTTTTTACATCGGTATATGACAATGGATGAAACATGGATTCACCATTTCACTCCTGAATCCAATCGGCAGTTAGCAGAGTGGAGAGCAGCCGGTGAAAACCGTCTGAAGCGGCCTAAGACACAATTATCTGCCGGCAAGGTTATGGCCTCTTTATTTTGGGATGCACATGGAATAATCTTCATCGACTACCTTGATAAGGGGAAAAATGTAAACAGCAAATATTATATGGGATTATTGGAACGATTAAAGTACGAAATCGCGGAAAAACGGCCTCAAATAAAGAAAAAAGTGATCTTTCACCAGGACAATGCGCCGTGTTACAAATCCATGCTAACGATGGCGAAATTAAACGAATTGGGCTTCGAATTACTTCCCCATCCACCATATTCTCCAGATCTGCCCCCCAGTGATTACTGGCTGTTTACAGACCTAAAGAAAATGCTCCAGGACAAGAAATTTGATTCAAATGGTAATGTAATCGCAGCAACGGAGGCTTATTTTGAAGCCAAAGATAAATCGTTCTACACACATGGAATAGAAAAGTTAGAAAAGCGTTGAAGAGACTGTATCGCAGTTGAAGGAGACTACGTTGATGTATAAAAAATAATTTTATCAAAAAAACTTTGTTTTAGTATTTAGTCTCGGGACTTATTGAACCACGTGTTACCAATGTGATTTCGAATTTAGTTTTCATGTGTTACCAATGTGATTTCGAATTTAGTTTTCATATGTATGTTTATCCGACGCTCTTTCGGTGAAGGGAAACATCGTGAGGAAACCTGCACACGCCTGCGGAGAAACTCGCAGGTTGTGTGTGAAGTCAAACAACCCGCATTGGGCCCGCGTGGGCGACTAAGGCCCCGATCGCCCTAATTCAGGGTAGGCTCGAGCTCCTCGGTGTGGACGTATATGAGCTGATATGATGATATTAGTACATCGAAACGTAAAGAACAATCATCGATAAGTGTCTACTCAATATATTTGCAATCTTTGGATTCAATCCGGCATATATTTTCAAGCGGAACTACGTTTGTATGGAAACTCGAGTATTTTTCTTTTAGGTTTAGCTCTGGATTTGAAGAATTATTATTGAGGCATCCAAAGACCTGAGTTTAGCGATATAGATGCCATAATATGTTTTCTTTGTCAAGCCTGTGTCCAACACTTGTCGTTGATTAAAAATTTTGATAAAATTTTTTTTTTACTTCTAACCTTTTGAACTCAGCTCGGACTGATTTTAGCGATATAGATGACATATTCAGTTTGGTTTGTTACGTTATCCTGTATCCAAATAATAAGGTTTAATCAATGGCCGCGCCACCAAAAAAGGCACCAATTTCAGGCACTCGCCTTTAGTAATTTTAAACAGAACATTTCACTCAAAGGGATCTCTTTTATATCCTGTAGCAAAATTTGTATAGGTCCCGTTAACTAGAGCTTCTATTCGTCATACTGAACAACTTTTCTCCGAAGACACAGTCAATTCGTCATACTGAACAACTTTTCCCCGAAGACACAGTCAATTCGTCATACTGAACAACTTTTCCCGAAGATACAATCAATTAGTCATACTGAACAACTTTTCCCCGAAGACAGTCAATTTGTCATACTGAACAACTTTTCCCCGAAGACAGTCAATTCGTCATACTGAACAACTTTTCCCCGAAGACAGTCAATTCGTCATACTGAACAACTTTTCCCCGAAGACAGTCAATTTGTCATACTGAACAACTTTTCCCCGAAGACAGTCAATTCGTCATACTGAACAACTTTTCCCCGAAGACAGTCAATTCGTCATACTGAACAACTTTTCCCCGAAGACAGTCAATTTGTCATACTGAACAACTTTTCCCCGAAGACAGTCAATTCGTCATACTGAACAACTTTTCCCCGAAGACAGTCAATTCGTCATACTGAACAACTTTTCCCCGAAGACAGTCAATTCGTCATACTGAACAACTTTTCCCCGAAGACACAGTCAATTCGCAAAAAAATTCAACTCTTCATACAAATCAATCAGGTGATTGACAAACTTTGTGATTTTTTTTGTATGGAGCGTGATTTTTTGAAAATTGACATTTTTATCCATTGGTAAGCCCTTGGCATCATCTCACCTGATAGTAAATGACGATGATGCCGAAGATGAAAGCGGGTTTGCCAAGATTCTCGAAGATGAAAGCGGGTTTGCCAAGATTCTCCATTTATGTTGTTAACATTGGTATGGCAGCAAGACTTACATGAGATGGCGAGGTGTCGATGTCGTTAGATTCGTCATGATCCCGAAAGAGAGATAGGATACATTTTAAACCCGACTGATGAAAATAAAGAGTTAATGTTTTCATGCAGTCAGGTTTTTAGGGTTCTGTACCCAAAGGGTAAAAACGGGACCCTATTACTAAGACTCCGCTGTCCGTCCGTCCGTCTGTCACCAGACTGTAATTTATGAACCGTGATAGCTAGACAGTTGAAATTTTCACAGATGATCTATTTCTGTTGCTGCTATAACAACAAGTACTAAAAATTAGATAAAATGAGTCTCCATACAAAAAAACGTTTTTTTTTTAAACGCGAAGAAACTAGCGCCATCTAGTATGATGGTACGGAACCCTTTGTGCGTGGTTCTGACTCGCACTTTACCGGTTTTTTTTAATAGGCCAGTCTACTTTGACAAATAGAACGAGATCTTGGTGTGATATTAAAGAGACAAAGTACAAAAACTACCCGCCTATAATTTCATGTTAGATCGTACAATTTCTTCCGATAACATTATCACAGTATTACGATATGGCTTAAAGTAGCGCAACGCCTTTGATGTCGCACGATGCGCCACCGGCGTAGGTACTAGCCCATACTAGCCTGTAGCCAGCCTGGCAAACTCGTGGAGTTTGCCAGGCTGTGCCCCGCCGTCCGCTGCCTCGCAAGTACCCTTCCGTTGCTCTACGCAAGTACATTCGTTGCGCTACTGTAAGCCGCTGTATTGTAATATACTGTGACAAAGGCCTCCCCCAAAAATTTCACAACTTGGCCCGCATGTGTGGAGTTATGGCCTGACCTTCCCGAGTTTGGGGAGAGACGCCAACACTAGGGGGCAATTATGGACAACATATTTGTCAAAGAACCACTTTCCTAAGGCGTTATTTGTCAAAGTCTTCAAAGACAAATTCATCGAAATTGGTAGAAAATAATGTAAGACTGTCTCAAAGCAGGTTAAACTGGTTTAAAAAATAAACATGGAGTCATAATTCACAAAGAAACCTTTAAAAATTTGAAATTTGCGCCATAACCACTGTGACGTGTATTTACCGGCACTTACTCGTATACTCCTCAGGTCAGAGATGACCGAAGAATCTGGAGGAATCTTCAAGACCCTAGTTGAGCAGACTGGGCCCGAGACCGCGAGGATGCTGTATCAGATGGCGGAAGAGGTACGTACTCTCTAAAACATGTTTGTTTGTAAACTGTTTATTGTACGAAATATACACATATATATTCTTTATTGCACACAAATATTTACATGAAAAACACTTAGAAAGGACATATACAATGACTTGTGGACTGATCTCTTCCAGCCAACTTATAATAATATTTAAAAAAATACTTATGTACAGAGGCGGACTTATCCCTTAGAAGGATCTCTTCCAGTCAACCTTTGGAATTGTAAGCAAAGGACTTAGCTAGATCAAAGAAACGCGTAATTAAGTAGAAGCCAGTAAAATAACATCAATACAACTAATTAGTAAGTCACGCGAACAGAGGGAGACACGTTTAGGTATTAGATGCAATCATCATCATCATCATCATCATAATATCGGCCGAAAAACGTCCACTGCTGGACAAAGGCCTCCCCCGAGAATTTGCACGACGACCGGTACTGCGCTGCCCGCATCCAGCGGATTCCCGCGATCTTCAACCGGTCGTCGGTCCACCGCGTGGGTGGGCCTACGCTACGGTTTCCGGTGCGTGGTTGCCATTTGAGAACTTGACTGTACCAACGGCCAAATGTTCTACGAGCTATGTGCCCCGCCCACTGCCACTTCAGTTTACCGATTATGTGAGCTATGTCGGTTACTTTGGTTATCCTACAGATCTCCTCATTTCTGATTCGATCGCTTAGACACACACTGGTCAAAGAACTTGGTCTTGAGACACTGCGGTATTTGGGACGTGAAGATATTGCGAATAATAGATGTTATTGCATTTGCATGCTATTGCTATTGCATCTCATAAAAATACAGATTTATGAGCACAAATACTTTTATATACAGGGTGTAACGTATAGGTGCAGTGATACTTTAAAGTGGGATTGTACTCATCAAACTGAACACCTTTTTTCTACAACGTTGCTAAAATCGCGAAGTATTTTTTTTTCATTTTTCATACTAATCTGTAGGTTTTTTATGAAAAATAAAATCATGATTTCAGCAAAGTTATAGAAAAAAATCTGTGAGCCTTCACTGGACGCCTGGCAAATGTGCAACACACACTACTACATATAGACTGTTTATCATCATATCAGCTCATATACGTCCCCATCGAGGGGCTCGAGCCTACCCTAAATTAGGGCGAATGGGCCTTAGTCGACCACGCGAGCCCAGTGCGGGTTTGTCGACTTCACACACAACCTGCGAGTTTCTCCGCAGGCGTGTGCAGGTTTCCTCACGATGTTTTCCTTCACCGTAAGAGCGTCGGATAAACGTACATATCAAATCTAAATTCGAAATCACATTGGTACGTGGCAGGATTCGAACCACGACCTCCCGGACAGGAGGCGGTGGCCCTAGCCGACGCTCTTATTTATACGCTTATTTAGACGCTCTTATTTATACCATCATATAGCATAGCGACGCGTCGTCACTGCATGCGTCGCCATGCCAGAAATCGGTTTTACGTGCGGCTATAGATGTTTCACATTAAAATTTGTTCAGTTTAATGAGTACAAGCCCACCTTAACACTACGGTACATGCGCCTCCACTTAGCGCGCGGTTACTCGCGTGGGGTACATGTGTAGCCCATATTGAAATGTTATTTTTTATAGAATGTTATTGTATATAGAATATGTTATGTATATGTTATTGAAATGTTATTTTATATAGAAGAAACTGTTCTTTCACGAAAAAAGGAACGGAAATTTTAAAAAAAATGTGTTTACTAATAGATATTAAGCTGAAAGTAAAGTAATTAACATTCTTATACAATAATTAGAAATTCAACAAAAACCTCTGAAAAAAATGAAAACTGTCCTAAAGTACGAGATCAATCAACATTTTCGTTAAATATCATATTTCTTTTTAGGTTAGTTATTATTTTTATCACAATAAGCATATATGCAAACCTGATGATAGTACAAATTCATTTCTTGTGGTTACAATGTTTTCTAGTGTTCCGATCTCGGGTCCTGCTATAGCCCAAACACTTTGTCTTACTATTGTGCAGACGTCCGTACGCTAAATTGTAAGTAAATTTGTCCGATGTTTATTCAACGAGACTTAGCTGAACGGTCGTGGTGGTAGGGTGACCAGTTGTAAAAATATCAAGCAAATTTTACCCATGGGCTACACTGGTAGCCCGCGCGTGTAAACCGGTGTTAAAGTATCACTGCACCATGATGTTAAACTCTGTATAATAGGAGTAAACGTAAGTAGGATATACATTTATAAGATCTCGAGCAGTCTTGCCAATTCGTGCGACTTCCGTCTCATACTAGTTTGTACGTTACTATAAGGAGATAAAGTTTAAAATGGTAAGCATATTTTAAAAACTCGCTTTGCCTTCCTTTCGCGAAAATTATATTGACCCTATGAGAGGTATTTTTTTTCTGTAACAAATTCCTAAAACAAAAGTTGTTTAATTTCATAAAAGTGTTTATGTCAAGATTCACTGTGAAATTTTGGCGAGGAAGAGGGGTGGTCTAAAAATTCCGCCAGATCAGTTTATGATCAGCTTAGAGGAGATCCTTAGGAGAACCAAGGTATCCGACATAGCTTACAGAATCGCTAAACTTAAAAGGCAGTGGGCGGGGCACGTAGCTCGTAGAACAGATGGCCGTTGGGGTTGTAATGTTCTCGAGTGACGACCGCGCACCGGAAGACGTAGCGTTGGCCCGACGACCTGGTGAAAGTCGTGGGAAGCCGCTGAATACTGGCAACGCAGGAAATCCTTTTAGGAGGCCATAATGATGAAAAATGATGAAGCGTCGGTGGCTCAACCGGTAACGACTCGGTCCATCTAACCAGAGGTACCGGGTTCAAATCTGGACGGCCAATGTACCAATGAGTTTTTCAAAAACTTACGTACATACTTACCGATTGCTTTAACGGTGAAGGAAAACATCGTGAGGAAACCTGCACGCGCCTGCGAAGAAAATCGAAGGTTGTGTGTGAAGTCGACCAACCCGCACTGGGCCCGCGTGGTCGACTAAGGCCTAATCGCCCTGATTCAGGGTAGGCTCGAGCCCCTCGGTGGGGACGTATATGAGCTGTAATGATGATGATGAATGATGAAAAAACATAATCCTCCTTTTTGGTAGTCGAATGAATGAATCGTAGATTGAGATACACTTAAAATGGCCAATTTTTAACTTTTTTTTTCCTTTACAGAGCTACAACAAAATGCGAGAAAAGAAGAAAATCCTCTAAATCAATTACGTACTTATTAACCTTAGCTATCACGTCCATTCCTACTGCAAGACTGTTAGTCTCATATGTACGTAAAAACAGTATTTTTACACGTAGGGTGTTCTATTAACTTATTATACAACCAGCATTTGTTCAAATGAAATTTACTTCGGCTGCCCAATTTGGAAAACACAGTAACTGACAATTCTCAGATTTTTTAAAAATTCGCCTTTAAAAAAAAGTTTTGCTCGCTAAATTGTTAGAAAATTGATTTATGAATAGAAGATCATCATCATCATAATATCAGCCGAAAAACGTCCAGTGCTGGACAAAGGCCTCTCCCAAGGATGTCCACGATGACCGGTCCCGGGCAGCCGCATCCACCGGCTTCACAGAATTGCTAAACTGAAGTGGCAGTGGGCAGGGCACATAGCTCGTAGAACAGATGGCCGTTGGGGCAGTAAAGTTCTGGAGTGGCGAATAGAAGATACTTCAATAAAAGTAGTAATCAGAAATAATATTTCAAATTGTCATAAAACTAATAAAATAAAAAATACAATAATACTAAAAAAACAAAAATAAAAAGTTTGCAGTTACTGTGTTTTAAAATGAGGCACCCGACTTGTAGGTACTTTAAAGATTTGTGATAAAGAGAAGGGATTTTTAACTTAGTTGAATTTATTTATAATCGTAGCAGATCTTTGGTTTTGAACCATTAAACAATTCGCCTTGTATATGTTTGTATATGCCTTGTATGTGTAATAACAGCTGAGTGAGAGTCAAGGTGCTTAGATTCATAAAATTATTATATAAAGACGAGCAATGCGCTTAAGTGAGAAAACTATATTATTGCAGTGCCATTAGAAAGAAAGAGAAAAAAGCAACCCAACACCATAAACTATTTCGAATGACACAAACAAACAATAACTAAAGCATAGAAGTAGTGTAATATAATATACGTCCTTTTCTTTCCAATACGCAGAATAATGGGTCAGAAAGATACAGATATAATGTTAAAATGTACATGGTGCAAACGTCAAAATGGCTAACTTTACGACACCAAATCAAAAAAGTCACTTAATGTCAAATGTCTTAGGCTGAGACTGTGCCCATTCATTTTGCTTCGAATCCGCTTTGTATTGTTTTGTGTTTATTATGGCATGTTACATGCACTTTGAAAAATCAAAATCGCCACATGAGGACCTCTTTATTCTTCCATACTACGCTAGTAGATGCTAACTCTATGGCTTATATACTTTTATTATTATTGATGGGTGGGACGCCTGCGGGGTACAGGCGGGTGTTCTAGTCTCTAAGTTGTACGATGGTTACTGGGTAGCCGGTAGCCTTGAGTTTCTTCTACAATACTCCGTTATGCGACTCATTTCCAGGTCGCATAGTTCCTCTTCCTTGATCCTATCTGCGCCAAACGTCTCCCACCTGAGCCTGCTGTAGAGTACACACTCAGCCAAGTAGTGTTGGCTGGTCTCCAGTTCTCCGCAGTTGGGGCAGGAGGGTTTCTGTGGTCCTATCTTTAGGGACATGTGTCGATTTAGCCTACAATGATGGCTTATATACTTAATCGCGACTTAAAATTTGAATTTAAATGGTATAAGATGCGAACCAGAGAGCCAGAGTAGACTGTTAAGGCGACCTTCCTGAACAGTAGGTAGTGGTTCTCTTCCACGAGGTACTCGCCTTGCAGAGTACCGGGACAAGCATCTTGGCGGCAAGACCTACCATAACTGGTCCTTGTCTTCACCTTATGGTGTTGGCAGGAATAGCGGCCCTCACTATATGACCTAGCTGTCGGTGAGTGGGGACGCTATATCATAAACCTGGTAGTTTAGCGTATCTGGTAGATATACGAGAGGGAAGCATTGGTAAAACAGTTGTCTGTTTTTTTTTACTTTAAGCGTGTATAACCAATCTTTTTCAATGCTTTTTCGTTTCAATTATCAAATTATATCATTTAAAAATACAACTGGCATATTGAAGTGTGTGTTTAGACTAATCCACTAAGAATATTTAGAGGTACTAAATCGGTTTGGATTGCCTCTAGAATGCAAATCTCTGTTTTGAAAGAGGTTTCTTTGATATATTTTTTTCTGTTAAAAAAGTTAACGAATTGTGTTTCTGCAACTGACAAAATGAAGTCATTGAAATCAGGTTACTAAATATCACTTTTATATGTTTAGTAATTGTAGAGAAAAATCGAGATCCCTGCGATCTAAGTTTCCTATGCGTCGCTTTATTACTGGATACTTTTATTTTTTAGGAGCCGTTGAGAGCTTGTATTTCAGGCAGAGGCGGTCCGTGGGAGGGGGAGGCCAAAGCGGTATGACCCCCTCCCAAAATGAACACCTCAAGTTAGTTTACGAACATCTGCTTACATGTTTTTAAGACGGTAATATTACAGATTTTCGTTATTTTTTATGTCAATTACTCCTTAACGATAGAAAACACAAGGTTGAAAAAATACCCTTAATATGATGGTGTTCCTTAAAGTCAAAAGCTATTAGAAACACGATTGAGCAGTTTTGGCTCGATAGAGAAAATCCCAAAGATATATCTACACCGTTACTTTCAACTCTAGTTATGACTAATATTTTGAAGTATAAATTTAAAAAACTATTCAACAAAATTTGTTATGATAATATTGATAATACAAAATGAGAAATGATATTATTTACTTTTTTACTTTCATTGTAGTTTTTGATTTAAACGAAAAACCATTGAAAAAGTGTGGTTATTTTCTTTACTCTTTACACGTAAAGAAAAAGATAGAGACAACTGTTCCAACCAATGCCTCGCCTTAATGACCCCTCCAAAGTCTGTGACTGCGACCGTGGCTGACCTTAGGGTCACGCTCAGTGCATCTTAAAGGGGAGCTTGAAATGATTATGTTTTTAAAGCGTATTTGTGATCGATTAATACTTAAATATCAGTATTTGTTGTATCTCCACTTATTATTTTTTATGTTATTTTTTTAAAACGCTAAGAATTTATTAGCCAATTATTTAGTTAAATGTACTTTGTACTTATGTTTTAATTGTCAATTATGAATTTTAGTAGATTTTATTAGTTGTTAAAAGGTTATTATAAAGTTTGTCCCCGTTAAGGAAATACAGATTGTAAAGGTAACAAGTGACCGGGCAACCCACAGACAAAGTATATATAATAGGTCTTTACCTATAAAATTGCCGATTCAGTTTTTGAAGTTCAATGCCAATTTTTATTGATGATAAAAAAGTTATTATTTTTTATTATTGACCTTATGGTGACACTACTTATGGTCTTTTATTAGTAACTAGTGGCATGTCTTTCATGTTCCAATCTCCTGAGCTATGTACCATTGAATGGAACAAAGGCGTTTTCTTAGTGGTCAGATGGGGCAATTTTTTAGACTATTTAATGTTCTTGAATTTTCCTGAAAGTGACGAAATCTTATGCGGGGTATTCCCAAATATGACATTAGTAACGAAGAAACTGCTGCGATAACTCTAGAGCTTTAAAATTAAAAATGTGTATTTTTTGCCTCAATAACCTCGATTTTTTCAGGTGAAAAAAACCTTCCTGGGTTTAAAGCCACTGTGCTCTCAAAATATCTAAACAATAGGCATATGTTTACCACCATTTAATTTCTAATAGTCTAATGCTATTTTGAGAATAAATTTTGTTTTAATAACAAAACTCTTTGAACTTTTTTATACAATCGGCAATTTCATAGGTAAAAACCTAATATTAGTACTAACATACAGTATGGACCACCCCGTCGTCGATTCGTCATTTGTTTTTGGAAATGTCATTGTACGACCGTTTGTATGCAGTGTCCGGGGTGTGACACAGCTTTGTATGATTTAAGGGCTTAATCAATGTGAAACGCTTGCTTTTTTATTTGAGTGCGATTGACTACATCTCACCTGATGGTAAGTGATGATGTAGTTGAGTTTGGTTCACGCAAACTGAAATAACGCCTATTCACTCTCGCATTGAAGATCCCCAAATCTTAAGAGTCGGGCAAACACAGATGCAGGCAAGGAGTTCTACTCCATCGCTGTCCGCATAATAAATGAGGAAGCGTAACGCTTCGTGCGTATAGGCTAAATATCAACAACAACGGGGTGGTATTTCGTTGTTGTAGAAAAAACTAGGTACGTCGAATATATTCGAAAAAAGTTATTTATGCCACTGCCAAGTAATTAGAGCCATTGTAACATGAGTGCTAGTTTGTGCCACGAAGCGAAACTAAGTGGCACAATAGACAGCACGAGTGTTACAATGGTTAATTGCGTGCAGTGGCATACAATACTTTTTCTACGACCATGAAATAAATAAACTAACATTGAAATTTTGTCATAATCGTATATGGAGTTTTTGAAGCCAAAGCCATAAAAATATTTAAAAAAATCATTGTAGTACAGTTCTTGTTTTGAAATGATGATTGTAAAACGACTTGTAGGAATGAATACTTTTGTGATATAATTTGAGGTTATGTATTAAGCAAATTACCAAATGGGAGTGAACATTTATTTTTTTTCAAAATTTTTGATTGCAGTTCCATTTAACGAAATGCTCCTTTTAGTTTTCTTAATATCTAAGGCAGGATTTATGGAATTCCACTATACAGGCTGTAACATTTCCACTATAAGTGCGGTGATACTTTGGCGCAATGGAGATCTGGTTATCTTATCTTCAAGCCGGAACACATCAATTATGTTAAAACACTGATGTTTGGCGGCAAGATGTAGATAAGATGAGCCAGACGGGCTATAAAACTGCCCGAGTCTTACAAAGTTGACCCCGCCGGGAATCGAACCCGCCACCTCCTGGTGAGAAGCGAATGGAATAACCATTGCGCCAAAATTATTAATTTATTTGTGTTCGAAGGTGAATTAAAACAACGAGAATTTGTGGTTTACAATTTTACATTCTGTATTTTCTTAATTCCGACAATGTGTATACTTGTGTATTTATGTGTAAAGCGAATTTATTATTTTTAATGTGCATTTGGAAGTTATGAGATAGTTATCATAATTAATAAATGTAATCAGTGGTTGCTAATCACTTGAATGTGATATTGCCATGAAGTGATGTACTTATATATACGGAATAAATATTTTAGTTAATCAATATGTTTTGCTTGACACCTATACATATTATAAAAAAAACCGGCCAAGTGCGAGTCGGAATCGCGCACGAAGGGTTCCGTACCATTATCTATAAAAATCACTTTTGTTGTATGGAAGCCCTCCTTAAATACGAATTTTATTTCAATAATTTATTTTTAAAGTGAATATGTAACTAATTATTCTGTGAATATTTCAAGCTTTTACCTGTTTCCGTTATCAAAAAAGAGCAAAGAGATCACGTTTGTTGTATGGAAGCCCCCTTAAATATTTATTTTTTTCTGTTTTTTAGTATTTGTTGTTTATAGCGGCAACAGAAATACATCATCTGTGAAATTTCAACTGTCTAGCTATCACGGTTCATGAAATACAGCCTGGTGACAGACGTTTACCCTTTCGGTACTGAACCCTAAAAAAGTTAATCACCGCGTCCGTCTGTCTGAACGCGATGAACTCAAAAGCTACCCAACGGAATTCATACGGTTTTTACCAATGAACGGAGTGGTTCATGTGGAAGGTTTTCGCTCACCGCGGTCCCTCAGTTCCTAATAAACTGGCAAGTGCACAGACGTATTATACCTGATCATATTCTGCGAAAATTTTGAGTCCCTATTATTAATTTTATTTAGGTATTATACCTTCCTACTTAATATTATAAACGCGAAAGTTTGTAAGAATGTATGGATGTCCGTTTGTTACTCTTTCACGCAAAAACTACTGAACGGATCTGGCTGAAATTTGGTAGGAAGACAGATTAGGAGCTGGATTAACACATAGGCTACTTTTTCCCACGCTCGAAAAGTCAGAAACGTCCACGCGGGTGAAGCCGCGGGAAACAGCTAGTACGTACATACAGGCGTAACTACTTTAAAAACAAATAAATGATCTTATCTAACTATTCGAAAGATTTACAAATGTACATTTACGTATAGCTAATATATATAAATCTGCACCGTTAGAAAAATAAGATAAGTATGCAATAACAACTAAAAAAAAACGACCTCGAAAACGACAATGGTGTCGATTCGGTGTAACACGATTTAACTTATTTGACAGGACTAAACTAAATTTAAGCATTCTATCCTTGTCTTTTCGATACAGAAAGTAAAAGACAGAATGCGTAAATTTAGTTTAATCCTGTCAAATAAGTTAAGTCGTGTAACACCGAATCGACACCAGTATGTTTCAAAAAATAAGTGCGATCGATTGTTGGGGTATCTATGCCATGCCTAGTGAAAAGGAAACGCGGGCGTCATTTTTTCCATACAAACGTAGTCCCCTGTTTCCTCCCTGGATAATGACTATAGAGCAAAATTTGTTTTTCCATTAAAATATATCTACCATGGCCATGATCCTTTGTTTTTTTATATTTTAATTATATTAGGAAGTAGGAGCCTTTAAAAACTAAGAAAATTGCCCAATTACAACGTCATTTTCAGATACCAAAAATAAATTACGAATATTATAAAGAGGAAAGCTTTGCATTTTTGTATGTTTGTAACGAATAAAATCAAAAACTACTGAACTGATTTTAAAAATTCTTTCACCATTTGAATGCTAAATTATCGCTGAGTAACATAGGCTATATTTATAACTAGCAAAAATAAGGGATCCTTGCTAAAACTTCAGTAACGTGAACCAAGATGTAAAAAAGTTTGCTTAAAAATTTCTTTCATCGCATACGCTACGGAAACTATTGATGATAGAATAAAAAATGGTTTACATTATTAGAGAACATATCAATACCTACAAAAAACTTCACGATACTATTTGTCCAACTATTGTAGTTATTTCACTATAACCACTTTTTACATTTTAAAAGTTAATAAATAACTGACCAAATCAGACAATGATAACTTGATCGAAGATGATAACCATAACTTCGTATTAATCCTTATCCAAATAAATCATTTTATGCTCAAAAATGTTTCGATACCTATAGATAACCTTTTGATTTACTTACATCGGACATTCCATTCAGAAGATATTACGAATTTAGGAAAATAAACACCGCCGCCGCGACATAACCAGTGTGGCCCCAAGCAATGCAGCCGTAGCGTAGTAATAATAGGTACTTATTATAAAGAGGAAAGATTTGTTTGTTTGTTTGTTCGCATTGAACAGGCTCCGAAACATCTGGACCGATTTGAAAAATTCTTTCACTGTTGGGAAGCTACACTATCCGCGGTTGCTATAGGCTATATTATATTTTCAAATAGGGATCCTTTCTAAAACTCTTATAATATAACGCAAGGTGTAAAAAAAATACCTAAAAAATTCGTGCACAACAACAAGTAGTGTAATTTTAGAGTAGCGTAGCGTAGCGCAGTCAGGCGTCCGTCACTTGCTCAAGGCCACGCGTTATACGCCTACCGCTACGCATATCGGAGACGATACACCGGACAGTAGGTTGACGCGTTGTTGATGTGTTTTTTTTTATATAATTAACAGTTACCTACTTAATGTCCTACCTAATTTAATGTTAATGTAGGTACCTAGCGTCGTCGTCGTGATTTAGGTAGGTAGGTATGTCGTCGTGATTTAGGTAGGTGGAAGTACTAATGCGCCGGCCACTCGGTAGCTGGGGGGCACTTCTATAGCTAAACTTCTATAGTAAATAAACCGTTTAAAACCAAAATCCAAGGTTTAACTTGTCAAGTACCTTACGTCATCGAAATAACTCCATCAAGCCCCCCCCCCCCCCCTCCCGCGCGACTTTTATTGCCAGCACGAATGTAAACGAAAAAATCTCAAGAACTTAGCACAGATTACTAAAAGCCGTTTTTTGTTATAACTTGTAGATAGTAACAGAAAAACTATTTTCGTTACGTTTTTACCTAGCTATCACTTAAAATAACAATAATTCAAGCTCACAATGAGGCCCTCTTGGGGAATGTTTTTGTATGAATAGTAGGTATGAAATTCTCCGTCAACTCAAGTAAAAAGCCAACTTTGATTGATTTTTCTCCGCTTTGCTCCTGTTTCCCTTTTGATTATTTGTTAAAATTATTTACGAGGTTTCGAATATTTTCGACATTAAAATTTATTAATCGGGAATTTAGGGAAGGGAGAAAATGCATCTATCATTTTATTAAACTCAAACATATTTGATCGACAAATATAAAATATTTGATTTTCTACAACATTCGCTCAATGACGCGCTCGCACGTGGGTCGCGCGGCGGGCAAAACAATCTCAACTCTCTGTATGCGTAGTTATGGCACATTTCTTCTCGCTGCAAACAGCTGGTATTATTATTAAGATTTTGTAGGCTAATATAGCGTAGGTATTTAAGCTTTTGTATAGAATTGATGTATCTGTTACGAAGTAACTATTTAGTAATCTGTGGCGCAGTGCAGTGCAGTGTAGTTTAGTGCAGTGTATTGCAGTGTAATTAGTGTAGTATAAGGCGGTACGAAGTTCACCGGGACAGCTAGTTTATAACAAAACAAAAACTTAGAGGCATAGGTAAAGCTTTTTTCAAATTCTTGTTGAAAAAAAACATTATTGCTTAAGTTTTGGAGGAGGCATCAGGCAATAGGGGACTACGAAATGCTATTTTGGTCAATTTTAGGACCTATTATCGGTCTGAGCTGCAGTTCTCCCTTTCTTGCTGTAGACGGAGAGGTTTGGGGAAGGGAGTCAGCAACATTTTATTCAAATACCTATTCTTTAGACCGCGTTTCCTCTTGAGCCAGTCTGAAAAGATATCCTGGTGTCCCGGACCCCAGCAAGCACATAATATGTCCTAGGATAAACCTACATTTCTTAAAATTTAGGACTTAATTAGAACATCCATTATGCCAAGTCTCAGAATTTTAACCATTATACTGTTCGAGATACTAAAAGCGCTTAAAGGTGTGCTTGCTGGAAAACTACCAAGACTTTGGGAGAAAATTGATGTAGTGATAGAGCTACATAAAAAAACTAGTAATGCTTATTTTCGTGACTCTCATTTCAATAGTCTTCTCGCTAGAACACAAAACTGCTCCGGATCTGTTTCACAACTCTTTCTGACAGTCACTTAATATGAGATCTCCATAACTATCGCATCTTGGCTAAAGGTTTGTGTGTCAGTAAACCACTGTGCACTGTAGAGACCTAGGCTATTTTAGAAGTGAAAACTTAAGGCGCGTTGGGCATTTTTTTAGAAGGAAAAAAACCATTTAACTTATTTTTTTCAGAAAAAAAACTAAGTCACTGGGCAAAGTATATAAATAAGTACTAACTCTGGGAGTGCCGACAGAAGTGAAAACTTGAACAATTACGGTAACGGTAACGGTGTCGCGAGTTCAATGGTTTTTTCCCCATCTCGAAAAATGCTCAACGCGCCTAAAGTGGCGCTACGAGCCATTGTTACTTTCTTCCTTTGATGAAGCGCCGAAAGTGAAAAAGTATCTGTACCATGTGGAAATACAGAAATGATTAATGTGCTCAGATTTGAAAACGGGCAATCTCTTTTGGGCAATCTGTTTAAAAATACTAGAATTCTAGGTGTTATAGTAAGCGCGATAAACGTAAAAATCTAGATTTCCCCACCGTTCATTTGAAACATCATCATATCAGCCGAAAAACGTCCAACGCTGGACAAAGGCATCCAGCGGTTTCCCGCTTATAGAATAGATAGCTAATTACTGCGATCCGATTGCGGCGTTGACCCTCTAATTTCACCGGAGTTAAAGGCGAGGCGTGGCGAGGCGGCAGCGGTCAGAGCAGAGGGCGGCGCGGCAACACATGTAACGCGGTAACGCTGTTATTTAACCTTCTTTCTTTCGATCTATTTCTTCTATTTCACATGCGCTGGCACATTGCAATCTACGTGTCATCTTATGTGACATGTGCTTAAAAATCAAACGTCTTTGATGTCCTTCAATATTGTCACTACCATTTGATTTAATTTTACAAATAAAGTAAATCTTCGAAACTGATACGGGAGAGTATAAGTTTACTGAACTAATAACTTCTTTACGCACGCTTGACTTGGGCAGTAAGCTGGTGAATGCGTGACGAGAGCGTTACGGAAAGTATCAGTCGAGGTGAACTGAAGTTGAGAGGGAGATATAAGTTAGTGAAGATAGAAAGAGAGATATTTACGTTTCATATATTACTGTAGGAGCAAGAGAGAGCAGTGCGCGCGCATATTTTCTTTCTCTTTTCCTGTCATTTGCGAGTTTGCTAGCTTTACGCGAACGGTGATGTTTTCGTAATTTCATTTCGTTCTTGAACAATTTTATAAATTAATATGTAAATTTTTGGGTAAATAAATTATGGTAGGAAGTGACACAGACTCTGAATATGAAAGCGGTGCTCCAGGTCCATCAACTAAGAAGAAATTACGTACGGAAAATGTACATAAAATATTCAAGGCAAGATTTTAAACCTAGTGAGACCCAACCAACTGATAATGTGAATCACGAAGGTGAGCGCGTATCTCATACTAGTTGCTGGCGTCGTAGCGTCATAATGCAGCGTTCCTTTTTCCTTGTCTATTTTTTTCCTTTAAGTATACTGAATACTCTAAGGTCGAAAGGCCGAAAATGTCCGGTTGTTGCTCAATCCGCCGTATACGTCATTGTCATTTAAGAAATATGAATGAAGTAGAGCCTAAGCCAACCCTCCGCTTGACGTTTTAAGAAAAATAAAGTCAACGTTGGTCACAAGAAGACCCAATAGGATCACGCAGGACGCAGATTACGTAGTTCGCGAAAGTTCGCGCGTATTCTATATTTTGTGTTGCTTTTTTAAATTGGAACATGTGTTTGTTTAGATATGAATTGATAAGTCATTCAATATACTACAGGAACGTAATTTAATAATAGCATGTCATCGTTTTAGATTTTACATTAAAAGCTATTTTCAGAAACAACTCGATGAAATTGTCATCTTGGAATTTTAACCATGCTTTAAAATATTTGATACTACAGTAACTCATTCTGTACAGACAAACAAAAAGGTTATTTATTCAGCTACACGGAACAATCATTAGTATGGCCAATTAGTAAGTCAATGAACCATAAATCACGTTTTAGTGTCAAGTGGCGTTGTGCTCAGATTTCGTTTATGCGCTGAGTGGTTAAACATCTTTCAAACACTAAAGAGTGCCAACTACGTCTGGAAATGCAGATAAGAGACTAGTGTATATTAAATATGCGAAAAATAAAGGCATTGCTTAAGAAAATTTTGTTAAAGCTTTTAATAATCAATATTTTTGTTTTATTTTATGTTAAACACACTTAGACAAGTTTTATTAGACATCAACTATCACATATTTTTTTCATTAAAAAACTTATTAAGATCTGGGGGCACCGTAGTGCTCCCTCGAAGACAACCCAAAGGAAACGGGGCACTACTTACCATTTCTGGAAAGGTTTAGTCGTATTTTCCAATCGTCATAATATAGCTTCGGTCCGGATGATGCTAGAAAGCTAAAATTTAAAGGATAAGATTTCCTTGGCAGACTAAGCATCAAGTAACCAAACATACAAGTATCAAATAACTAAATTTTATGGTTTTAGATTTCTGGCATCTGAACTGAAATACGTCGATTTCGTGACACACACAAAAAAAAACGTCTAAGGTATTTCCCGAAGTCGCAGATGACTGAAATTTAGTATGTAGACTAGGAATTGCATATAACCATCGGAAAAAATAAGGAATCAGAAACTTTCCCCCTCCTCACCCCTCGTATAGGGGGGTACCTTTTCTGACAGCGTATTTATCTGAACCGTCATAGCTTCGCTTAGTATGATGCTAGAATAAGATGTCTTTGGCACACTTATCAAACATACCATGTATCAATTACCTAGCTTTTATGGTTTCAGATTTATTAAAATCTGAAATATGTCGATTTCATGACTGAATCACTGATAGTCATCAAAACCACTAGAGTACTTCCTGAAGTCCGTTAAGACTGAAATTGGTATTTAGGCTAGAAACTGCATATAAAACAGGAAAAAATAGGAAATCGGGGAACTTTCCCCGTCCAACCCCATGTTTAGGGGTGCATATGTGTTCAACTTATACGCCGCGAATTATAAGCTATGGTGCTAATTCACAAGTTTGTTATGCCAAACAAAATATTGCTAATATCAAAGACATTGGATTTAGACCGATTTTTTTTAATACCTATGACTCTGTGGCTAATCATATGTTAAGTCGATAAGTTTTTTATTAGCTTAGTGTGCGAGACTATCAAGGCGCCATGATTGTTTACATTTCGTCGTATTTAATTCTGCGAAGACTAGTTAATCTTGTAACGTTACCATAGTGTATTTAAGCTGTAAACTTCCTAAAAAAATACGAGTTTCTTTAGACCGCACGACTGAAGTAAAACTTATTTAGCTCCATCTAGGTATATGTATGAAAGTAAATACTTAGTCTTCAGAAAATAATCAAATCTTTTTTGTCGAAGTAAAGACAGTTTATGAGAAAAGTTTGATTATCCTCTGAAAATTGATCAAATCTTTTTTTTTTTGACAACCGGTATTGTTGCCTTGGCTACCGATTTTGTTGGTAAACAAAAATTAAATAGCATCTCTCTTTCTATCTTCACTACTTTATATATCCCTCTCAACTTCCGTTCGCCTCGCCCGAACACACTTCCGTAACGCTCTCATCACGAATCTACCAGCTTATTCCCCAAGTCAAGCGTGCGTAAAGAAGTTTTACTTCAAAAAAAAGCGCAATTTTCCACAAGGTAAAAGGAGTTCCTATGTCGATTGTGGAGTAAAGTAATTAAGTTCACTTTCGTTAGATTTCTCCAGCAGATGATTCATGATAAGTCTTTCTGTAGAGGGAACAGTTTTTTTTTTATTATTAAAAATTTCAGTGCGTTTGACTATATCTCACCTGATGGTAAATGACAGTGATATCAGTCCACTTTTGACACATCGTAAATTACAATTTAATCGGGGGGTTTCAATTAGGTACCTAGAAAATTTTGCTTTGCATGAGAAAATGTTGAGGTCTTTAACTTTGACATTCCTTGATAGATGGCGCCTCAAGATATTGAGATTTATTTTCCTCTATTTCGAAAATACAAAAATATACTTTTAATGTTTAATATTCTAATTGTTTCCGATGTGAATGCAATGGCCTAAATCCTGGAGGACGAAGCAGAGAAGGTCGGACTCAGAATCAACCGTGAAAAAACCCGAATATGAAAAGGTATAAGACCACTCAAGCAAGTAGAGAAGATCCTAGTTGTAGGACATGCTGTATACACAGGAGTAGACAGACCAGTTCAAATACTTAGGTTGCACGGTAACAGATACCAACCAATAGATATTCGCATTCAAAATGCTTTGAGATTCACAGCAGCTGTCCATAAAATTCTGGTGTCGAAATTAAGAAAGACCAAGATTCGTATTTACAAAACGGTCATCAGACCCATTAGACCATATGTACGGATGTAAAGCCTGGATGCTAACACAAAGAGAACAAGCTGCTGGTAACCGAGCGAAAAATCTTCCGAAAGATTCTGGGACCAGTCAGACGAGACGACGGTACAAGGAGAGTACGAAAAAAAAACAGGACATTGAAGACCCTGATACGAATCCAACATCGTCTGCGAAACTAAAGCTGCCAGACTGCGGTGGCTCGGCCACGTGGAGAGGATGAGAAAGGATCGCGTCGAATGTGAATGTGGGGCGACCAAGCTGGAAACGCTCGGTTGGACGACCCAGATACCGCTGGAAAGATGCAGTCTAAAAAGACCTTAACGTCCTACAGATAGCCAAGTGACAAGAAGTGGCGCACGATCGTCGTCAAAAAATGTCAGAGGCCAAGATCCTCTTCGGGTCGCTGTACCAGCGCAGTAGTAGTATTGTTTCATACATTTTTTTAACGGCATCACCGTCAATTACCATCAGGTGAGATGATGCCAAGGGCTTACCAATTGTGGACAAAAGAACTATCACCTATACACTTTAGTTTATTGTGCCTATACTTACGTAAAAAATACTTACTACGTCGTTCTTCGGCTTCCTTTTTTTGTATATTACAATCTTTGTAAATAAATAAATTGCAATCCACTCGAGAACTTTACTGCCCCAACGGCCATCTTTTCTACGAGCTATGTGCCCTACCCACAGCCACTTCAGTTTAGCGATTCTGTGAGCTATGTCGGTTACTTTGGTTCTCCTGCGGATCTCCTCGTTTCTATTTCGATCACGCAGAGAAACTCCGAGCATAGCACCAAGCTCCTTTGCCCTTTGGAAACGTAGCGTAGGCATTTCAACCATGCGGTGGACCGACGATCTGGTGAAGATCGCGGGAAGCCGATGGATGCGGGCAGCGCAGGACCGGTAGTCGTGGAAATCCTTAGGGAGGCCTTTGTACAGCAGTGGACGGTTTTCGGCTGATATGATGATGATGATGATGATAGAAATCAATTTCTTGTAGTTCTCCAATCCGTTGGTCCGACCATCTTGCAAGACGATGCTGAAAAAAAAAATGTCGGCATAGGAAGCTCGACATTGCAAGATCATGAAGATCTTTCAGACGACTGATCGCAGAAACTATAGAACCTTTTTTTTTTATTTTGGCGGTTGCATCTTTTTTTTAACAGCCATCTTTTTTTACAAAAAAACAAACTAAATTTCACAAGCTTATCTTTTCTTGTGTCACAGATTAGTTTTCTTTTACAAAACGATTGGCAACCGCTTCAAAAATATATGCACTGACTGAGAAAATAATTTTTTTCGTCGCCATTTTGCTCTTTTTTATGCGACCTATATAGCGTTGTTTTTTTTTTCAAATCTGTTTTTTTTTACAAAGTTTACAATCTAAGTCAGTTACACATCGTACTATATCTAGATATTCTATAATGTACAAACACCACAATAAAACGAGAAAACGCTATGTACATAATATGGGCAATTTTGAACTGGTGATTATAGTTCATCGAGTGTACTTTTATGTGTACAGTTATAAAATTGCCCGTCCCTTACACTAATTTTGAATTTTGATCACATTGTTCTCAACGCTGAATGTCATCGCTGTCCAAACTACCGCTGTGCAATACGCCATGGGAGCAAAACGTCCGCAATAAAAAAAGGTATGCTAGTTTTAAAACAACATTTTCTTGTTCCGAAATGTTCGTAAAGTAAAAGGTCATAGGAGCAAAACGTCCTTAATGCACTGTCAGCGAGGGATTATGATCTATCTTGTTATTTATAAATTGTTGATTTGTGTATGCCAATGGGCGATGGATTTGCAAGAAAAAATGCACAGCTTGGCTGTACAATACATTAGGTTGAACTTTACGTAGTCACTGGCAACAACTAGTAACAATTAAAGTTTGAAAAACATGTAAATTTTTGACCAAAGTACCTATTATGCGTCAGGGGCAATTTACTTATTCACTTGATAGAATGGGACGAAGTCATTATTTTCAATCTGTTTTAATATTATTTTCTTTTTAATTTATTATTATGTTTTCACAATTTTGACTTTTTTTACTTTTCTGTCTGCTTGTTTCCTTATCCTTTTTTCTGAATCTAATCATTTTTCCCAACCTTCTTTATTTTTTATTGTTTTCCATTTAGTTTTATTTCTTTATTTTCTATTGTTTTCCAATTTTTTTTCAAAGTCATAGATTTAAAAGTTGGTCGTAAATAATTTGTGCTCCTTTGCTACAACCCCTTGCCCTCCAAAACCTTCTCAATTTCATACGGCTGCAAGGAATTGCTGACAATAATTGTGGACGATTTGCTCCTTCATCGTTTCAGACTGCGGCCGTTCTGCTCCCATGACATATAACATATCGGTCGTTTAGACAACGATGGCACTCAGCATTGAGAAACATGTGATCCGAACCCCAAAATTTGTATCATCGTTAAAGTGACATGTCGGTGATGGCAACACTGCTGCTAATTTTGAATTTAGGTTTTTTTATTTAAGTATGTAGGCGGTGTTTTTGGCGGGATTTGTGGTGATCACGTTTGCAGTTTTACTTTAGTGTTTTTGCATTGATTTCTGCTAAAATTTGCCTCATAAAGTGGTGTGTTTTAAAAATAAAAAGGAGGAGGACCTGAATACCCGGTTTGTACCAGGTGCAGTTTTATAGACTCCCTACTGCAACCAGGTCATCCACCTTAGAATGGGATCGCTGCAGATGTTGTCAAGAACTCCACGGATGATTTGTAATGCACCGACACCAGCTTTACAAATCAAAATACAAATGTTTCCAAAACGAGCGAACACAAACTTACAAATTGTACTTTATTAAGTATAATATTTTTCTCATGTAAGTGACTGCAGTCTTTATGGGAATAAATTTCTTTAAACTCAAATGATGATCATTAATTTGATGACTGTCTCAAAAGGGCTCGTACCCAGAGACGTAATTATATTATCAAACAATACGTCTGTAGCCGCACGCACAAGCGCCCGCCACCACGCAACATATCAGTTTAACGATAGCCTATATAAAGTACCTAACAACTACGTAATATAATGATGCTAAAATGTATTTGCACCACGCAACATATCAGTTTAACGATAGCCTATATAAAGTACCTAACAACTACGTAATATAATGATGCTAAAATGTATTTAACTAGATTGAAACATCAAAACTTATTTGGCGATATGGCGATATACACATATGTAATAAATCTATTGGTGATTCTATATTTGATGATGAGTGCATTCAGAGCAGTTCTCTCTTTCTAATACAC
This sequence comes from Coleophora flavipennella, assembly GCA_947284805.1. NCBI lineage: Eukaryota > Metazoa > Arthropoda > Insecta > Lepidoptera > Coleophoridae > Coleophora > Coleophora flavipennella. The sequence goes on from OX369302.1 coordinate 5,997,986, forward strand.
TACATGCCCATTGGAGTAAAAGTGATGGATATAAATAAGGTATAATCCGAACTTCAAGCCGTATGCATAATAATATGTATATCTTATACGCCACCTAGCCTCTACATTTACAAGTACTGATAATAATAAAAATAAATCAACAACTTGTTTAAAATTCTATACATAAAATAAATCTAAATGCATTCTGCATTATAATCTAGATCTGTTGCAGTTTTTCAAGACAAAAAGAGATGTTCAAATGATTATCAACAATTTATTACGGTTTCAATAATAAAATATTGCAAAATCATTTAAGGGCGTTGATGTTCAAGCAAGGAAGCATTACAGGAGGCAAACGATAAGATGAAAACGAACTAATTCACAATGGAACGTACAAAGTCAACACCTGTCAACTCTGCACTGAGTACTCAAAAACGTCTTACGATTACATTCGTGTTCAGTACCCCTGTAACGCCGTGTTATTTAACCTTCTTCCTCTCGATCTATTTCTCATGCGCTGGCACATAACAACGTGTGACACTTTGAAAACAAGATGTGACACATGTGCTACAAAAATCAACTCTATTTGCTATCCTTCAATATTTTCATCACCCAAACTATAAAATACCTTGTAAATACTGATTCTCTCTTTAAGATCCATCTCTATATACCCATATACTATTATGTTTTTGTGATTTGTAATATTAATTTAAGTTGTGAAGTCCTTTTGTAATTTTTATGTGTTTCTTTCTAGGTCTTATTTTTCAGTAATAAATTTATCTGTGTACACGAACGGTGGTGAACCACGCCCTACCACACCTACCTAACCTACACCTACCCGTCGAGCGTCACAACTCATACAGACACCCAATGGGTTCAAGACGCTATTGTAGCGCCTCTGGGATAGGAAGTGGTATTATTGGTAAGTGGTCATTCCGGGAAGTGGACATTTCGAGAAGTGGTAATTTTCGGAATGGTCGTTTTGGGAAGTGGTCATTACAGGTCGAAGTCTTTCTCAGAGCCGCGACTGAACACGTTTAATGCCATCCGGAGACTTCGTATTGCGAGCTTCATCTCAAGAGTTGAGGAGTGTAGTAACGCTATAATTAAAGAGCTTGCTTGCAACCAAAACTTACAAGCGATGTTTGGAAATAGCTGCATAACTATTGTATTTGTGTTTGTTTAATTTTATATTTAAAAATCTTGTATTTATGAACTATTGTTCGAAATAAAGACTTATTATTATTATTAAAAAGTGGGCTAACGAGCTGATCACTTAATGAAGTCTTTTTTTTTGGTGAATTGACTTATAGATGTACGCGCCAACGTACATTTTTATTTTCATTCATTAATAGAAAATGACATTCCAATACGACGCTATTTAGTGTGCGATTGCGCATTGCATTTTGTACAGTTATCAAACTAATTAAAAAGTATAATTTTAGTACTTAAATCAAATCGGTCGGTATTTAACCGACTGCGCCACAAGGAGGGGTTGCTTTGGCACGCTCTGTAGCCTAAACGTATTGATGGATTTTGGAGGGCGAGGTGTCGTTAGATTCGTCTTGATCCCGTGAGTGACATAGGATACATTTTTACCCGATTGGCCAAAAAAAGGGGTTAAGTTTTTAAGCAGTCGATTTTTAGTTAATTCGTTATTTTTTTTTTATCTGTCACTCCTCTGAATCGCCGCACCCCTCATTATTATCATATCATAATCTAAGTGTAAGGATCAGCCCCTAAATTTTTTTTTGGTATTTCGAGTCATTTGACTTCTCGAGGAAAGTTGGTTAGTTTCGTCTTTTCATTCAACTCCTAAGTGAGCGAATGCCTTCCTTTATAATTTTCAGATCCGCCACCCAGGAAGGGAGAGCTCCTCGACAGTGTAATCAATCAAAACTGACTGAACCTAATATTGCTCGCTTCGCTCGCTCAACACTAGTTCTCTCCAGTCGTCCGGTTACGGTCAATCAGTCGTTCATTGAGTAATTTATTCGCTCACTCAGTACTTAAGTTACTTATAATACCCCTTTGCTTTTATTTATTTGAGAAAGATTTCAATGATGATGCGGCCCTAAGGCTCGTTACCCAAGGCACTATTTACTAGCCAGAACTCTCTTCTTGTCTCAGTAAAACTGGGATCTAACCTTAAAAACATATGGTCTTAACAAAGGTATGCAAATTTTTTTAACTGGAGCTTGTACTCATGAAACTGAACAACTTTCCCCAAGAAACCCATGTTCAATTCTCAATTATTATTTTTAAATTAAATTATCAAACTGCTCAGAATACAACTCCCAGCTGAGGCTACGCAGGTTCAATGACCGCGTATTCCGCGCAATTTAATAATTTTATTAAAAAAAAACAAATGCGAATTGACCATGGGTTTCTTCGGGAAAGTTGTTCAGTTTTATGCGTACAAGCTCCAGTTAAAAAAAGTGCATACCTTTGTTAAGACCTTGTATACGATGATTCTTTATTAGTATACGATATTTTACACAAACAACTGCAGTAGTTGATAAATACAAGCCCTGTATAAGATATCGGGTAATAATAAAGTAACACCTTATATTTCACAAAAGTTATACTATAAAACACCTAAAATACAAATTTAAAATTTGACTTTTTCGTTTAAAAACATAACACGCAAATATAATACATTTAAAATTACGATTAAAGATAATAATTGTATAATAAACGAATATCTATTTACATGTTTTAGTGGTAAGCCGAATCACTAGTTCATAGGAGGAACTTGTTTGAATTTCATGCCTTCTTTAGCCAACAAAGAAAATTATTGCATAGTATACCGATAGGTTTTTCGATATTTTTTTTTGAAAAATGATTTCTTTTGAAATTTATTTGCTACAATTTGGATGGAAAATGTGTTTTAAGGATCGGCACCCCCCCCCCAACCCCCCCGCCCCAAACTGAGTTTGGTGTTCCGTGAAAATACGATAGTTAAACATTTATTTTTCAAAATAAATTGGTACCAATCGCTAGTCAAAGAGAGGCAGTGTAACGTAATTATGAAAAATGCGGTTAATATTTACGAGAACATGCCAAATAGCTAAATAGCAATATCATGTCACATAAATTTTGAATTATTTGTAAATTGAACACAATAGCTAATATTATATGGGTAGTATTTAAACGCAAATAAAAAAAAAAACTACTTTTTGTATAATAAAAGAATCTCAGATTGCACAGCAAAATAATTACCTCAAAATACAATTAATTAAGCAACAATTTAGGTTCGTGGCGCACCGCTATTTACCTAAAAGCATAGCATTTATCTGGTTTAAGCATAACTGTTTTATTATTACGTAAGTGAGATCCGCCACCCAGGAAGCTTCGTGAAGCTCGTCGACAGTATAATAGTAATCAATCAAACCTAACCGAACTCGCTTCGCTCGCTCAAGTCTAGTCCATTTGAGAAGGATAGATAATTTGATGTGCAATCGGTATTTTTGAAATGACGAAAGTAAATTGATAGGTGATTAGTTGTATGATAAGCAACTAAAAATCCTACTAATATTATAAACGCGAAAGTTTGTAAGAATGTATGGATGCATGTTTGTTACTCTTTCACACAAAAACTACTGAACGGATCTGGCTGAAATTTGGTAGGTAGACAGATTAGGACCTGGATTAATACATAGGCTATTTTTTTTCCACGCTCGCGAGCCGCTTGCGGCTCGCGCACTGCACACCCTCGAAAAGTCATAGAAACTTTGTCCACGCGCGTGAAGCCGCGGGAAACAGCTAGTATTCCATATTCTATTGTAATTTTTCTCGTTTATGTTATACTTCATCTCTTTAGCTAACCATAGATACCAATTTTATTGAGAACAATTAAAGTTACTTAGTTTTTTTACGCAACGCCGAGACCAGAGGGGTGCAGACCCTTTTAAGGTGACCGATAAGGATTTTTATAAATTCATCCCTTAAGGGGCGCTTGAGAGACCGGTTACCAGATATTCCTTTTTTTGCTTGATTAACTAGATCTTCTATCAAATGAACTAAGCACGTGTTGTAGCTTTTCTCAAAATTCATCCCCTGGAGGTGTAAAATCGGGGATGAAGGTTCGTACCGACAAACCTACAATAAATTATGTTAAGAGCAGGCTCCTAGCACGGCACTGGCGAACAACCTGATATTTAAACTTAAGGAATTAAGGCTTAGCTTTACAATTGAATTTTGCGTGAGTGTCTTAACGTGACTTTCGCCTTTACTTCGGGCGTCAATGTACATTTTCATTTATTGCGAGCTTAGTGAACATAGTAGGAAAATTTTGTTATAGCCGCTTTATCAATAACTTTATACTCTTACTGTCGGTATTTATTTCATGCGCCTAACATATGTAATGTAGGAGAAAATATAATAATCTCCCAAAACTACATAGTTTTACTAAATAAAAAGTACCGAGCGAAATCCAATAAATCGTGTTTTTGTTTTAGTTATACGAAAGAAAAAGGTTTTACTGATGTGTAGTTTTCACGTTCAGCAAGTTTACGGCTGACTCAAAATATTCTAGTGAAAATGCACATATTTTGGGAGCCTGCTCTTAAAATCTGTTCCGCCCACATAACTTCGTTACAGTATAACAATATAGCGGCTTACAGTAGCGCAACGAATGTACTTACGCAGAACAACGGAAGGTTACTTGCGGGGCAGCGGGTGGCGGGGCACAGCCTGCCAAACTCCGCGAGGCCTTTTGCCAGGTTGACTACAGGCTAGTATGGGCTAGTACCTACGCCAGTGGCGGCATCGTGCGACATCAAAGGCGTTGCGCTACTGTAAGCCATATCGTAATACTGCGACTTCATTGGACTAGAAGCATACTCTAAAATTATGAAAACCAAGCGTGTCACATTTTCAGAATATAAAAAGAAACATCTGTATTCCACGCTTAACAACTTAGAAAGATTTTTACGATACAGAACGGCGCAATAAGGGAATTTACTCTTTCGACGGAGCTGTTGATACGGGGTCGGTTGTGTGCGGACTAAATTAGGCAGATTTAAGGCATGCGCTTTGCGCATCCGTTAAGCACGCGTTGTAGGTGCGCGTATATTAGGTCTGTGTGTATCTATGTCTGTGGGACAAACGCACGTAAGACGAAGTTGCGGGCACAAACTAGTCGATAATAAGTTAGAATCCGTTCCGCCTCACAACGCCGGGCGCCTGTCCGCCGGGCGGCTCTCGTCAACGGCGCCAGGAGCGGTCCTCCTCGGCCTCGTCTTCTTCCTCGTCCTCGAAGCGGAGAAGGGCTTCCTCGTGCGCCTCTTCTGTCATCTCCGGTGGGGTCTGATGAAGAAACGGGAGTGGTTTAAATAAAATGGTAAAGGACTCACGCAAGAATATTTTTACGAAAAAATTTGTTGGCGCGTTTTAGCATTTTGCACGAACTTCTCGTACACCATGGACCTATTTTATAGTTTGTCACGATAGATGTCACAGTGAAACGAACTCCTGGCTATCTACTACGGTTAAAAATAAACCTTAGTAACTTTGATAGAAGTGGCAGAGGGATGAACGGACAGACAAACGGGAAGCGCCGAAAGATTAATGGTAGGTATGGTCACGTCATCATATCAGCTCATATACCAAGGGGCTCGAGGCTACCCTGAATTAGGGCCGATCGGGGCTTAGTCGACCACGCGGGCCCATTGCGGGTTGGTCGACTTCACACACAACCTTCCTTTCCTCACGATGTTCACGATATTTTCCTTCACCGTAAGAGCGTCGGATAAACGTAAAGATCTATTGATCACTGCCTCTGTTATAAAAATGACAAAAAAAAACGTCCTCAAGGCCAATAAAAAAATAGTTCTGATGATCTGTAAGACGCACTTGGGATCAGGCTCCTGATGACCTTTGCTGGTGTTAAATGTGAAATCGAAATTCGAAACGTGGCAGGATTCGAACCACGACCTCCCCGGGAAGGAAGTATCGGCCATTGCCATTACGACAATCAAAAAAATGGAGAAAATTAAATTTTTGTGGACTGATGAAGTAGCGCGCAGAACCCTCTGGATGCACGGTGCTGATCGCGCTTTGTCTACATACCTCGCCTGTTTCTGTGTTGGTGTCGCCCTTGTCTCCGTTGTGCGCGGGCGCAGGGCTGCTGGCGGGCGCCGCGCTGGTGGCGCCGCTCGACACCGACGCGATCGGCTTGTTGTTGGACACCCACGTTATCTGGAACAAGTCGCAATTGTTAGTCGTTTAATACACTGCATAACATTGCCTAGGGATATTTTAAAAATGTTTATTCAATTCTTGAAGCTATTAAAATTACTTAAGACATGTGCAGCAATTGTCCAAACGGTCGGGTCTAAGATTTTTTTAAACTCGCCATTCAAACCGAACCAAAAAAAATATCTCTGACTTCACCAGCAACCTCATGGAAGAAAGACGCAGATTGGTTTTGCAGTCATCGGAAGACGCTACTTAGTATCGGCAACTAGACAGATCTCTAAGTCCCTGACTCGCGATTTGCGCAAGTATAATACAAGTTGTATTAAAGAGGCGATTGAGAACAACAAAGGCTCAAAGGTTCGCGAGAGATCTGTCTGTTGGACAAAGCCAACTGACCAAGCTGAAGACTGAGGATGGCAGGATCATATCGTCTAAGACTTTGGCTATATATGGGCAAGTGCTATATTTACGAGTACCTTCCTTCTCAATTCATATAAACATGGGTTCTACTAATTTCATACAATCTGTTCCATCCTTCTATTGCAATATTAAAACACAATTTTTAATTTCCGCGCGTTTTAACAAAAACCACTTAAATCTAAATTAATTAATAAGAACTAAAAAACACAATTTTTTATTTCCGCGCGTTTTAACAAAAACCACTTAAATCTAAATTAATTAATAAGAACTAAAAGGGTAAATACAGCACTTGATTATCTCTAAAGTTTCTACCCTACGCATTTCCCAAGTTATAAATAATACTTGGGAAATGCGTTCTTTAAAAAAACCACGTTTTGTATGAGAAGTCTAAAATATACCCAGGCAAAGTTGATGTGTGTATGACCAGTACTCGCGTCAAAATCATCGCTAATCAACCTGCTTTGGCATGTGATGGATGATGATGATTATCATCACCATCAGCCAAAAGACGTCCTCTGCTGGACATAGGCCTCCTCCGAGTTGGGGGAGGGGTATTTGCCGTAATCGCCACGCTTGGCAAACGGGTTGGCGATCGCAATGAGCAGTGTAGTGTTGTAGCGATTGTATTGTGACACATAGTATGCGTGTCGATACTACCGATTCTATCGATAGTTGAACATGTTACGATACTGTTGCTTACTCATTTTTATTTCCTGTGTGTGAAAATACGTTATTACTAATATCGACTTTTTTGACGCGATACTATCGATATTGATATTGACGGATATTTACAGTATTGACAAAGTTCAATAGTATCGCCTAATTTTCACTATCAATACTATCGATAGTATCAATAATATTGCAGCATAACGATATTTTCGATAAGACTATCTCACTATCGCAACAATACTAGTGGAGTGTAGTGTGTAGTGACCGGCGACCTGGTGAAGATAGCGGGAAGCCGATGGATGCGGGCAGAGCAGGACCGGTCGTCGTGGATTTGGGGGAGGCCTTTGTCCAGCAGTGAAAGTTTTTCGGCTGATATGATAACATCAGGAAACGTGTGTCTGTTCCTTGAACTGACTTCAATTAAGTTTGGCATAGAGGTAGTGACACTTCTCACCCCGGGAAAATGCATCGTTCCCAAGGGATTCGAAAAAGGCTCACCACGCACGCGAGCCCCACAACACATACCCTCAAAAAAGTAAACAGGCCTACCGCTGAAGACCACGAAAGATGAATTTAAGGCGTACTCACACTGAGCGTCCTGTCGTTGTAGTGTCGCCCGCGCACGGCCGCCAACTCGGCGTGCGCGCGCACTTTGTACTGCAGTATCAGCTCCGGAACCGCTAGGTTCACTTCCTTGCCGGTCACTTCGCCGAATTGCTGCAACGAAAAGATAACCGTTAAAAACTTTCATAATACCAGCTTATATACGTCTCCACCGAGGGGCTCCAGCCTACCCTGAACCGGGCCTTAGTCGACCACGCAGGCCCAGTGCGGGTTGGCCGATTTCACACACTACCTTCGAGTTCCTTCGCAGGCGTGTGCATGTTTCCTCACGATCTTTTTCTTCACCGTAAGAGCGTTGGATAAACGTACATGTGAAATCGAAATTCGAAACGTAGCAGGATCTCTCGACGATGTTTTCCTTCACCGTATAAGAGCGTCGAATAACCGTACATATGAAATCGAAATTCGAAAACACTTTGGTACGTGGCAGAATTCGAACCACGACCTCCCGGACAGGAGGTAGCCACCCTTGCCGTTACGCCACCAACGCTCTAAGAATAACTTTAGGAATCAACTAAAAATTAAAAACCCGACTGCGTATACACTTAACCCCTCTTTTTTGGCCAGCCGGGTAAAAATGTATCCTTTGCCACCCACGGGATCCATACGAATCTAACGACACCTCGCACTCCAAAATCCATCAAGCCGTTAAGGTTACAGAGGGAGCCAAAGAAACATACATAGATACAGTCGAAAAACATAACCATCCTTCTGGCGCAGTCGGGAAAAGAAAAACTTTTATGACACCTGCGTAATACAGTAATTTGGAAACTAGACCACGACCGTTATATGATGATTGATGACCGCTATGGCTTTGCACCATTTCACTATATTTACTTCCATATGTTTTTTTTGGGTAATATAATGCAAGCAAATGGCAGCATAGTTTATCTGCCATTAACCTTTCAGTCAACAAAAAAAAACTGAGTGAATTCCACATTAGAAACACAGTTTTAGTGGTCCAATGTCTTTGGGGGCGTCCACTATTACGTGCGGCGTTTAGAGGGGGGGGGGGGGGGGGGCGAATCTCACCTAATCTCACGTGGGACAGGGATCACGCAATTATTTTTCCCGCAAGAAACAATGAAAAATTGCGAGAAAACTGGGTTAAAATTAAGTAAAATTAAGGCTAAATAATTACGCAAATTACATATTGTAAGAAATATCCAACGCAATTACTCACAGTTTAACGTATTTGGATTCCATTGTTTATGACTTTTAACATTTTTTTTTGCAAACAACGATGTCAGGTTTGTTTGTGTGTAAACCTGACACCGAAACAGTCTCGAAAAAATCTATGGAATGACTCAAATAAAGGATGCCCTAAAAATACGCATTTTTTATGAAAAAAATTGAGTGCGTTTGACTGCCACTCACCTGATGGTATGCCCATGCAGCCGAGGATGTAACGCGCAAGCTCAAATAGTGCCTATTGAAACGCAAACTATCGTTTCGAGCCGATCTCCTTTCTTGCGTTTCATAATTAAATTCTCTTTTGATTTTGTTCCTCTATGTAAATTTAATTTGAAAAGATTTGTGACTTTTTTGACATGAATGGGAGATATTTTTTGGACGGAAGAGAATGGCCGTCGTTTTATTTACTGATATATTGAATTAAAGTGTTTGGTATTTGAACCACTGTGATACTATTTGTAATAGTTATTTCCCACGCCGTATTTCTGGAGGTCACCAGCTTAACCCAGCTAAGGGAATTTCAGTACTTCCTGGCTGCCGTGCCGTCGCTGCAGATCCTAACTACCACTCGGAGCACGTTCAACCTTCGGACCGAAGACCTGACCCACCCTACCAGAGGGCAGTCGAGGGAAGTAGCTCTTTATTCTTTCCCATTCATCGTCTTCCGAATCACCAGCTGGAGTAAACGAAAACGCTAAATTTTGTGCGCAGTTTAATCATGGTTTAATTTTTTTGGCAATCAGTTTAAACTATTATTTTTAAGAAGAGTCTCTTGGTTATAAAAAGTAACCTCCAAGAATTTTTGAGTACTGTTTAGAGTGCCCCGGGGCAAGATTTAACTATCGCAAGTTTTTATAGTGTTTAGAGTGCCCTGGGGTAAATTCTTAATTACCCCTAGTTTTACGCTGTGTATAGTTTTCCGTGTGGGAATCTTCATAGACATAAGAGAAAACGACGTACGTTGTTTTCACCAAACCAACTGGTAAATATTTTTTATACAACAAAGTTTATGTGTTCACCAAACCAACTGGTAAATATTTTTTATACAACAAAATTTATGTGTTCAACATAGATTAAGAATTTATTTTATTAATTTATTTGGGATCCATTGTTTAATTACATACTTTCTTTACCTTAACTATTCTTTCGTTTTCATAGTCCTACTTTAAGGCCCCATCCCAAATTCTACGTATCATATGTGACAAATTCCGTAAGGGTTTTTATCCCCTGTTTCCATTACTTTTGTCACACTATACACTCTCGTTTTTAAGATTCCTAAATTATACGAATTGGGGAATACAGACGCCGGCAGGGATTTCCACTCCTTGGCCGTTCGCAAAATGAACGAAGAAGCAAAACCCTTCGTGCGTATAGGTGGTACATTAACGACGAAGGGATGGAAGCGCCCTCCGCGCCTGCCATCCGATGATGAAATGGAGAAGGGGGAATGAGGTCGTGAAGCTCCATTTTGATAAAACTCACAAGAGATTAGAGGGGAGGGAGGTGGAGGGAGTCATATAATGGCCGAAATCGCCTCACGAAAATAATGGACGCCTTAGATGTTTGGGTCAAAGCAAACATCTCTCTCGGGCGCCTCCTACGCTACCGCCTAAATGACTTGAATTGTATGAATTGTCCCTAACGGTGAGTAGGACAATTGGGGCTGGACCGCCTAAACGACTTGAATTGTATGAATTGTCCCTAACGGTGAGTAGGAAAATTGGGACTGGACCGTCTAAATGAATTGAATTGTATGACTTGTCCCCAACGGTGAGTAGGAAAATTCGGGCTGGATCGCCTAAATGAATTGAATTGTATGAATTGTCCCCAGCGGAGAGTAGGACAATTGGGGCTGGACCGCCTAAATGAATTGATTTGTATGAATCGTCCCCAACGGAGAGTAGGACAATTGGGGCTAGACCGACTAAATGAATTGAATTTTATGAATTGTCCCCAACAGAGAGTAGGACAATTGGGGCTGGACCTCCTAAATGAATTGATTTGTATTAAATGTCCCCAACGGTGAGTAGGATAATTGGGGCTGGACCACCTAAATGAATTGAATTGTATTAATTGTCCCCAACGGTGAGTAGGACAATTGGGACTGGATCGCCTAAATGAATTGAATTGTATTAATTGTCCCTAACGGTGAGTAGGACAACTGGGGCTGGAACGCCTAAATGAATTTAATTGTATGAATTGCCCCTAACGGTGAGTAGGACAATTGGGTATGCTAAAAAAAAAATGTATTTTTTTTAATTTTTTTTCTGATGGTTTAGACCATTTTGAAAAACTAATTTGAATATTTCATTTTTTAAGCCTCTAGATATTTTTAAATATTTTTTTAAATTTTGAAACCTTGATGACGTCATCGGTTCACATTACTATGAAACGAACAGCCCTATTTCTATGACGATGAAATGAATAGGCCTTGACGTCAACTGTCAAGTCACTCAAGTCAATCATTCCCAAAGGTTTTTTGGCGGGATTTGTGGTAGACGCATTCGTAGTTTTATTTTGTTGTTTTTTCATTGCACCGGCACTAGCATTACAAATCCAACAGCTAAGGAAGCCTAAATACGTCAGACCTGGCTGTATGGTCTTAGTAACCTTTGCCTTTTCCGAAACGACGTCAAAGTCAAAATTTACTTGTCATCAAACATCATAATCTATGTATGGACAAGGCCTTCAGAGTTTAAATGTTTTTTAGAACCACAATAAAAATTGGACCTCTAATGAATATCTTACCCATTTAAGTATTTAATTTGAATGACGTTCTAATAATATTTGATTGTTTCAAACGTAGTTTTTGGTGGATGATAAATAAATAGTGCCTTTTTCAGTGCTCGACGAAAGCTCGTCCTCAAATGCAAGGTCCGTAATTGATATGACAAGTAAGAGTGCACGTTCCGTTCAGTGGTGAAATAAGGTTTTATTGTAAACTCGTGACGTCATAGGGGTCAAATGAAGGTTATTGTCCTTTTCCGATTTTTTTACGCAATCTTTTACTTTTTCGAGTGGAAAATGAAAAAATATGGCTTTAAATAAAAATATCTCGAAATGGTTTTTTTTATTTTCATGGCTTATAAAAAATTTTGCATACCCAATTGGGGCTGGACCGCCAAAATTAATTGAATTATATGAATCGTCCCTAACGGTCAGTAGGACAATTGGGGCTCAACCGCCTAAATGAATTGAATTGTCCCCTAACGGTGAGTATGACCATTGGGGCTCGACCTCCCCTATATCGCGCCTCGGCCCCCGCACGATGCCCGTCTAGATTTCTCCGTTAGACTGTATGGATTATTGAGACTGTAGTGGAAGTCTATCGTCTGAAATGATAATGATGCCATATCACTCACCGAAAAGTGTGTCACCAACGCGTCCAACTCGTCAGCCTCGAACCCGGATATGAGAAGTGCTCTCGGGCGATGGTCCACCGACTGGTTGCTGAACACCTTGGCGGCGGCCGCGCCACGAGTGAATCGCGTCGCCGTGTTGAACCGCCCGCCCCTGCTCGAAAGGACAATGAGATTCTATATATATATCCAGAGATGCAATGTCTTTTCATGGTTCGACGGAGGCAGAAAAAAAATCTATATTAAAAATTACATTTAAATGATACTGTCCCACACTCACTACATCAGCCTTTGAGGAGAGTATACATATGTTTATTTAATTTTTACTACGACAATTTTTATATTTTTTCTTATATTTTTATATTGACTCACTGACTGTTAAGTAAAACAGTAACAGTGACATCTATATCCTTTTACATTCACTTTAAATTTAAATTGACGTGTATTTTTTTTACCAATAATTGATTATGATTATAATACCTCCCTATTGGTATAAGGATATTAAAATTACAATATAAAAATTATATCAATCAATAAAAAAGTCGCATGGCGGCAAACACAGAAACAGCCTGTTGCGCATGCGCAGTTCATGTGACGTCGCTTGGACAACAATGGACAGTATCAAAAATATAATTCACTTAATATAATTTCTCCTACACACGAAGCACAAAACTCATTTTAAATATAATATTTACTAAAATCACTAAAATCGTTTCTCAAAGACAATGACGTCATATGCCTGTAACACGAATAATTTTAAAAAAATAGTTTATTAAGTTGATAAAAAGTAACTTAAATGACTATAGGTAGACCGCTTAAATGAGTCTTGGCCTGCAGGCCGCCCGCTCGTCTCTCGATCCTCTTTGTCGCCATACCACCGCGCCCCTGTACCGCGCGGGCGAAGACTCATTTAAACGGTCTACCTATAGTAGTATATTCAAATTATTGTTCTGATAATATAATTATTATAAGATTATTCGAAGGTTGTGTGTGAAGTCGACCAACCCGCACTGGGCTCGCGTGGTCGACTAAGGCCTGATCGCCATACTTCAGGGTATGCCATACCATCGGTGGGGACGTATATGAGCTGATATGATGATATTCAAATACCGTATTTATGCTAAAAATATTAAACTTTAGTAATCTTACCATTTATAAACACTGAAATGATATAACAAAAGAAGAGAAAACGAACAATTTAAAAACAATGGATGTGTCAACTCAAAAATCAACTGCTGCAAACTCCATTCTCACCTAAGCTTTCTTTTCACAATGCGATAGCTTGAAAAAGAGAAGAGAAATGCAATTTTAAGGAATACATTTATATAGACCCGATTTCTTGACATCAGTTCAGAGCGTCGTCGGTGGCGTAACGGCAAGGGCCGTTGCCTCCTGTCCAGGAGGTCGTGGTTCGAATCCTGCGAATTTCCATTTCATGTGTACGTTTATACGACGCTCTTACGGTGAAGAAAAACATCGTGAGGAAACCTGCACACGCCTGCGAAGGAACTCGAACGTTGTCTGTGAAATCAACCTACCAGCACTGGGCCCGTGTGGTAGACTAAGGCCAGATCGCATTAATTCAGGGTAGGCTCGAGCCCCTCGATGGAGACGTATATGGGCTGATATAAGACCCGATTCCTTAGTATCGATATCGAGCGACCACTCAGTATCTTTTGACACGAGAACTACCCGGATGACACTCGGTATAATAAATCGTCTGTATCGACAGGATGGCCGTTGGGGCAGTAAATTCCTCGAGCGTAGAAAAGTCTCCCACTCTGTGGACCGAGAAACTGGTAAAGGTTGCGGGAAGCCGCTGGATGCAGGCAGCGCTGGACCGGGGTCAGCAGTGGAAGCCTTTCGGCTAATATGATGATGATCAGCACGAAGCCGCTGGATTCTTGTAGCTCAGGATCGCGCTAAGGTAAGTAAAACCTAAGGGATAAACGACAGTTGACTGCTCATGAACTTAGCATTACGGTCACATGTAGGGCATTTTTACACCTACGGACGTGTGTAACATGACCTTCATACACATCTGGTTATCAGTGCGCGGGCTTCCTCACGACCTTTTCCTTCACCGTTAAAGCAATCGGTAAGTAAATGTGTATGTAATAGGTCGGGGAAAACGTTTATTTGTATTCTGGAAAGGCTTGAACCAAGTTTGTGCTACTGGCTGATACTGCATTAGGTCTATATACAGCAAAAATTTTATTTGCGGCCTGTCTTGCATTTTTTAGTTTTCTTCGGGTCCAGAAAGTTAAAATTCTAAAATTTCACTATATTTCGTAGACAGAAAAAAAACAATTAAAAAATGGCGGGATAATTTCGTTATCAAAATTTCAATTTTTCACAATTTTAATTTGATTATAACCAGCTAGGAACAAATAATAAAAGCAAAGAGATTTAATTACAAACTTATACTTACAACAAACGAAGAAACTTTTTCCCCAACCTATTCGATTATGTTTCGAAATAATCGAAATATGTAATGGGACATTGGGGATTCGATCTCGGGACCTCTAGTTAGGAGGACCGAGTCGCTACTGCTGATTTACTAAGATGATGATGATGAAGGCGTAATCACCTGGCGTGCGGTCTCCTCGCGCCGGGGTGAGCGGGGAACTGTAGCGCCATCTGCCGACGTAGCTCCGCTATCTTTTTGCCCAGCTCAGTTACGTCTTGGCCCTCCTGTTTTTTTGGAAAAAAAAACATGTCACTATAGATATATAAACTTCCTATGGAAGTAACTGGGTCGCCAAGCTTCAAACTACGCTATGGCTAATTATAGAAATACATATATAACAGTTATAAAATAACAAGCAAAAATTATTGCCTACCCTACCTATATGCGAAAAATAAATACTCAATGATTTCGATTAAAGTCCTTAAGAAAGAGTAAATTATTAACAACTATTGGCGGCGCTTCTGTGCTAATCAAACCGCCTTAACCCTGCAGCGGTCGCGCATATTACATATGTAAACCATGGTAATTAAAAATGAAATTATTACTAAACTGTTCAAGTGTGTTACACAGTACAACGTGTACTTCAATTTTAATAATCCCCACCCCCGCTCTGTTCATTCCATATATATATGTAGTTCATGCTTAGAAAATAATAGTTGATTTGTTTTCGCAATAAGCGTTAACGCGTATTAAGGTCTCATATTATCCAAAATAAATTATTAAAGACGATTTATAAGAAGTTTGTGTTTTGGTTTATTTTGACAAAACTTTTAATTATTCTTTTTAGTTTTTTATTATAATTTTACATAAGGATACTTGCCATTTTTCAATAAAAATTATATCATAAATGAATTTTCTTAACAAAATTATAAAACAATTTGGCATACATATGTAATTTTATTTTATTTTATTTTTATTTTATTTAGAACAACAAACGGTTATACAATAAAGCTTATGTTATAAATATTAAATTAAACTAAAAGAAAATAATTGTACAACCAGCACCGTTGTCCCCAATTTGAAATAATAAAAACATGCAGAGAGGACAAAAAAAAAGAAAAGTAAGACAGAAAATTTGTTATCTAACATGACAGACAGATCTTAGTTATTAAGTTCGGTCAACACTTCTGTGATAAAGCTTTTGTATTTTGAAGGTGATAATACAAATAGGTCAAGATCTGTGAAATGATCATTATATAATTTCATTAAACGTCGCAAAGGTGCGCGTTCACCAGCATTAGTTCGACATGGTTTAAGAGCGAATAAGTGGTAAGCTTGTTTATTACATACACGTGGTGCACGGTTGGGTATTCTAATAGATATCTCATTAATAAGATGATTACAGTCGAATTTATTATGTAAAACATTGTAAAGCAGCATCTGATCCAAGAGCAACCTTCTCGATTTCAGAGAAATTAGTGAGTATTTTCGCAGCAAATCAGTGTAGGGTGATTTTGTACGAAAACATCTATAATTGACAGCACGAAGAAACTTACGTTGAACTCGCTCAATTTGCTCAGTATATTTATCATAATAGGGGTTCCAGACAGCTGTAGCATATTCTAACTGCGATCTTACTAGGGATTTAAATAACAAAATATAGCTTTCTGGTCGTTTAAAAGAAATACATGTTCTCATGATAAATCCGTAAAATTGAAAGGCTTTATTTGTTATATTATCTATATGCATGTCGAGGTGCAGTTTTCTGTCTAGAAATATACCCAGATCCCTAACAGCTGTTATTTTTTTAAGAGGTGTGTTACATATATTGTAATTGTAATTAACCACATTTACTTTTTTTGTAAAAGTTAAAAAGTTGCACTTTGAAAGGCTTAGATGTAGTCGATTGATATGACAATATTCAGTAAGACGAGCCAGGTCATCTTGAAGTTTCTCACAATCGCTATAAGAGTCAATTCTACGAAAGACTTTGAGGTCATCCGCGTATAAGAGAAACTTACTATATCGGAAGCATTTATTAATGTCGTTAATGAAGAGCACAAACAGAAGAGGGCCCAAAATCGAGCCTTGTGGCACCCCAGACGTGACAGTAATCAAATTTGAAGCGTGGCCATTAATTACAACCTTTTGGGTGCGGTTATCAACATAGGATAGGAACCAGCGCAGTAAGTCACCACGAATCCCATTGAATGCTATTTTTTTGAGCAATATAGCATGGTCCACCTTGTCGAAGGCCTTACAAAAGTCTGTGTATACTGAATCTACCTGTACTTTTTTGTCCATACTCTCAAATAAATAATTTGTATATATTAAAAGATTACTAACAGTAGAGCGACTTTTAACAAAGCCATGTTGCTCCGGGATGATTATCGAGTGTAAACTAGGATAAATATGATTGTGTACCAGTCTTTCCAGGACCTTCGACAGGGTAGACAGCAACGATATGGGGCGATAATTTGACACTTCATGTTTCGAGCCGTTTTTGTACACGGGTGTTATGTTGGCAGTTTTCCACAGTTTTGGAACGATACCTTGGGATAAACTGCTATTAAACAAAATATTCACAGGGATACTTATAGTATCAGCGGTGTGTTTGAGAAAAAAAGGAGGCAGATTATCTGGACCAGGTCCTTTGGTAACATCTAAATTCCGTAATTCTTTAGTAACCTCAGCTTGAGATAATACAATCTCATTAATTACATTATAATTTGATGTATCTGAAGATAACGAGTTTATGTCCAAATTATTTAGTTCACTTCGTTCGTATACAGAGCCAAAAAAAGAAGAAAACATATTGCAAATTGTTTCTGGATTATCAGATTCGGTGTCATTGTATGTTATTGTATTAGGAATGCCAGATTTATTTTTACGACTGTTAATAAATGACCAAAATACTTTGACATCTTTCTTCAGACCATCCTCAACGGAGTTAATGTAGTTGGTAAAACATTCCTGGGACAGTTTTTTAAATCTACTCCTAAGTATAGAGAAACATTCATAGTCTGAACGGGAGCCATACTTCTTCCACTTTATCCAAGCTCGTTCCTTATCTTTGAAAATATGAACAAGTGGCCGCGAAAACCACACAGGAAAGTTATCAGTTTTACATTGACGTAACGGAACATTTTTTTTTATTATTTTAAATATTTCTTCGTAAAACGTATGAACGCATATTTCAATTGGTAGATCTTTGATGAGGGTATTCCAATCGATAGCTTGAATTTCATTGTTTATTGCCGTATAATCACCCTCTAAGAATCTGAACTTCGGCATAATACAGCGTTTCATTGGCTTAAAAGGCAAACTAAAGGATGTAGAAACAAAAAATGGAGGATGAATAATGTCTACTGGAACTAAAGGCATGGACAGTTGTTCGCAAATACAATCACTTAAATCGGTGTTAGATAAAAACAAATCTAATATGCGATCCTTATAATTTCTTACATAATTAAATTGTTTAGAATCAATTGACGACATGAAGTCTAATAAATAATTAATCGTAGAATTACCATAACTTATCGGCGTGGGTATAAGTGTTTTCGGAGCTACCTCAGACCATTCTAAGTTTGGCAGGTTAAAATCCCCTACGAAGTAAAACTTATCCACGTTACCACTAAGTACCTCGCCTTGAAGGGCATCTAAGAATGTTTGGTAAGTAGGTGAGGGCTGGTTAGGTGGAATGTATAAACCACAAATTAAATTAAATGTGTCGGAAACACTAGAAGGAAATTTAAGTAAAACATAATCAATTACGGGAGATAAAACCGACCGCTCATGGTAATCAAAATTTGTAATGGGATTCAAAACACTGCGGGTACATTGCAGGCCCCGTCGCACGGCGACTAAAACACCGCCACCGTCCTTCTTACCACAGGCCGCTCGGTCCCTATCACATCGATATAATACATAACGGGAGTCTATAATTTCATTGTCCGCAATACTAGGAACTAGCCACGACTCAGTTATGATGATTACATCGTAACACTCTGCAAGAATGTTCATATAGAAAGTATTCAATTTAGTCCGTAAACCCCTGCAATTCTGATAATATATTGTTATGGTATCACCTGTTAAAACGAATCAAAAAATTAAAAAGTATTATCTTATTGCAAAGGAGCTCAACGCTAGTTAGTAAAAGAATAGAATGTTTACGTAAATTATGAATTGGATACGAGATACAATGTTTATAGAAAAAAAAATTGATTATACGAGAAGGGCTGCTCTCGAGGAACAATAAATATGTGCATTCATGATTTAGCATTTTTACATATTTCATAAGAATTTTTCTAATTATTAATCGACTAGTTGATCTACAGCTAAACAGCAAAATGACGGTAGTCAACAAAAATATTGTTATCGCTAAGTTATAACGTGTACAAGTAGAGTAGTTAACGGGACAGAGACCATCGACACGAAAACAAACATTTAGGAATGTACCACAAATTATGACCAAAATACAGAACAACTTACTTAAGTAATCACAGAGAAGTCTAATACGGTGACCTTGAAAATCAGTTCCAAAACGTTCATGGTTTAATTTTGGACAAGTCACTTGCGGACCGGATTGCAATGACAGGTGACGTGTCGTTTGCTCGGGCGAGTATAGTTCCGTGCTTAACCCAGACGTACTTGAATCCGTTCCGGCTAGCAGTCTCACGGGCATTTCGAAAGATTTCCTTCCTGGCTAGGGTAAGGTGTTCCTTTATGTATATCTTCTGTAATGGACCGGATATATTTAGCTGTTCCGACGTTACGCCACGAGCTGAACGCGCAGCGGCGATAAAGTCGTCCCGCAGCACCCGAGTCGCAAATTTTACTATAACGTTCTTTGGCCTGGTATTACCCTGGTGAGCATGCGGCACACGGTGGATGGAGATTATATCCTGCTTCGCGATTGGCTGCTTGATCACAGTCGAAATTTGTTGCAGCAAGTGGACAAGGTTTTCGCCACGCTTTTCAGGAAGGTTGTTAATTTCCACATTACATTGCCGAGATTGTTGTTCCATCGACTCTATTTTGGATTCAAGTTCGCAGATACGCTGATTCTCGATGTGCGCACCTGCCATTTTCTCCTCCAGAGTTGATACTCGATTGTGAATCTCGTTTGTCTGCTCGGCCAATTCATCATATTTTTCAGTTAAACCCTTAATTGAGTTTTTGACGTCCTCAAATGAATTGCTGAGTTTTGCCAAACTTTCATCTTGCTTCGTAAACCAGCCCTCAACCAGCGTCAACATTCTGTTTTCAAACTTGTAGAACTCTTCGCGAAGGTTGAATTCAGTACTCTTGTCTGGTGGAGGTATCCGAAATGTGACGTATGTAGGAGATGATTCCATATCTTGCAGATGCCTTTGCTCCGAACTTGAATTTTGTTGATTCATATCAAATTTGTTATCTAGTTGGCTCATTTGTGTAGTAAAGCTCTCTGTTTATAAGCTACTCTATGCAACCAATAACGCGCGCACACTAAACTCGACTACTCAATAGCTCAATATAGTTTACTTATCTATTGTGTCAATAGTGAAATCACGCACACAAACACACGCGGGGATTAGTGAATAGACCGAGGCGCAGCGCCGCAACCGGTTCGCACGAGTGCCGGCGAAGAAGAAAGAAGAATCAATTGCTTATATAGAATAAGTTAAGAAGAAAGTTAAGGTGGAAACGTATAGAGAAATGAAGGAGATAAGAGTAGTAAGAGAGACCTAGAAAAAGCTACACCGACAAGAGCAAGGCTCTTAAATTATGATGATGATGATGTAATCCACGCGACCACTCAAGTGACATTTGTGGGCGCGACAACTACAGGGTTAAAACGATTTTAATTTATAAGAATTGAGAGGGTAAATACAGCACTTGTTTGTACCCTACACAATACACATGTCCTAAGTATTTTTTTGTATCTCTTCAAAATACCATGTTTTATATGAAAAGTCCAAAAATATCCCTAGATGTGTGTATATGGTTAACCTGTTGTTTGGTGAACATGTCCAGCTCGGCGTCCAGGATCTCCTTCTGCGCTTCTTCGCGAGTTTTTGGCTTCTTGGCGTTCACCTGTAGACAAAATTATAGATCACCACTACTGGCCTAAAGGGCTTCTCTCCACGAGTCAACTTTGGTTTATTCGTACTGAGATTTAAGTTCTGCCTTTTTTTTCTAAAAAAAAATAATTGTATATCTAAATTTTTTTTAAATATTTTGTGTACAAGGTACAGGCAGTGTGACATTTTATTTCCTTCCAACAGCGTAGTGACCAGAGCTGGACAGTATTTCAAATATGTATTTTGTACCGTATATTTTTATTCCAAATACGCATTGAAAGTGTATAATATGGAAATTTTGTGAACTAACTAATTCAACAGGTACTGTGTAACCAGGCATCTATTGTTTACACTACGACAATTCTACTAAACCACAGTATAAAAATATAGCGGCTTACATTAGCGCAACGAATGTACTTAGGCAGAGCAACGGAAGGGTACTTGCGAGTTTGCCAGGCTGACTACAGGCTAGTACCTACGCCGTGGCGGCATCAAAGGCATTGCGCTACTGTAAGCCGTATCGTAATACTGTGACTACACTATGATTTAAGTGTTCATTTTCTACTTTACATGTTTTTTACATAAATAATACTTTAGATAAGTGTCCAACCTAAAGAGATATTCTCAATATAAACATATTTTTTTAGTAAAGTTACATTATTTGGACGACAAAATTGTAACATAAAAACTATGTGTTAATTACACCGTACCTTTGTCAGATTGTAAATCTTTTTAGGCTCTGTACACAATTATTTACATTGCTACAAAAATCACATAATGAATGAGTGATAAATGATAGATACTTCAGAACCACAGACAATATCAAACAACGATTAATCTACACTCAGTATGAAAATGTACTGAGAAAAATTACGTAGGCCAATTTCTGTGCCGCTGAGTGTACTTCACAAGGTGTAATATTATTAGCCCATGTTAGTTTAACTGGGGTTTCTTCTCGTGATTCTGATCTGTTCCGTGATCAAATTAAGAACCCTTGTAGTTTCGCTATGTACGTCTGTCCGTCGTCGGTATGTCACAGCCGTTTTACTCACACTATCACAGCTATAAAGTTGAAATTTGGTATGGTAATACAAATGTGTGACCCCTATAAGTACTCCCATACATGTAAAGTGGGTTTTTTTTTTGTTCACGTACGTACTATATCGAGTGAGTATCGTTAAATAGATATTTCAAAACTATTAAATATTTGCCGAGATCATTTTTCGCATAAATGATTAGTTTACGGAATATTAAGTTGTTACTTTTTTTAGTTTTACGGCCCTGCCTAGCTTAATCGTTATTTCAAGGAAATCTGAAAGCATTGGAAATCTTAGTGCATCAATTTCAAAGGAAAATTATTAGTAGGCTTTCTTAGTTCAAGAGTAACGGTCAAGAAACGAACTTGAGATGTGCAGTTGGATTTGTAGAACGAACGTTTAGATTTTTTATACTAAATGTTCAATGCTAACTGCAAAAATAACTTTGTTTGTGAACTCTGCATTGTATAACAAAATACAGTAATAGGTACGGAAAAGAAATGACATGTACAAAGGCGGACTTATCCCAAACAGGGATCTCTTTCAGATAACCCTTTTTTCATTTTGTAAAAACTTAAAACTTATTTTTCAAGACTATGGAACCCTTTTCTGCGTGTGGTCTGACATGCACTTGGCCACCTTTTCTTAATAGAATCCACGGATCTATTCATAGTTTTTTTTTAAATTGTCTATAGTCCTTTAGGGAAACATTATCAGAATCACAAACAGAAGCCTCGTTTAAATTAACATGTATTTATAAAGTAACACCTTTTTATGGCAACTAAGGAGTCTTACCGAAACTAGCTTTCCATAAAAATTGAAGATAACAATTTCTCTAAAATGAATGATCCGATTCTAATGAAACTTACACAAAATCAAGACAGGAAATTGATCATGTGTATTCACTATTTAAAAAAATGTGTTGCCAATAAATTAAAGTCATTTTAAGGTTTTCATAGTAAGCCTAAAATTTGCGTATATTTTTAAAAATGGAAAAAGTACTCAATGGCACTTTGAAAAATTTCACGCTTTGCTTATACGTGTGAAGTTTCATTACAATCGGCTCATCCATTTTCAAGAAATTTTTATCTTAATTTTTATGTAAAACGAGATAGGCACTTTATAGAAGCATTTTTCCACACCAAAAACTCACTCAAACACTGTAGGTCTAGCGCTTAAATCAGTCAATTTTATGCGGAACGTAGTAGAGCGACGACGCGGGACATGTGGTGACGTCACTCGATTGACTCGAGCGAGACATCAGCCGGGCGTCCGCGTCCCAGTGCTGTTACGTCAAATGTCACCCCTCCCGCACCGCTCCCTACCGCTGGAACCTACCGAGTTAAGCGCTAGACCCTATAGATACTTCGTAACGATATCATAAAATGGTTGTGTACTTCATGAAGTCGTCGACTAAAACTGACCATATCGTTTAAACGTCAAAGTTTGATGCACGAATGCACGTTTGGCCAGAACATGAAAAGCAAGACCATTTTATGAAATGATTGATCAGATCATGAAATGGCCGAGCATATCATGCTAAATGAACCTTACTTTAAAATTAGCTTTTTGAAATTTCATTCCGCCTCCCAGGGAATGCAATTTAATTCGCGAGGCTCTTCGACGATATCATCATCAAACTTAAAACAAACCTATTATCGCTCACTTCGCTCGCTCAACTCAGATTTTTCATGATAATTTCATGATCTCGCCAAACGTGGATTCACATATCATCAAACGCTGATTCATTCATTGATATGGTCAGATAAAATCATGATGTGAGTAGACGATATTGACGATCGATTTCATGAATTACAACCATTTCATGATCTGAACAACCACTCTATGATATGGACGCGACAGATAGATGATCACATTTACAAGTGAAAGTAAATAGTATGAAGTATGAGAGAGATTACTCAAATTAAGTGAATATTAATCAAAATACAATAATACCATATGAAACAAAACTGCGTGCTTCAATGTGCGCATGCTTGACCAAATGACGATAATTACGGTTGGATAAGATAGGTAACTATATTACAGTCACGTATGATCGGAAACTAAATGTCAAACGCAAAATACAAACAATGACTGAACTAACACAACGACTTATAACAATAAAACCAAAATAAAGAAAAGATTAAAAATAGTAGAAAGTTAAACATGCAGCTATATTTTTTATAATTCATTTCATTTAATTTTCTTTATTAACATCTGGTTGTCTCAGTGCGTATTCAATATTTCAATGCATCAAACTTGAAACTGCCGTAACACGGACGAGATTTTTTTCGAGTAAAATAAGTTCGCGGCTAAGTTTACTTTTTATTGTTTTTACCCGTCTGCCCAAGAAAGAGGGTATTATTTATGTATGTAAATATGTATGTAAGTAGTATGATTGCAAGTATGTAGTTGAAGTACGAGGTGTCGTTAGATTCACCTTGATCTTTACAGTGCGAGGTGTCATTAGATTCAACTTAATATTTTACTGTACGAGTTGTCGTTAGATTTACCTTGATATTTTACAGTACGAGGTGTCGTTAGATTCACTTTGAATTTTCCGGCGCCTTAAAGGGGACAACCAGGCGAAAGGATCTCGCTGCGCTTCGAAATCGAGATTACAAAGGGAAGTACCCATAATAATATCGCTAAGAGCAGTACCGTTTGGGATAAACTAAATATTCTTCCTAAACATGAGTGTCATATAGGTGTATGTAAAAATGAGTCCCGTAAGAGGGCGAATTTTTTTTATAAAATGTTTTTTTAAAGTCAAGATGCAAGCATGCGCACGCACGGTACCTGGTCGAGTTGCAGCCGCGACAGCGAACGAGCGACTTTCTCCTCCTGGCCATAACACGACCAACATTTAATTTTATTGTCACGATATTGAAGTTCCACCGCTCTAACTGAGGCCTCGCCTAGCGGTCGGCACTTGAGACTTTATTAACTTGAATAGGTTCCCTTCCAATGAATCACGTATGATTCAAAGATCGTTTTAAGTACCAAATTTTACAAGTAGGGTTATGACTGGTCAGTTTACAGAACTCGCCAGTTTCCGTAACTAGTCAGTGTTCCTACTCGCCAGTTTCATCAAATTTTTAGCTTTTCAATTTCCTCAATGCTCACTCTTCAGTTTCCTTAATTCGTCAGTCTCCCCAACTCGTCAGTTAAAGCTAATCGTAACATATTTCACATGAGCGAGGCAAGCGATGTTAGGTTCGGGTATCATGTTTGATTGATTATACAGTCAAGAGCCTCACGAAGCGAGGCTCTGGGTAACAAAAAGCTTCGTGTTGGAGACTCTTGTAAAATATGTTACGACTTGCTTTAACTGACGAGTTGGGGAGACTGACGACATCATTAAGGAAACTGAAAAGTGAGGAAATTTACCAGTTAACGAATTACATGAAACTGACGAGTGTTGGAAACTGGATAGTTATGGAAACTGACCAATCATAACGCGATTCAATTTTACACGTTCATGAATCATATAATTGTGAGCAAATTTATAAGCCTATTCAAGTGCTCTATTTTTTTTGACGTAGCCGAAATACGTGTGATAAAAATAAATACAGAGTATTACAAAATGGCGTAGGACCCGTTAACTGGGAGTTCCACTCATCATACTAAATAACTTTCCTCTAGGAAACCATAGTTAATTCTAAAAAAAAAATTGTACCCTCTACTATACAATAAAAATGCACAAAATTGGTCGATCAACTGATCGATTTGCATGAAATTTTATTTGCGATTTAGCAGTCATGGTATATTAAGTTGTTCAGTATGATGAGTAGAAGCCCCAGTTACCTGGACCTACACAAATTCGTTTCACCCTGTAATAAAACGAATAAAAAGAGACGTATGAGGGTCCAAAATCGCTGCTTGGGGACAGGGAACCCGTTAATTTATATGTCTCCATTAGCGTCAAAAAATTTATTAATTAAATACCCCATTAGTGTCAACAACGACGGATTATAGTGCTAATGATGGTTGTTGGAACTGACCGCTAGAGCGTTGTTAGAGTCGTTCGTATCTAGCCACGCAAGCGGGACTGCTCCAAATGCGCGGAACCCGCATTGCACATTATCATAAATTGATTTATTACTTTTCTTAAATTTAGCTTTTACCCGCGGCTTCGCCCGCGTTGATATGATTTTTATGACTGTCTTAAAAGAACATAGAAATTAATTTTTCGCATTCTCTTTAACATTTGTCATTTGATATTTTACACTGGCCCTAACGCCTAATTTCAATTTTTCTGCTGACCATATTATTCATAACTGAAGCTTTTATATTCATTTTTTGCCTGAAAAATAGCGATTATTGAGATGGAAACGTGCACTCTAAAATATCTCAATAACAATACACATAAATGTACCATCATTTTAATTTGCTGTTTTGAAAACAAAAACAATTTTCTTTTATTTTAACTTTTACATACAATCTGCGAATTCATAGGTAAAGACCTATGATAATCCGTGAAACATGCACCCAGGACACGAGGCAGATGCATAAAAACAATACGTGCCCTACGCATGTACAGCAATCCCGCATGCGTGACAAACGAGGCATGACCCATGGCCTACCCACTGGCGAGGCTCAGTTAAACGGTAACCCTTCCACTATTTAATGAAATTTTTAATGTACTTTTTTCACTTTAGTTATGACAACCTATTAAGAAACTGTTATTAAGGTTATATCATAATATTAAACATAAATCGGAATCTATTTGCTTCTTTCTTATCGTGTGGCACAATTAACCGTACTATCCAAGGGATAGACGGCGGTTGCTTGGTGTTGCACTTAGCATCATCCGCGGTCACATGTAGGGCATATAGATTTAACCTACGGACGTGTGCAACGCGACCTTCATACACATCTGGAATCAGATGTGCAGGTTTCCTCACGATGTTTTCCTTCACCGTTAAAGCAATCGGTAAGTATGTGTACGTAAGATTTTTTTAAAACTCATTGGTACATTGGCCTTCCAGTTTTGAACTCGAGCCTCTAGGTTAGGAGTGCCGAGTCGTTACAGGTTGAGCCACCGACGCTTTCTAATCGTCACAAAATTAACGAAATCTTTTTTTGTTTATAAATTGAACACATAAAATTTTACTGCGAAAGCCACTACAAATGTTTAATGTTACCGAGTTTCGGCCAAAATCATTCGTACTTATGGAATACAGTCATATTAACTCGTTAATTACAGCAACACACAAAATAAAACAGGGGTTATTT
This sequence comes from Coleophora flavipennella, assembly GCA_947284805.1. Classification (NCBI taxonomy): domain Eukaryota; kingdom Metazoa; phylum Arthropoda; class Insecta; order Lepidoptera; family Coleophoridae; genus Coleophora; species Coleophora flavipennella. Next base: position 6,025,179 of record OX369302.1, read on the forward strand.
TAAGCCGGGTTCAGAGATATTAAAAATCACATAAAACGTTGAAACAAATGGGGGCAGTTCACACATTATTTCTGCTTCATTTCGTCTTTGTAACACCCTGTACAATCTTGACTCACTTACTCACTCACATGCTGACTCATCAACGCCCGTTCCAAACACCGGGACCTAGAAAACTGAAATTTTGCTCAGAGGAGCAAATAGCCCCCCTTTATGATGTAGACGGATTTCAGCGTGGACTATTGTTCCACGGGGTATGGAACAATAGCCCACGCTGAACACGTGAAAAAAAAAACAACTGAGAGTACAATTTCATTTATGCTTTTGTTAAATTAAAAAAAGTACTGAACCGATTTCGATAATATGGGACCAACCTGGCTGCATAAAAAAAGAATTATCCAAATCGCTTTATAAATGACGGAGTTTTGAGGTAGCAAACATAATTGATACTCAAAATTATTTAATTAATCCTCTGTTATCTTCACACATGTCAAATACACGATAAAAAACTTAAAAGATTTATTTTAAAATAAATCAAAAATATTAGAAATGAGTCCTTTTTGGAAGTCGGTTGACAAAGTGGGAAAATTCTGTGTAAACATCCCAAAATGTTTCAATGTTTGTGTAAATTAAACAAAAAATAGCTTTGGACCTGCTGTAGTACGCTAAACACAAACAAACGTTATCACGTACCTGCATCTGTCGAATAGTCTTGTTGTACGCGACCAGCTCTTTCCGCAGCTTCTCGATTCCCTCTTGAGCAGAGTTGATGGCTTCCATCAATGCTGTCTTTTGCGGGCCCGTTACATTACCTATGAAGATTAAATAAAGAATTACTAGCTGTTTCCAGTGGCTTCACCCGCGTGAACAACGTTTCTATGACTTTTCTAGGGTGCGCAGTGTGCGAGCCGCTGCGGCTCGCGAGCGTGGTAAAAAGTAGCCTATGTGTTAATCCAGGTCCTAATCTGTCTATCTACCAAATTTCAGCCAGATCCGTTCAGTAGTTTTTGCGTGAAAGAGTAATAAACATACATCCATACATTCTTAAAAAAAATTGGCGTTTATAATACTAGTAGGATAAATTTAAATAAAAAATAAGATCAAAAGATAATTATAAATACAAACTTTACATCACATATTCTTGATTTGTCATCATCATCATATCAGTCGAAATCCGTCCTCCGCTGGACAAAGGCCTCCCCCAAGGATTTCCACGACGACCGGTCCTGCGCTGAACCAAGGTAACCAACATAGCTCACAGAATCGCTAAACTTAAGTGGTAGTGGGCAGGACACATAACTCGTAGAACAGATGGCCGTTGGGGCAGTAAAGTTCTCGGATGACAACCGCGCACCGGAAGACGTGTCGTAGGCCCATATAAATGTAATATTCATTTGTAATATTCATATACTTTTTTTTTCGACAAATGGCGTCCTCACTAAATATGAAGTTTTTAAGTTACATGTTGGGGACATGTACCATCCTAAGGATGGGAAAAATTTGGATTTGTAAAAATTTCACAGATTTTCCATACAAAATGTTCTATACCAACCAACTGGAAAAACAACTTTGTTTTTTGTAAAATATACATTTATTTATTGAAAACACTACAGAACCCTCGTGCGCGCGGGCCGACACACACTGGTCCACTTTTTTCAGTTCACTCACCGGCCTCCAGCCGCTGGATCATGAGCACCTGCTGCTGCAGCTGCGTCTCCAGTAACGCTTGCGCGCGTTTGTGCATCTCCATCACCTGTTTCGACTTCTCTATCGGCTTGGGCGCCTCTTTCTTTGGTTCCTGCCCGTTGGCAATGGCGGCGGCAGCGGCTGCGGCGGCGGTTTCTTTCGCCTGTTGGGAATCGGACAAGTAATGATTATGTAGATGTTTGTGAAAACAGGTCTATAGGGGTCCCTATCCCTGAATCCGCTGGCTGAAATCGCACCCCTACATATCTGTAGGACCTTAGCCAGATCAGTTGAGAGGTCTAGGGCTAATGCGGACATACGCCACCCTATATACAGGTTTAACAAAATTGGTGTAGGTTCTGTTAACTGGGGGTTCTACTCGTCATACTGAAAAACTTTCTCCACATAACCCATAGTTAATTCTCAAAAAAAAAGGACCCTCCATACTAAAATGAACAAAATCGGTCGGCCAGCTGATCGATTTGTATTAAGAGTAAAAACATTTTTTTACGTATTCAGCAAAGTCGTAGAACAAAAGTTGTTCAGTATGATGAGTAGAAGCCCCAGTTAACGGGACCTACACCAATTTTGTTACACCCTGTATAAATACTCCTCTGTGCTTCAAAGGTTTAAGAGTCGCAATTGCTTCCTTGAGCGCACTGACCCCATTGACGGTGCGGCCGCCCAAGCGAAGTCTGGTGTGAGGAACGCTCAGCCCGCCCAGTTTGTACCGATTTTGGAGTGCGTCCCTCCAGGATACGAATTGTCGAGGCTGGTCTGGAAGTCGATTAACAGACTGCACACTCAAGTCGGCCGAAGACAATCGGTTCAGGTGGGGGGATTCACGGGCGGGTTGCGTTTACGGTGTAGGTGTGGTGCTTCACAGACAATGGCCCATATGGGTTCTTGTGGGGCTTCACGGACGGGTAGTATCTACGGTGTAGGTGTGGTGCTCCACACACAATGGCCCATCTGAGTGTATGTCCAATGTGCACTGATAACTGCACTCGGGGGAGATGATGGAAGCCGCCGATGTAGCACCGTTAAGGTGGCCACTTACTGGGCATGGGAGATATGACTTGTCGTCGACACGATAGAAGAAGACAGGGGTCCTAGACGATCAATGGCAATCGGGATGATTAATGCATCCTTAGTAGTAATATTGTAAATGTGAAAATGTGTTTGTTTGTTACCTTTTCACACTACAACACTTTGACATGCAGGTAGCTAGTGTAACTGGAAAGAAAATAGGCTACTTTTTATCCTGTGAAAATAGCATAGTCCGATGCAGTTCCTGAGGAAACTAAAAAATTCCCTTTTTTTGGTTAGATTCTTTAACATCGCAACGGCACAATGGATTGTTTTGATTTTTTGCACAGAGATGGTTGAGGGGGTGGAAAATGACAATTTATTAATTAGTATATCTTTATACAATTAGTAGTATATCCGGTTTTAAAGAAAGGTGATGCGTCCAAGGTAGAAAACTATCGACCTACCTTTAAGCTGTGTCTGTTTGCCAAGATCTTGGAAAGACTTGTTTACACCGAGGCTTATGCAACGCTTCAGTGTTCTTTCGGAAATGAGCAGCATGGATTTCTTAGGAATCGTTCGACTGGGTCTAACCTAATCTTGGCCAATGAGTATATCATAGAAGTTATATATACCGACTATAGCATATGTTTTGACAGAATTGATGATAATATACTCTTAGGCAAGCTATGGGCTGCTGGAATTCATGGAGACCTGTATCGTTGGTTATTCGTTTCACACTATGAGGTCGAGGGTTCTAATCCCGGCGGGCTTTAACTCTGTTACGAGTCGGTTTGTCTGGTGATGGGGTATTTTCACAGAGTTAAAAAGGTTTTGCTCGAGGGAAATGTATTTTCTAAGCCAGCCTGGTTACCTATCAATGTTAACGAAGATAAGATCGGCCTCCCACTCGGTGGACCGATGACCTGGCGAAGGTCGCGGGAAGCCGCTGGATGCGGAAGCAGTGGACGTCCTCCGGCTGATATGATGATGATGATGAAGATAAGATAGTCATTTCCCATTGCGTTGGGGAATCATGGTAACGACGCTTCTATCTTCTATCGTCGCTTACCATCTGGTGAAATGATGCCAAGTGCTTACCAACTGTAAATTTGAAAAACACACATCAGCTGGTTCAATCTTAAGATCATTATTTTGTTTTTGTTAAAATTTAAGTGCATTTGGCTGCGCATATGGTAGCTGCCGATGCAGCAGAGGATGTAACACGCAAGATCAAATAGTGCCTATTCACTCTCGCATTGAAGATTTCTTAATGAGACCACCAGTTAATTTTGCAATGGCTGCTGTTTTTTTTTATTTGAGTGCGTTTGGCTGCACCTCACCTGATGGTAAGTCTAAGATTCTTGTTTATTACTTAACATCAGGTGAGATGATACCAGGGGCTCACCAATTGTGGATACGATATACGATGTTTATTTTACTTTGTACTTACTTTCTCAGCGGCCTTAACCTTGAGATCGGCCTGAGCTTTCATGTTGTCCTTGTTTATCAACACTTTGTGGTGCGACATTGGGTGTTGGCTGTTGGGCCTGTTGTCTTGTTTGTTGTTCTGTTGTTGTGGGTTTGTGTTCTCCTGTTTGTTCTGGAACAAAGTAGAGAAACACTTAAAAGGGAGAACTTTAAAAATTTAAAATTTCGGAGAACCGACTTTGATTACAATAGACAAATGACGTATCCTTTCGGGATTTTTGGAATAGGGATTACGACAGCATCAGAAATAAATTATGAACTCTTAAATTGCCCTCCTACTTAAACTTCGGAAAAACTTACTCGTTTTGTTTTCAATCAAGTCTTCGATTTTTAATTTACCAAAATCACAAAATGAGAACATAAATGACGCTGCAAAACTATGACGTCACGCCTAGTTATTTCAAACCTTTTTAGAACAAAGTGTAGATTTTAACAGATGATAAAAAATAAATCAGATGACTGCGTTGGGGAATCTTGGTAAGCCCGCTTCCATCTTCGGCAACATCGTCACTTACCACCAGGTGAGATGTTGTCAAGGGTTTACCAATTGTGAATTTAAAAAAAATTGCATTCGTCATCCATGTTATTCCTACTAAGAGTTAAAACATTTGTCAATAAAAATGTTTTAAAAACATATTTTGACTACAAAAAGGCCGCGGTTACACTTTTGCGTTAAGATTTGATGTTCTACTTATTTTTAGAATTCCGTACCTCAAAAGGTAAAACCATTATAGGACCACAAGTGTGTCTGTCCGTCCGTCTGTCACAGCCAATTTGCTCGGAAACTACTGGACCGATTGAGTTGAAATTTGGTACACATAAAAATAATTTTAAAAATAGGAGCCACTTTTGGGGGGTTAATTAGAAAATAAAAAAAAACTTTTTCAAAATATATTGTGTGACATGAAATGAAAGGGCTTGATGTGAGAATCTCAAATAAATATATTTTTTATAATTTTAAAGTAAATAATTTTGAAGTTATTTATAAGAAAATAGGCGAGAATTAAACTAGGCCTAAGATCTTGAAAAAAGAAATCACATGTAAGAAAAAAATCATATTATATGAGGTTCAATGCATAAATTACAGGAAAATCTATGAAAAAACTAAAGTCCCTATGTTAAAAAAAAAAATAATTATAATGTTCAAAATAAGTAGACCCCTATTTACCTAGAGCAAAGTATATACTGAAAGGTCTTATTCTGTTGGTAGTTTAAGTTTTGGTGCGGAAACCTGTTTGTGTGATCCCGAGTCGCACTTGGCCGGTTCTGTCTTTAATTGTTAGTACAATTTCAAAAACAAGAAATTTAATAACTTAGTAAAATATAGTAGAGATAGCTAAACTAAAACCAAAGTATATATATTAGTACTTATACAGGGTTATTGGTAATTAGACCGGATTCTCTTAAGAGGGTATAGGGGCGGTTATTTGGAATAATTTTGACCCCATATTGCATTATCCGAAACTCAACCGTTTTTGAGATATTTGCTTTTTAAGAGTTTTTTTGGAAAAATCAGATTTTCTCCTTCAAAAATTTATAAAAAAATAACTATTCATCCAGATTTCATTTTGTTTACATTTTTAGATAGAGTACATTTTAATTCTAAATATTCAATCATAAAATCATAATATTCTGTATTAATACAGAAAGTACAGGCCACTTCGTAAAATCAAATCAGATTTTTTGTTAAACTGTCTACTTAAATGTGATTTTTCTCGAAGAAAACCCCTATTAATTGAGTCTGCATGTTATTTGAAAAACATCTACACATTTCTAGCTATCCAACGAGGTAAAAAACATTGCATTTAGTTACAAAATTTCAAAGAAAATGTGAAAACAATAGGCCCAGGTAGTGAATTCCGAGAATGTGGTTTTTGATCCGAGGTCAATAAGCGATACTACTTCAATGCTCCGTATGCTCTGTCTCGCTCTCGCTCACGTTGCTAGCAGATTTGTGTTGTTGTTAAGTCCAGTTTGCTCGTGCGATTCGTACTGTGTAGACGCTTTCCACTATCTTTGGACTTCGGTATCTTTACTTTGTGACTTGGCTTGTAAACGTTTTGTGACTGATTGCATTCCCGACGACTTGGCGTGTATTAAAGGACTTGATTGACGATCAAATTATGGCTGCAGATCCCCGCGTCCAACCTCGTCCTCGAGAGTTTTCAAATGAGGAATATGCGGACATAAAGTTTTGCTATGGATATGCCAACGGTATCTCTACTCGTGCTCGTACGGAGTATCAGTCTCGATTTCCTAACCGCCGTTTACCCGATGAGAGTGTGTTTGACGGAGTGTATCGGCGACTACGAGAAACCGGTAGCGTTCAGAGAAGACAAATCGATGCTGGCAGACCTCGTGTTTATCGTGTGGAGGAAGAAGAAGACATTCTTCGTTACTTTGAAGAGGATCCAACCACCTCGACCAACATGGTAGCACGACGTCTTGGTATAACCCAATGGAAAGTTTGGCATACAGTGCATGGGGCAGGACTCTACCCATACCATTATACTCCTGTACAAGTGATAGAAGAAGGAGATCCGGCAAGGAGGATTGATTTTTGCCGATTTATGCTCAACGCGGATACAGAGGACCCTAGTTACTTAAAAAAAAATCTGTGGACAGATGAGGTGAGATTTGACCAGGATGGCATTATAAACTATCATAATATCCACTATTGGGCACCAAAAGCTGACCGTAACCCAAATAAGAAAAGGCCACAAGGATCGCAAAGACGTTTTTCACTTAATGTGTGGATGGGAATTATTGACGACAATTTAATTGGTCCCTATTTCCTGCCCCACCACTTAAATGGCGAAGCCTATGAAAACTTCCTAAGAAATGAAGTTTTTGACCTTCTTAGTGAGGTACCACTAGCAACACGACAAAATATGATGTACCAACATGATGGCTGCCCCGCACACTTCAGAATGAGTGTTCGTGAATGGCTTAACGAACATTTTCCGAACAGATGGATTGGCAGAGGAGGACCTATTCCGTGGCCAGCGAGGAGTCCAGACCTCACCCCTGTCGATTACTACATATGGGGTCACATGAAAACCCTCGTTTATGACGTTTCTTCTTCACCTGTGCCATCGATTGACGAATTAAGACGTCGCATAATAAGTGCAGTCGAAGAAATGAAAACAAACTTGACAACTAGAGTAGTCAAAAGTGAGTTACGCAAACGGATGCGTCTTTGCATAAGGAATAGCACTTTGAGAATGAATTGTAAGTCACTAGAAGAAAAATTGAAAGAAATACCTTGATTCTAAAAACTTCCTTAAATTATTATTTCAACCTCACACCTTTAGTTTCTACTACCCAGTTTTGGTTTTGTCACATTTTCTCTGAAACCATGCCACGAAATGCAGTGTTTTTTACCTCGTTGGATAGCTAGAAATGTGTAAATGTTTTTAAAATAACATGCAGACTCAACTAATAGGGATTTTTTTCGAGAAAAATCACATTTAAGTAGACAGTTTAACAAAAAAATCTGATTTATTTTTTACGAAGTGGCCTTTACTTTCTGTATTGATACAGAATATTATGATTTTATTGTTGAATATTAAGAATTAAAATGTATTCTATCCAAAAATGTAAACAAAACGAAATCTGAATGAATAGTTATTTTTTTATTTATTTTTGAAGGAGGAAAACTGATTTTTCTACAAAAAATCTTAAAAAGCAAATATCTCAAAAACGGTTGAGTTTCGGATAACACAATATGGGGTCAAAATTATACCAAATAACTTCCCTTATACCCTCTTAAGAGGATCCGGTCTAATTACCAATAACCCTGTATACAGTATGGACACTACCTGCCGCTCTCTAGATTCCGACCTCACCCCCTCGTCACCCAGATTGATACAGATTGGTTTAAGTTCTCTATTGGTTCTCGAACGTATAGGATGTCGCCGTGATTTTGTTTGCTCCGCCATTTGTTTTTAGAAATGTCATTTCACGGCCGTTGTATGCAGTGTCCGGGGCGTGCTAAGACTATTACTTTCAGCGCACATTCAAACAAATGACACACTATCAAAACCGTAAAATCTTTGTATTAAATAGATGAAAGTTAACATTAAAAAGTTGTAAATTTCTTCGCCTGCTTCCTCTTAAATATTTTTATACCGACACAACTAGCCTGGTAGTAGTATATCCTCTCAGCTGTGATATAACTTTGCGTAACTTTGGCAGATGTGTGCTAACCAGCTTTCGGTATGGCCCACGGACAGGAGTTTTTGGATGCTAACATAAAGTGTAATTCTTAATAGAATTTTGATTATTTCTGATAAAAAAAATAAAAAATTAAACAATTGTACCAAATACTAACATTACTTCTGCTTAGGTATTGCATTGTGTCGGTGGCGTAACGGCTAGGGCCGTCGCCTCCTGTCCGGGAGATCGTGGTTCGACGTGCCAAAGTGATTTCGAATTTAGATTTCATATGTACGTTTATCCGACGCTCTTACGGTGAAGGTAAACATCGTTATGAAACCTGCACACGCCTGCGAAAAACTCGCAGGTAGTGTGTGAAGTCGACCAACCCGCACTGGGCCCGCGTGGTCGACTATGGCCTGATCGCCCTAATTCAGGGTAGGCTCGAACCATTCGGTGGGGTCGTATATGAGCTGATATGATGAGGTATTGCATTGTAGCTGAAATATTATCATTAGCACCAGAAGTAGTATTTACTTGGAACTTAAATTTTTGGTCGAAAATGTAGCTACTGCTAAGGAATTTGAAATTTAAACTCCGACTGCCTGATATAACCATAATCATTTATTGACCATTATATATATTTTCATTTGACAAGAATTGCCAGTGATGACATACGGAACTGAGACATGGTCGCTTACTATAGGGCCTGATAAGAAGGCTCAAGGTTACCCAAAGGGCAATGGAGCGTGCTATGCTCGGAGTTTCTCTGCGTGATCGAATCAGAAACGAGGAGATCCGTAGGTGAACCAAAGTAACCGACATAGCTCTCATAATTGCTAAACTTAAGTGGCAGTGGGTGGGGCACATAGCTCGTAGAACAGTAAAGTTCTCGAGTGGCGACCGCGCACCGGAAAACATATCGTAGGCAGGCCTCCCACTCGGTGGACCGATGACCTGGTGAAGGTCGCGGGAAGCCGCTGGATGCGGGTAGCGCAGAACCGGTCGTCGTGGAAATCCTTGGGGGAGGCCTGTGAGCATGTACGTCCTTCGGCTGATATGATGACAAGAAGACTCACCTCCCGGTTATGCCAGAAGACTTTGATGAACCTATTGTTGAGAACGGCCTCCGTGCTCTTGTAGGCCACGTTGGCTTCAGTTGGAGTAGAGAAAGTTATGAGGGCTCCTTCAGGGTCGCCCTCGTAGCAAACCTGTTGACAATTCATACTTTTAGCACAGATGAGATACTAGATACTTCGTAACAGATACTGCACTTCTTTATAAAACGAATATACCTATGCATTTATTCACCTACTCCTTCCCACTGTCAGACAATACACGGAAACATGGCTATTAAGGCGCTCGACTTAGCAGTCATAACTGCGTAACGGGCGGCGCGCGAATTGCGGCGGCAACTGTACGGCGTTCTAGCGCTGGCGAGCGGAGCGCGGCCTGTAGACCGCGCCAATGTGTAGGTACTTATCTCGCCTGCTCGACCGAGTGAAGGGGGCCTGCTATTAATTTCATTTTAACCGCCTTCGTGGCGTAATGGTTAAGTCCATTAGCTTCACATCAGGAGGTCGCGGGTTCGATTCCAGGCGGAGTCTAAATTTGTAAGACTTTGGTGGAAGGGCATTTTCCGAGCCCGTCTGTCTAGCTACCACCGTCCACCATCTTATCTAAGCCTTGCCGCCAAACCTCAGTGTTAACAGCATTGACGTGTTCCGGCTTAAAGATAACTGGGCATTGACCTATAACATATGCTGAGCCAGGACCTTTTCACTAGCCTGGCACTTAATACAAATTTAGAGTATTTTATTGTATTTATTAGTAAGTAGCTATAAGTTAATCTGAGTGGTGTAAACTTCTTTTTTTTTATTATTACCAACCTATTACTTATTGTTTCTTTTGTGCCTGGTGGGCGAATAAACGGTTTATCTATCTATCTATCATAAGATATCCAGTTCCCCATTACGTCGGGGAATCTTGGTAAGCTCGCGGCATCATCGACACTTACCACAAGGCGAGATGATGTCAAAGGCTTACCAAGTGTGGATAAAAAAAGTATTTCACAAAATCGTCATACAAACTTAAAATTACTACTTCTTGAAAGTGGATGGGCCGATTCTAATGAAACTTTATACACATAAGCAAGTCACGAAATTGTAGTTGTAGTAGAAACGCAGTGTTTTTCTTCTTTTGTTTCTCTGCCACGCCAAGGGATGGCGACACGGTCGTTCCTATTTGCGCATGGTCTTTCTGCCATTTGTATTTAATCTTATCCCGCGCAAACAACAAAACATAACTAGCATAACTTTACTTACATATACAGGGTGTAACAAACTTGGTGTAGGTTCCGTTAACTGGGGCTTCTACTCATCATACTGAACAACTTTTGTTCTAAGACTGTGCTAAAATCGCAAAAAAATATTTTACTCTTCATACAGATTGTTCAGCTGATCGGCCATTTTGTGAATTTTAGTATGGAAGGTCCATATTTTTTTTGCGAATTGACTATGGGTTTCTTGGGAAAAGTTGTTTGGTATGATCTGTATAACTTTACTGAGTAAAATCAACATAGAAACGTTACAATTGACATGACATCCAAAACAAAGTGTTGCCGAGTATAAAACGGAAAACTACAATAAAACAAATTTCACCTCTGTTACCGATAATTTAATAAAGTGCAGTCATGGAAAAGTAAGATTTCTCAATTTCCTTTGTGATTTTTGGTTTCTGTAAAATATACTATTGTGAAATATTTTTTTTCTACCTAGGTCAAGAAAAAGTTTTTGAAGTGAAACTTCTATATAGACGGAGGGTATTAGTACTTTTTTTTTTGTCACGAAAAAGCGTTACGGCCGCGTGGACGGGGGAGATAGAGAATGGCTGGCGGCGGCGGCGGAGAGTGGGCAACGACTGTATTCGTAGATAGAGAAAAGTTGAGATGGAGATATAAAGCAGGTACTTAGCCTGGGTTACCCTTCGTACGCACAAACTCCCCCGTCGACATTTTTTTTTAATCTATTCAAAGTTCAGTTAGATGTAAAATAAGAATCATTTTAAAAATATTATTAAGTCCGTTGAAGTTTCACTTCAACTATGTGTCTCAGCACACTTTTTTTTGTTTTGCATGTGTGGTATAAAATTTAAGATAGACAATAGCGATATTTAGTAAGCATCGTAGAAACTGCGAGAAAAATGGCCATTATACAGGGTGATTTTTAATGAGTTCTTGATAGCAAAGGATATGAATGTACTCGTGATTACAAACAACTTTCCCAAAGAAACTATATGTCAAATCAAAAAAATAATGTTTAACCCTCGATACATGACAAGTTATCAAATCGGCAAAAATTTATCGAGGACCAAAAACTTTGTTTCCATATTTGACATAATACAGTTTCTTTGGGAAAGTTGTTTGTAAACACGAGTACATTTATATCCTTTGCTATCAAGAACTAACTAAAAGTCATCCTGTATATCACCGTTTTTGTTTGGTGTACTGTACCTGTACCTGTAAGAACGTCGTTGGCGTAATGGCTAGGGCCGCCGCCTCCTGTCCGGGAGATCGTGGTTCGAATCCTGCCACGTACCAATGTAATTTCAAATTTAGATTTCATATGTACGTTTATCCGACGCTCTTACGGTGAAGAAAAACATCGTGAAGAAGCCCGCACACGCCTGCGGAGAAACTCGCAGGTTGTGTGTAAAGTCGACCAACTCGCACTGGGCCCATGTGGTCGACTAAGGCCCGATCGCCCTAATTCAGGACAGGCTAGAGCCCCTCGGTGGGGACATATATGAGCTGAAATGATGACTGTACCTGTATGTTGACGATTTTGCCGAATTTGCTAAAGTGGTTGTTGAGGTGTGTGATCTCGTTAAGACCTCGCGGCACTTTCTTCACTTCTAGGGAGCAGTTGGACGCGTTGGCCGGCAGAGGCGGTCGCGGCCCTCCTGATGGGAACACAAAGGTTTGTTTCAAACAGGGTTCGAATTGATAATTATAAAATCAATTGCAGAAATAAAACAGTAATATAATAGTTATCTTGGACAAAATGCTAGATTCGCGCCATGTCCTGCCATGTTTAACCAAGCACTAAAGAAAACCAAATTGTTGATTAATAATCGTGATTAAACTTACACTTAAACCATTAAAGGTAGTTTAGGCGTAACATTTTTGTATTTTCATATTTGGTACAATATAATGAGCTAATAATAATTTTGAACAAAAAAAAACTACTTCAAACGGGAAACTAAGTTTCCCCTCGATTTCTCTGGGATGCCATCATCATATCCTGGTTTCCTTATCATGGTACCACCCTTGGGATATCTTCTTTCCGACAAAAAAAGAATCATCAAAATCGGTTCATAAATGACGAAGTTATCCGCGAACACACATAAAAAAAATATATACGGTCGAATTGAGAAACCTGCTCTTTTTTTTTGAAGTCAGTTAAAAATAAGAATTAACGCCGATAATTATCGAAGAAAAAAATTTGCATGACAATGATCGAAGAAATAAATTATATTGATAATTACGAACCCTTAAATACATAAAACATATATTAACAAGCAGCGCAGGGTGACTGGTAAGTCCCCTTCGTCTTAATGGCGCGAATGTCACCGAGTACATTAAATTAAAAAAAAATATTGAAATGGTGGATTTGGGACATATTGTATGGGTTTGATTTTTTTTTCTTTACTTTATACTACCTACTCTACCTGTTCATTATTCCAGGAAGGAAATGAATAAGATACTTCCCATACAAGTCCAGGGTCTTTATTATTTTTAAAAATAGCTTTAAAGATTTTTATTAAACTTTGTGAGTTACTAGAACTAGATAAGGCCTACTATACTAGTAATTTAGGTAGTTTATTATTTCTTGACCGACGTGTAGGATTAGTAGAGCAGATAATTATTACAAAATTAGGCTTCACTGTTATCATTTACATTTGCATTTTTCATAATATTTCGTACAAATGTAATTACTAGCTTTTGCCCGCGGCTTCGCTCGCGTGTGCATCGTTTTTATGACTATCTGTGATGGTGAGTGATGCGCAAGCCGCATATTATTATTATTCATTTATTTTCAGGCAACTTAGTACTAAAGTAGATATAGCCTATGTCACTTAGGAATAATGTAGCTTTCTACTGGTGAAAGAACTTTCAAAATCGGTTCAGTAGTTCCAGAGATTGCTTCCTACAAACAAACTTTACCTTTTTACAATGTTAGTGTAGTTTAAAAAAATTATAAAAATATGAATGCACAAATATATTATTAACCCTCTTTTTTGACTAGTATGTTAAAACTATGTCATAACGGGATCTAGACGAATCGATACCTCGAACTCTAAAAAAAAACAAGTCGTTTAGAAACTATCGTGAAATAAAGAAACATAACGAATAAAACTAACTAAGAAACTTTTAGCGATAAGACCGCCTTTGTACACTTAAGTCTGATCAAACCATTTTGTGATTATTCCTTGTGTGCAATAAAGAGTTTACACATAAATACATACATTAGATCTGAAAACAATACACTCCTTTTTTGTGTGTAGTCGCGATAAAGTCGGGTGTATGTTTACCCTGTTGCTTACCTAATCTGTTGTAGTCGAAGTTCTTCTTAGGCGGCGCGGGGTGTCTTGGAGGCAGCGGCGCCAGCGGCCCGCCCGGCCCCATCGGATGCTCGTGCCGCACTCTGTCGACACACCATAGAATTAGTCATTATCATGACATCAGCCGAAAGATGTCCACTGCTGTACAAAGGCCTCCCCCAAGGATTTCCACGACGACCGGTTCTGCGCTGCCCGCCCGAAAATGCCCTACCACCAACCAAACCGAGTCTTACAAAGTTGACCCCGCCGGGAATCGAACCCGCGACCTCATGGTGTGAAGCGAATGGACTAACCATCACGCCACGGACGCAGTTATTACGCCACGGAGGCAGTTAAATTTAGTTTGTGTAAGTGTTACAGCTTTTGAGTTAGTGCGCGCTCTTGGAAACATCCGAATTTTGAGTTAGTGTGCGCTCTTGGAAACATTCGAATTTTGAGTTAGTGTGCGCTCTTGGAAACATCCCAATTTTGAGTTAGTGAGCGCTCTTGGAAACATCCCAATTTGGAGTTAGTGTGCGCTCATGAAAACATCACAATTTTTCGCAAGTGTGCGTGAGTGAAGAAATGCGTGCTGTGCGTGTTTATTTCACCTCCCACGGAAAGTGGCAGAATTACTTCATTACTACAGCTGAGCCTTGCCACGTCCCGTGTTGAATGGTCTAAGGTGGTGCGTAAGCCGCAAGCGGCTCGCGATCTTTTTTTAGCCTATGTAGATCCTGGTAACCACCTCCGTGGTGTAATGGTTAAGCCCATTAGCTTCACATCAGAAGGTCGCGGGTTCAATTCCAACTTTGTAAGACTCGGTTTGGTTAGTAGAAAGGCATTCCCTCATATCTAAGTCATGCCGCCAAACCTCAATGCTAACAGCATTGAGGTGTTCCAGCTTGAAGATAAGATAGTCAGTTCCTCATTGCGTTGGGGAATTTTGGTAAGCCCGCTTCCTTCCATCTTCGGCACCATCGCCACTTACCATCAGGTGAGATGATGCCGAGGGCTTACAAATTGTGAAGAGTCTATTATAAACATTGTCGATGAATTTTAGTTATCGGATTAGTAGTATTATCTCTTACATTAAAACTTACAAACTTTACAACGTGACCCTATTACTAAGACTTCACTGTCCGCCGTCCGTCTGTCACCAAGCTATATTTCATGAACCGTGATAGCTAGACAGTTGAAATTTTCACAGATGATGTATTTCTGTTGCCGCTATAACAACAAATACTAAAAACAGAATAAAATTAATATTCAAGGGGGGCTCCCATACAACTAACGTGATTTTTTTGAAACATGAACACTAGCGACATCTAGTTCGATGGTACGGATCCCTTTTGTGTGCGATTGTGACTCGCATTCGGGCGGTTTTTAGTTTACTTTTTAGTATAGATGTAAAATGACACATGCCTGGGTATAGGGATGAGTTCCCGCGGTGGGTGCTGGTGTGGGTGTGCGTGTGGATGCGGGTACGGCGGGAACCCCACCCCACCGACTGGGCCGCTGTTCATCCATATGTCGGGAGCCAAGGGGTTGTATTCTGAAACAAACAATTAGGTTTAAAAGCTCTCTCGGACCATATGACAAACTGTTTGACAAAGACTGACAAACATTCTTGCCGCAAATATTTGAAAAGTGGCTCAAACATAGAGCTTTGACAAATAATATGGTATTTTACTATTAGTCATTTGAGTAACTTATAGTTTTTATCAACTGTCAAAATTGAAAGTTTGTTCGGCAATTGTTCGCTTTACTGACATTGTGAAGTCAAAAGTAAAGTTACTTCTGAAGGGGATAGCTGACAGATACGATTCCCAACTCTTTTCGTACTTCATGCGTGTACTGGCCAGACAGGGGCCCTATGCTTCCTGTAACTGGTGAGCGCATGGGGTGTGCAAGGGTTGTTTTCACTTACCTATATTGTGTGTTTCTACAAATCTGTGTTCTACTAACATTAGTGTAATAAGACGTTTGTGTTACTAAAACAAAAATGGACCATATTGTCCGACAAATAAAGACAAGAATAAAATAAAAAGTGCCAGTCTTCAACGAACTAATTTAATCCTTACTTAATATTATAAATGTGAAAATGTGTTTGTTTGTTTGTTACCTTTTCACGCTTCACCGCCTTGACCAATCTTTATGAAATTTGGCATGCAGGTAGCCTGTGTCACGGGGAAGGACATAGGCTACTTTTTATCCCGGGAAAATAGCATAATCTGATGCAGTTCCTGAGAGAACTAAAAAAATAGTATATTAAATTATGTCGTTTCCCACCTACTCAACCATCTCTGTGCAAAAAATCTTATACGTAAAATGTTATACGTTCATCCGACGCTTTAACGGTGAAAGAAAACATCGAGAGGTAACCTTCACACGCCTGCGAAGAAACCCAAGATTGTGTGTGAAGTAGACCAACCCGCACTGGGCCCGCGTGGTCGACTAAGGCCCGTAGGCTCGAGCTCGGTGGGGACGCAAATGAGCTGATAGAACTAACAATTTTTTTATATGTTCCGTAAATGTCTTCTAAGTGTAAAGTTTATAATTTTGTAGAAAATAGCATTTTTATTTGGGGTCACCCGTAACCCATGTTGTGGTTTTAGGGGTGGGTCCCGGGTGCAGTTTCTCTTATCGTGTGGCACAATTAACCGTGCTATCCAAGAGATAGACGACGGTTGCATGGTGTTGAATTTAGCATCACCTGAGGTCACGTGTAGGGAATTAAAATGTACACCTACGGACGGACGTGTGCAACGCGACCTTTAAACACATCTGACAGATGTTTAGGTTTCGTCACGATGTTTTACTTCACCGTTAAAGCAGTCGGTAAGTATATGTACGTATGTTTCGAAAAACTGAACCACCTTTAACCACCTCCGTGGCGTAATGGTTAGTCCATTCGCTTCACACCATGAGGTCGCGGGTTCGATTCCCGGCGGGTTTAACTTAGTAAGACTCGGTTTGGTTGGTGGTTGGGCATTTTCATAGCCCGCCTGGCTAGCTACCACCATCTTATTTGAGTCTCGCCGCCAAACATCAGCGTTACCGGGATTGATGTGTTTTGGATTGTAGATTAGATAGCCATATCCCCATTGCGTAGGGGAATCTAGGTAAGCCCGCTTCCATCTTCGGCATCATTGTCACTTACCATCAGGTGAGATGATGCCAAGGGCTTATCAATTGTGAATAAAATAGAAACTCATTGGTGCAGTAGACGTGATGGATATCTCACCAGGCACTGGTGGCGGTATGGTGAGCACCCGGGTCAGCGCGGCGTCCTCCAGCACGACCGGGTCCGCTCCGTGGTCCCACTGACACAAGTCGCCACGCATGCAGTAGCCTTTCTCTGCAAACAAATCATTACAATCATTTAGCAACAGGGTTTGAAGTTATAATTATTCATTGATAATTATCGATAATTATAACGTTGATAAAATAAATTGCAGAAACAAAAAAATAATATTATAGTTATGTTTGACATAACGCTAGGCCTCGCCCTATGCCCGGCCATGTTTAATCAACTACGATTTGACGTTCCGTTACGTGTTTTAACGTGTCAAATCAACTCACGACAAAAAAGTCACTAAAACTAAATTGTTGATTAATAACCGTGATTAAACTTACACATAAAAAATTAAAAGTATATTTTTTCGTCCAATTATATTAGGAATGGTAGAATGGAATTGCGAGAAATATGTTTCAGATAGATCCAAGTATTCAGAACTTAATAACGAAAATCCTCAAAAAAAACTTAACCACTCCGGGAGTGCCGACAGAAGTGAATACTTAAAGGGCTTGTGCTCAGAGACTATAACATATTCTTAAAAAAACGGTAAAAGTAACAGGGTGTCATTTACGTTAACGGTAACAGTGTCGCGAGTAGAGATTGCAACCCGGTATGTTTCTCAACCCGGTCCGGCCCGGTAGCATTTGCCGCCAACCCGGGCCCGGCGGACCCGGCCGGGTTGATGTGTTAGCGATAAAACCTTTAAAATATTTTATGAAAATTTGTTAAGAATGGAAAAAGACAATGATTCAAGTTTAAGAATTAAACTTTATTTAAAACTATAATCTTAATAATCAGTCTCACTTAGTTTATAAAATTAAATCATTGGTTTTGGTAGCAACCAACTTACAAAATAAATCACTTTTACTTATAGCATTCGTCACACTACTTATTGAAATATTTGAAAATCACAACAAATCTGCAAAGCCTCATTTACACGCTTGCGAAGGCTTGGCAGTCGCCCACAAACTCCAATCCTTCACAAACGCTCGAATGCCATTTACACGCTTGCGAGTGCGTCAGTGATTTCCGGACAGGCAAGCATGGCGGACAGGGACGCAGTTGTTTTGGATCTTGCGTTTGGTTTTTATTTCAAATGTAACTTCGGCAGAGAAGATGGAGGATGTTGAAAATTCAATAGAAATATAGATCGAAATCGAAATGTTACTTAGCACTGCACAAAAGACAACCATACGGTGCAAACTCGTGAGGGGCACTAACCTCGCGCCAACGTGTAAATACGTCACAAGCGGCGAGCGCAAGCTTCCTTTGATCTGTGCCCAAAAACCGACACCGGCCCGGGTCGGCAACAAGCTATCACAAGCTCACGCAAGCCAAGCCAAACAGCCCGTTTACACGCTTGTGTTTGTGGAGGCTTGTCGAAGCTTGCCAAGCGTGTAAATGAGCCATAATGTTTTACACCATAATTACAACAATAATTATTATTTACTTACGGCAATCAAGCGCGGAACAACACAGCACATATTTTGTCAATCAAGTGTCAAGGACAAACGTCGACTAAGTACAAACTAGACATGGGTAAACTGAATGAGAGGCATTAAGAAGAATCGTTTCACTACGGTGACGTGTTAACTTAACTATTCCCTCTAAACCTTAACAATTCACTGATTCAAGTGATTCACCGATTCACCGAGTGTCCGCCGAGTGCTGAAGCACAGATTACTAAATAGTTACTTCGTAACTTTGTTTCGTGGCTGTGAAGTGCCGACTGCGAGAGTTCGGAACCGTTCGGGTGATGTCGGGAGAAAACTGCTGATAGGCAACAACCTAGGCTTTCTTCGCAAAATGTATCAATTCAACAATATTTTTATTAAAAAAAACCGTTGAATGTTCCAAGAAATAACGAAATTGACCGTCAATTACTAAAGCTCATTACCAAAGAATATCAGTCTTTTAGTACAGTAGAAGACATGGCATTCAGAAAATTAGTTCAAATATTGAATCCAGCGTATAGTCTACCAACAAGAAAAACATTATCAGAAAGCTTGCTGCCAAAGACATACAAAGAAATTTACGAAATAGTTAAAGAGGACATAAAGACTGCTGAAGCTCTATGTGTGACTAAACTACAGACGGATGGACGTCAATAAAGAATGACTCGTTTATTGCAGTTACAGCACACTTCATAGATTATAACACAAGCGATTAGTGAATAGTTTAGGTGAATAGAGAATACTTAAGGTGAACTAATTCAGTCTAGTGAATCAGACTCTGTGAATCGTTTCGGACAACTGAATCAAGATTACCCATGTCTAGTACAAACAAAAGAAATCACGTATGCAATGCAGCGAGCGAGCGAGAGAAATGACGAGCGAGCGGCGCTGGGCGCGTAAGAACGGCAACGTCGTAGCTCGCAGCGGTTGCCTGCCGCCCATGCCAATTTCCTACGAGTTGGTGGCGTTCCCGCCTTCGCGCGCGATTTTCGCGCCGCGGTTTTGGTACCTACCGGGTCCGGTCACCGGGCCCGGTAAAAATAGCCGGGCCCGGTGGACGCCTAAAATCTTGCAATCTCTAGTCGCGAGTTCTATATTTTTACCATCTCAAAAAAAAACTCAGTGCACCTAAAGAAGTTTTCACTTCAAAAAACCGCAATAACACTAAAAGTAACGGTAACGCGTTACCGATCAACACTCAATTTCACCCCTCATATATTTTTCATGTCGAGCTCTATACAGGGCGTAATAAAATTGGTGTGGGTTCCGTTAACCGGGGCTTCCACTCATCATACTGAACAACTTTTGTACTACGCCTTTGCTTACATCGCAATAAAATATTTCACTCTTCATACAAATCAATCAGCTGATCGACCAATTTTGTGTATTTTTTTTGCATAGAGTGCACTGTGATTGGTTTCGAAAGACATTGTTTTAACAAAAACGGCTGCAATACAGAACAGCTTACATATTCATAACGTCAAACGCTGAGGAGCGATGATATGTTCGGTCAGGATCGATTGATTATACTGTCGAAAGCGTTTTCGCTTCACGAGACTCTTCGACAGTATAATCAATCAAACCTGACCGAACCTATCGTCACTCGCTTCGCTTGCTCTTGCGCTTGTAGAAGTAAGTGCTTAAAGACTACTATGAGTGACTGTGTTGAATCCGCTTTTGCGTTGACTTGTAGAAAAAAAAAACAGCTGTACTACAGACCTCTGTGTTGCAGCTGGGTTTCGACAGAAAATAACTTCTTTAAGACATCCGCGAGGTAATGCAGCACAGACTATGGGTGTCTGTGTTGCAGCCGCCTTTGTGTTTACACATCCGGAACTCCGGGTGTGATATAATGATGTTGGGTCTCACCATCGAAGTCCCGACAGCGACGCTTGTACACGTCGCCGCGCTCGTGTCTGTCCGGCAGAGACGATAGGGACCTGTCGCGCGACCTCTCGCGGGACCTGGGAATAAACCGCCAGTTATTTATCTAGAAGCAGAATATCATAGAAATAGCATAGAATCATAGCATCATAGAATAGAAATATATTTATGGTTGGTGGGAGGGCATTTTCTAAGCCCGCCTGGCTAGCTACCACCATCTTATCTAAGTCTTGCCGCCAATCATCAATGTTAACAACATGGATGTGTTCCGACTTGAAGATAAGATATCCCATTGCGTTGGGGAATCTTGGTAAGCCCGCGTCCATCTTCGGTATCATCGTCACCTATCATCAGGTGAGATGATGTCAAGAGCTCACTAATTGTGAAAAAATAATTACTTTAAAAAAGTTGATCTGGGCGCATCGGTCGCACGCATGGTTGCGGAAACCAGCCCGGCCCCATCATATTATATTAAGAACAAGATTTTGCCAGCGGCTTCGCTCGCGTGGAAATAGTTCTATGACTGTCTCCGAAGGTGCGCAGTATGCGAGCCGCCGTGGAAAAAAGTAGTCTATAAGTTAATCCATGTCCATCTTGTCTTACTACCAAATTTCATCCAGACACGTTCAGTAGTTTTTGCGTGAAAGAGTAACAAACATCCATACTTACAAACTTTCGCGGCAAAATATTAGTAAGGATATTTGGACGCGTCGCGTAGGTTCAGTGCGGTCGGTCAGGGTAGGCTCGAGCCCCTCCGTAGGTAAGTTTTTGAACTGATATGATGATGACATTTTTTTCACATACTTTGACATTATGTAATGTGATTACTATTTTATGACCATCAGGAGATCCCAGGATAGCGACACGTGTGTGTGGTACTCACCGCTCCCTATCTCTGGAGCGCGATATTCTGTCTCTATGCTCTCTTTCTCTGGATATTCTGTCTCGTTCTAACTCGCGCGGAATGCGTAGTCTCTCTCTTTCTCGTTCATGATCTCGCTCGCGAACGGGCACTGGGGAGCGCGACCTGTTATAAAAAAAAGGAATTATTAAATTTTGGCTGTTACATACATGATTCACAAAGATAGTTTAAAAAGAGTCATTAAAACAAATTTAAAAAATCATACAAATCGGTCAGCTTATTCTTAGAGGTTTATTCGACATTGAATTTTACTTTGCTTGAAGAAATAAAACTCCTGTGAACAGGAAATTTCACATTTCCTCGGCAAAAGGGTTTGAAAATTATTGGCATAGTCCATTTTATTATTTTGCCAAAATTGAATCGTACGATGAAACCTGTATATTTGGATTTGGGAAATTCCTCACAAGGTCATAAAACGTCACATTACGCAGATAACTGGACATGAAATTGCATAATGACTCGAAATATCTCTGCTAGTCATTTGAGTTACTTTATATGATCTGTCAAAAACGAAATTTTGTTCTAAAAATGTTTGAAATACCCACAAGTGACATCATAGATTTTTTGCGTCATTTACGAACATATTTTGTGAATTTGATCAATTAAAAATTGAATACGTGATGGAAAAACAAAACAAGTAAGGTTTTTGAAACTTCAAGAGGAGAGCAATTTAGGAAATCATATTTCAGAATTTATTTCTGATGCAGTCCGATCCCCTATTATTTCCCAAACGTGACGTTGTAGGACACAATGCTAAATGTAATTTTTTTGTTTGTCTAAATGTCCTTGATTCAAATATACATGCTTCGACCAATATAACTGCTATGGACCGGCCTACGCGAACAGCGGTTTTGATGCCAACAGAATGAGCGCATTCGCCTTAGTCGATCAATATTCCCCAAATGTGTTAAAAGTCGAAACTGCGATCGCCAACCCGCCGCCAAGCGTTGCGATTACGGAAAAACCCCCCAACTAAGGGGAGACCTCCAGCCGGGTCGTTCTTTTCCCTCTAATATGGTTGATGGGAGCGATGGCTGACTGTCGCGTTATACTCGTGACCGGGTGCTGTCCGTGTGAACTGGCCTACGCTTGTCAAAGGTATCAATGACATTCAATGATTTTTATGATAAACTTTTCGTATCATTTTGTTTTTATTTTCTAATCTAATGACATAATCTGGTTTATTTCAAGGATTAAATTTTGACATTAACTAATGATTGTTTGTTTCTTGATTTTTCACAAATGAAATAGTGTTATTATTATTTTATGACTATCAGAAATAGTGTAATTTGCACCTATTTTGAATAAATATACCTTGAATCTTGAAAAACAAAACAGTGGATGTTTTTTTTGGCATGTGATGATAATGGATGAGGAAATATAATGGGACACCTAGTACGACACGACAGTCTACTGAGAACAGTCATAGAAGGAAAGATAGAGGGAAGGAGAAGTAGAGGAGGGTCAAGGCGAAACTACCTAGAACAAATTAAGGAGAAGGTTACTGTCGTGTTGTATCGGGAGGTAAAGATGTTGGCCGAGGACAGAAAAAAAAGCTCCACCGACAAGAGTATTTGCTCTTAAATTTGAGGAAGAAGAAGATGATAATTTTATTTTTTATTTTATTTTAGTTTATTCGGAAAACAAACGGTATTTCTATGACTAAACAATAGCTAAGTGTAATTAATATATACCACTTATATGTTTTCGCATAATGGTCATCATCATCACATGCCAAAGCAGGATAAATAGTATAGCACACCACCGTCTAACCAAACATGCTCCATGTAACTACCCCGTTGGAAAAAAGAATAGACCGTCTGGTTGGTGGTAGGGTTTTCTTAGTCCGCCTGGCTAGCTATCACCATCTTATCTTAGTCTTGCCGCCAAACATCAATGTTAAGAGCATTGATGTGTTCCGGCATGAAAATGAGATAGCCAGTTCCCCATTGCGTTGGGGAATGTTGATAAGCCCGCTTTCATCTTAGGCATCATCGTCATATACCATCGGGTGAGATGATGTCAAGGGCTTATCAATAGTGGATTTAAAGTCTACTTGACGGAAGACCGTTTAAGAGGGAAGAAAAGTACGCACTCGGCATACAAAAAGAGAAAACGTTTTACCAACTATGTCACTGACACAAAAAAAACTAGGTTTATAGGTTTTTCTTTTTTCAATTCACTTACTAAGTTCAAGAGATCCGCAGAAGAACCAAAGTTACCGATATAGCTCACAGAATCGCAAAACTGAAGTGGCAGCGGGCAGGGCACATAGCTTGCAGAACAGACGACCGTTGGGACAGTAAAGTACTCGAAAGGCGACCGCTCACCGGAAAACGTAGCGTTCGGTCTTCCACGCGGTGGACCAACACAACAGAACCGGTCGTCGTGGAAATCCTCGGGGGGAGGCCTTTGTCCAGCAGTGGACGTCATTCGGCTGATATGATGATGATAAATAAGATCAATTTTATTTGTCATTCAGTGTTTCATAAACTAGCTGTTTCCCGCTGCTTCACCCGCGTGGACGTTTTTATGACTTTTCGAGGGTGCGCAGTGCGCGAGCCACAAGGGGCTCGCGAGCGTGGAAAAAAGGAGCCTATGTGTTAATCCAGGTCCAAATCTCTCTACCTACCAAATTTCAGCCAGATCCGTTCAGTAATTTTTGCGGGAAAGAGTAACAAACATACATCCATACATTCTTACAAACTATTGCGTTTATAATATTAGTAGGATTGGCGCAAAACAGGTTAAACTTGTTAAAAAATCAAACACGCATAGTTCATAAAAAAAACCTTGAAAAATTTGTAATTCGCGCCATAAAACCAAAACGAACAACCTCAAGAGGATACGTTACCTAGACCGGCTAGGCGGCCTCTCCAGCGCGGGCGGCGGGCTTCTGTTCCTGTAGCGACCGCGTGGCGAGGGTGATCGCGACGCGGGCCGTCTGTTTAGTAAGGAAAACTAAGCATTATGACACGCTCTCATAAAAAACTAAGCATTATGTATGACACGCTCTGATAAGCTAACGAAACAAATGCAAAGTCCATCGGCATTTTTCAATAAAATTAAGAGGGTATGTACTCAGTATAACCCTTTACAACCGACTCATAGTTAGGCGTGCATTTAACTCAAATAGTAGATTTAGTGGAGTCCTGAACGTAGCGAGGGATTCAAAGTACGTTGCCCGAGCCAAAAATATATTTTGCGCCCGAGTGATACACTCTACTTTTCATCACCCTCTATGAGAAAATAAAAGACGCCTCATATTTTATTCTCCCGAGATTTTGCAGGTAATACATTATCATCATGAATTTCTAACAATCCATGAAATTTACGTAAACGCGGGCTGTAGTTCGCGCGTTTTTAATTTGATTTCTTTTTTTTTCATTCAGCCGGCGGCGCGAATATGGGCCGTCGTACCAGCCAGTCTTTATCCAAACAATATTTGCGTTCGATTACCTTGGCGCTAACACTAAGATGATTTCAAAAAGTGCGCTGCAAAGATAATTGCGGCACACTTATAAAGAGGATTAGAAACTCATTACTGCCCGCGAAAAGTTTTATAGAAAACACCACCTTTGGGTGCACTTTAAGGCGAACCAAGTCGTCCTTTTCGTATAGATGGGATGAAAACAATCTAGCGATTCCCATAAATTATTTTACGCAACCGACATCGCCCGCTAGTGCATGATAAAGTGCTACCTAGAAAAAATAATAATACAAGTTGTGACTCGTCAGTGCGGCACGGTACCTCGTGGGAGATGGCGGCGCATTTTGGCGGACCACGGCGCTTCAAGTACGTAACTATTTTCGGGTATATTGTTTTGTGCAGGCGATTTTCAGGAAAATCTGTTTTTTTTAATTTTTTCTGGAAATTTTCCTAGATAGCTTTTTCTCTATAAATACGACCTATGTCATTTTTGTCCGGTTGTAACAGGATACAGAACTGGTTCTGGTTTAACACGCGTACGGCGGGCGATAAACGTTGTAGCTTGTATGAAACTACTCTATATATGTGTAGTTTTGACGTTTTGGCCCTTCTAAATCCTGCATGCAAGTGAATTATATTTGTGAGTAAACAAGCAGTCATCATATGAGACGTTGGACGTCCACTGCTGGACACAGGCCTCCCCAAGGATTTCCACGTCAACATGTTCTGCGCTGCCCGCATCCAGCGTCATCCCGCGACCTTCAACAGGACACAGTCCACCGAGTGGAAGGAAGGCCTGCCTACGCTAGGTTTTCCGGTGCGCGGTCGCCACTCCAGAAATTTACTGCCACGGGTCATCTGTTCTACGAGCTATGTGGTAAGAAGAAGCAAGCAGTGGTTCTTTCTAACTTTACGTAACTCAAATAGTTTTAATATCCGACCTAAATTAGCAATATTACAGCCAAGGGAAGGCGGGTTAGGCACAGACTAAATGTAAACAAAATGTGTTCTGGTTTGTTTCGTAGTTTAAGAGTAGGTATTTATATTTTTATTTTATTTAAAATTTTTATTTTTATTCTCAATAGGAGGACGACAACAACAGAAATAAATTATGAACTCTTGATCACTAAATTGCCCTCCTACTTAAACTCCGGAAAATCTGACTCGTTTTGTTTTCCATCAAGATTTTTCACCTACCAAAATTACAAAATAAGTACATAAATGACGCTGCTAAACTATGACGTCACGCCTAAGTATTTCAAATATTTTTAGAACAAAATGTCGTTTTTGACAGCTGATAAAAAGTAAATCAGATGACTAGCATTCGTCATCCCTATTGGTAAGCCCTTAGCATCTTCTCACCTGATGGTAAGTGACGATGATGACGAAAATTTAAAAATCTTACTTTTTACACGACTTCCACTTATTGTTTTCGGGTCTGATATATGTATGTATATTTATTAAACGGCATCATCTAAACGGCTGGATGGATTTTAGAGTGCGAGATATCATTAGATTCGTCTTGATCCCGTGAGTGACATAGGGTACATTTTTACCCGACTTCCCAAAAAAAAGAGGGAGTGGTAATGTCTTAATGCAGTCATCATCATCATCATCATATCAACCGAAAAACGTCCACTGCTGGACAAAGGCCTCCCCCAAGGATTACCACGACGACCGGTCCTGCGATGCCCGCATCCATCGGCTTCCCGCGATTTTCACCAAGTCGTCGGTCCACCGCCTGGGAGGCCTGCCTACTAAAGTGCCTAGCGCAGAACCGGCCTTGGGGAAGGCCTATGATTTTGGTTTAGTTTGGTGCCTCTGCGCCCTGCAGCAGCCATTGAGTTATCCTTATACTGTATAGCGTAATATATAAGATGGCTAAATAGCATAATTAGAAACGGAAATGCCTATAAAATAGTTTTTGAAAATAATACCATTTAAAAATTACTCCTGCGAAAAAGGAATTAACAAAATGTTACGTTTAAAAACAAATTTTGACTGTTTTTTTTCTGAATATTTTGACACACATGAATACTTAAAATCTGAGATACATTTCATTTCGGGCCTGGGTTTTTGTGCGCATTGTTTTTTGTTTAATTCATCATCTTGGTCACACCCCGGACACTGCGTACAGCGGGAGTTTTTTGGCGGGATTTGTGGTGAACGCATTCGTAGTTTTAGTTTATTGTTTTTGCATTGTTTACTGCTAGAGCTTTGTTTCATAAAACGGTGCATTTTGAAGAAAAACGTCTGGTGCACGTGAGCAATGTGGAGAACAAGAAAATAAAATTAAACAAACAATTCTCACAAATTTGTACAAAATTTGAATGCCAGCTCTTAAGCGTATTCTCTTAAGCAGGTTTTTTTATCCACCATTGATAAGCTCTTGGCATCATCTCACTTGATGGTAAGTGACGATGATACCGAAGATGGAATCGGGCTTACCAAAATTCCCCAACCCAATGGGGATCTGGCTATCTTATCTTCAAGTCGGAACACATCAATGCTGTTAACACTGATAAGAATAATTTTAAATATTTCGTATTCTTCTTAGCAAACCCTTTGATTTACCACCCTATCATGTGGGTGCATAAAAAAATAACTGGTCCGCCATCTTTGGGAGTCCGCCATATTTGATTTAGACTTAGCTTACCATGCACTGTTCAAAAAGTGTATGCAAAATTTCAGCTCAATCGTAAACCGGTAAGTGTTTCTAATTTAGCTTCCAAAATTTAAAACG
The DNA here is from genome assembly GCA_947284805.1 of Coleophora flavipennella. NCBI lineage: Eukaryota > Metazoa > Arthropoda > Insecta > Lepidoptera > Coleophoridae > Coleophora > Coleophora flavipennella. Next base: position 6,052,875 of record OX369302.1, read on the forward strand.
ACATCTTAATTTGACAGCATCAAAATTAAATTATAAAATAAAATTTCTTACATATCTCACCTTCCCAAATTTCAGAAAAACTTACTCGTTTGGTTTGTCGTATCATTTTCATTTTTTGATTAATCAAAAACACATAATAAGTACGTCAACGGCGATGAATAATATGACGTCATAGTTCAATATTTCAATCTTTTTTCGTTTTTGACAGTTCATAAAAAGTAAAGTCAGATGACTAGTAGGCAAGTATCTAATTATTAAGTTTTTAAAAACCGAAGGATGGCCGTCGTCGTGTCCCTTCCGCGTACTCAGCCACCACACTTCACACTGCGATCGCCAACCCGCCGCGCCGCCAAGCGTGGCGATTACGGCAATACTACCGTATTACGATATGGCTCACAGTAGCGCAACGCCTTTGATGTCGCACGATGCCGCCACGGCGTAGGTACTAGCCTGTAGCCAGCCTGGCAAACTCGCGAAGTTTGTTAGTAAGTACCCTTCCGTTGCTCTGCGTAAGTACATTCGTTGCGCTACTGTAAACCGCTATACTGTAATACTGTGACCAAACTATAACCAACCTAACTCAGGGGAGGCCTCCGTCCAACAGTGGACCTCTTTTGGCTGATGATGATGGTCATCGTCATCATCGCACGCTAAATCTGGCTGATTAGTAAACGATCTCACTGGTATGTGCCACACTATGGGAGAAGCAGTTGGTACGTACCTGGCGTCGTGCCTGTGGTCGGGGTCGCGGGGATGCCGGCGCGGCCGACCGCGGCGCTCCCACGACCGCGATCGTCTCCGTCTGCGGTCCTCGCCCATACGCGCCTGAAAATGGTACATTAATTAATTAACAAACCATACAAAAGCTTGGACTCTCTCCACGTGACCGAATAAGATAATCTCTAAATTTAGTGTGTGAAGTCGAACAACACGCACTGGGCCCGCGTGATCGACTAAGGTCCGATCGCCCTAATTCAGGGTAAGCTTGAGCCCCTCGATGGGGAAGTATATGAACTGATATGAAATTTAAGTGGTATTGGGCGGGGCACATAGCTAGTAGAACAGATGGCTGTTGGGGCAGTAAATTTCTCGAGTGGTAATCGCGCACCGGAAGACGTAGAATAGGAAGGCCTCCCACTCGGTGGACCAAAGACCTGGTGACAGTTGCGGAAAGACGCTGGATGCGGGCAGCGCAACACCTGTCGTTGTGGAAATCCTTGAGGAAGGCCTTTGTCCAACAATATTATGACAAATTGTAAGAACGGTCCGACTTAGTGGGTCCCACTGGTCGCTCTATACCTGCCGCCCCGCAACTAATTTTTTACTTTTTATTTTTTTTATTTGTATTTCTTTTAATATCTTATTATACATCCTTTTTAAGTGAAGAATAATTATGAAGCGAATTATGTGAACACCACTGTAAGTTTCAAACGAAAATGACATCCAGGTTGAAGAAGCTGTAAGAAATAAATAAATGTGTTTTCGAATTTCGATATCATATATGTACGTATATCCGACGCTGTTACAGTGAAGGAAAACATCGTGATGAAACCTGCACACACCTGCAAAGAAACCCGAAGGTTGTGTGTGAAGTCGACCAATCCGCACTGGGCCCGCGTGGTCGACTAGACCCCGATCGCTCTATTTCAGGGTAAGCTCGAGCCCCTCGGTGCGGACGTATATGAGCTGATATGATGACAATTAATTTTAACGTTCGATTTTCAGTTTATCCACTCACGCTCAATATCCACTCCCACGCTGCCCATAACATTTAAGGCTCTTTATACACTATGGGCCATCATCAGTCAACAAGATGGACATAGGTATAGGTTAGGCAAGGAAGTAGGTACATCTTATCTTTCTAGCCTATAGCTTGGTCCCTCTCACTAGCCCATGAAAGTCCATCACGTAGTGGAGTTTTTATAGACCAGACCTCAGTTTATTATATCATCAGTCCACCTGGATGAGGTCAATATGTCTTTCGTCTTTTATCAAAATAAAATATCATCAGTCAATCTGGTTGAGGTCAATATGTGTCTCGTCTTTCATCATAATAAAAGTTCATCAGTCTAACTGGTTGAGGTCAATATGTGTTTCGTGTTTCATCAAATCAAAAGACAATCAGTCTACCTGGTAAAGGTCAACAAGTGTTTCGTCTTTCATCTAAATAAAAAATCATTAGTCTACCTGGTTGAGGTCAATATATGTTTCGTGTTTCATCAAATCAAAAGACAATTAGTCTACCTGGTTGAGGTCAATATGTGTTTCGTGTTTCATCTAATCAAAAAATCATCGTCTGCCTGGTTGAGGTCAATATGTGTTTCGTATTTCAACAAAATAAAAGATCATCAGTCTACTTGATTCAGGTCAATACATCTCTCGTATTTCACCAAATCGAAACTTTCGAAAAGTTTTAATCACTTACAAGATCTCCACGTCTATCCCTTCTTCTCAGCGGTTGGTCTACTGGTTCCTCTAGCAGCTCAGACAATGGCAATACCTGGGGGCGAAATAAAAAAAATAAAAAAACATGAAAGAAAATGTTGTGAAATTATAATAATCATCATCATCATATCAGCCGAAGGAAGTCCACTGCTGGACATAGGCCTCCCCCAAGGATCTCCACGACGACCGGTTCTGCGCTGCCCGCATCCAGCGGTTTCCCGCGACCTTCACCAGGTCATCGGTCCACAGAGTGGGAGGCCTGCCTACACTACGCTTTCCGGTGCGTGGTCGCCACTCGAGAACTTTACTGCCCCAACGGCCATCTGTTCTACGAGCAATGTGCCCCGCCCACTGCCACTTAAGTTTAGCAATTCTGAGAGCTATGTCGGTTACTTTGGTTCTCTTACGGATCTCCTCGTTTCTGATTCGATCACGCAGAGAAACTCCGAGCATAGCACGCTCCATTGCCCTTTGGGTGACCTTGAGCCTTCTTATGAGGCCCATAGTAAGCGACCATGTCTCAGTTCCGTACGTCATCACTGGCAACACACATTGGTCGAAGACCTTGGTCTTAAGACACTGCGGTATCTGGGACGTAAAGATATTGCGAAGCTTCCCGAACGCTGCCCAGCCGAGTTGGATTCGACGATTGATCTCTTTCTCGAAGTTGGACCTACCTAACTGGACTGTTTGTCCCAGGTATATATATTCGGTAACAACTTCGAGTGTAGAGCCTCCAACCTTCAGAGGAGTAGGTATGACACGGACGTTTGACATAATTTTCGTCTTGTCCATGTTCATTCTAAGACCCACTTGTTGAGAGGCTCTACTGAGGCCATCGAGCATTGTGCCTAAGTCGTCCATAGTCTCAGCCATGACCACGATATCGTCAGCGAATCGAAGGTGGGTGATGTACTCGCCGTTGATATTGATGCCGAGTCCACCCCAGTCCAAAAGCTTAAAAACATCTTCCAGGGCGGCGGTGAACAGTTTCGGAGATATAACGTCTCCCTGTATCACCCCTCGCTGCAGCTGGATAGGTTCCGAGTTTTGATCCTGGAGGCGAACCGACATGGTGGCGTTTTCATACAAACACTTCAGCACTTCGATGTATCGATAGTCAATTTGGCACCTCTGGAGAGACTGTAACACAGCCCAGGTTTCGACCGAATCGAAGGCTTTCTCATAGTCCACGAACGCCAAGCATAGTGGCTGATTGTACTCTTCGGTCTTCTGTATAATCTGCCGCAGCGTATGTATGTGGTCTATGGTACTAAATCCTTTTCGGAAACCGGCTTGTTCGGGAGGCTGGAAGTCGTCAAACCTGCGTGCGAGACGATTCGTAATGACCCTCGAAAACAGTTTGTAGACATGGCTCAGAAGTGAGATGGGTCTGTAGTTCTTCAGCAGGGTATTGTCGCCCTTTTTGAAGAAAAGCACGACCACACTTCTGTGCCATGCCTTAGGCGTTTGTCCTTCAAGTATAACGGAATTAAATAATTTCTGAAGAGCTTTAAGTACCGGTGTTCCACCTGCTTTCAGAAGTTCAGCCGTAATTCCATCATCACCCGCTGCCTTATTGTTTTTAAGCTGTTTAAGAGCCATTCTAATCTCGTACAGGCTGACGTCCGGGATATCTTCGGTATAGTGTCGGGTAAGTCTAGCTCTTGGGTCTTTAGCCAGATCGCTGACAGGCAGACGTGTGGTCGTGTACAATTGTCCGTAGAACTTCTCAACTTCTTCCAGCAACTCAGTCTTAGACGATATGATCCTGCCGTCCTCAGTCTTCAGCTTGGTCAGTTGACTTTGACCAACAGACAGATCTCTCGCGAACACTTTTGAGCCTTTGTTGTTCTCAATCGCCTCTTTAATAATTTTTAATTTGTATTATAGTGGCGCAAATCACGAGTTAGAGACTTAGAGATCTGCCTGTTTAGTTGCCGATACTGAGTAGCGTCTTCAGAGGACTGCAAAACCAATCTTCGTCTTTCTTCCATGAGGTTGCTGGTCAAGTCAGATATTTTTTTGGTTCTGTTTGAACGGCGAGTTTTGAAAATCTTAGACCCGACCGTTTGGACAATTTCCACGAACCTGTCGTTATAATCGTCCACATTCTCGCAGTCTCCTAGGCATTCGAAGCGATTGTGCAACTCGAGCTGAAAGTTTTCGGGGTTTTGGAACTGGATGGGCGCTGGTCTGAGTGTGGACTTCATCAGTCGACATCTTTCTAGCTTGGTCATCTTTCAAGATGAAGTCGATCTCGTTCTTCGTTACGCCATTGGGATGCAACCATGTCCACTTTCGCTGTTTAGGCTTTTTGAAGAAGGAGTTCATCATAAAGAGGCCCTCCTTCTCCATAAAGTCGGCCAGCAGCTGGCCACGTGCATTTCTCTCTCCATATCCAAATTGCCCCACTCTCAGCTCACCATCACTTCGTTTGCCCAGTTTCGCGTTAAAGTCCCCTATAACAATGGTGTATTGAGTCCGGGAGCTGTTATGTAGAGCTCTAGAGATATCCTCATATAGGAGCTCCACTTCGTCGTCGGAGTGTTGCGCGGTCGGTGCATAAACCTGAATAACTTTCAGCGAATACCGTTTGGTAATTCGGAGAATAAGGTACGCTACCCTCGTCGAAACACTCTCGATCCGGACCACATTGTTAATGAGGGACTTGTGGACGAGAAACCCGACACCACCCTCGGACAGTTGGTCGCCCTCCCGGAAATAGAGCAGGTTTCCGGATTTAAGGATTATGGTGTCCTCCCCCTCTCTTCGGACTTCACACAATCCTACGATGTCCCATCGTAACCTGCTCAATGCTTCCTCGAGTTCTGTTAACTTTACGTCGGTTCGCAGTGTGCGCGTGTTGTAGGTTGCCAGGGCCAGAGGTCTTTTGTGTTGGTAGCCTGGCATCTGCCGGGGATTCTTCGCACCCCATGCCCCGCCGTTACCTTGACCGCTACCGGAGCCAGGAATAGCGGGGCCGCCGGGGACTAGGGGCCGTTTTTTATTTGTGTCGGTCATTTGGGGGGTGTTGCCGTAATCGCCACGCTTGGCAGGCGGGTTGGCGATCGCAGTGTTGCAGATTGGCTGCAAGTCACGGAAAGACGCTGCTGCCCATCCTCCGGTTTGAGTCCCTTAGTCGGCTCTTACGACACCTATTGGATGAAATAGGATGGCCCTATTCTAAGCCGGGAGCCATACGGCATTATAATAATACTCTATAGGAAAAAGTATTTATAAGGTTCAAAAGTGTTGCTAATGTGTAATTATAATTATAAACTAGATTCTGCCCACGGCTTTGCTCGCGTGGGCATCGTTTTTATGACTGTCTTTGACAATGAATGGTGCACGAGCCGCTCGCGAGCGTAGGCAGGAGTTTACTTCAGATCCCTCGGGAACTAAATCAGGCTTTTCTGATAAGCAGTCTACGAGTATGTCACTTCCCACCTCGTCTACAATCTCTGTGCAAAAAAATCACGTCGATCCGTTGATGTGAAAGTGTGTTTGTGATTGCTTCACGTCGCAACGGAGCATTGGATAAACGTGTTTTTGCACAAAAATAGTTGACGGGGTTGCAAGGCGAAAAGGACTTGGAGGGTTTTGGAGAAAACTCGCGCGACAGGACGACGCAGTGTTGTGTCTCACCTTCACCAGTGTCTGTTCGAGGGGTGGCGCGCGGGGCGCGGGCGGAGCGGGGGCAGCCTTGGCGGGCGCGCGCGACAGCACGACGCGGTGCCGGGGCGCGGACGGCGCGCTCGGCGACCGCGGACGCGACACGCCGCCTGAAGGCTCCTCTGTTGTGCCGTTGCTCGCTGCGAAATTCAATTTGAATAATTTAATGAAAACTACAAAAAATACAGAGCAATAAACAGAAGTTCTATCAAAATTAGCTAAAACCACGGAGTCTTCTACTGATTAACCTTGACAACTTTAAGATTGTTACAAGCAATAAATTCTGTTTCTGCAACAAAATATTAGTATATATATATAAAAATTTCAAAACCCTCTACAAAAAAAACGTCTAAAAAGTAGAAAATAATATGTTTTGGCCCTTTAAGTTTATAATATATAGTTTATCTTCACATCGAAAGGTCGCGGGTTCGATTCCCGGCGGAGTCTAACTATGTAATACTTAATTCTTGCCGCATCATTAACATCAACGATAACAGCATTGATATGTTCCGTTTTGAAGATAAGATAGCCAGTTCCCCACTGCGTTGGGTAATCTCGGTAAGCCCTCTTCCATCTTCGGCATCATCGTCACTTATTATCAGGTGAGTAAATTCCAAGAGCTTACCAATTGTGAATAAAATTGTTTTTAAAAAGATTGAAAAAATCGTAAAACAAAATGCTAATTGCTTTTCTTTTTTAAAAGGACTATTAACCTACGGCGAAAGTTAGACTTTTCATACAAAAGGCGTTAGCGATTTTCACCTCTCAATTTTTGGATAGCTGACCCCACCACCAACTGCGCCTGCAACTACTATATTGTATATATGGATTGATAAAACGCTTAAGACGAAATTTTCCTAGAACTTTAAGAGGACTGTGAACCAACGCAGCGGCGAAAATTTGACTTTCATACAAACGGCGAAAGCGATTTTCACATTTCAAAAGATAACCGATTTTAACCAATTTTTGATAGGTTGTCAGTCAGAACAAATACTAGGTTCATAACCGACTGTTGCATTAGTTGTGTATCAATAGTTGCTTAAAATATCTCTTCCTTACCCGCATCATCATATTACTTGAAAGACATCCACTGCTGAAAGGACTTCTACAAATACCGGTCCTGCGCTGCCCGCTTCCGGCAGCTCCCCGCAACCTATACCAGGACATCGGTCCCACGAGTGAGAGACGTGCCTCTACGCTACGTCTTCCATCCTTACATCTTCCTCCTTTACAAAGTCTGGCAAACTCCTTATACTGTGTAGTTTAATCAATAACAGACTTACCATGATTCTCTTCCTCTGGAACCGGCTCGGTGGGCTCAACAGCTGGCGACGGCTGCTTCTCATCAGCCGTGAATTTCAGGTACTCGTGCGTCTCCAGCGATTTGAACAGCATGTCCACAAATGGTTTGGTTTCTGCAACAATTTGAATGAATGAACTAGAGATGAAACGGGTATCCGGTAACTATCTGGTATCCGGCCTAAATTTACTATCCGGACGGATACCGGAAAATAAGCGTGTGTCAGCCGGATTCCGGATTTAAAAGAAAGAAATATACAATTTCGGTACTTTAGTTAACCCACATTACGAATACATAAAGTCGCCATATTTCCTTTTAACACCAACAAAGTTTAATTGTATTGCACTAAGTGAACCGACGACCTGTTGAAGATCGCGGGAAGCCGATGGATGCGGGCAGCGCAGGACCGGTCGTCGTGGAGATCCTTGAATAAGTCTCCGCCTGGAAGACTGTTGCATATTGCCCTAGACTAATCGCTGAGTAATCCTTAGCATAAACGCCTGCACCAGCACCAGACTCCATTTTCGATACGTTTGTATACCATGTAAGAGTGTTAGGTCCTTGTTGTATAAGTCCTTTACTCCATTCTTCCATCGTAGGAACATAGATTTTATATTATTTTTTGAATATATGCACAGTCTGTATTTTGTCACATCCCATGCACATAAGCCTTTCTATACCTGTGTCTAGTTGTAGATTGGTATGTCTGGTTTTGGGCATGTCAAAATTCCACATGCCATTTAATGATAACCTGTGTAGGGCCTTGGCCGCCTCTTTTCGAATGTGTATTTGAACATACCATGCTGGAGGAACACATCAAGCTGGTCCAGCATCCCTTCCCGAAGCTCCTCCAGAGGCTTGTCTTTCTTCACCAGGGCGTACACATACTTGGCTAGGGCGGCTGGGTCTGCATCACATCTGGAAGTAACAAATATTGTTTATCTCTCACTAGTAACTTTTCCAATATGTCAACCGCCTCTGTGGTTAATCCCATTACTTTCACATCAGGAGGTCACAGGTTCAATTCCTGGCTAGTCTAACTTTGTAAGACTCGGATTGGTTGGTGGAAGGGCATTTTTTAGGCCCGCCTGGCTAGCTACCATCATCTTATCTAAGTCTTGCCACCGAACATCAATGTTAATAGCATAGATGTGTTCCGGCTTAAAGAAAAGATAGCCAGTGAAATTAAAGTATCTATATATCAGTGCTAACAACATTGATGTGTTCCGAATGGTTCTGGCTTGAAGATAAGATAGCCAGTTCTCCATTGCATTGGGGAATCTTGGTAAGCCCGCTTCCATCTCGGCATCATCGTCACCATCAGGTTAGATGATGCCAAGGGCTTACCAATTGTGAATATAAATATATATAGAAATTTGGCTCTCCCATACTAACTCGATCAGCTGATTAGCCAACTTAGTATGGGAAGTACAATTTTTTTTTTGAGATTTGACTATGGGTTTCATGGGGAAAGTTGTTCAGTTTCATGGGTAGAGGCACCAGTTAAAATAGTTTCAGCTAATTTTATTAGACCTTATATATATATATATATATTAATAAAAATGTAACAGGGCTGTGTCTATATAAAATTTTTTTGGAAAATAATAACAGGTGAACATTACTAATGATATAGACGCGAATAACGGGGCCATGTCTGTACATGAAATATTTTTGGAAAATAAAAACTGTGATGGACATTACTAAAGATATAAAGGCGAAAACTACTTTTGGAATTTTTGTCTGCCTGTATGTTTGCACATCACGCAAAAACTACAAAGCCAATTTTGATGACATTATGTATGGTGGTTCCTAATAGCGTAATATTAACATAAAGGATACTTTTTACCGCGGAAAATTCAAGAGTTCCCATGGGAAAACTCAATACTTCCAAGCGGACGAAGTTGCGGGCACAGCTAGTAAAAAATAATAATTTTGAAAGAAAATGTAATTTACAAATACAGATAAAAAAAAATTACAACAGATATTGCACATAAATAAAGTGATAACAGTAATTAAATTACTTTAAAAAGATTGATAAATTGCTTTGTTTGCTTCATAAGGTAATGAGTTTTATTACATAACAAAAAATAAAGCTTTTATAAATACATAGTAAGTAAGTAAGTAAGTAAGTAATTCTTTATTCGCTTTTAAACAAGGTACTACAAGTAAGATGTTCTATTTAACAATACAGAATCACTTGTTTAGCCATTAATATAGCATGCAAATGTTAACACAGTAATAAAAGGTAGGTACGTATTTAAATCTTACAGTCATATACATGTTTAACTTTTTTTTTTAATTCCGCACCACTAACTTGTGATCCAAAAACTCACCAAGAGAGTAGAACATGTTTTGAAGCAGCCATTCGCGTAGACATTTTTGAAACTTGTTATAGGTAAGGTCTTTGTATGATTCTGGTATTTTGTTATATATAACGTAACCCATCCAGTAACAATTCTTTTTAAAACAGGTCGTTTTTGGAACGTCGCTCATAACCAGCCTATTAGGGTTTCTTTTTACTCTGGCATTTACTTGTCGCGCTTGTTGGTAAAATGATTTCTCATATCGTTTTACAAATTTAGCCACCTCAAATATGTAAAGACATGGTAGCGGCAAGATCTTCAAGCTCCTAAATAGCGGTCTACAAGATACGTCTTGTGCTACTCCGTATATTGCGCGTATACATTTTTTTTGGGCAATGAAAACATTTTTAATATTTGTGCCGTTGCCCCAGATTACTACTCCGTACCGAAGGATGGATTCGACGTGAGCATAATAAGCTGTAATTGCCGTAGTTCTCGACGCAACCCTTGTCAATTTAAAGAGTGCAAAAGAAAAGCTGTTAATTTTGGCACTAATTTTGTCGATTTGCTCTTGCCAATTTAGTCTGTTGTTTATTGTAATACCAAGGAATTTTACACACAGTGCACTTTGTAGAGTTTGTCCTTTATAATTTACATTTAATTTTTGATTATTATTGTAATTTATATAAGTTGATTTGGTAAGATTTATTTGAAGATTGTTATTTTGAAGCCATCCAATTATTTCTACAAGTGTTTTATTAATGTCAAGTTCGTGATTATTTAATGTCAGGTTATTATTAGATGTCAGATTAGATATATTATTATTAGATGTCAGATTAGATATATTATTATTAGATGTCAGATTAGATATATTATTATTAGATGTCACAATTATAGAAATGTCATCTGCGAACAAAATGGTCCTATGTTTTGTAACATCAGGTAGATCGTTAATATAAATAAGAAACAGAAGCGGGCCAAGCACACTACCCTGTGGTACCCCATAAGAATTAGTCTTAAATTCAGATCTGTGTGAATGTTGTATATTTTTATGATCAAGATTAGGAATATTCACACATTGTACATTGTACGTCAAGAGTCTTTATAATAACATTGTACCATCATCAGGAGTAACACCATAGATAAATTTAATAGTGATGACATACAGAACTGAGACATGTTCGCTTACTATGGGCCTCATAAGAAGGCTCAAGGTCCCCTGAAGAGCGATAGTGAGCATCAGAGTTTCCCTACGCAATTGAATCAGAAATGAGGAGATCCATAGGAGAACCAAGGCAATCGACATAGCTCAAAGAATCGCTAAACTTAAGTGATAGTGAGCAGGGCGCATAGCTCGTAGAACAGATGGTTGTTGGGGCAGTAAAATTCTCAAATGGCGACTGCGCACTGGAAGACGTAGCGTAGACAGGCCTACACGGTGGACTGACAACCTGGTGAAGGTTGCGGGATGCCGCGGGCTGCGGCAGCACAGGACTGGTCATCGTGGAAACCCTTGGGGGAGGCCTTTGTCCAGCTGATATGATCATGATAAACAAACACACTTAACCGCCTCCGTAGCTCAGAGGCAAAGTTCACTGGCTTTACACAGGAGGTCGCGGGTTCGTTTCCCGGCGGGGTCAATTGTAAGACTCGGTTTGGTTGGTGGTAGGGCATTTTCTAAGCCCGTCTGGCTAGCTACCACCATCTTATCTAAGTCTTGCCGCCAAATATCAATGTTAACAATATTGATGTGTTCCGGCTTGAAGATAAGATAGCCAGTTCCCCATTGCGTTGGGAAATATTGGTAAGCCCGCTTCCATCTTCGGCAACATCGTCACTTACCACCAGGTGAGATGTTGTCAAGGGTTTACCAATTGTGAATAAAAAAAAAACTCAAATTACACTTAAATTTTAATTTTAAAATTGTTAAGTGTCAAAACCTAGCAGGGTTGTTTGGAGCTTTCGATAGAAATTGAATCATTTTTCAACAGGTAATAAAAGATAAACAAAGAATAAATAAATAAACAAAACATTCAATCAACATTAATTAAATTTGGAGTATTGCTTACCAAGTAACTAGTATATCATCTATGGTATTGCTAAGAAAAGGGGGGTGTCTTAGAGTATAAAGAAAGATAGAATAAAATAGAAATGTAAACACATTATATAAATAAGTAAAACAAAAAAAATGTATCTAATATCTAGATTTATTTTCATTAAGGCGTCGGTGGCGTAACGGCTAGGCCCTTTACCTCCTGTCCAGGAGGTTGTGGTTCGAATCCTGCCACGTACCAATGTGTTTTAGAATTTTGATTTCATATGTATGTTTATCTGACGCTCTTATGGTGAAGGAAAACATCGTGCAGGTACACGCCTGTGAAGAAACTAAATGGTTGTGTGTGAGGTTGGACAACCCGCATTGGGCCCATGTGGTTGACTAAGGCCCGATCGCCTTAATTCAGGGTAGGCTTGAGCCCCTCGGTGGGGACGTATATGAGCTGCTATGAAGGCACATGGATCAGCTTTGTGGGTTCAATAATTGACTAGAATACCTCTAACTGGAGCATTGTGTGAGGTTGTACGTTCTATTCCCGCCCCGAAGCAAAGATTTGTCATTTTCCACTAGACCTCTACATATTTCAGAACAAACCTAGCTAAAAAATTGAATGAAAAATAGCTTTAATTAGATAAGTACAGTTAAGTAAAAACTTGTGTGAACACTTAAGAAACAATTACTAACAGTACAAATATAGAATTACACAGCTGCCACATGCATAGAACAGTACAAATATAGAATTACCTCATGTATTACTTAAATAAATTACATTGTATGACACAACAGAATATGTGGGAGGTGGCATGGATAATTTTAGGTTTTTTTTTTAATTCACAATTAGTAAGCCCTTGGCATCATCTCACCTGATGATAAGTGACGATGATGCTGAAGACAGAAAGATAAGATAGCCAGTGTTGGGGAATCTTGGTAAGCCAGATGCCTTGGTAAGCTATCTTATTTTTAAGCTGGAACACATCAATGCTGTTAACACTGATGCTTGGAGGCAAGACTTAGATAAGATGGTGGTAGCTAGCCAGGCCGGCTATGAAAATGCCCCCAACCACACCCGTGACCTCCTGGTGTGATGCCAATTGACTAAAAATTATACCACAGAGGCGGTAAATAAATTAATTTTCAGCTGTGTGAAAACAATATTATTTGTATTAACAAAATATAATGGATGGACTGTGTGAAAGTAAAGATATGAGTAAGAGAGAGTTGAATGCAGAAATGACTGCTAATAGGAAAGAATGGAAGAGAAAAGCATGTTGCATGTGCCGACCCCAAATAATAACCTGAGACTAAATCTTGCTAAGCCCGCTTCCATCTTCGGCATCATTGTCACTTACCATCAGGTACATCAGGTAAGATGATGCCAAGGGCTTACCAATTGTGCATTAATAAAAGACTGTAATCTGAATCATGAAATTATTTGTAATAGCAAGTCATAGTCATTAAGACAGTTTTCTTTTACTTATTTAAAAGTGTGTAAATACATATTTAAAATAGATATTCTTGGATTTTGAATAATACCTTAACTACATGAATTAATTAAAAATTAAAAAGCTGACTGCATAAAAACTTAACCCCTCTTTTTGGCTCTCATGGGATCAAAAAGAATCTAACGACACCTCACACTACAAGATCCATCAAGCTGTTTACAGGGTACAGTATGTAAGAGAAATAAATACACAATACATACATGTACATACAATCAAAAACCCTAACCTAACTTCTGGCGCAGTTGGGTAAAAAAAAACTGTAAATGTGCCACTGAAAGTTAAGTTACGATGATACTGAATATTGAAGTGGTCTTACAATAGAACCTGAAGTGAAAGCTAAACATAGGTTACATTCAGAATAAAAATTAACTCGAAAATTATAATATCGAAAATATAAAAATTGTAATCGAAATCATAGGCATTTCATATCATATGGTTGGCAGTAAACTTGGCAAAATCAGATAAAAATAATGTATCGACTATTTACACGAGCTTGGAGCATGCGAATACGACAGATGTCAAAAAGATAAAAAAGTAGCCTGAACAAACAGCGTTACGAAATGGAAATGCGACACCTGTTGTAAAATAATACGACAGCATCAAGAAATTTACCAAAATCGTGAGTGTTTTGCTTAGATTTAAGATATGTAGCAAAAAAATTGTAAAAATCGTTTTAGAATTGTAAATAATACGAAGTATGGCGATTTTTGTACTCACAGGGGTTCCAATATGGAGGTCAGCCAGGTTTTGAAAACGTCAGGATTCTCAATAATCATATCGCTGGTCCAATTTAATTTGTTAAACACAATAATCCATTAACAATCCACTACTTCAAACTTAATTATTAGGATATTCCTTGAAGGAATATTTTATTTCACTTCGAAAATATCGTCCTTCGCGTGTCACTTCCCTTTTTAGACTATTTTTTTTTTAATTCTTTCTTGTGTTTGTACTTTGTTGCAAGCAAGCGTCGCAAAGTTTCTTCTAAGTTACAGTGTTGCCATAACAATATTATAACTTTTACTTTACTATGTCATGCATGCCATCCACACTCCGAGGAATGAACATCCACATTTTTATCGGCGAGTCCTTATTTCTTTCTCCTCCGAGCTACACGAACTACGAACTTTAGCAGTGCTCCGTCACTCGCCTATACCTACCGCAAAATGTACCTACGCTTAGCGACCCACTCGGACGGGCTCTCGCGAGTCGGGCCGCCACTACAGATTACTAAATAGGTAGTTACTTCCGCCACCGTGTTTTGTGTAGGTATATATACTTCTAGATAGGAAGGTACCTAATCATTATTATTGTGTGTCAGAATCGTGCTAAGTAGAAGTGTTACTTAAGTCTATTGTGGTGTGGTGGAAGTCTATGTATGTGCTAGGTATGTAGGTAACAAAAAAAATTTACAAAACCGATCTAATAAATAATAGATCTTAATGTGGCGTTTAATAAATTTCATGACTTTTTTGTTTTGCTTTATAAACTAAAGAATACAACTGAATGCAAACAACTCATCCCCAAAGTGGATCACAAAGGGTCTTAAAATTTCTTCAAAGACTAAGAAAAAGTTGAGATCGCGGTACTAAGAAATGGGGAAAGTAAAACAATCTACAAATCATATAATAAATTACTTAGAACTTGTGTTATAGCACCTACAAAAATATTAACAATAAATATGTATTGAAATCCAAAAATAAATGCAAGGCAACTTGGGATATCATACAGGATAAACATGACAAGACAAAATCTTATCGAACGATAGAATTAATTAGAATTATAAAATCATTGAATAACACTAACTCAACGGGATATGATCAAATCACAACAAAAGTTATCAAAGCATGTGCACAGAAGATTGCTCCGGTCTTAACTCATCTTGTAAACCTCTCTTTTACAAAAGGTTCATTTCCGGAAAGTCTAAAGTACAGTATTATCAAACCTCTTCATAAAAAAGGTGATAAGCAGGACTTGGGCAATTATCGTCCCATGACTTTGGTGTCCATATTCTCGAAAATCTTTGAGAAGGCTTTTATAAACAGTTATGCCTTTCTTTGAAAAACATAACGTTATAACAAAAGAACAATATGGTTTCCAAAAGCATAAATCAACCGCTAATGCCGTTTACTCTCTGTTGTGAAGTATCACAGAATATATAGACAATAAAACCGCAGTTATAGCAACATTCTTTGATATGACAAAGGCCTTCGATTTTGTTGATCATAAAATATTACTTAGAAAATGTGAATATTACGGTATCAAGGGAAATGCATTGGATTGGATTGAAAGTTATTTGACAAACCGCATGCAAAGTGTTGAACTGAACAGAATGAATGGATGTAATGACTCTATTGCGTATAAATCTTCCTTCCTGAATAATAAACACGGTGTTCCTCAAGGGAGTGTATTAGGACCATTACTGTATATATTATACATTAACGACCTGCCAAAGGAAATACCCCACAAAAATGGTCATGTATGCTGACGATTTAACTGTAATTGTACCAGATGATAATAAATCTATTTTGTTTGGACATGAAATTAATCTTACAATTGACATTATTAATACTTGGCTATGCAGAAATAATTTAAGACCTAATTTTGCAAAGACAAATTTTATACAATACAGTATTAGAGTTGCGGTGCCAAAGCAAACCAATTCAGCAAGTGAATCATACAAAATTCTTGGGTATAACATAAGACGAGCACTGCTCTTGGAAAGAACACATAAAAATTACCTGTGCTAAGCTTGATAGTTTTGTATTTGCTCTTGGACGTTTGAGAAACGTAGCAGGACAGGGTACTGCATTATTAGCTTATCACGGCTATGTGACATCAGTCTTGCGCTACGGAGTACTATTATAGGGCAATTCTGTAGACGTTGAAAGAGTTTTTCTCGCTCAAAAAAAATGTATTAGAGCTGTTTGTGCAGCTGGACCTCTTGACACATGTAGACTATTATTTCGTAAACTTGGACTTTTAACTTTAACTTGACTATACATTTTAGAGGTAGGTTCATTTGTACGGAAAAATGCAAACCTATTTCAGAATCCTGTACAGAACCCAAGATTAAGAGAAAGGGACCCGACGAAGTTGCTAATGCCATTGTGTAGAACTTCTCTCCACAAGAAAAATTGCTATATGATGACTATAACAGTTGGTATATAATAAAATACCAAAGAAAATCCGTCAATTACAAAATAGACAATTTAAGACAGAATTATCTAAATGGTTACAAGAAAAATGCTACTATAGTCTAAACTAATATTTTATAGATTGTTCACATTGACATTCAGTTTATACAGGCGAAATGAAATAATTAATAATGAAATGATTTTATTTAATATGGTTTCATTTTACATTTTTAATTTTATGTTACTAATTATTTTTTGTGTATTTGCATGCCTATTTAGGCTAAATGTGAGATACTTAAGCTAAAAATATTGTACAAATATTGTGCATAAATGATCTTATCTTATCTTAAAACTGGCTAAGTGCGTGTCGGATCATGACCAAAGTAGGGTTCGGTAGTGATAAAAAAAATTAGATTAGAAAAAAAAACTAAGTTAATTTTGCAGTTTAGATTTAGACATTTTGTAAGGAGTTGAACTTTTTACAAATATAACTGCACGTCATAAGTAAGTCTACTATCACTCTTAAATTAAGAAAGCCTAATAAGCCGCGATAATTTTTCTTGTTAACCGCTTCCGTGCCGTTATGATTAGTTCATTCTCTGCACACCAGGAGGTCAGGGGTTCGATTCCCGGGGGGTCAACTTTGTAAGTCGGTTTGGTTGGTGGTAGGGCATTTTTTTAGCCCGTCTGGCTAGCTACCACCATCTTGCTTAAGTCTTGCCGCCAAACATCAGTGTTAACAGCATTGATGTGTTCCGGCTTGAAGATAAGATAGCCAGATCCCCATTGCGTTGGGGAATCTTGGTAAGCCCGCTTCTATCTTCGGCATCATCGTCACTTACCTTCAGGTGAGATGATCCTAAGTAAGGGCTTATTAATTTTGGATTAAAAAAATATTATCGGGTCGCAATCAGAACGCGTGAATCAGGATTTACCTAGTTACTCCCGTTTATTTTTTTTTCCCAAACAAAAATTAAAGGTAACTTGTAATTATTTTTAGGCTGGCGCACATTCTAAGTACGATCAACTAGTACGACTGTTACTTAAACTAATCAAATAAATAAAAACCATCACTTGTAAAACTTTTTTTTTTCATTTTCATGAATCAGCCCTAGCGCTCAAACGACGTACAATTGGGTTTTTCCCCGCTGCCGCGATTCGCGCGCCACCCGTGTACGCAGTTATGACCGCTAAGTCAAGCGCCTTAATACCCATGTTTCCGTGTATTGTCGGACAGTGGGAACTAATAGGTGAATAAATGCGTAGGTATTTTCGTTTTATAAGGAAGTGCAGTATCTGTTACGAAGTAACTAGTATCTCATCTGTGCTTAAGACTTGACTTTGTATGGGAAAACCGTTATATGAACTTGCTAACACTGCCAACTTGGCAGTATTGGCAGTTGGCTGCCTGGACATATTCTAGTTCATCTATGGTTAGCTGTAACCCACTGTTCGAGTGAGTCGCGCGCAAAGTTGTAAGTTGTCTTGTGGGTGTATTTCTGCGTGACTAAAATGGGTCGCGTAAAAACATATTGTTCATTTTATGGATGTATGACAAAAAAACACAAGCAAGGACGTGTCATTTTTTAAATTACCGGCAAACGAGGAAAGGTAGGTAGGTGACCTTTCAGTTATTAAACATTTACTTTTCGTGTGTTTGATGTAATCATTTAAGTAAGTACTTACCTAATAATCTGATATTGATATAGATAGGTAGGTAATGAAATGAAAATGTTTATTTTGGCACTTACAAGTTATAAACACATTTAATTAAGCCCTAATTTCCAAACTAGTCGTTATACTGTGTCTTGGAAACTAGTTCCTTCCCTTTTTATTGAACTACAATATGGTAAGTACCAATACTTATTTACATATTTTAAATCTAAGTATCCTTATTTATTATAATTTAAGCAAGTGTGATGATTGTGTGTGTGTGTGTGTGTGTGTGTGTGCGTGTGCAAATCAATATTATTGTGTATCAGAACCGTGCTAATTATGTGGAAGTCTATGTACTTCTGTGCTATGTGGTTTATTGTACGGAAAAAAAAGGAATAGGTAGGTACTTACCTAAATAAAATCTTCGGTCATTTTAGGTAGGTAGGTAATCAAATCACCATTTATTTCAATAAAGGTAGATCTAATAAATTGGTAAGCCCTTGGCATCATCTCACCTGCTGGTAAGTAACGATGATGCCGAAGATGAAAGCGTGCTTACCAAGATTCCTCAACGCTATGGGAAACTGGCAATTGTACGCAAAAAAAAGAATAGGTAGGTACTTAAGTACCTAAATAAAATCTTAGGTCATTTTAGGTAGATAGGTAATCAAATCACCATTTATTTCAATAAAAGTAGATCTAATAAATTGGTAAGCCCTTGGCATCATCTCACCTGATGGTAAGTAACGATGATGTCGAAGATGAAAGCGTGCTTACCAAGATTCCTTAACGCTATGGGAAACTGGCTATCTTATATTCAAGTCGGAACACATCATCACAGGCAAAGTGCGTGTCGATCGTGAACAAAGAAGGGTTCCGTAGTCATTAAAAAAAAAGGATTTTTCTAAAAAAAACAAAGTTAGATTTTCAGTTTGGATTTAGGCATTTTGTAAGGAGTGCGCCTTCTAAGTGCGGTCGACTGGTATGACTATTAGGTAATATCAATCAAATTCGTAAAGTAAATTAAAAAAAAAACACTTGTGAAACTTTTATTTTTATTTTCATGAGTCAACCCTAGCGCAAGAACGATGTACTGTCACCGCCGCAATTCGCGCGTTGCCTGTTTACGCTAGGGTTGCCAAGCGTCCTGTTTTCCCAGGACGTGTCCTGCTTTTGGGGTTTTCTGGATAGTTTTTAAGTAGTGTCCTGGGTTTTGGGTGAATTGTCTTTATTGAGAATCAAGTATATCTATACCCAGTAGAGTTGTAATAGACATTGAAGAGCATCAAAAAAGGCCAAACACAAGATACAGTCTTAGGCAGCGACTTCTAAAGCCTTAGACACGTTCCCTAAGAAATGGTCGAAAAATTAAAAAACAGTACCTAGCTTATGTTGGGGCTGCAGCTTATTTTTTGCTAATAATTGAGTTTCAATGATCCTATATTCATAGCGTAATTGCTATTAACTATTTTTGTTATATTGCGTCCTGTTTTTTAAACAGAAATGTCCTGGTAATACGAATTTGGGGATGGCAACCCTAGTTTACGCAGTTATAACCGCTAAGTCGATGTTTCCGTGTATTGTCCGACAGTCTGAATGAGTAGGTAAATAAACGCGTAGGTATTTACGTTTTATAAGGGAGTGCAGTATCTGTTACGAAGTAACTAGTATCTCATCTGTGACTTAAGACAAGACATAAGTACCTACACTTTTACACGTTTACATGGCTGTAAATTCACTGTAGCTACGTTAGTACTAATATATATACTGTGCTGTAGCGATCACGGCGCGAATTTCAAATGGTTTCGAGTTTGAGTTTCTGATTGATATGTATTTTGAACATACATATCGAATATTTTATATTAAAATCATGTTAGTTAATAGTTTTTTCTTAAAAACAACAGGGAAAGATAATACGTAACTCTCGCATTATGTTGGTAATTAAATACACAGGTAGTAGGTACTTGATTGGACGCAAAGATTGCCTAAGAAAGCTAAAAATATTCATCTACAACATAGACTATATTTAAACACAAGGAGATACTGAAATACTTTGGGATTCCAACAAAATACTAACGAAGTAGGTAGGTACCTACTTGGAAATTAAAGTGTACCTTAGTGCAAATTTTATCTACACCGTTAACTGGGGGCTCTGCTCATCATACTTAAACTTTCCCCAAAGAACCCATAATCAATTCTCAAAAAAAAATTTGGGCCCTATACAAAAATGCACAAAATTGGTAGATCAATTGATCGATTTGTATGAAGAGCTAAATTTTTTTTTGCGATTTCAGCAAAATCGTGGAACAAAAGTTGTTCAGTATTAACGGGACCTACACCAACTAGGCCCTAGAAAACCTACGCTAAATCATTTTGTTCCCGGCTTCGTAGGAAAAAATGCACAAAATTGGTAGATCAATTGATCGATTTGTATGAAGAGCTAAATTTTTTTTTGCGATTTCAGCAAAATCGTGGAACAAAAGTTGTTCAGTATTAACGGGACCTACACCAACTAGGCCCTAGAAAACCTACGCTAAATCATTTTGTTCCCGGCTTCCTAGGAAGAAAACCATGAATATAAACTAATTTGTTGAGCTCCTCTTCTGAACGCTTTTCTGAACATTTTGTATTCGTCAATCATTGAAAAATACAGTAAACAGCATTTTTATTCTTCACGATAATTTTACACAGCTCACGGTAACGATCGACGATACAAGATCGATCACAGAACATTATGTACATGATCGATCACTAACATGAATACCGCCCCGCAGCGACACGACATTGATATTAGCGGGGGGAGTTGAGTGTTACGCTAATAATAATAGGTCACCTTTGCCTCAACCAAATCGGTGACAAAGGTGACCTATTATTACTAGTCAGTGATGTGCCTTTCCTAGTAATCGCAAACGAGTAAATTATCCAGCAACGTTCACAAGAAAGATTCCATAAATTGGGAATTTAGGAGAATATCCTTCCTCCGAAAATCCGAAATACTGGGAAAGGAGTAAAACACACAGCGGCACATCCAGTTGCTACAAAACGACATAACTTTTACAAGATTATTCTATCCATTCAATACTAGAATATCCTGTTCCACCTAGTTAATTGATAGAATTTTGGCTAGATCTCAAGCACAGCCTGTGGAGAGTGGAAACATAATATTAAGACTATGTTGCGTGAAAAAGTGCGTTTTTCCATTACCTAATATCAGCCGAAGGACGTACACTGCTGGACATAGGCCTCCCCCAAAGATTTTCATGACGACCGGTTCTGCGCTGCCCGCATCTAGCAGCTTCCCGCGACCTTCACAATGTCTTCGGTTCACCCAGTGTGAGGGGAGGCCTACCTACACTACGTTTCCGGTAAGCGGTCACCACTCGATAACTTTACTACCCTAACGGCATCTGTATCTTTTTTAAATCAGATGTTCTGAAATAGCGGTTTAGCTTGTAGGGGGAAGGGAGACACTTGGCTCGAACAAAAATTAGCACTTTAAAAGTTAATATTTCGCAAATCGATCCCTGATTCAAAAAACGGATTTTTGAAAACTCTCAGTTGTTTTGAAAGACCTATTCAACGATATCTCACGCGATAGGGTACGTTAGCAAAAAAAATGCACCCCCTCTTTAAATGTAGGGGAGGTACTTACGTTAAAAATATTTGTTTCTCAGATTTTATTGCACAACTTCGTCGGTGTGATTAATATGTATAACCATGCCAAATGACAGCTTTTTAGTATTAATAGTCTCTGACCTAATCCGCCGACAGACGGACAGACAGACGTGGCGAAACTATAAGGGTTCTGTTGCAAACTCCTTGCCTTTTCTATCTTTGGTTATGTCTTTTTTATAAGTTTTTTTTTGTTTTCTGGTGTTGTCATGGTATGTTTTGAAGTGTCTTTTGTAAAAAAATATTGGCTTGATTGCATATAATTTAAAACGTAATTTCTGTTATTTTGGCATTTGATTTCTCATTTTCCTAAAGTCCACTTTTTGTACGATTTAGGTTCATTGTTGACTTCAGAACCCTAAAAAGGTACACAGACTTGACATTTCTCCGTAGGTTCTCCGGTTTTTTTCATCAAACCGGTTTTAAAAAACCGGAGATGAATTTTGTCTTCGACGCAAAGCTCTACCTTAGATATACTCGTAACGCATCCAAAAAAGTTTTGGACGTGTCTTCCCCGGCTACCCAGTATAGTTAAAATAACGTAAAGAGTTTCATCAAAATAGTTAGAGCCATTTTTGAGAAGAAACGTTTTTTTTATATAGTGGCATCATCATATAAGCCGAAAGACATCCACTGCTGGACAAAGGCCTCCCTTAAGGATTTCAATTCAGGATTAAAATCTAGTTAGAAAAAACCGGCCAAGTGCGAGTCGGACTCGCACTCTAATGGTTCCGTACCATTATCTATAAAAATCACGTTTCTTGTATGGAATTAAATATTTATTTTAATTTAATTTAATTATTTATTTTTAAAGTGAATAATAATAATAAAAAAGCCCCTTAAATATTTTATTATTTAAATTTAAATATTTATTTTTAAAGTGAATATATAACTAAATATTCTATGATTATTTCAAGCGTCTACCTGTTGCCGTTATCAATATCGAGCAAAACCGAGCAAAAAAATCACGTTTGTTGTATGGGAGCCCCCCCTGAAATATTCATTTTATTTTAAATATTTATTTTTAAACTATATATCAGTAATATATAAGTCATTGCTATCATCATCATATCAGCCGAAGGAAGTCCACTGCTGGACATAGGCCTCCCCCAAGGATCTCCACGACGACCGGTTCTGCGCTGCCCGCATCCAGCGGCTTCCCGCGACCTTCACCAGGTCATCGGTCCACCGAGTGGGAGGCCTGCCTACACTACGCTTTCCGGTGCGTGGTCGCCACTCGAGAACTTTACTGCCCCAACGGCCATCTGTTCTACGAGCAATGTGCCCCGCCCACTGCCACTTAAGTTTAGCAATTCTGAGAGCTATGTCGGTTACTTTGGTTCTCTTACGGATCTCCTCGTTTCTGATTCGATCACGCAGAGAAACTCCGAGCATAGCACGCTCCATTGCCCTTTGAGTGACCTTGAGCCTTCTTATGAGGCCCATAGTAAGCGACCATGTCTCAGTTCCGTACGTCATCACTGGCAACACACATTGGTCGAAGACCTTGGTCTTAAGACACTGCGGTATCTGGGACGTAAAGATATTGCGAAGCTTCCCAAACGCTGCCCAGCCGAGTTGGATTCGACGATTGATCTCTTTCTCGAAGTTGGACCTACCTAACTGGACTGTTTGTCCCAGGTATACATATTCGGTAACAACTTCGAGTGTAGAGCCTCCAACCTTCAGAGGAGTAGGTATGACACGGACGTTTGACATAATTTTCGTCTTGTCCATGTTCATTCTAAGACCCACTTGTTGAGAGGCTCTACTGAGGCCATCGAGCATTGTGCCTAAGTCGTCCATAGTCTCAGCCATGACCACGATATCGTCAGCGAATCGAAGGTGGGTGATGTACTCGCCGTTGATATTGATGCCGAGTCCACCCCAGTCCAAAAGCTTAAAAACATCTTCCAGGGCGGCGGTGAACAGTTTCGGAGATATAACGTCTCCCTGTCTCACCCCTCGCTGCAGCTGGATAGGTTCCGAGTTTTGATCCTGGAGGCTGTCCGTATGGCTCCCGGCTTAGAATAGGGCCATCCTATTTCATCCAACAGGTGTCGTAAGAGCCGACTAAGGGACTTAAACCGGAGGATGGGCAGCAGCGTCTTTCCGTGACTTGCAGCCAATCTGCAACACTGCGATCGCCAACCCGCCTGCCAAGCGTGGCGATTACGGCAACACCCCCCAAATGACCGACACAAAGAAAAAACGGCCCCTAGTCCCCGGCGGCCCCGCTATTCCTGGCTCCGGTAGCGGTCAAGGTAACGGCGGGGCATGGGGTGCGAAGAATCCCCGGCAGATGCCAGGCTACCAACACAAAAGACCTCTGGCCCTGGCAACCTACAACACGCGCACACTGCGAACCGACGTAAAGCTAACAGAACTCGAGGAAGCATTGAGCAGGTTACGATGGGACATCGTAGGATTGTGTGAAGTCCGAAGAGAGGGGGAGGACACCATAATCCTTAAATCCGGAAACCTGCTCTATTTCCGGGAGGGCGACCAACTGTCCGAGGGTGGTGTCGGGTTCCTAGTCCACAAGTCCCTCATTAACAATGTGGTCCGGATCGAGAGTGTTTCGACGAGGGTAGCGTACCTTATTCTCCGAATTACCAAACGGTATTCGCTGAAAGTTATTCAGGTATATGCACCGACCGCGCAACACTCCGACGACGAAGTGGAGCTCCTATATGAGGATATCTCTAGAGCTCTACATAATAGCTCCCGGACTCAATACACCATTGTTATGGGGGACTTTAACGCGAAACTGGGCAAACGAAGTGATGGTGAGCTGAGAGTGGGGCAATTTGGATATGGAGAGAGAAATGCACGTGGCCAGCTGCTGGCCGACTTTATGGAGAAGGAGGGCCTCTTTATGATGAACTCCTTCTTCAAAAAGCCTAAACAGCGAAAGTGGACATGGTTGCATCCCAATGGCGTAACCAAGAACGAGATCGACTTCATCTTGTCGACAAGAAGGCAAATATTCAATGATGTCTCTGTGATCAACTCAGTCAAAACAGGAAGTGATCACCGAATGGTAAGAGGCACATTGAATCTAAAGACCAAGCTAGAAAGATGTCGACTGATGAAGTCCACACTCCGACCAGCGCCCATCCAGCTCCAAAACCCCGAAAACTTTCAGCTCGAGTTGCACAATCGCTTCGAATGCCTAGGAGACTGCGAGAATGTGGACGATTATAACGACAGGTTCGTGGAAATTGTCCAAACGGTCGGGTCTAAGATTTTCAAAACTCGCCGTTCAAACAGAACCAAAAAAATCTCTGACTTCACCAGCAACCTCATAGAAGAAAGACGCAGATTGGTTTTGCAGTCCTCTGAAGACGCTACTCAGTATCGGCAACTAAACAGGCAGATCTCTAAGTCTTTAACTCGCGATTTGCGCCACTTTAATACAAATTGTATTGAAGAGGCGATTGAAAACAACAAAGGCTCAAAAGTGTTCGCTAGAGATCTGTCTGTTGGTCAAAGCCAACTGACCAAGCTGAAGACTGAGGACGGCAGGATCATATCGTCTAAGACTGAGTTGCTGGAAGAAGTTGAGAAGTTCTACGGACAATTGTACACGACCACACGTCCGCCTGTCAGCGATCTGGCTAAAGACCCAAGAGCTAGACTTACCCGACACTATACCGAAGATATCCCGGACGTCAGCCTGTACGAGATTAGAATGGCTCTTAAACAGCTTAAAAACAATAAGGCACCGGGTGATGATGGAATTACGGCTGAACTTCTGAAAGCAGGTGGAACACCGGTACTTAAAGCTCTTCAGAAATTATTTAATTCCGTTATACTTGAGGGACAAACGCCTAAGGCATGGCACAGAAGTGTGGTCGTGCTTTTCTTCAAAAAGGGCGACAATACCCTGCTGAAGAACTACAGACCCATCTCACTTCTGAGCCATATCTACAAACTGTTTTCTAGGGTCATTACGAATCGTCTCGCGCGCAGGTTTGACGACTTCCAGCCTCCCGAACAAGCCGGTTTCCGAAAAGGATTTAGTACCATAGACCACATACATACGCTGCGGCAGATTATACAGAAGACCGAAGAGTACAATCAGTCACTGTGCTTGGCGTTCGTGGACTATGAGAAAGCCTTCGATTCGGTCGAAACCTGGGCTGTGTTACAGTCTCTCCAGAGGTGCCAAATTGACTATCGATACATCGAAGTGCTGAAGTGTTTGTATGAAAACGCCACCATGTCGGTTCGCCTCCAAGTCATTGCTATATATATAACTAAATATTCTGTGAATATTTCAAGCGTCTACCTGTTGCCGTTATCAATATCGAGCAAAAAATCACGTTAGTTGTATGGCGACCCCCCTTCACCGTTCATGAATTATAGCTCCCCTTCACCGTTCATGAATTAAGTCTCAGTAATAGGGTCCCGTTTTTACCCTTTGGGTACGAAACCCTAAAAAAACGAGTGTGTTTTAGACCACACGTCTGAAGTAAAACTTAATCACCTTTCGCGTAACGCATTCACCAGCTTACTCAAGTAACGTAACGCATTCACCAAGTCAAGCGTGCGTAAAGAATTTTTACTTCAAAAATTAAAAAAACACCTAGAAATTATATATGATATTTTTTTATACAGATAACATTAAATAAACCAAGTCACTCAAATTTTTAATAAGAAAAAAGTCAAGCCATCTGTTGTATGTCCATGTAATGAAGGTTCTTCTTTGTGAATAAAAATTAAAACACTTCGTCATCTTGTATCTTACAAAATAATAGTTTTATTAGGTAATGAGCCCAAAATACTTTAGGTTGTATTAAAAACAGTTTATCTACAAAATACGAGCTGGATTAAAATGACCGACCCACAAGCGCCGCGCGCGGCTACTCCGTGGCGATGTGATCGAGTGACTGAGTTGCATAAAAAATGTTATGTTCTGTGCTACTACATGGTGTAACTTGGCAAGTTTTCACTATCCAATTTTATTCTTTAATGATATTTACTTTTAAAATTTAAGTTTTGCTTTCTTGGCGCCTTGACTTGCCAAGTTACACCATGTAATATCACAGAACATTACAAATTGTTTTTAAGCAGCTGAATACCGTTGTACATTCTCTATTATTTGGAGAAGTCTATAATAAATATTTCTGTTTGAAGTTCCGTAGCTATGTCGAACTCGGCCCCATTTCACATGTATGTTTTGTTGGGACATCATAAATTTTTGTAAAATATTAATACTAATTTCCTATCTTCAATAAAGTAATAGATATTCATATAGGATATTATTGGTGGTACCGAACCCTCGGTGGACAAGTCACATAGCCAGTTAGTTTTAATTTTTACTCTATACGCCCAATAAACCTATTTCGATTCCAAATATTGAAATTAAAAGTCACCTGGAAGTGGTCTATATAATTATTCAAATGAGTAGTGGTGGTACGGAACCCAAATTTCGTGAGTCTGACTCGCACTTGTTCGGTTTTTCTTTTTCCTTTATATATCCTTTATATTTCCTCCTATTAACCTACCTAAATGCCAAACCAGTTTCTAAGTCACCTGGAAATAGTCTTTAATTTTGATAAATAGTAGTGGTAAGGAACCCTAATTTCGTAAGTCCGACTCGCACTTGGCCAGTTTTTAATTTTTTTCTTTGTATACGCCTAATAACTTATCTAGATGACAAATTTAAGTTTATAAGTTTCCTGGAAGTGGTCTACATATTTTGCTGAGTAGTGGTGATACGGAACCCTTAGTCTGCGAGTACGACTCACACTTGGCCGTTTTTAGATTATTTCCTTGGTATACGTCCAATTACCTACCTCGATGTCTAACAAGTTTATAATTTACCTAAATGGTCTACATAGTTTGCTAAGTAGTGGTGATACGAAACCCTTGGTGCGCAAATACGACTCACACTTGGCCATTTTTCGAACTTTCCCTTTGTAAACGTCCAATAGCCTACCTCGATGCCAAATTTCAGGATTCTAAGTCACCTGGGAGTGGTCTACATATTTTGATGAGTAGTGGTGATACGGAACTCTTAGTGCGTGAGTACGACTTACACTTGTCCGTTACCCACGTCCAATACCCTACCTCGGTGCCAAAATTGAAGTTTCTAAATCTCCTGAAATTGGTCTATAATTTTGATGAGTCAGTCAGTCTGTCAGTGAGTGAGTGAGTCATAAAAATAGTGATGTTCGGACGTTAATATCCCAGAAATGGTAAAAGATATATTTATAAAAATTGGGTAGTTAATCGAGGGGTGTTACTAGACACACAAAATAAACAGATTTAAGTGACAGGTAGGTCGAAAGTGACCCAAAATGGTTCGTGTAATTATAACCCACGGTCGGTGTCGCCTTTTTCTTTTCCAACTTGGCGGACACACTGCCGTGTGTCTAGATATTCAGAGGTGGAAAAACGTTTTCTCTTTTTGTATGAGGAGTGCTTGCTATTCTTCCCATTTAAAATTAGGTATTTTTTTTTATTCACAATTGATAAGCCCTTGGCATTATCTCACCTGATGGTAAGTGACGATGATGCCGAAGATGGAAGCGGGGTTACCAAGATTCCCCAACGCAATGGAGAACTGGCTATCTTATCTTCAAGCCGGAACTCATCAATGTTGTTAACACTGATGTTTGGCGGTAAGACTTAGATAAGATAGTGGTAGCTAGCCAGGCGGGCTTAGAAAATGCCCTTCGACCAACCAAACCGAGTCTTACAAGTTGACCCCACCGGGAATCGAATCCGCGACCTCCTGGTGTAAAGCGAATGGACTAACCATTACGCCACGGAGGCGGTTAAAGTAGATTAAATTGCCTACTAAGATGACAATTATTATTTAAATGATCTTAAAGTTTCCAAGTGGCTTCAAGATGAAACCACAATTTGTAGCACGCACGAGTTCATTGGGGGCACACGATAAGCGATAGATAAGTATTTATTATTTCAGCTATAAAGCGCTTGCACTTTTTTTCACGAGAATACCCCGGATATTTAAAGTTCGTTCGCTGAATTAGTGGCACCTTTGATAAATGCCGCTCGCCACTGCCGGTCAACGTCAAACGGTTCCATCAAAGGGGCCGCGCGCCGCCCTGAGTTCAATCGAGGCGCCACCGACGTTACATCCGCACGGGGTCGCCATTGAAAAAGTGTGGTTATTTTCTTTACTCTTTACACGTAGAGAAAAAGACAGAGACAACAATCAATACCTCGCCTTAATTATTAATGTAGGCGACGATACTGAAGATTCTTCGTGCAGTAGTGAGTGATTAAAATTAATGATAAATTCTAAATAAAAAAAAACCTACTCAATTTTATTTTTGTTTTGAAAATTGTTTTATCCTTCAACACATTCGTTTCGCTCGTAAACTGGTGTTCATAATTTTTTTATCGAAGTACTTTTTTATTAGTATATAAAAAAATATTGTTATTAAATTATTTTTAAAAGCTTTTTTTATTTTTGAAAATTGTTTTATCCTTCAACACATTCGTTTCGCTCGTAAACTGGTGTTCATAATTTTTTTATCGAAGTGCTTTTTTATTAATATATAAAAAATATTGTTATTAAATTATTTTGAAAAGCTTTTATATTTTTTAACTTCACTTACATGAATATGTATGCATTTTGCAATCAAATTCTACCCACTTCCCATTGGAAAAAAAAAATTAATAAAAGTTTGAGTGCCTCTGAGTTTTTTTATTTATTATAATTGTGCATTGTTAAGAAAAACAAACGTGTGTGTCAAATTTCAGCCCGATAGCTTCAGTGGAAGTGGGTGAAATGTTTATTGCTGAGTTCCAGGACATACATAGTGAAGAAAAATGAAAGCTTTTTTTAAAAAAACTTTTGATTTAATACTTGTGCATTGTTACGAGAAACAAACGTGTGTGTCAAATTTCAGCCTGGTAGCTTCATTAAGCTACGTGTGTGTCAAATTTCAGCCTGGTAGCTTAATGAAACTACACCACACTATAGTACACTACTTTACCCTACTCTACCTTACCATACCCAACCCTTATATGAACTTTCTCCTGACAATAAGGAACTCAACAAAAAAAGAACTAGCGAAATCGGTCCAGCCGTTCACGCGTGATGCGATGACCAGAAGAAATATGGGTTAATTTTTAGGGTTCCGTACCCAAAGGGTAAAAATGGGTTCCTATTACTAAGACTTCGCTGTCTGTCCGTCTGTCGTCTGTCCGCCCGTCCGCCTGTCAGCAGGCTGTATTTCATGAACCGTGACGTTGAAATTTTCACAGATCGTGGCAACAGAAGCCACTATAACATCAAATACTAAAAAATAGAGAAAGTAAAAAAATCAAGGGGGTCTCCATACAAAAAACGTGTTTTTTTAAATCGTAAAGAAACTAGCGCCATCTAGTATGATAGTTCAGAACCCTTTGTACTAGCGCCATCTAGTATGATAGTACGGAACCCTTTGTACTAGCGCCATCTAGAATGATGGAACGAAATCCTATGTGTGCGGTTCTGACTCGCACTTGGCCGGATTTTTGTTGCCATGCAGAAAATACTTTTATGACTCCCCGTCTTGCATGGTGCACGATGGTTTGTCTGATGGGTCCTACACCAATTTTGGTACTCGATCTCGTTCAATTTAAACTCCTCATAACCTGTAAATTCCAAACCTTTTTTTTTCTCGATAAAAAAATCCTTAATTGAAGTAAAACGTGGGTACAAAATTTCTCGTTGGCGGCACGCTAAGCTCACTCAATCCAAGCAGGTTGATACGTGTTTCAATAATATCGAACGTAAGTTTATTCATTTTAAGTTCAAATCAATGAGGGCTATAACGCGGATTTTACGTTGAAATCGAACGCTCAATTCTCGATGTTTACATGTTTTATTACTTTTCATCACTTTCAAATAAGTTTAAAAAAAATGTGTTCAATGAAAATGAAATATCTTAAAGTCACCAATTTTTGTGTTTTGGTTTCATTCAATATTAACTATTTGTTTTCGAGAAATTTTGCAATTAATACCAAAAACAGGGTCTAAAGTGTATATTTTTACAGCAAAAGTGTTATTTTTTTTAAAAATTGTATTCAATTAAATCGATTTTTTATTACTTTAAGTGTATTACATATTTTTTCCTTTTTTTTAGCTTTCTGTGTAAAGCTGTCTTTCAATAATTTGAATTGAATATTGTCATTTGACCCATCTTAAGGCCTTAAGTCCCTGTACCGCAGGCGTTTCTGATACGTTTTACCACAGGCGTTTTACCACAGGAGTCTTTCATATAATACGTGTTGTGAAAAATGGGTTTGCGGGTTTAGTCTTGGTTTAAATTTATTAAGACACTCTCAAAACAAGTTTCTGCTCATTGTGACACAGAGACCCTAGCCTACTGGATGTGCCATCAGTATTTTACTTCGATCCCCGATTGTTTTTATTATTGTTTATTTTCAGGTAACTTAGTACAGGCCATCACGATGTCGTGATGTGCATCGTACCGTGTTACGACGTCGTATCGTCAATTTCCACGACCCGACAATGTATATCGTGAGTTCGTGACACAATGTACTACTTACACGTGTGTTTTGGCTGTTACGAGGCTGTTTTAGGGTTCCGTGCTCAAAGGGTAAAAACGTGAGCCCATTACTAAGACTCCGCTGTCCGTCCGTCCGTCTGTCTGTCTGTCTGTCCGTCTGTCACTAGGCTGTATTTAACCGTGATAGCTAGACAGTTGAAATTTTCACAGATGTTGTATTTCTGTTGCCGCTATAACAAATACTAAAAATTAGAAAAAGTGAGTCTCCATACAAAAAACGTGGTTTCTTTGAAACGTGAAGAAATTGCGCCATCTAGTATGATGGTATTTGGTACGGAACCTTTTGTGCGCGGTTCTGACTCGCAATTTACTGGTTTTTTTAAAGATATATAAAGCCGTAGGTATATGTAAAGCAAAATTAAGGAAAAAAACGTTTTTTTAACCTTTTTGGAGTTAAAGCTACCAACGGGTAGTGCTGTAAAATGTCTTTTTAAGCAAAGTTTGAAGAAAACATCTGTACTAAGGTATTTCAGAATCATTTGATCGCTTTTGTCCTGTTACTATTAGTACTAACATACAGTATGGACACTCCCTGCCGCTCTCTAGATTCCGACTTCACCCCCTCGTCACCCAGATTGATACAGATTGGTTATAGTTTGGTCACAGTATTACAAGAGCGTCGGTGGCGTAATGGTAAGGGCCGCTACCTCCTGTCCGGGAGGTCGTGGTTCGATCCTGCCACATACCAATGTGTTTTCGAATTTCGATTTCATATGTACGTTTATCCGACGCTCTTATACGGTGAAGGAAAACATCGTGAGTAAACCTGCATACGCCTGCGAAGAAACTCGAAGGTTGTGTGTGAAGTCGACCAACCCGCACTGGGCCCGCGTGGTCGACTAAGGCCCGATCGCCCTAATTCAGGGTAGGCTCGAGCCCCTCGGTGGGGACGTATATATGAGCTGATGTGTGATTACAATATAGCGGCTTACAGTAGTGCAATCAATGTACTTACGCAGATTTACTTAAATCGTATCTGTTTTAGATAGTAGGTAGGTTTAATTTGCTATGTTTTTTGAATTGTTCAAAACACTGTTTATAACGTCGTTTTAATATCACTTGACAACAAACATATTTTTTTTATTTAATCAAGTGTTTTAAAAGTCTGGCTATTTATAACTAAGCCAGCTTTGTGGATATAAAATATTTCAACGCGTGGTGCGTTTTCATTCAGCGCACATAGTTAATCTATGAAAGAAAACGTCTCCACACCCACGTGAATTCAGTATGAAGTGTCGTGTGTTCTTCATTTTCAATATAATTTAATAGCGTTTGATAACGCATGCGAAAACATGGACATTTTAACTCAGCCGGGTTGTGTATGTGATAAGGCGCATGGTTCAAATTTTACTTTTGCCCTATCGGATTCGTACTCACTCAATCGGGACACACCGTCAGTCGCTCGTCAATTCGGCGGGAAGACGTTCGATGTTTGGATTTTAAGTTTCTTTTTTTTTAATTCATGGCTGTGTTAGTGATGTGATGATTTGTGTTCCGTTTTATTTTTGATGATAACCATTGCGTTGTTCGTTGGATTGCTTTTGGTCTGTTACTTTTTTAAGTTTTTTACTCGGAAGCGATCCACAAAGGAGCTTGATCAGAGTAAGACCTTTTTTTTTCTTAATTATTGTTTTGTTTTTTTCTTTCTATTGCATACTCTGTCTAACATTGAAATCATTCAGTTGATCACCTCGTTAAAGTATATGTCATGTAAACAAAACAAAGAGAGCTTCCATCATTCTAATAATTGCTCTACCTACCTTAGTTAGATGTGAGTGCTGTAGAATTTCGAATTACTAAGCCCAGCGTGTCTTTGTAAAAAAAATAATGATGATGAATGATGATTGATGATGACTCTACCAAGAATTGACTTATTTTAACCTTATCGGTCACTACATTTACATAGAATAATGCATAATATTAGACTCTGTGTACCTGTTCACGCAATTAACATACCTACTAAATGAATTACGAGTCGCGCATAAATTAATTAATGACACAAAAAACGTAAACGTGCTCTAATTAAAATTTTAAATGTCCTTAAATACCAAAACAATAAAGTATCTTGGGCAGCAGGCCTTATAATTATAGTGTAGACGAGTTTTTAAAACAAAAAAGTAAAATTTAAACGTGATATTGTAATTAATTTATTAATTATCTTGTTTTTTTGACTGTAGTTATTTTAATTATTTTTTTTCTTTGGCTCCTTTTTTTCATTTACATTATTCATTAGTATAGAGTTTAACTGTATTTTTAATATTTATTTTTTAAGTGTAAAATAACATCTCCCTTTTTCAACGTGTCATAATATTTAATTATATAATATAATATAATACTACAACTTCACGTCAATAATTGAAGTAGATTGTATCTTTGAAAAAGCCATTTCTATTAGATTGTTCCTATAATGAAACCTCGCTCCGATTAATTTTAATGACACAGTGGCCTATATACGAGCAGGAAAGCGGAGCTCCGGTTTCTCGTATCTTTCCCTCAGTCTTCAGTGATTTGGAGTACCTACCTATTATTTTGGACCTAGAGCAAAGTATATATATTCGCCTAGAGTGAGAAAATGTCGACGGCGGAAGCGACTAATGCAATTTTCATCGCAATTTAGAAGTTAATAGATAGAGGACCGCCATGGCTGTCTCTACAGTCTAGCTTGAGTGAGTCTAAGGGTGAGTTGCACTATGTAACTATAACGATAACCAAACCGTAACCAGCCGTCAAATCGCCGGTTATATATGGGTTACATTGCATCATTTTAACAAAGGTTAAAATGACGTCATCACTTAACGCTAACGTTGACCGCTCGATTTTGACCGGTTATTGTTATTGTCATGGTCAAATAACGGCGATTTGACGGCTGGTTACGGTTTGGTTATCGTTATAGTTACGAGTACATGGTACAACTCACCCTAAGTCCTTGAAAATTTGACACCATCTTTGAAGCCATCTTTTCATAAGCGTATCGTAATAGTCGTCAATAATAATAGGTCATCCTTTATATACAGCCATCATAAGTAATACCTACTCCTTCACTCTTCTGTGGTATACCACAGACATAGACAGTGTTAGTAAAAAAGCGAGGTTTTTTAAGTGAAAACTTCTTTAGGTGCGTTGGACATTTTTTGAGATAGGAAAAAACTATTGAACTCGCGACACTGTAACGTAACCGACACTTTACCAGGAACACTCGCATGGTCAAAACTTTGTCAACCTAGTCGTTCGCTAGGAACACTTGGAGGGTCAAAACTTATAAAACTGTCAAAGTTTTTTTTATTTTTTACTAGCTTTTGCCCGCGGCTTCGCCCGCGTGGACATAGTTTTTATGAATTTCTGAGAGGGAGCGCGGTGCGCGAGCGGCAAGCGGCTCGCGAGCGTGGACTTGTATTTTTTTCCAGATCCCTCGGGAACTATGTCAGGATATGCTTATTAGTAAATCATGTCATTTTCCACTCCCTCAACCATCTCTGTGCAAAAATTCACACAATCCATTGTTCCGCTGCGATGTTAAAGAAATTAAACAAAAAAGAGTTTTCAGTTCCCAGTGGACATCATTTTTATGACTGTCTTTAAGGGTGATTAGTAAATTATGTCGTTTCCCACCTACTCCAGCATCTCTGTGCAAAAAATCACAACAATCGAGTATTTTTTTAGTTCCCTCAGGAACTGCATCAGATTATGCTATTTTCCCGGGATAAAAAGTAGCCTATGTCCTTCCCCGTGACACAGGCTACCTGCATGCCAAATTTTATAAAGATTGGTCAAGGCGTTCAAGCGTGAAAAGGTAACAAACAAACAAACACATTTTCACATTTATAATATTAGTAAGGATTAACTTGTCTTAAGTGCGAGTCGGACTCGCTCAAAGTAGGGTTCCGTAGCCTTTTCAAATAATAAATGTATATTTAAAAAAAAAACTACCAGTCCAGAGTGGTCTTTAACATTTTATTTTTCCTGTACGAACGGAAGTTATTTAATTTTTTTTGAGAATCTCATAACAATCCCTTTCATTTGATATGTCATACGATATAGTTTGCAAAACTTTTGACGTGAATACGTCTTTAAAATTACCTCCATAGGGATGAAATCCAAAAAAAACGAATGATAACAAAATCGGGGGATACAGTTTAGTGTTGTAGCTACATATCTATCATCTCCATCCAAATTTCGTTTACATCACTTGATAGCTAAAGAATCAAAGAATTTATTACGCTAAGTAAAGACTATAACACATCGCGCGCGGGGGAGGGGGCAGCCCCGCCATTTTGAAGGTCATTTTGCTGCGTATCGAGATTTCCATTTAGTATAACTTTCGACTCGGTGAAGCTACGACGTTCATTCAAGTTTCAATCGTCAGCTCTCATCAAAATCTATCGATTATATATAAAATATTAGTGTAAAATTGTAACTGTGATTATAATAAGGTGTTTAAATAAAAAAATAATATCAAAAAATATATAATGTCGGCCTATACGCGTCGAAAAGCCAAATCGAAATACAGAGATCGTATACGGTTGGAAAGGGCATCTCAACAGCAATCGAATGGTACCAATAAAACACCATATGATCGAGTCAAGCAGTGCCGGCAACGTAAAGTAATGAATGCGACCGAGCGGATCAGCGACGCGACGGTACCAGTACATCTGCAGCTGGGACGGTTGAAATTACGCAGATAATAATATTAATAATAATAATATTTTATAGAGAAACTACATATTACCCGTTACGAGACGTATTCACGTTAAAACCAACGGCCGTGTACCCCGACACAGCCCCACCCGTTTTTTTATTTTATTTTCTTATTTAACCCCCAAAATTAGCCCCCAAGTTTAAAATTATATTATTTTCATTACATGGTCTTCTTTGGATCACCGACTTACATATGTGTACCAAATTTTAACTCAATCGGTCTAGTAGTTTCGGAGCAAAACTGGCTGTGACAGACAGACAGACAGACTAAACATCGGGAAGGGTAGAAGACGTAGAAGTCGGGGTTTAGTTGAGGTCACTTGCGCGGCGAAAGACATCCTCGACGGAAGTCAGGGCGGGTCCAAATATATATTGAGGTCACTTACGCGACGAAAGACATCCTCGGCGAAAGACAGGGCGGGTCCAAATATACATTGAAGTTACTTGCGCGGCGAAAGACATCCTCTGCGAAAGACAGGGTAGGTCCAAATATATATTAAGGTCACTTGCGCGACGAAAGAAATCATCGGCGAAAGACAGGGCGGGTCCAAATATATATTAAGGTCACTTGCGCGGCGAAAGACATCCTCGGCGAAAGTCAGGGCGGGTCCAAATATATATTGAGGTCACTTGCGCGGCGAAAGACATCCTCGGCGAAAGATAGAGTGGGTCAAAATATACAGGGTGACTGATGGTAAGTTGTGCAAATCCTTTTAAGTGGACAAACTGCATCTAATTTAGAACAAAAAAAGTCATATTAACTGGGGGTCGGAAATCAACGGTTTTCGAGTTAAAGCCCATTTAATTTTTAAATTTTGTATGTATGTAAAACGCATTTGTTGAAATGTTTTGTGATTTTACAAAAAAAAATTAAAATATAGTTGACTTGCAAAATACGATAAAAACTTCCTTATTTTATCATCTTTCCATTAAAATAAAAAAAAAGTTAAAAAATGCAAATGAATTGCAACAAAAAACAATGATTGTTGTCAAAAGGGTGTCTCAAGTCCTATACTTAGATATTTGTCCAACAATTTTGTATGAAAAAAATCAAGTTCGAATTTTTGGATGCGCTTGTGAATCAAAGTTAGTCGATGACGGTAGAGGGTCATAGATTTCTGTTAATGCAAAAAACAACATAATCAGAATTACAGGAATAATTGTTTTTTGTTGCAATTCATTTGCATTTTTTAACTTTTTTTTATTTTAATGGAAAGATGATAAAATAAGGAAGTTTTTATCGTATTTTGCAAGTCAACTATATTTTAATTTTTTTTGTAAAATCACAAAACATTTAAACAAATGCGTTTTACATACATACAAAATTTAAAAATTAAATGGGCTTTAACTCGAAAACCGTCGATTTCCGACCGTTAATATGACTTTTTTTGTTCTAAATTAGATGTAGTTTATCCCCTTAAAAGGATTTGCACTACTTACCAGAAACACATCCTCGGCGATAGACAGGGCGGGGCAAAATAAATATTTTTGGATTTTCGCCGAATTGACCTAATAGGTCGTATAATTATTATTTTTCTGTCTGCTATTGTTTAGCTGTACGATGCTCTCGAAAGTACACGTTTTACATAACGCTACTGGAAAACGAAGACGTTTATCGAATTCATGTCAAAACAAAAATTTGGTGGCCTTTAGGACGCTTTCATATCAGCCGAAAAACGTCCACTGCTGGACAAAGGCCTCCCACAACGACCGGTCCTGCGCTGCCCGCATCCAGCGGCTTCCCGCGATCTTCACCAGGTCGTCAGTCCACTGCGTGGAAGGCCTTCCTACGCTACGTTTTCCGGTGCGCGGTCGCTACTCGAGAACTTTACTAGCCCAACGGCCATCTGTTCTACGAGCCACCCTGTCAACCGCCACATCAGTTTAGCGATTCTGTGAGCTATGTCGGTTACTTTGGTTCTCCTGCGCTGCGGATCTCCTCATATCCGATTCCATCGCGTAGGGGCACATTGAATCTAAAGACCAAGCTAGGTGCTTTAGGTTACGAAGTAACTATTTAGTAATCTGTGCTTTAGGGCACTTATAATGCTTACTGAAATACAATGTAAAACATTTACTATAAACGCAGTGGTATGTGTGAAACCAGATCGCTTGTTAGAGATAATTATTAGAAGTGGGCCTTGAGTAGTGAAGCCATAATGCCATAGAGAACTGCGTACTTACTTAGTTGATTGAACGCAATTTGTTTTCGCACCTACAGTACAGACATCTGGTAAACAAGCTCTATTAATAATAAACTAATCGTTGTAACTTTGCCAAAACAAATTATAGGAAGGTTACTTTTTTTTCATGTTAGGTAAGTACCTACTTGTTGATTATGATTATTGATTATGATTAGATACCAACGTACTAGCAGGACCCGGCAAACGTTGTTTTTTCCGTTCCCGCTTTAATGCCTTAAGATAAGTCAAATGACAATATTCAATTCAAATTATTGAAAGCCTATGTAAAGCTATCAGTATGGAAAAAAACTAAAAACCGACTTCAAAATGAAATTCACTCAAAAGTATGAAATAATAATATCATTATACTTAGATACACGACATTAACCAACAATAATGAAATCAAAAGTGGGTACGAGTTAAATTAGGGGCCTAAATTTATTTTTGAGGTTGGTACCAGCCAGCACACAGGTATTTACGTATCAAATGTTATAGATTCTATGGCATTGCTGACACCGACATCAAAAAAAAATTTAGGCCCCTAATTTAATTCGTAAATTAATAATAATTTAACCTAATTTAACCGCCTCCGTAGCTCAGAGGCAAAGTTCACTGGCTTTACACAGGAGGTCGCGGGTTCGATTCCCGGCGGGGTCAATTGTAAGACTCGGTTTGGTTGGTGGTAGGGCATTTTCTAAGCCCGCCTGGCTAGCTACCACCATCTAATCTAAGTCTTGCCGCCAAATATCAATGTTGATATCATTGGTGTGTTCCGGCATGAAGATAAGATAGCCAGTTTCCCCATTGCGTTGGGGAATCTTGGTAAGCCCGCTTCCATCTTCGGCAACATCGTCACTTACCACCAGGTAAGATGTTGTCAAGGGTTTACCAATTGTGAATAAAAAAAAATAAAAAAAAAGTATCTACTTTTGATTTCATTGTTGTTGGATAATGTCGTGTATCTAAGTATAATAATAATATTATTTCATACTTTTGAGTGAATTTCATTTTGAAGTCTGTTTTTAGTTTTTTAAACTTTTATTTTTATTCTATTTATTTTTAGTGATAATGCTATCTATCTAACAAAATTACCTATCTTTCTCGAACTCCTAACCGTTAAGGAGTTGTACCTTCGTTCATCAGCTCATCAACATAAGATGATGACTAACAGACGCAAATACTTTCATTATTTTAGAAAATACATGAAACACGTAAAACGTGGCTATAAAATTTGAGGGTTACCCTCGATTTTCTTGGGATCCCATCATCAGATCCTGACTCGGTGACAATGGGACCCCCTCGGAAGTATACTCTTTCGAATAAAAAAAGGATTTTGAAAATCGGTTCACAATCGGCGGAGTTATCGCGTAACAAACATACAGTCGAATTGAGAACCTCCTCCTTTTTGAAGTCGGTTGAAAATATATAATATACTTACTTAAAGTAATAAAAAATGATTTAATTGAATACAATTTTAAAAATATTACCACTTTTGATGTAAAAAAAATACTGTTTTGCAAAATTCACCTCTTAAGGCTTTAAGATCACTCAATCCGAGCAGGTTCATACGTGTTTAAATAATATCGAACGTAAGTCTATTCATTTTAAGTTCAAATCAATTCGGGCTTCAACACGGCTGTTTCGTTGAAACCAAACGCCCAATTCTCGATTTTTACTCTTTCAAATAAGTTTTAAAAAAATGTGTTCAATTAAAATGAAAGGTCTTAAAGTCACCGTTTTTTGTGTGTTACATTCAACATTAACTATTTGTTTTCGAGAAATTTTGCAATTAATGCCAAAACAGGGTCTACAGTATATTTTTTTACATAAAGTAGTAATATTTTTAAAATTGTATTGTATTATTTTATTGCTTTAAGTATTCTATATTTTATATTTTTTCCATGGTGATAGCTTTACACAGTCATTCAATAATTTGAATTGAATTTTGTCATTTGACCCATCTTAAGGCCTTAAAACTTGAAAGAATATGAGCCCGGTTCCATCTTCGGCATCATCGTCACTTACCACCAGGTGAGATGATGCCAAGGGCTTATCAATTGAGCATTAATAAAAAGGTTATTAGTCAGAACAAATACTAGGTTTATAGGTATCGTTCTTAAAACTGTTGATTAAAAATAAACAAATAATAGCCAAAAATAATTTTGTATTACATGCAAACGGAAATAAATTTGAGCTAATTAACTTTATTAAAAAAAATCTAAAAACATAGCTTTTAACAACTTATCAAAAATTAGTTAATATGCAAGATATGAAAATCGCTAACACCGTTTGTCAACTTCACAATCCTCTTAAGAAGATACATTAACCTCAAACAATCAGTCATAGCTTCCCACGCGGTGGACCGACGACCTGGTGAAGATCGCGGGAAGCCGCTGGATGCGGGCAGCGCAGGACCGGTTGTCATGGATATCCTTGAGGGAGGCCTTTGTCCAGCAGTGTACGTCTTTCGGCTGATACGGTGATGATGATGATAAAACAGTCATACGGGGGTTTCAAGTAATCACTTTCGGAAAATTTATGGACCTAATAGGTACCTATAACTTTTCCTAAAACTCTTTAACTGTCGGCTGCATCGGCATTTACCATCAGGAGAGGTGCAGCCAAAGGAGAGATGATGCCAAGGACTTATCAATTGTGGATTAAATAGGACCTCAAATTTTCAATAATAAAAAAGTAAATTAGCCTCGAAACTCATTAAATGAAATCCAAGTAAATACGCAAAAAAATCGGGGTAGGTAGAGAAGTCTGGGCTTATACAGCGGCGGTATGCTAAAAAGCGGCAAATCGTTACAAAAGTACGATTGATCTTCAGGCCATATTGACAAATTGAACCGTAGAATAATTAAAAAAAAACAAGTATAGTTTTTAACAATTTTGTATTTAAAAATTTTTGTGATGTACTATATACTTACCACATTCATTTTTTTAACATTACCAAAAATGTATAATACTGAGCTC
The DNA here is from genome assembly GCA_947284805.1 of Coleophora flavipennella. Classification (NCBI taxonomy): domain Eukaryota; kingdom Metazoa; phylum Arthropoda; class Insecta; order Lepidoptera; family Coleophoridae; genus Coleophora; species Coleophora flavipennella. Next base: position 6,094,038 of record OX369302.1, read on the forward strand.
TATGAGCTAAGAAAAATGCCATTGACCTGTAACGCGGGATTGTGGCAAAAAACCCGATAAAAACCATGATCAGTGGAAATGGTTGTTACTAAACCGATTTTGATAAAATTTATATTAACCTATCATGAGAAAAAGAATCATGAACATTGGTACACAACCGGCGAAGAAGACACAAAAAATTTACGGTCGAATTAAGAACCTTTTTTGAGTTCAATTGAGAAGAGATATTCATCGAAATGAACAGTCTTTTAACATTAACTTCTCCCAGCTAACTAGCGCCGTCGATATTGATAAATAAAATACAGTGAATAAAAAAAACAGTACCTATTTTTAAATTTGTGGGGTCAACTTGCAATACTCGCTTTGTTTGGTGGTAGGGCAATTTCTAAGCCCACCTGGCTAGTTACCACCATCTTATCTAAGTCTTGTCGCCAAACATAAGTGTTAACAACATTGATGTGTTCCGGCTTGAAGATAAGATAGCCAGTTCTCCATTGCTTTGGGGAATCTTGGTAATCCCGCTTCCATCTTCGGCATCATTGTCACTTACCATCAGGTGAGATAATGCCAAAGGCTTACCAATTGTGAATAAAAAAAAACTTCGAAAATTTTCGATAAAGTATATGTAGGTACTCAGCGAGTAATTATTTTTTAACTAATTACGGCTCTAGATGGGGGAATCGCCTTAAATACTCAACTACGTAAGTAACATAGGATATTGTAGGAACTTAGAATGTAAATAGGTTGATGCCACCACAATATCTTGACCTTGTGATTTAAGAGTTAAATAGTTCTTTTGTGCGCCAATGGAGATAGTCATCATGCTGCTGTAACCTACATACATAAAGAAAATAAGGATGTTCTGGAGCTCCATATCGTTAACCGAAACTATCGGATACACGTATCCGATTAATTATTATGAAGTAAGAATTATTTACGACAATATTTAAATAATTAACAACGTATTTACAATAATAACATAACTATTAAGTCAGTTAGTTTGGTTGACAATTGCATGGTTAGCTACCCCTAACATACAGCTGTCTCCTAATATTCAAATTTTAAAGACCATTTGATAGAGAATTTAGTCACAAACTATAAAGGCGGAAATGGCAAGGAGATCCATTGTTTTGCTACAATATAAAAAATAAATTTTACTATGTTGTTTTTTTTTAAATTAGTGATTGCAATAAATAGTGTTTGTGTTTTCTTATCTTTTTTAAAACTGACAGTACAATTTTGACAAGTAGTGAGTTAAACAGTTAGTGCCGTCGCGATTTCTCATTTGAAACGCTTATTGTACCTACTTTTTTTAAATTCACAATTGGTAAGCCCTTGGCATCATCTCACCTGATGGTAAGTGACAATGATGCCGAATATGGAAGCGGGCTTACCAAGATTCCCCAATGCAATGGAGAACTGGCTTTTGTAAGTATGTAGTTGTTGTGCTTTCAATAATTGGGTATTGGAAGAAAATCGAAAAGGGCTAGAAGGATATATGAAATAATGACATTGAAAAGTAAGGGACCTATTTTTTATGACATATAATATGTTAAGTCTAGAATTATGCAGGTTATCGTAAGAGCTAAATATCATAAGGCCTCATAAGAAGGCTCAAGGTCACCTGAAGGACAATGGAGCGAACTAAGCTCGGAGTTTCTCTGCGTGATCGAATCAGAAATGAGGAGATCCGTAGGAGAACCAAAGTAACCGACATAGCTCTCAGAATTGCTAAACATAAATAGCAGTGGGCGAGGCAAATAGCTCGTAGATCGGATGGCCGTTGAGGCAGTAAAGTTTTCGAGTGGCGACCGCTCACAGGAACACGTAGCGTAGGTAGGCCTCCTACGCGGTGGACCGCGATTACCTACGGTGAAGGTCGCGGGAAGCCGCTGGATGCGGGTAGCGCAGAACCAGTCGTCGTGGAAATCCTTGGGGAGGCCTATGTCCAACAGTGGACGTCCTTCCGCTAATAGATGATCGTAAAAGAAACCGTTATTTTTGAATTGTCAATACAATGATGCGATAAGCACGGGTCTAGTGTTATTTATTATTTTGAATCAGCAAACTTGATCGTGATAAACCCTCCTAGACTCTAACTCTAGAAAGACGATGCAGGATATATCCTTTGGCAGCTGTTTTATATTTAGAGAAGCACAGTCAGTGCAATAGTCGATTATCCCTATTTCTGTGTACAATAGGTTGTGAAATAAATAAACGATCTGACGACGAAACAAAAATTGTTTTTGGATCCGCCCTATACCTTCCGCCGAGGATGTCAAGCAAGACCGCCCAAGTGACCTCTAAAAATCATCGAGTTTACGAAAAAGCTAGCGATAGTAGGCCGTCTTCTACGAATCCCATTTTTAGGGTTCCGTACCCAAAGGGTAAAAATGGGACCCTATTACTAAGACTTCGCTGTCCGTTCGTCTGTCTGTTTGTCTGTCCGTCTGTATTTCATGAAACGTGATAGCTAGACAGTTGAAATTTTCACAGATGATGTATTTCTGTTGCTGCTATAACAACAAATACTAAAAATTCGAAAAAAGTGAACAAATAAGGTTTTTCCTCCATACAAAAAACGTGTTTTTTTAAACATGAAGAAACTAGCGCCATCTAGTATGATGGTACGGAACCCTTTGTGTGCGGGTCTGACTCGCACTTGGCCGGTTTTGTTGTACATTATGTATGGAATGTATGTAGAATGTATGGAATAAAATAAAAGTTAAACAAGTAAAACCTGACCACTGAAAAGTATGGAAACAAAGAGTTTCCCGCCAGAAATCCTAGCCTTTATTTTTCCCTTAATCTCGGGTCATAGCCGTGGTCGCAAGGCATAATGATATTACCTACTTATGATAAACATTTTTGATTACGATGTATTTTCGTCAAGACCTTTCTTTTGTAGCAAACATACTTAATGAGAATATCCAAAAAAATATATATTTGGGTTTGTGTAATTTACCTATTAAATACGCCATGTTGATTTTTTAAAATGCTATATGTCCTATGACACGCGGAGGGATGGCACGAAAAGACACCACATTTGTCAAGATCGGTTATGTGATTTAGGAAATCGAGGGAACAGATGAACATAAGTAATATATATTTGTACATAGACTGTCAAAAACATATCCCTCCTTTTTTCGTAAAAGTGACAAATGTCTGGTCTTTTACGCTTTGGCAACTAGTATCTCGTCTGTGGCTTTGGTGGTTAATGGGATTTTAACGTCTCCATGATACGCAAACGGAGAGAACGATAGAGAGAGAGAGAGAGAGAGAAGAGATAAAAATACCGTCTACTTCAATCAAATTTTAATTCATTTTCTTTATGTATAGCTTGTTTCTTTCCAAATGCCCTCTATTTCACTTCCTCCATCATATCGCGCGTCCTCTTTCACCTTCAATGCGTGCATGCGCTTGTTCGTGACGCGAACTTGACATTTAAACTTTTAACTCGCGATAACTGGCAGCTCTAAGATAAAACAGATGTGCGTTACTGCGTTAAGTATGTAAAGTGGTTATTAAACAATGAGTGATCGGCTAGTATAGTATAGTCTATCTATGGCAACGACAATATGTACCTACTCCACAATAAGTACGTGCCGGACCACTATCTACGTAGTACCTAGGTATTATAGTTTAAGGCCTTAAGATGGGTCAAATGACAATATTCAATTTAAATTATTGAAAGACTGTGTACTTAAAGTAATAAGAAATCGATTTAATTGAATACAATTTTAAAGATATTACCACTTTTGATGTAAAAAATACACTCCTATTTTTGGCATTAATTGCAAAATTTCTCGAAAACAAATAGTTAATATTGAATAACAACCAACACATAAAAATCTGTGATTTTAAGACCTTTCATTTTAATGGAACTCATTTTTTAAAACTTATTTGAAAGTGATGAAAAGTAATAAAAACATGTAAAAATCGATAATAACAGCCGCGTTGAAGCGCACATTGATTTGAACTTAGAATGAATAGACTTACGTTCGATATTATTGAAACAAGTATCAACCCGCTTGGATTGAGTGATCTTAGCGCCTTAAGGTAAGAGTTCCTTAAATTTTTTACCAAATACCCACCTTTAATTTTATGGACCCCATATCAAATGATTACGAATCAGACACTGAAATTTAAAATAAAAACAAAAAATTCACCTCACTTCTCATCACATATTTGTAGTATTTGTAAAATAATATTTGTACTTAACTGTGGTATTATTTAAGGCTCAAACCGCCGCCAAAGACCAACTTCGTATCCACTTTTAACTTAAATTAAGGATTTCAAAAAATGTTTATTAATTAAAGTATATGAGGATTGATTTTTCCCCTCGAGTTCTATTTTAATCATCATTATGTCAGCTCATATACGTCCCCACCGAGGGGCTGTGTTAAAGCAATCGGTGAGTATACTCGTATGTACGTAAGTTTCGAAAAACTCATTTGGTACATTGGCCGTCCGGATTTGAATCCGGCACATCTGGTTAGGAGGACCGAGTCGTTACCAGTTGAGCTACCTACGCTTATTATAATACACAGAACTAACGAAAAAAATATCCAAATGCTCTCTTTTTAGGGTTCCCTACCCATAGGGTAAAAACGGGACCCTATTACTAAGACTTCACTGTCCGTCCGTCTGTCACCAGGCTGTACTTCATGAACCGTGATAGCTAAGAAGTTATTCACAGATGATGTATATCTGTTGCCTTTATAACAACAAATACTAAAAATTTGAAAAAGTGAAAGTCTTAATAAAAAAAACCTGGTGTTTGGTTGATGGAAGGGCATTTTCCAAGCCCGCCTCTAGCTACCACCATCTTATCACAGTCTTGCCGCCAAAACATCAGTGTTAACAACATTGATGTGTTCCGGCTGAAAGATAAGATAGTCTGATCCCCATTACGTTGGGGAATCTTGGTAAGCTCGCTTCCATCTTCGGCATCATCGTCACTTACCATAAGGTGAGATGATGCCAAGGGCTTATCAATTGTGGATAAAAAAAAGAAACAAAGACTGTGAAATTTCTGTTTTATTCTAATTGAATATAAAGAAGAATGAAGAAATATGAGAATGTTGTTCAGTTTCATGAGTAGAAAACCTCTGTTTTTTTTAGCCATAATTGCTGAGACCTTGACATCATCTCACCTGATAGTAGGGAATAATTTTAAGTTGATATTTTTAATTTTGCCAATAATTTAATCAAATCAAATCAAAAATATTTATTTTAAACTAGCTGTTTCCCGCTTCTTCACAACGTTTCTATGACTTTTCATAGGTGCGCAGTGCGCGAGCCACAAGCGACTCGCGAGCGTGGAAAAAAGTAGCCTATGTGTTAATCCAGGTTCTAATATGTTTACCCACCAAATTTCAGCCAGATCCGTTCAGTAGTTTTTGCATAAAAGAGTAACAAACAGACATCCATAGATCCGTACATTCTTAAAAACTTTCGCGTTTATTATATTAGTTAGGATGAGTGTTTACACTCTTTGGAATAGTCAAAAAAACTTATTGTCTAGTCTAGTACCTTTTGCGAGCGGCTTCGCTCTCGTGAACATAGTTTCTATGACTGTCTTCGAGGGTGTGTGAGCGCGTGGAAGAAGCCAGTATGTTAATCCAGGCCCTAATCTGTCTACCTATCCAATTTCAGCCAGATACGTTCAGTAGTTTTTGCGTGAAGGAGTAACAAACATCCATACATACAAATTTTCACATTTATAATATTATAGTAGGATAGGATTACAAAAATGACATGATTCAGATTACAGTCTCAGGTAATGGTATTTTAATAGAATCAACATAATATATCTTTGCCATTTACATAATCTATTATTTTTTTAATATCCTCTAGAGCACAAACATGTTTGACATGAGTCTTGAATTTATTCTGCGACAAACTAGTTACATTTTCTGGAATTTTATTGTAGATTCGAATCTTATACACTGCCCCACAAATGATTTTTTAACCTTATAATCAGTTTTGAACAGGTTATACAGCCCGCTCGATTTCTCTTCTTTGCGCAATTACTGCTGAGTACTATCTATGATTCAGACATATTTGCTGACTCTATAGGAAATTTTGTGACCAAAGTTAGTATGTTCCTAAATTTCAATGTTAATTATAAAATGTAAGGTACCTATTTTTGTTGTTTTAGTGTAGTTAAGTAATATAATATGACTTGCTGGAGTTTGGACATCCGTCTGTTTACAGCATGTACTTTTTGAAATAAATAAATAAATATCTATTTTATTTACATTTCTCAAATTCAAATTATGCCTGTCACTGTGTTTTGGAAATAAATGCAAATTCTTACGAACGTACATGATGTTTTCATTATATGAATGGGCTAGCAACAGTTAAAATATTGATTTCTTTGAACTTATTCTTTAACTAGTGGATGCCCGCAGCTTCGCCCGCACAGATCCCGATTTTTGCGGTTAACCTACGTCATAACATCTACCTGCATGCCAAATTTCAGCCCGATCCGTCCAGTGGTTTGGGCTGTGCGTGATAGATCACTACGTCAGTCAGTCAGTCAGTCACCTTTGAGTTATATAATATATTTAGATGAGTCACGTGATCGCATCTCAATTGTGTAAGTTCTTATACCACATGGTAATAAAGGGCCGCCAGGAGGCTCGAGTTTCCAAACAAACGTAGTTCCGATTTAATACAAAAACTACATGCCATATTGAATCCAAACTTTGCGAATGTATTGAGTAGACACATATCGATGTTTGTAATTAGTTTTCACTGTAGTAAATTGAAACATAATCAAACGACGGCTTAATTTAGTTTAGTAGGTACTGAAAGTTTGAAACTTCTCTTATTTTTTTCCGTTTATATTAGTACATCGAAAACTTCCCGCGACCTTCATCAGGTCATCGGTCTACCGAGTGGGAGGCCTGCCTACGCTACGTTTTCCGGTGTGCGGTCGCTACTCGAGAACTTTAATACCTGAACGGCCATCCGTACTACGAGCTATGTGCCCGCCCACTGCCACTTAAGTTAGTTAATTCTGAGAGCTATGTCGGTTACATTTGTTCTCCTACGGATCTCCTCGTTTCTGCTTCGATCACGCAAAGAAACTCCGAGTATAGCATTATAGCTACGCTAGTACTCTTTATTGTACTGTGGCATAGCATAGCACGGGAAGCCGCTGGATGCGGTTAGCGCAGAACCGGTCGTCGTGAAAATCCTTGGGGGAGGCCTATGTCCAGCTGTGAACGTCCTTCGGCATAAACATCGATATGTGTCTACTCAATTATTCGCAATATTTGGATTCAATCACGCATGTGGTTTTTGTATTAGAGCGGAACTACGTTTGTATCGAAACTCGAGCCTCCTGGGGTCCCTTAAGTATCTTCGAATGGCCAAAATATTAAGACCGTAAGATAGGTCAAATGACAATATTCAATTCAAATTATTGAAAGACCGTGTAAAGCTGACACTACGGAAAATATATTAAATATACTTAAAGTCATAAAAAATTGATTTAATTAAATACAATTTTAAAAATATTACCACTTTTGATGTAAAAAAATAAACTGTGGACCATGTTTTTGGATTAAAGTAAATTACAAAATTTCTCGAAAACAAATAGTTAATTTTGAATGAAACCAACACACGAAAATCGGTGACTTTAAGACCTTTCGTTTTAATTGAACATATTTTTTTTAAACTTATTTAAAAGTATAGAAAAGTAATAAAAAAAAACGTTTAAAAATCGAGAATTGGGCGTTCGGTTTCAACGTAACAGCCGCGCTGAAGCCCGCATTGATTTAAACTTAAAATGAATAGACTTGCGTTCGATATAATACCTGATATAACCTGCTCGGATTGAGGCATCTTAAAGCCTTAAGTAGGTAGATACTTATTTTGTCTCAACATACCTAACAAGGAACAATCCACCATGGAACGACAGAATCCCATCGATCGACTTTCATTAGTGAACGTTCTAAATTCCGAAGCGAGGACGACTGAGGGAGCAAAATTCCAGGAGAGGAACCTATTGAAATACGAATAGAAGGTATAGCCGCCATCAGACATTTATCATAGCGGGTGAGGTGTTCAAATATTTCTGAGCAGTGTTGAGTTTCAATAAATAATCTACACTAGAAGTTTGTATTAATATCTGAACATCTAATTTGTCATAAATATCTGATCAACAGATTTTTTAAACATGTGACATTTTAGGAAAAGGTATTAGGGTACTAGGAGGTAACGACAAATTTGGTAACGATAACGGAAATGGATAAACTTAGGTTGAGAGGATAAATAGCAACCTTCTGATGTTAAATGTGTCGGTCTGCCTGCGCAAAGTAGTTGCGTTATGTATGTACTTATAGCGCCTGAAAAACTAGTTATCGTGACTAAAAAAAACGATAAGGAAAATGGCTGAGTAAGATATAAAATGAAAGTACTAGTTGTACTCATGACAATTATGCAAAAACTGACCAAATATTCGGTTGCGTTATGGAGCAACGCCCGTTAGTAGTAGGAATAGCGAGAGTTCTGGACCAGGATCCCACCCTCCTGCCGGAGCCCCAAAGTTGGAAGTTGGAATCCGCCATTCATAACTTTGAAAAGTAGCCAATGTGTTAATCCAGGTCCTAATCTATCTACCTACCAAATTTCAGCCAGATCCGTTCAGTTGTTTTTGCGTGAAAGAGTAACAAACATACATTGTTACAATCTTTCGCGTTTATAATATACGTTGGAAACGAAGTTATGTACACTTTGTGTTTGTTAATTATGTCCACCCCAGGAGCAATCAAGGGTGCGTCTCGATTTAGGAAAAAAACATAGACGATTAGGAGTTTTAATAATAAATTGTAGGTCACTCCTTTTTGGACCCGTTAATGAGCTTCTTCTCTGTCGTTGTATGGGAGGAAAGAACAATAAAGATAATTAAAAGGACTTAATACCGCTGCAGTAAACACACACAAATATCACTGCCTACATAATAAGTACCTACCTTAGGAATTACGTGGAAACGAAGTTATGTACACTTTGTGTTTGTTAATTATGTCCACCCCAGGAGCAATCAAGGGTGCGTCTCGATTTAGGAAAAAAACATAGACGATTGGGAGTTTTAATAATAAATTGTAGGTCACTCCTTTTTGGACCCGTTAATGAGCTTCTTCTCTGTCGTTGTATGGGAGGAAAGAACAATAAAGATAATTAAAAGGACTTAATACCGCTGCAGTAAACAACACAAATATCACTGCCTACATAATAAGTACCTACCTTAGGAATTACGTGGGATTATTGGAACGAATCGATTCGGAATATAAAAAATAAATACATACAGTACATAAACTTAATAGGAGACGAGAGAGGGGTGCAAGGTGCAAAGATAGGGATTTCGGAGATGTAAAACACAAAATAAATAAATTATTATCGGGAACGATATGTGTTTGCTATAGCCCGTCAACTTCGTGCGCGATACGCCAGAGCAGCTGAGGCGGGGTGTGAGGGAAGATCTCCGCACGGGAGCTTAAGGCTAGCGGGGAGCATTAGCCTCAAGCGCCCCCATCGGAGATCGTGTCGTGTCGTGCTACCTCGCCCCCGCCTACCCGCCCGTACCGCAGGCGTACCGCGCACGAAGTGTATGTTTTGCTAGCGAAGAGAACAAAAAGTACTTAGTAATTCAGTGACAGTCACCGTAAAATTGTAAAAACCGTTTAATTATAATCTAACGGAATCTATCTCGCGAGACTGTGAACTGTCGAAAGATTGTGAACCGTAGTGACCAGTGGCGTAGCTACCGGAGGGCTAGACAGGGTGGTGCCCCGGAGCCCCCAAGCTCAGGGGGCCCCTCGGACTCTGACTTACAAACTGTTAATTGAACTAGCGAAAATTTCTCCTCATTTCTCCCAAATTCTCAAACTTAACCAATGTTTTGAATTTTTGCAATAAATTTATCCAATTATTCATTCCTAAAAATTAATCTGGAGTACGTCGAATTCGGAACAAGGCGAATACAGAACAAACAATTTTAAATAGTTTATTTATTTATTTTATTATAACAACTACTTGCCACACTTACAGTGAACCAAAGCGTGCAGCACGACAATTAACATAAAAATGTCAGACAACATTCTACAACATTCATTCTTTAGTTGGGGCCTTAGTTTATTTCTTGCCCCAGGGCCTTTGGTTACCTAGCTACGCCGCTGGTAGTGACCGTAACATACTGCTTACAATTTCACTACTGTCATTGTAATCTCACTAGTGACATTACAATAATACTAAGCGAAGTGAATAACATAAAATAAATGAGCGAGCTAAGCGAGCGATGTTAGTTTTGGTCAGGTTTGATTGATATAACAGTTAAAGAGCCTCGCGAAGTGGCCCTGTCAAAGTATATATTGGGTGACTTTTAATTAGTTCTTGATAAAAATTAAAATATAACGAATAAATATATAATAAAAATTAAAAGGCCTAAGCCTTAGTCAAAAAGCCCGCCCCGAGTCTTGATAGCAAAGGATATGAATGTACTCGTGATTACAAACAACTTTCCCAAAGAAACTGTGTGTCAAATATGAAAAAAAATCTTTTGCCGATTTGATAACTTGTTATGTATCGAGGACCAAATTTTCTTTTTATATTTGACGTATAGTTTCTTTGGGAAAGTTGTTTGTAATCATGAGTACATGCATATGTTTTGTTATCAAGAACTAATTAAAAGTCACCCTGTATAATAGTTCTAACGTAGCCCTGTGTAGCAGAATGCTTCGCAGAAGAAGAAATCATCGGTTTCATTCGGAGATACAAGAATGGGCCGTGAAATTGCAAGCCGATTGACAATTTACCGTCATATTATAATCTAACTGAATTTAGTGAAGTGAGATTGTAATATCGCGGTTTTGGCAATAGTTTAGCGATTCTGTTAGCTATGTGTCGGTTACTTTGGTTCTCCTACGGATCTCCTCATTTCTGATTCGATCGCGTAGAGACATTCCGAACATTAGTATACAACAAGCTAGACACTTTGGACTTTGTACCGTTCTTATGCCGTATCGTAAGGATCAGAATCGCACTACGAGTGTCTAGCTTGCTGTGCTGGCCTCTGTACATTAAATTATTTAAATAAGCATAATTATCTGTCTACTTATTTAAGAATGTGTGACTTAACTTCGTATATCTGAATTTATTTTGTTTGCGATCACGTTTTTGTATTTTGTTTTTTAATTTGAATTCGATTGACGCACTGTTAACTACCTGCAATTGGTTACCTGATTAGCTAACTCATTTCTTTAATTGTATACACAGAAGTAATTTAAAAATTTTGTTGTTTTGAAACGTAACAGATGGCGCTGTCCACACCATTTACAAAATAAATAGACCGTCGGTACACCCCGGACACTCCATACAATTGTCGTGAAATAAAAATTCTACAAACAAATGACTTAGCAAGGAAATCCCATACGTCCGAGAACCAAACTATAACCAATCTGTATCAATCTGGGTGACGAGGGGATGAGGTCGGAATCTAGAGAGCGGCAGGGAGTGTCCATACTGTATGTTTGTACTAATATAAGGTGTAACAAAATTAGCTGAAACTATTTTATCTGGTGCTTCTACCCATGAAACTGAACAACTTTTCCCATGGAACCCATAGTCCTATCGCAAATAAAGGCTCTCCCATACATACTCCTTCAGCTGATCAGCCAACTTAGTATGGGAAGTTCAATTTTTTTTTTGAGATTTGACTATGGATTTCATGGGAAAAGTTGTTTAGATGGGTAGAAGCACCAGTTAAAATAGTTTCAGCTAATTTTGTTAGACCTTATAATAATATACTTTGCTGTCGGAGAGGGAATCGACTGACAGTAAAACGAGGGCTCCATGGCATGCATTTTGATGGATTATAAAATGTTTTTAAAACTTTTGTATGTGTTTCTGTCTACCGAAGAGTACAACACGTACGTATAATATTATGAACTGACTTGACATCTGTATATACAAAAGTACACCGTGGTCCGTGCCTGACCGACTGACTGATCTATCAACGCACAGCTCAAACCACTGGACGGATCGGGTTAAAATTTGGCATAAGTACACATAACAATTATGACGTAGGCATCCGCTAAAAAGGATTTTGGAGAATTCCCACGGGAATTATTAAAAACGGGATTTGCGCGGGCGAACAGCTAGTTAGTCACATAATATGCCAATTTTCTTCGTACGTTTTAGTTAGCGCGTCATCTAGTGTTGCTGTATAGAACTACTGGAAAAGCGCTTATTGGACTAGGGGTGCCTTGGGGAAGGTTTTTTTTATATTTTTTATTCACAATTGGTAAGCCCTTGGCATCATCTCACCTGATGGTAAGTGATAATGATGCCGAAGATGGAAGCGGGCTCACCAAGATTCCCCAACGCAATGGGGATCTGGCTATCTTATCTTCAAGCCGGAACGCATCAATGCTGTTAACACTGATGTTTGGCGGCAAGACTATTAGATAAGATGGTGGTAGCTAGCCAGGCGGGCTATAAAATGCCCTACCACCAACAAAGCCGAGTCTTACAAAGTTGACCCCGAGGTTGCTCTAGTACTTTAAATTACAATTTGGACACCCCAAGATAGTCACTGATTCAACTAGCACTTAATAGAAAAATTGTTATTTTGTTTTCAGACGAAAAGATGGCTGAACAAGATCATCCCCGCGCCTCTTCTAGCGATAGCGACAATTTTGAGAAGATAGACTCAGATGAAGTCAGACAAGATGAAAATGTAAGTAAAATTAATCGATTTTATAAACCCTTCGCATACAAGGTGGGGTCTCTTAGACCCCAACGATTTTCAAATATAATATTTTTTTAAACTACGTAACAGCGATGACTGTAACTTTGAATAGATGGGTTTGCAAAGCTGCCACGTCGATCTATTGAATTAATTAAAAGCTTTACTTAAAATTAATTAAATGCTTTACTGTGATGGACGTGTTTAGGGTTAGTTAGACGCATATTTGTGTTGTGAAGGTTGTCTTCGAATATGAAAAAACCTAACTATTTTAAGACTTCATATTTTTTTTTCCAATGTAATTGTTTAAACCAGGTTTTAAGACTAAATTTGTCAATACTTTTTTATTTCAGTTTGAATAAGATTCATATTTTACAGCAAAATTAAAACAAATTAGTTTTTCATTGTCATCCTACCTATCTTCTAAATTGATAAAAAAATAACTTAATGTTTTTTTTTGTTTAAATTTACACAGGTGTCACTTATGTTCGGGTCATTTAGACCCCAACTTGTATGGCGCGTAACCTTTTGTCACCTTTGCGAAGGGTTAAAAACTATCTGACACAACAGACATGGATATCCTGTCCAAAATGCCGTGTCGAGTCGATCCTTTGGTTCAAATTAAATTTTTCCAGGCAAATACTCTGCTACCCGGACTGCATTGGTGTCGATTCGGTGTAACAGGACTTAACTTATTTTACAGGATTAAACTAAATTTACGCATTCTGTCTTTTTCTTTCTGTATCGAAAAGACAAGGATAGAATGCTTAAATTTAGTTTAGTCCTGTCAAATAAGTTAAATCGTGTCACACCGAATCGACACCATTGTCTGTTGCGCTGTACAGGTCCACGCGCGTACAAGTGCTAGGACTTGCAGGGCAGGACAAAAGGTGAGCCATAGTCTGGGGTGAGGCACCGCTCTCGCATTCGCTATGCCAGCTGTAGCCCCACCTGCACAGGTTTCCTTGCTTCGGCCAACTTGAGTCCAGAGTCTGTTTAAGGCGAGGCATTTATTGGAACAGTTGTCTCTGTTTTTAGGGTTCCGTACCCAAAAGGTAAAAATGGGACCCTATTACTAATGCTTCGCTGTTCGTCCGTCTGTCTGTCTGTCCGTTTGTTACCAGGCTGTATTTCATGAAACGTGATAGCTAGACAGTTGAAATTTTGAGATGGTGTATTTCTGTTGCCGCTATAACAACATATACTAAAAATTACAAAAAGTGAAAAAATAAAGGGGGTCTCCAAACAAAAAACGTGTTTTTTTTAACATGAAGAAACTAGCGCTCTCTAGTATAATGGTACGGATCCCTTTGTACTAGTGCCATCTAGTATGATGGTACGGAACCCTTTGTGTGCAGTTCTGACTCGCCCATGGCCGGTTTTTTTCTTAAAGTACGTGTAAAGAGTAAAGAAAATAACCACACTTCTGCACTTTCTGTATGTTTTTTCGTTTCAATTAAAACAAAAATTACTTTAAAAAGTCCAACTGTCACATTGAAGGTTTTAAATCGGTTTGGTTTGCCTGTAGAATGCAAATCTCTGTTTTAAAAGAGGTTTCTTTGATATATTTTTTCTGTTATAAAAGTTAACAAATCGTGTTTCTGTAACTAACAAAATGAAGTCATTAAAATGAAGAATCAGGTAACAAAATATCACTTTCATATGTTTTGTAATTGCTGAGAAAAATCGAGATCCCTGTTGCGGTAGTAGATAGGTAATACTTCAATTGATCCCTGCTACCAAAATTTCCAATGCGTCGCCAGAATTCCATGTCAGCCAAAGTAGTGTCGTGTCGTGAATTACGCATAAGTGGGTATGCATCGTTCGAATCATGAGTTAATGGCCCGATACATACTTGGCCACTATTTGTATGAACGCTAGACCAAGTTCATACAAAAAGTGGCCAAGTATATATCGGGCCACGTGCAAAGTAGGTTCCAAAGTTTTTCATAAAATAAATGTGGATATATTTTATAAAACAAATTTATTTTTGCACTAAGGTGTGTAGAATATTTTGTATGGAGCAACTATGAACTTTAATATTCTGAGAGCTATATCGGTTACTTTGGTTCTCCTACGGATCTCCTCGTTTCTGGTTCGAGCACGCAGAGAAACTCCGAGCATAGCACGCTCCACTGCCCTTTGGGTGACCTTAAGCCTTCTTATGAGGCCCATAGTAAGCGACCATGTCTCAGTTCCGTATCTCATCACTGGTACACACACTGGTCAAAGACCTTGGTCTTAAGACACTGCGGTATCTGGGACATGAAGATATTGCGAAGCTTCCCGAATGCTGCCTAGCCGAGTTGGCTTCGACGATTGATCTCTTTCTCGAAGTTGCACCTACATAACTGGACTGTTTGTCCCAGGTACACATATTCGGTAACAACTTCTAGTGTAGAGCCACAGATGAGATACTAGTTACTCCAACCTTCAGAGGAGTAGGTATGACACGGACGTTTGACATAATTTTCGTCTTGTCCATGATTACTTGTTGAGAGGCTTGTTGGGAGGTGTTGCCGTAATCGCCACGCTTGGCAGGCGGGTTGGCGATAGCAGTGATGTTGCAGGTCGACTGCAAGTCACGGAAAGGACGCTGCTGCCCATCCTCCGGTTTGAGTCCCTTAGTCGACTCTTACGACACCTATAGGAAGAAATAAGATGGCCCCTATTCTAAGCTGGGAGCCATACGGCCAGTACGATTATACTATATATGCCCTTCTATTTATTGCCAATAGTTCTTAGATTTCTTGAAATAGCGATTTAGCTAGTAGTGTAAAATTACCCAGGAGGCTTGTGTGTCCATACAAACGTAGTTCCGCTTTAATATTATAAAAAACGGTAATTTAAAAAACTAAAAACCCGACTGCGTTTCTGTGTAATTTGGAAATAAAAAACCCTAAAACAAGAAAGTTGTCATACCCGATTGCACTTAACTTAAGAAAAATTGTAGCAGTCAGGACCCATTCTAGAAATGGAGGCATAGTGAATTGAGAGCACATACCTATATTACATTGCAGATTACTCCAATATACTGACTAGACGGCTGACTTTCTAGAATGGGTCCTGACTTCTACAATTTTTCTTAAGTTAAGTGCAATCGGGTATGACGACTTTCTTGTTTTAGGGTTTTTCATTTCCAAATTACACAGAAACGCAGTCGGGTTTTTAGTTTTTTTAAATTACCGTTTTTTATTTTACTCATTTTTTAGTTTTATTATTTGTTTTTTTTATTTTGATATACCCAGTGTCACTCTCACAGTAAATACGAATCTAACGACACCTCTCAAGCTAAAATCCATCCAGCCGTTCAGGCTGCAGAGCGTGCCAAACAATTATACATACATACTCTCGAAAAACATAACCCTCCTTCTGACGCAGTCGGGTAAAAATACATGCCGAATTGAATCCAAACTGCGAATATATTGAGTAGACACATATCGATGTTTGTAATTAGTTTTCATCGTAGTAAAGTGAAACATAACTAAAGAAACGCTTAAATTAGTTTTGTACTGGAAGTTTGAAACTGGTCTCATTTTTTCCGTTTTATATTAGTACATCGAGAACTAATTACAAACATTGATATGTGTCTACTCAATATATTCCTAAAGTTTGGATTCAATCTAGCATGCAGAGCAGAACTACGTTTGTATGGAAACTCGAGCCTCCTGGGGACCCTAAAAACTAAATATTTATAAACAAATTATTTATCGATATTTGATCTTAGCAAACCCTCAGTGGTTTTGAAAAACCTATTCAAATTGTCTTCGAATTAAATGTACAATCAGTGACATAGGCTTTACACGATTTGGCTTTTCGGTGAAATGGCTCATAGATAAAATAACCCTTCGATGAAATAGCTTTTCGATAAAATTGGCTTCGTTGAAATGGGTTTAGCTAAAGTGTTTTCGGTATTGAGTACCGAACTCAAAATGGTGGTCCTAACCCAAATCACACCCCGGACACTCCATACAAACGAGCGAGAAATGATATACATAATTATAACTGACGTATCTATAGGCAAGAATGCAGGTAGGGTTGAATCACACCGGTGGTATTGGTCACGAAAATATGTTTGTTAGTTATTTACTGCATGCACACTGCAAGATATATATATTGTGCTGCAAGCAACAATCAACAGTTATCTTACATGATTAAGTAACTTACATGGATAACATTGTTCATTTGTTCTTCAAACACAGGAGCTTTTGTCCGTGAAACAATCTCATTTAGCAACCTACAATAATAGTCGATCTCAATCTATAATTCCGAGATCACATTTTATAATATCACACCACTAGATATTTCTATACAACTCATACTTTCACACCATCTAATCAAATTATTACAAAAAATCATCATTTTAAAGAAATAAAACGAACAAAATAAGCCACATTAACAAACTGACATCTGACATATGAAAAACATAAAGGAACTACATTTCTAAAAAAAAAAAGATACAGCTAGTATAAAGATTCATAGGAACTGATTGTTCTTAGATTTGGTCGTATAATATTGGTGGTCAGCCAATCATGATACGAGGCATGCTGAGACGCCGCGGCCGCCTATTGACGTCGAGCGGTGAGCGGCGCGCAAAGTAAATATAAGTGACATTTATCGCGCTTGCGTAGCTCGTCCTTTACGTTTGGTACCCAATCTACATCCAATCTGAGTGACGGGGGGGTGAGGTCGAATTTAGAGAGCGGCAAGGAGTGTCCATACTGTACGTTAGTACTAATATATTATATACTGTGCCCAAATCTTCAAAAAACTGAGATAAGTATGAGAGTAATAGGGAGTAACCAAAACTTCAGAAAATCAAAAAAGTATTGTAAAAAGTAGAGCACAGAATTAATTTATACGAAAAGTTACAACTAGGAGTTTTTAAATTATAATTAAGTTAAGTTAAATTTTTAGGAAAAATAATTATTAAGAGTAATAGTCACCCAACTATTATAGATTTATGCAGCTAGATTTGTGAAAAATATCATAGATTTTTCCATACATGATGTTCCATACTAAGTGAAAAAAATAACTTTACATACATACTGTCTGTCTGTCGAATTTCCGGCTCCCGGGTGCGACAGACAAGGGGGTGACGCCTAATAACAGCGTGACAGTTAAGAATTTAGATGGCGCCAGGGTTTTAGGGTTCCGTCCGACTCAAAGAGTAACTAAACCTCCACTATCCGGCCGTCTGTCAGCGGGCTGTATTAGATAGACAGTTGAAATTTTCACAGAGAGATATCTACTGCCGCTATAACAACAAATAATAAAAAAAATACGAGAAATGTGTTTTTTTCGTGTCGATTTCAACTAACCACTTAGTCGTTTTTTTTTGTTTTCGTTCTATCTTGTATATATATAATTCAAGTGTAAAACTTAGTGTGAATAAATAAACTAAAGTAAAACAATACACAATGATAAAACTGGCTAAGTGTGAGTTGTAGGTACTTGAGCTAAGGATCCCGAACGGAATGTAAAAACAAAAAAAATCAACTTTTTATGCTGGACCGCTTTTCTACAGGAACCCGTATGTAGTTAATTCTAAAAAAATGATCCTTCATACAAAAATGCTCAAAATTGGTCATTTAGCTGATCGATAAGTATGAAGAGTTTTTTTTTTGCGATTACAGCCAAGTCATAGAACACAAGTTGTTCAGTATGATGAGTAGAAGCCCCATTTAACGGAACCTGCTGCACCTATTTTGTGTCACCCAGTGTACATACAATAAACCCGAAAAACTCGTAAGAGCAGTAGAGTAGAAAAGCTAAATCTCCATAGTAAATAAGAGCAGTGCTGCCATCTTGTGGTTATAAAAAGAAAAGTTTTTTTTAAAAGTTATTACGATTTTTTTTATTATACAAAAATTTCGTTCATTCAGGGAGACCCACTAAAATTCACCGTTGGCGGCGACGACACACCTGCTGACGCTGAGGACGATGGGCCATCACACGAAGGAGGCGACTCGTTTCCGAACGCGCCTCCGCCGAACATCCGCCGCGTGCTGACTCCTGCGCAGCAGCTAGCATTGGCTGAGAGGAGAGCGAAGCTGAGGTGAGAGACCATTATTTATCTTTAGAACCAGGGCGACTGAGCAAGCCATATCGTTATTACGCTAGTACTCTTTATTATACTGTGTTTTGTCGTAATACTGCGACTTCTGAGTTTTGCACGCTGATGCAGCGCCATCTGTTTTTAAGTAGCTAGAAGAACGAGCTTTGCTCACTACTGTCTAGTCTTGTAACGCCATCTGTTATTGAGTAGCTAATAGAAAACACATTTTTTTTGTGTGAAAACGGTTTTCTCAGAGATTAGGGTAACTATCTAGATAGACTTGGCAAGTAAAACATTGATTGCAATATTTCATCCAGACCGTTAGAGTCGTTTCCTAAAACCAATTATATACGTGTATTATTTGATTTACCGATCTACATTTCGGGAGATAGATTGAATCAAAGATAAAAATGGAGGCCAAAAAGCTCGGAATCTTCGAAGGTGTGACTTTACTTCACCCGATTCCACCAATTTGTCGTTAATGTTCCGCATATACCTACGCACGAAGCGGTATGCTTCATCGTACATCATGCGAACGGCCAAGGAGTGGAATTCCCTGCCGGCGTGTGTGTTCCCCAATACATATAATTCAGAATTCAGGTATCTTCGAGACGACAAAAAGACGAGACTGAATAGGCACTATTTAAGCTAGCGTGTTACAACTTCGGCTGTATCGGCACTTACCATCACGTGCGGTATAGCCAAACGCATTCACAATAAAAAAATTCAAGAGTTTCTCGCCTAAAGTATGGGATAAGTAATGTGTCTGTCTTTCCTTTTGTTATTATTTTATGTTTAACTTCTTAATCGATTTTGCTATAATTTGGTGCAGAGCTTGAGTAACACAGGGAGAACAACAAATTATACTTATTAACTTAAAAAAAAGTTCCTAAGGGATTAGGTTGAACTTAGTTTCTCGCTCGCGATCCGCTTGTTCGCACACCGCGCACCCCAAAATCTGTGCCCCAAGTAACTATACAATCATTAAAAAATATTCGATCAACCTAAAAACTTTTAGGCACATGCTTTAATTTGAAAAGATTTTTGATTATTTCGTATTCTTCTCAGCAAACCAAGGACCTATATTACTGGCGTAAGCACCCGGCACCCAGCTAACGCGCGCGACGCTCCCAGCGAATCGGTGTAAAAACCGAAAGTTTCGCACACTCGCGACTCTGTCGTCTGCGGGAATTGTAAAGGGCGATGGAAAGATATTCCATATAAAAATGCCTTATTGTTTTGTTAGAGGCTGTAAAAATCATGCAAGAAAGGCTAAAAAGAAACATGGAATATCGTGTCATCGATATTTAACCTTACATTGTATTTTTTCTTGTAAACAAATTAAATAAACGCATTTTTAAAGCGACAATTCTACCAAGGTCCTTTTAGCGCGGCACTGACATCAACTCTCGCCCACGCTAGTTCGTACGAGTTATGTCAGATGGCGCTACTTTTTGATTGAATGAAGAAAATCTGAGTGAAATATTATTATTTTGGTAACGATAACGGAAATGGATAAACTAAGGTTGAGAGGATAAATGGCAAGCCTCTGATGTTAAATATGTCGGTCTGCCTGCTCAAAGTAGTTGCGTTATGTACTTACAGCGCCTGAAAAACTAGTTAACGCGACCAAAAAAAAACGATAAGGGAAATGGCTGAGTAAGATATAAAATTAATGTACTGGTTGTACTCATGACAACTATACAAAAACAGACCAAATATTCGATTGCGTTATGGAGCAACGTCCGTTAGTAGTAGGAATAGGACCAGGTTCTGGACCAGGATCCCACCCCCCTGTCGGAGCCCCAAAGTTGCCTGGAACTCCTATCTCGGAAACGCTTGAAAATAGCGAAATGGGACCACGCGCAAACGATTTAAATGGGTGGCGACACCATAATTTCCAAGGTTTTTTTTTAAGGAGTTAATGTCCGCCATTTCCAACTTCGTTGCTCCGGCAGGAGGGTGGGGGCCTGGTCCAGAATTCCTACTACTAACCGTTGCCGTTTATCCTCTCAACCTACGTTTATCTATTTCCGTTATAGGTACCAGATTTGTTATCACCTTCTAGTCTATATGGAGTCCAAATCTGTGCAACTATGCAATAGAATGGGTGTCAAATGAAAGGGTTTGTTGCACAGATTTGGACTCCATAAAGCACCCCCATGAGTGCAAAAAAAATTACCTAACCACTCCGGGAGTGCCAATAAAAGTAAAAACTTTTTACAGTTTTTTTTAAGGTTACGGTGACGGTGATGGTTACCGTAACAGTGTCGCGAGTTCAATGGCTTTTTTCCATTTCAAAAATGCCCAACGCGCCTAAAGAAGTTTAAAGTTCAAAAAAATAACTGGTACTTCATCTTTGGAAGTCCGCCATATCACAGATTACTAAATAGTTACTGCCATATTGGGTTTAGAATGACGTCTGTCAGCTAACCATGTATTGTTTTCAAAACTTATTTTGTATGCAAAATTTCAGTTAAATCGGAAACCGGAAAGTGGTTCTAATTGAGCTTCCAAGACAGACTAACTAACACGGCAAGCTTAATATAAAGCTCGTAATAATAACCACGCGGGCGAAGCCGCGAGCTAAAGCTAGGGTACAACGAAACCCAAAGAAGGCCGGTCTATTAGGCATTGGGAAGCAATTGATCTGTAAGTAACCTATTACTCGAACGGAGGTCCTTATTCTACGAATGACCCCTGAAGTAGTGTTCACCGAATGTAGACTTCTTGTACTCAGCGAAACTTGACGGTACCTGATGCCTCCAGGGTGATCCCATACAAATTTTATCAAAATCGGTTAAGTAACTTTTTAGAAAATTAACGCAAACAAAATTTTCATTATTTCTTTTTTTACTTCGGGATTCGCTAACAGCTTAGCACTAAAATCACACCAAGTTTTACGCTTGGTATCTAATTCCTGCCGTTTTTCTTTAGAGCAAAAACAAAAACCACTAAACCATGTATGGGGACCCTTAATGTTCCACTTTTTTAATTTTTTTATTCTTTTTTGGTAAATCCTCCATAACACCTGTTAAAAATTTCAGCCAAGTACCTATTACGGTTCCAAAGATAAAGCCTTTTAAAGGTCTGTCGGACAGACATATGAACGGACAGACGGACAATATTTTCTTAGTAATATGGTCCCGTTCCCGTTACTTGGATCGGAACCCTAAAAAAGAATAATCTTTTAAGGTACTTATATCCGGACGGAAGTCCATGTTTCCAGGATTTCCCATCTTGGTCCCAATGGCCACAGAAGCGGGAAATTAATAACCCATCCCTATGCCATAACATAAACGTTGAAACACCCCTTCAGGCGTAGTCGGGTAATTATGAAGGCGCTGTAGCCCAGCTAAAAGTTCCACTCTAGAAGATTCTCCCAATTTTTGTGTTTCATAGCTTAGGCCTGTGCTATAAATCGTCCGCTCATTATAATGCAATAAATAAATGACGTAATAATCGTTTTATTCAATACCTAATGCCTTCTACACTGATGTTATGACGCGGATCGGAACTTAATGCCAGAAATGTCGGATGGCGGCAAAACCACATTGCCAACCAGTAGATATCCAACCTTCGCGGTTTCAGCACGCGGTTATAACGTTTTTCTTCCACAAAAGTCGTGTGCAAACACGTATTGTTAAAGTGTTTTTCTATAAAAAAATTATGGTGCGTGGTGTGAATTAACAGTTTAAACATTAATCTTAAAAGCTGTTACATAAGAGTTCTATTACTAGTTTCAATGTTTGCAAGCGTCTCCAGTGCATTCTTTTAAATTCGAGATTTAAAGTTTTTTTGGTTGAAATTCGGTGTTACCAGGATATAATGGTGAAATATTTTTTTTAATTAACGAATTGCCCGCAAATATAGATATATCGTTAAAGTATCCAGGTATCTATTTATAAATGGAAAATTATCGATAAGATGACATTTAGTGACGATTTGTGTTTGTTTGAAATATAAACAAGTTTAATTGTTGTAGTCACAGATAAGTATACCTATCACAGACTTACGGAATTTCAAATTATCAAGAATGAATACGTCATGACATGAATTAATGTTAAACACAGATCTAAAAGACCTATTGATTTAAGACCTATTGCCATTTGATTGAAAGGCTAGCCCGTTGATTGAATGGCAACATTCAATTGAATGACTAAAGGACAACTGGCCAAGTCGTTGAATTTAATTTATTATATAGAGAAAGTAAGTATATACAGGACGTGTAACAAAATTCGTGTAGGTCCCGTTAACTGGTGCTTCTATTCATCATACTAAACAACTTTTGTTCTACGACTTTGCTAAAATCGCAAAAAAAAATTTTACTCTTCATACAAATAAGTTCAAAGAAAGTATGGAGGTTCCAAATTTTTTTTTTGAGAATTGACTATGGGTTCCTTGGAGAAAGTTGTTCAGTATGACAAGTAGAACCCTCAGTTAACGGGACCTACACCAATTTTATTACACCTGTATAGAGTAAGTGGACTTTTACCGGGTGACATTATCAGTATCATTAATGCATGTTAGCCGGCCAGCAAAACTTGCCATTTATACCGATCTTCGGCTAAGCGCATCCAAATGTCGTCGGTAACCTTGTGTAAATCATCGTAAACAACACCTGCTAAGACCTTCTTTTCTAACTACCCGACTGCCAAAAAAGGGAGATAATATGTATGGCTGTTTCTTTGGCTGAGCCTGTAGTCTAAGCGGCTTGATGGATTTTGAATTGCGAGGTCTCGTTAGATTTGTCTTGATCCCGTGAGATACTTAGGATTCAACCGCCTCCGTGGCGTAATGGTTAGTCCATTCGCTTTACACCAGGAGGGCGCGGGTTCGATTCCGGCGGGGTCAACTTGTAAGATTCCGTTTGGTTGGTGGTAGGGCATTTTCTAAGCCCGCCTAGCTAGCTACCACCATCTTATCTAAGTCTTGCCGCCAAACATCAGTGTATACAATATTGATGTGTTCCGGCTTGAAGATAAGATAGCCAGTTCTCCATTGTATTGGGGAATCTTGGTAAGCCCGCTTCCCTCTTCGGCATCATCGTCACTTACCATCAGGTGAGATGATGCCAAGGGCTTACCAGTTGTCAATAAAAAAAAATGAAAAAAAAACATACAGACAAAAAAGAAGGGTATAATGGTTTTAAATTTTTTAAATCCCCCCTCATATTTTTATGGTAGATGGGTACGTGTTTATATGCGAAATTTCGCTATCTCTGATGTAATGATAAATATTATGTATTTGTTTTAAAGTGCTATATCGATAGCTAGGTATATAAATATAGATTGGATTTTGATAAAGTGTTCCCTTGGTATCATAATATGTGGCTCGTATCGATCGGCCAAGCCACAGTATTATATGTCACCGTAAGATTGTAAATTCCGTTAGATTACAATCTAACGGGATTTATTTCGTGAGATTGTAAACTGTCGAAAGAGTGTGGAACTGTAACATATTGTTTACAATTTCACTAGTGACATTGTAAACTCACTAGTGACATTACAATAACACTAAGCGAAGTGAAAAACACTAAATAAATGAGCTCGCGAAGCGAGCGATGTTAGGTTCGGTCAGGTTTAATTGATTTAACAGTCAAAGAGCCTCGTGAAGCGAGGCTCCCCCCCTGGGTAGCAGAATGCTTCGCAGCAGAAGAAATTGACTGTTTTATTCGGAGGTACAAGAATAGGCCGTGATGTTGCGATTCGATTCACTATTTATCGTTATATCATAATCTAACTAGTGAGATTGTAATATCGCGGTTTTTCCAATATCCCTGTGACATATTTAATAGTATTGCCAAGCGTTCGTCCGGATACGCCTGTTCGATCGAGAAGCTTTAACAAGAATAATTTTTGAAAACTTAAAAACTAAGTACCTTGAAGCTTTAATTTTGAATTATTTTAATTATTCCGTATTCTTCTCAGCAAATCCTGTCATTTGATACCGATATCATGGGGTCGCATAAAAACACAACTGGTCCGCCATCTTTGGAAGTCCACCATATTGAATTGAGAATGACGTCACTAAGCTAACCATGCATTGTTCTCTAAACTTAACGTGCAATGCAAAATTTCAGCTCAAAAGTGGTTCTAATTTGGCTTGTAACTAAGATTTGTCCTAAACTAACTGACAGACTAACACGGCAAGCTAATACAAAGGTTGTAATAAAAAGATCCCCGATACTCACTCTTCAGCCATGCCCAACACATTCACTACTCAAAAGATCCCCGATACTCACTCTTCAGCCAATGCCCTCCACATTCACTACTCAAAAGATCCCCGATACTCACTCTTCAGCCAATGCCCTTCACATTCACGACTAAAAAGATCCCGATACTCGCTCTTCAGCCTTTCCTTCCACATTCACTACTCAAAAGATCCCCGATACTCACTCTGCAGCCAATGCCCTCCACATTCACGACTCAAAAGATCCCCGATACTCACTCTTCAGCCAATGCCCTCCACATTCACGACTCAAAAGATCCCCGATACTCACTCTTCAGCCAATGCCCTCCACATTCACGACTCAAAAGATCCCCGATGCTCTTCAGCCAATGCCCTCCACATCCACGACTCAAAAGATCCCCGATACTCACTCTTCAGCCAATGCCCTCCACATTCACGACTCAAAAGATCCCCGATACTCACTCTTCAGCCAATGCCCTCCACATTCACGACTCAAAAGATCCCCGATGCTCTTCAGCCAATGCCCTCCACATCCACCACTCCAAAGATCCCCGATACTCTTCAGCCGATGCCCTCCACATTCACGACTCAAAAGAAACCGATATTCACTCTTCAGTCAATGCCCTCCACATTCACGACTCAAACGATTCCCGATACTCACTCTTCAGCCAATGCCCTCCACATTCACGACTCAAAAGATCCCCGATACTCATTCTTCAGCCAATGCCCTTCACATTCATGACTCAAAAGATCCCCGATGCTCACTTTTCAGCCAATGCTCTCCACATTCACGACTCAAACGATCCCCGATACTCACTCTTCAGCCAATGCCCTCCAGATTCACGACTCAAAAGATCCCCGATACTCACTCTTCAGTCAATGCCCTCCACATTCAAGACTCAATCGATCCCCGATACTCACTCTTCAGCCAATGCCCTCCACATTCATGACTCAAAAGATCCCCGATACTCACTCTTCAGGCAATGCTCTCCACATTCAAGA
The DNA here is from genome assembly GCA_947284805.1 of Coleophora flavipennella. Taxonomy (NCBI): domain Eukaryota; kingdom Metazoa; phylum Arthropoda; class Insecta; order Lepidoptera; family Coleophoridae; genus Coleophora; species Coleophora flavipennella. The sequence continues at coordinate 6,120,047 of OX369302.1, forward strand.
CTCAAAGGATCCCCGATACTCACTCTTCAGTCAATGCCCTCCACATTCACGACTCAAAAGATCCCCGATACTCACTCTTCAGCCAATGCCCTCCACATTCACTACTCAAAAGATGCCCGATACTCACTCTTCGGCCAATGCCCTCCACATTCACGACTCAAAAGATCCCCGATACTCACTCTTCAGCCAATGCCCTCCACATTCACGACTCAAAAGTCGCCACTGTAAATAACTTATTTAGTAATCTGTGCCACTGTTTCTTAAAATTAACGAAGCCTATTAGTGCTTGAATTGAAGCTTGAAACAAAATTTACTCTCATGCTGAGCCGGTCCTTGTAGAAAACCATTAACAGACTAAGAGGCCCCCTCTTGTTGCTCGTTGTAAATACTATATGGTCAAATGGGTGATTTCTAGCGACCACCAGTGTCTGTGCCGTGTTGACAAAGCTATGTCGAATCTACTGACTTGATTAAGCCCAAACAACTGCACACAGGATAACTTACTCGAGGCCAATCAAAGAACGTTGGACGTGGCCACATATTGGGTCAATATACCTGTATATTGGCCCAATATGTGGCCACGTGTAACAAAATTGGTGTAGGACCCGTTAACTAGGGTTTCTACTCATCATACTGAACAACTTTCCCCTAGGAAACCATAGTCAATTCTCGATAAAAAAGACCATCCATACAAAAATGCACAACATTGGTCGATCAGCTGATCGATTTGTATGAAGAGTTTTTTTTTGCAAAATCATAGAACAAAAGTTGTTCAGTATGATGAGTAGAAGCCCCAGTTAACGGGACCTACACCAATTTTGTTACATCCTACTAATATTATAAATGTGAAAGTTTGTATGTATGGATGTTTGTTACTCTTTCACGCTTCAACCACTTAACGGATCGGGATGAAACTTGGCACACATAAAGGTTAGGTCGTGGAATAGGATTACGATAGGCTACTTTTTAGCCCGGAAAAATTTCTTATTCCCGCGGGAAAATCGAAAAGAACGCGGTGCGGACGGGCGGCTAGTCCTGTAGGTAGGTATATAGGTAGTACCAATGACATGAAAAGGAGAAGATCTAGGATCTAGTTACCCACATAACGTTACAGCGTCATCGTAAGTTAAAATATCTCCTCGATGTAAACCTCGGCAATATACAGGGTGTAACAAAATTGGTGTAGGTCCCGTTAACTGGGGCTTCTACTCATCATACTGAGCAGCTTTTGTTCTACGACTTTGCTGAAATAGCAAAAAATGTTTTAGTTCCATACTAAAATTTCAGTCCAATTTTTTTTGAGAATTGTTTATGGTTTCCTTTGGGGAAAGTTGTTCAGTATGATGTGTAGAACCCCCAGTTGACGGGTCCTACACCAATTTTTGAAAACCCTATATATGCTGAGTTGGAACCTGTTGCAGCAGTTACTTATATTTTTTTTACTGTGGTGGCATCGTAACTCCCAAACGGGTGGACCGATTTTAATGCAGTTTTTTTACACGACCGCCCACAAAAAAGAAGTATGTTGTTTTCATGTCTAATATGTATGTATGTTTATTTATTCCACGATTTCTACTAAACGGTTTGATGGATTTTAAAGTGCGAGATATTGTTAGATTAGTCTTGATCCCGTAAGTGACAGATTTTACCTGACTTTCCAAAAAAGAGGGGTAATGTTTTTATGCATTCGTGCTTTTACTTTTTACATTTTTAATTAAGGGTCGCCAGGAGGCTCGAGTTTACATACACACGTAGTTCCGCTTTAATACAAAAACTACATACCAGATTGAATCCAAACTTTGCAAATATATTGAGAAGATATATATCGATGTTTGTAATCAGTTTTCGATGTACTAACATAAAATGGAAAAAAAATAAGAGCAGTTTCAAACTTTCAGTACAAAACTAATTCAAGCCTTTGTTTAGTTACGTTAAAATTTATTACGATGAAAACTAATTACAAACATCGATATATGTCCACTCAATATATTTACAAAGTTTGGATTCAATCCGGCATGTAGTTTTTGTATTAAAGCGGAACTACGTTTATGGAAACTCGAACCTCCTGGAGACTCTTAATCTGTTTATTATTTAAAAGCTAGACTAACTAAGGTGGTTCTTAGCCATGTCTTTAAAAGTCCATTCAGGCATATAAGGAGATAATCAACTGCTTAACAAAACGGTAAGAGATTGAAAGGTAAAATGTACGGTCAAGGGATTTAATTTAAGACCATAAGATGAGTCAAATGACAATATTCAATTAAAAATATTGAAAGACTGTGTAAAGCTATCACCATGGAAAAAATATATATAATATACTAAAAGTAATAAAAAACGATTTATTTGAATACAATTTAAAAAATATTACCACTTGATGTAAAAAAATATACTGTAGACCCTGTCTTTGGCATTAATAGCAAAAATTTTTCGAAAACAAATAGTTAACATTGAATGAAACTAACACACAAAAATCGGTGACCTTAAGAACTTTCATTTTAATTGAACAAATTTTTTTTAAACTTATTTGAAAGTGATGAAAAGTACTAAAAACATGTAAAAATCGAAAATTGGGCGTTTGGTTTCAACGTTACAGCCGCGTTGAAGCCCACATTGATTTGAACTTAAAATGAATAAACTTACGTTCGATATTATTGAAACACGTATCAACCTGCTCGGATTGAGTGATCTTATCTTAGTGCCTTAAGGTTCAATATCATATACCTAGCAAACTATCACCCTAAGAGCTAATGCATTTAGACAAATGATAACTTTTTGCAAAGAGGTTATCTGTAATGTGAATTGACAATTATTCGTATTGACATATCAAATACTAATACTGATATAGAATTTACGACCTTACACCCTGGGAAAATTTTAGGTGCAATAAAAAAATCAAAATTGCGGATAACAAAATGGCTGCCGAAAGGGAATTTGCTAAAATATGGCCGGGGTTTTTAATTTAACTAATTATTGTTCATTATGAATATGATTTACATTTATACAATCTGTTTTACGCAGCTTTACCCACGTGGATATCGTTTTTGCTGGAATCACAAAAAATCCATGGAAAAAAATGACAATCTTCTAATTATTTTTTAATTTTTCAACTTTCCGGGTTTGTTTTGTTACTTAATATAAACCTTCCCTGACGTGCACGCAATATTTTTCCTAAGTTTCGTCGTAATCGGTCAAGTCGTTTAGTAGTTGCACTATCAATAAGTGACGCACGCATTGTTTTTCTGATAGGTATAAAGATAAAGTAGTTACTTAGTTTTAAATTAATTTGCATTGTTATTCAAGCATTTACGCAATAAGGTATAAATTACAGTGACGTCATCATTGCGTGATGAAATAGGTGATAAGAAAATTATCAAATAACATGATGAAAAACTTAGAGCATAGGTACAAGGATAAAACCCATATTTGTAAACATACGTCTTGCCGCCAAACATCATTGTTGACAGCATTGATGTGTTCCGGCATGAAGATAAGATAGCCAGTTCCCCATTGCGTTGGGGAATGTTGATAAGCCCGCTTCCATCTTCGGCATCATCGTCACTTACCATCAGGTGAGAATGCCAAGGGCTTATCAATTGTGGATTTAAGAAATACTTATGGACCCTCTCAGTCCGTACTCCTAAGGTTTAACTATTTGCTAATCAAAACTGATCAACCACCTCTGTTGTGTAATGGTTAAGTCCATTAGCTTCACATCAGCAGGTCGCGGGTTCGATTCCCGGCGGATTCTAACTTTGTAGGACTCGGCTTGGTCGGCGGAAGGGTATTTTCTAAGCACGCCAGGCTAGCTACCACTATCTTGTCTAAGTTTAATGTGTTACGGCTTGAAGATAAGATAGCCAGTTCCCCGTTGCGTTGGGGAATCCTGGTAAGACCGCTTCCATCTTCGGCATCGGCGTGAGATGATGCCAAGGCTTACCAATGGTGAACAAAAAATAAAACGTTCGAGACGCCCGTGACAAAACCTAAGTAATTGAGTGCTCTTTTTAGGGTTCCCTACCCAAAGGGTAAAAACGGGACCCTATTACTTAGACTTCGCTGTTTGTCCGTCTGTCTGTCTGTCTGTCCGTCTGTCACCAGGCTGTATTTCATGAACCGTGATAGCTATAGACAGTTGAAATTTTCACAGATGATGTATGCCGCTATAACAACAAATACTAAAAATTAGAAAAAGTGAAAAAATAAGGGGGATCTCCATGCAAAAAAGACTTTTTTTTAAACATGAAGAAACTAGCGCCATCTAGTATGATGGTACGGAATCCTATGTGTGCAGTTCCGACTCGCACTTGGCCGGTTTTTTCCTTCTTTAAAAATGACCACTCATCATTATCAGATAATTATGATGATAAAATAATCCTTATCCTTATACTAATATCATAAAAGTGAAGGTGTTTTTGTTTGTTTGTCTTTATTTGTTTGTTTCTCTTTATTTCACGCTGCATCTAGCAATGAAGCAACGGACTTTTGTGTACAGATAATATGGTTGACGAGATGGGAAGTGACATAGGATACTTTTTATCCCCTGAAAATAGCACAGTCAACTGAAAAAAAAACGAGTGTGCTTTAGACCACACGACTGAAGGAAAACTTAATCACCGTTCGCGTAACGCATTCACCAGCTTACTCCCCAAGTCAAGCGTGCGTGAAGAAGTTTTACTTTAAAAACTCTTTTTACTTTCGAGCGACGAAGAAGTGAGGAAGGTATTGTGATGGCAAAAAAATCGAAGTTAAAATTTTGATGAGGATCGATTGTTTTACAGTCTTATACTCATAGAGTCTAAAAAATGATTATACTAGGGGTTTAAGTATGAAATTGGAGATTCAGTTATAGTGTTCATTGCCAACTTTTATTGAGTCTTTTATTAGTAACTAGTGGCATGTCTTTCATGTTCCAATCCCCTGAGCTACGTAGCATTGAATGGAACGAAGGCGTTTTCGTAGTGGTCAGATGGGGCAATTTTTTAGACTAGTTAATTTTCTTGTTTTTTTAAAAAGTGACGAAAACTTACGCGGTGTATTCTCAAATATGACATAAGTAACGAAGAAACTGCTGCGATAACTCAAGAGCTTTAAAATTAAAAATGTGTATTTTTTGCCTTTAAAAATTGTGATTTATTGAGTTGAAAATAATCGTCTTCATGGGTTGAAAGCCACCATGCTCTCAAAATATCTTAACAATAGGCACACAGTTATAGTTATTAATTTCTAATAGTCTAATGCTATTTTGAGAATAAATTTTGTTTCAATAACTGTTTTTCTTAATATTAATTTTCTTCTTTAAACTTTTTTATCCAATCGGCAATTTCATACTTCAACACCTAATAATATATTATTTATGTGTATCTGTGTGTCCGTGCGTCTGTCCAGTACTCTAGCGCCTAAGCTACTTGTTTTAATTTAGGTTAAATTTGGGTTAGATTGTCACTTTGGTTTTTTCTTTCTATCTATTTCATCTATTTCGCATGCGCTGGCACATATCAATCCATGTGTCACATTTTTAAAACAAGGTGTGACACATGTGATTCAAAATTAAAATAAAATAATTAAAATAAATTAAAATACCTATCTTAAAACTTATTCTCTCTTAAAAGACCCACTTTGGGTAAGTTTCGTAGTGTTTTTGTGATATGTGATGTTAATTTGACTAGTGAAATCCTTTTCTAATTCTTGTATATTTCTTTTTAGGTCTTAATTTTCGTCATTCATTAAACATTATCTGTAAGCAGTTGAGCAGGTTTTTTTTTATTTATAATTGGTAAGCTCTTGGCATCATCCCACCTGATGGTAAGTGACGATGATGCCGAAGATGGAAGCGGGCTTACCAAGATTCCCTAACAAAATGGAAACTTTTGATGAAACTTTGTGAAATACTTACTAGGAGTAAACTTATTTACTTATTTATTTAGGCCTTAGCCTACTACACTGCGTAGTTCATTATTCAACAAAAAAAGTGAATGAAAATGTAACCAATGTCACTCACGGGTTTAATACTGATCTAACGATAACTCGCACTCCAAAATCTATCAAGCCGTTTAGGCTACAGGGCGTGCCAAAGAAATAAACACACATACATACACTCAAAAAAAAAACCTCCTTCTGGCGCAGTCCGGTAAAAAATAAGAAAAACTACATTTACGTAGGCGAAGCCGCGGGCAAAAGCTAGTAATATAAAATCTGCAGATACCTTATACTTATAATTAAATTGTGATTATTCGCTATGATTATCTTTATTGGTGCAATTTATCAAATGATAAATGATCTGACTACTAATCAAATATTATATAAAAAGTGAATCGATTCTATTCAGGGCCATAGTTTTGTAGGTATTATGGCAAAGATTTATAAATTAGCAGATCCTATGTATCCCTCCGGAGGACCTCGTCTACTTTCCTATTTCGACTACTTTCCTACTTCGTCTACTTGTCTACTCCGTCTACTTTCCTACCTCGTCTACTTTCCTATTTCGACTACTTTCCTACTTCGTCTACTTGTCTACTCCGTCTACTTTCCTACCTCGTCTACTTTCCTATTTCGACTACTTTCCTACTTCGTCTACTTGTCTACTCCGTCTACTTTCTTACCTCGTTCACTTTCCTACTTCGTCTACTTGTCTACTCGTCTACTTTCCTACCTCGTTCACTTTCCTACTTCGTCTACTTGTCTACTCCGTCTACTTTCTTACCTCGTTCACTTTCCTATTTCGTCTACTTGTCTTCTCGTCTACTTTCCTACCTCGTTCACTTTCCTACTTCGTCTACTTGTCTACTCGTCTACTTTCCTACCTCGTTCACTTTCCTACTTCGTCTACTTGTCTACTCGTCTACTTTCCTACCTCGTTCACTTTCCTACTTCGTCTACTTGTCTACTCGTCTACTTTCCTACCTCGTTCACTTTCCTACTTCGTCTACTTGTCTACTCGTCTACTTTCCTACCTCGTTCACTTTCCTACTTCGTCTACTTGTCTACTCGTCTACTTTCCTACCTCGTTCACTTTCCTACTTCGTCTACTTGTCTACTCGTCTACTTTCCTACCTCGTTCACTTTCCTACTTCGTCTACTTGTCTACTCGTCTACTTTCCTACCTCGTTCACTTTCCTACTTCGTCTACTTGTCTACTCGTCTACTTTCCTACCTCGTTCACTTTCCTACTTCGTCTACTTGTCTACTCCGTCTACTTTCCTACCTCGTTCACTTTCCTACTTCGTCTACTTGTCTACTCCGTCTACTTTCTTACCTCGTTCACTTTCCTATTTCGTCTACTTGTCTTCTCGTCTACTTTCCTACCTCGTTCACTTTCCTACTTCGTCTACTTGTCTACTCGTCTACTTTCCTACCTCGTTCACTTTCCTACTTCGTCTACTTGTCTACTCGTCTACTTTCCTACCTCGTTCACTTTCCTACTTCGTCTACTTGTCTACTCGTCTACTTTCCTACCTCGTTCACTTTCCTACTTCGTCTACTTGTCTACTCGTCTACTTTCCTACCTCGTTCACTTTCCTACTTCGTCTACTTGTCTACTCGTCTACTTTCCTACCTCGTTCACTTTCCTACTTCGTCTACTTGTCTACTCGTCTACTTTCCTACCTCGTTCACTTTCCTACTTCGTCTACTTGTCTACTCGTCTACTTTCCTACCTCGTTCACTTTCCTACTTCGTCTACTTGTCTACTCCGTCTACTTTCCTACCTCGTTCACTTTCCTACTTCGTCTACTTGTCTACTCCGTCTACTTTCTTACCTCCTTCACTTTCCTATTTCGTCTACTTGTCTTCTCGTCTACTTTCCTACCTCGTTCACTTTCCTATTTCGTCTACTTGTACTAAAGGTCGAATAGAATCCATTGCATCTCTGAAGCCCTCCGAAGCCCTGAAGCACTACCTCTCAATCGGCTTGAAATTTCACGGCCCATTCTTGTATCTCCGAATGAAACCGATGATTTCTTCTTCTGCGAAGCATTCTGCTACCTAAGGTCTTTGACTACCTCTTTTACCTCACTACCTCTTTGACTGTTTAATCAATCAAACTTATTAAGACTTCGCTGTCCGTCCGTCTGTCTGTCTGTCTGTCTGACCATCTGTCACCAGGCTGTATTTCATGAACCGTGATACTCGTAGCTAGACAGTTAATTTCTGTTGCCGCTATAACAACAAGTACTAAAAATTTGAAAAAGTGAAAAAATCAGAGGGGTTTCAATACAAAAAACGAGTCTTTTTAAAACGTGAAGAAACTAGCGCAATCTTAGTATGATGATACGTACCCCTTTGTACACAGGCCAGCACATCAAGCTACACACTTTGGACTTTGTAACGTTCTTAAGCCGAATGCGTATGGATCAGAATCGCACTACAAGTGTATAGCTTGATGTGCTGGCCTCTGTACTAGCGCCATTTGACTCGCATTTGGCAGTTTTTTTTTACGTGTTTCCAATTATTTATAACAAGTACAGCGCGAGTTCACAGTTCGAGACGAACCACGAGCTATTTTAAAACCAATTATAAACAGTATTTTCTACGTAAACAAATCGAGACCGCATAATTAAGAAGTGCGGCGCTGAACGTCCGCGCGCTCTACATAATGTTTAGTACTAATATAATACTGTGATAATGTTCACACTGTTATGGGGTTTCTTAACCATGGAATTAAAGATAGTTGTCCGATGTCGAGAGGGATGATCAACGTTCCTCTCTACGGAGCAAGGAGTGTATGTGTGTAACGGAATGCTACACTATCTAGCTTTATTTTAAAACCAATTATAAACAGTATTTTCTACGTAAACAAATCGAGACCGCATAATTAAGAAGTGCGGCGCTGAACGTCCGCGCGCTCTACATAATGTTCACACTGTTATGGGGTTTCTTAACACCATGTAATTAAAGATAGTTGTCCGATGTCGAGAGGGATGATCAACGTTCCTCTCTACGGAGCAAGGAGTGTATGTGTGTAACGGAATGCTACACTATCTAGCTTTATTTTAAAACCAATTATAAACAGTATTTTCTACGTAAACAAATCGAGACCGCATAATTAAGAAGTGCGGCGCTGAACGTCCGCGCGCTCTACATAATGTTCACACTGTTATGGGGTTTCTTAACACCATGTAATTAAAGATAGTTGTCCGATGTCGAGAGGGATGATCAACGTTCCTCTCTACGGAGCAAGGAGTGTATGTGTGTAACGGAATGCTACACTATCTAGCTTTATTTTAAAACCAATTATAAACAGTATTTTCTACGTAAACAAATCGAGACCGCATAATTAAGAAGTGCGGCGCTGAACGTCCGCGCGCTCTACATAATGTTCACACTGTTATGGGGTTTCTTAACCATGGAATTAAAGATAGTTGTCCGATGTCGAGAGGGATGATCAACGTTCCTCTCTACGGAGCAAGGAGTGTATGTGTGTAACGGAATGCTACACTATCTAGCTTTATTTTAAAACCAATTATAAACAGTATTTTCTACGTAAACAAATCGAGACCGCATAATTAAGAAGTGCGGCGCTGAACGTCCGCGCGCTCTACATAATGTTCACACTGTTATGGGGTTTCTTAACACCATGTAATTAAAGATAGTTGTCCGATGTCGAGAGGGATGATCAACGTTCCTCTCTACGGAGCAAGGAGTGTATGTGTGTAACGGAATGCTACACTATCTAGCTTTATTTTAAAACCAATTATAAACAGTATTTTCTACGTAAACAAATCGAGACCGCATAATTAAGAAGTGCGGCGCTGAACGTCCGCGCGCTCTACATAATGTTCACACTGTTATGGGGTTTCTTAACACCATGTAATTAAAGATAGTTGTCCGATGTCGAGAGGGATGATCAACGTTCCTCTCTACGGAGCAAGGAGTGTATGTGTGTAACGGAACGCTACACTATCTAGCTTTATTTAAAAACCAATTACATTTTCTTGCATTTTTGCACAATTGCACAATTGGTAAGCCCTTCACCGAATTGCTAAACTGAAGTGGCAGTGGGCAGGACACATAGCTTGTAGAACAGATGGCCGTTGGGGTAGTAAAGTTCTCGAGTGGCGACCGCGCACCGGAAAACGTAGCTTAGGCAGGCCTCCCACGCGGTGGACCGACGGCCTGGTGAAGATCGCGGGAAGCCGATGGATGCGGGCAGCGCAGGACTGGTCGTCGTGGAAATCCTTGGGGGAGGCCTTTGTCTAGTAGTGAACGATTTTCGGCTGATATGATGATGAAGCCCTTGACATCATCTCACCTGATGGTAAGTGACGATGATATCGAAGATAGAAGCGGGCTTACCAAGATTCCCCAATGCAGTGGGGAACTGGCTGTTTTATCTATAAGCCGGAACACATTTGGTAGGTAGAGGTAGACAGATTAGGACCTGGAATAACATATACCTAGGCTACTTTTTACCACGCTTGCGAGCCGCTTGCGGCTTGCGCACTGGGCACCCTCGAACACAGTCAGGGAAACTAAGTTCACGCGAGCGAAGCTGCTAGCAAAAGCAATTACGGCGGTAATATTATTTTCGACGTCAATTCCTCCTAAACGACAGAAAACCCAAGGTTGAAAAAAATGCCCTTATTGTTGATGATGTTCCTTAAAGTCAAAAGCTATTAGAAACACGATTGAGCAGTTTTGACTTTTGGCTCCATAGAAAAAATCCCTAAGATAGGTCTACACCGTTACTTTCAACTCTAGTTAAGGCTAATATTTTGAAGTATAAAAATTTAAAAATATACATCTTCATATTTGTTACGATAATATAAAGTGAGTAATGTTATTATTTTGTTACTACCATTGTAGTTTTTGATTGAAACGAAAAACTATTGAAAAAGTGTGGTTATTTTCATTACTCTTTACACGTAAAGAAAAAGACAGAGACAACAGATTCCAATCAATACCTCGCTTTAACAAATAACTATTTCAAAGTTATAATTCTTGTTGGAGAAATATTTTGTAGCGACTAAGAAGGCAGTAAGAGACAGACGGGTGATCAACCTGTTACGGTGTTCGACTTCCACGAGCTGACAGGTTTTCATTACGACCTTGGCTTCGTATCCAAGTTGTTTACTGGGCCAAGGTGCACAAAATAACTACTGGGAGAACAGGGTAGTTGGTTTCGAACACGATTAATAATGTAACCAATTTAAAAATTAAAAACCGGCCAGGTGCGAGTCGGAATCGCGCAAAGTACGGTTCCGTAGTCTTTTCAAAAAATAAATGTATATACAGGATGTAACAAAATTGGTGTAGGTCCCGTTAACTGGGGCTTCTGCTCATCATACTGAACAACTTTTATTCTACGACTTTGCTAAAATCGCATTTTTCCTCGCATCGCATTTTTCCTTATACAAATAGATCAGCTGATCGACCAATTTTGTGCATTTTAGATGGAGGGTCCAATTTTTTTTGAGAATTGACTATGGGTTCCTTGGGGAAAGTTGTTCAGTATGATGAGTAGAACTCCCAGTTAACGGGTCCTACAACCAGTTTGTTACACATGTATAAAAAAAGCGGCCAAGTGCTATAGTCAGAACCGCACACATAGGGTTCCGTACCATCATACTAGATGGCGCAATTTTTATCATGTTTAAACAAGAAACACATTTTTTGTATGGAGACCCCCCTTACTTTTTACTTTTCCTAATGTTTAGTATTTGTTGTTATAGCATGTGTTGTTATAGCGGCAACAGAAATACATTATCTGTAAAATTTCATCACGGTTCATGAAATCCAACCTGGTGACAGATGGACGGACGGACAGCGGATGCTAGGAATAGGGACCAGTTTTTACCATTTGGGTACTAAAACCTAAAATACAAAATTATATGTGTACTTGGTAATAGAACATTTTGTATGGATAATCTATTAACATTCGAAAAATCCAACTGCACATCTTAAATTGGTCGACTCTTACTCCGAAACTAAGAAATCCTATTTAGCCGTCATATTTTTTCTTATAATTTGATTATAATAATATGTCCTACTATACAATTTAAAGCTTAATATTAGCGATCCCTGTATCAAAAAATGGTTTCAGCAAATCTTTAGTTGTTTCAAAAGACCTATGCAGCGATACCCCACACGATGGAAAACGTAAGCAAAAAAATTCATCTTTTTACATGTAGAGGAGGCCGGTAATATAATATTTTTTTTCAAGATTTTATTGTACAACTTTGTGGGCGTGATTAATATGTATAACCATGCCAAATTACAGCGTTCTAGTACTAATAGTCTTTGAGCTAAGCCCCGGACGGACAGACATGGTGAAACTATAAGGGTTCCTTGTTGATTTCGGAACCCTAAAAAAGAATCATGAAAATTGTTCCACTCTGCGAAAATATTGCGTAACAAACACACAAAAAAACAACATACTCGTACAGTCGAATTGAAAACCTCTCCCTTTTTGGAAGTCGGTTGAAAATGTTAGACAAGAAAGTAATTTTTTTAGGGATAGCTAGAATGTAATTTTTTAGGGTAAAAACGGGACCCTATTACTGAGACTCCGCTGTCCAGTCCGTTTGTCTGTCTGTCTGTCCGTCTGTCACCACAGGCTGTATCTCATGAACCGTGAAGGCTATACAGTTAAAATTTTCACAGATGTATTTCTGTTGCCGCTATAACAACGAATACAAAAAATTAGAAAAGAGAAATACAATAAATTAAAAAAAATAAGGGGTCTCCATACAAAAACCTGTTTTTTTAAACGTGAAGAAACTAGCGCCATCTAGTATGATGGTACGGAACCCTTTGTGTGCGGTTCTGACTCGCACTTGGCCGGTTTTTAGGGTTCCGCAGCCAAATGGCAAAAACGGAACCCTTATGGATTCGTGATGTCTGTCTGTCTGTCTATCCGTCCGTATGTCACAGCCACTATTTTCCGAAACTATATGAAGTATACTGTTAAAACTTAGTAAGTAGATGTATACTCTATGAACCGCATTAAGATTTTCACACAAAGATAGAATAAAACCATTAAATTTTGGGGTCTCCCCATACTTAGAACTGAAACTCAATTTTTTCATCAAACCTATACGTGTGGGGTATCTGTGGATAGGTCTTCAAAAATGTTATTGAAGTTTCTTATATAATTTTTAACTAAACTAAATAGTTTGCGCGAGAGACACTTCCAAAGTGGTAAAATGTGTGTCCACCCCCCTTGTAACTTCTAAAATAAGAGAGTGAAAAAACTAAAAAAAATATATGATGTACATTACCATGCAATCTTCCACCGAAAATTGGTTTGAATGAGATCTAGTAAGTAGTTTTTTTTAATACTTTATAAATCGTAAACCGCAATTACCTTTCATTCAATGAACTCAAATATATATATAAAAAAACATTTAACTTCATAAACTTAAACCTTATGCTTAAACTGTGAACCATTATTTTCTAATAATAAATCTGTAATAGGTGCCTAAGTAAAATAATACACTATTATTAAAACATCGATCGAAGTTACAACGAACTACAAGAACTTTTATATTATGTTACTTGCTGCTACGGAATCCTTCATGGGCGAGTCCGACTCGCACTTGGCCGCTTTATTTTCATTTTAGTTTTCCGTCTAATAAGTAGGTAGTAGGTACACTGGTGATCTCCTGGATCTTTTAACTCTTAATAAAGACACAGCCCTTATCAACATCGAGCAAAAAAGAGCAAAATTACGTTTGTTGTATGGGAGCCCCCTTAAATATTTGTATTATTCTGTTTTTTATGTTTTGCTTTCATAGCGGCAATAAAAGTCTTGGTATCACGGTTCATGAAATACAGCCTGATGACAGACGGACAGACGGACAGCGAAGTCTCAGTTATAGGGTCCCGTTTTTACCCTTTGGGTAACGAACTCATAAATGTGGATGGGCTGTGTGTGTCGGAGCCACGAACGCTTAACTTTTAATATTCGTGAACTTGATGCCGCAATTACCCTATGTTTAATAACTTTTGGTATTGATTAAAAATAAAACCTGACTGTATAAAAACTTAACCCATTTGTGCAGTCGGGTAAAAAAAAAATGTATCCTATGTTACTCACGGGGGTTCAGACCATTCTAACTTCACCTCGCACCATTCTAACACACCAAAATCCATCAAACCGTTTAGGCTACAGGGCGTGCCAAAGAAATAAACATAGATACATACACTCGAAAAAGATAACCCTCCTTGTGGCGCAGTCGGGTGAAATAAAAACCACTACGGGACTGGCGGCAGAGGTGAAAACATTTTACAGTTTTATAAGTGTAAAAGCGTCGGTGGCTCAACCGGTAACGACTCGGTCCATCTAACCAGAGGTACCGGGTTCAAATCTGGACGGCCAATGTACCAATGAGTTTTTCAAAAAAAACTTACGTACATACTTACCGATTGCTTTAACGGTGAAGGAAAACATCGTGAGGAAACCTGCACACGCCTGCGAAGAAACTCGAAGGTTGTGTGTGAAGTCGACCAACCCGCACTGGGCCCGCGTGGTTGACTAAGGCCTAGTCGCCCTGATTCAGGGTAGGCTCGAGCCCCTCGGTGGGGACGTATATGAGCTGTAATGATGATAAGTTTTGACCCTCCGAGTGTTCCTGGGGGTGTCAGTTACATTACAGGTTACAGTGTCGCGAGTTCAATTGTTTTTTCCCATCTCAAATACAGTTTTATAAGTTTTGACCCTTCGAGTGTTCCTGGCGGTGTCGGTTACATTACAGGTTACAGTGTCGCGAGTTCAATTGTTTTTCCCATCTCAAAAAATGCCCAACGCGCCTAAAGAAGTTTTCACCTTAAAAAACAAATTTTAAGTTAATCCGACCAGTAGTTTTGGATTTATCAGCGTTTTAGCAGGATTCCGACTCTTTTTCTTGAGGTCATATTTTACGAAAGGCTCAAGGTCAAAGTACAATACTCTGGTAACTTGTTTTGGTATCAGAAGAAATAACTTTAGGGTGATATGCAGGGTGTGACAAAATTGGTGTAGGACCTGCCAACAGGAGTTCTGCTCATAATACTGAAAAATTTTCCGCAAGAAACCCATAGTCAATTTAAAAAAAAAATTTGAACAATGCACAAAGTTGCTCGATCAGCTGATCGATTTTTATGAAGAGTTTTTTTTATGAGATTTCAGTAAAGTCATAGAACAAAAGTTGTTCAGTATGATGAGTAGAACTAGCCCCAGTTATCGGGGCCTACACCAATTTTGTTATATCCTATATAACCTTACCTTACAGTATCTTTACTATTTTTTTAAAATCTAAGCCGTCCAATGTACATAATTTTCATGACACAACATTTTAGCTCAAAAATGTTTCACCAAACCCACGTCAAAACATCCTGTATAATGTTCCACCAAATCTACGTTAAAACATTCTGTAAGTATATAATGTTTCACCACATCCACGTCAAAACACATGTATAATGTTTCACCAAATGCACGTCAAAACATTCCGTATTATAATGTTTCACCACATCCACGTCAAACACATGTATAATGTTTCACCAAATGCACGTAAAAACATTCTGTATATAATGTTTCACCACATCCACGTCAAAACACATGTATAATGTTTCACGAAATGCACGTCAAAACATCCTGTATAATGTTCCACCAAATCCACGTCAAAACATTCTGTATATCATCCATTAGGTTTTGTGAAGGTCATAGTAGCTTGCAAATAAAACTTTATTGGTAGGTACCTATATTCAATTATACTTTTGTATCTGTAAGTACCCAATTACTGCTAATATCCAACAAAAACTAAACTATAAATACACTTAATAAAAACTTACCGCTAGTATATAAAAAAAACTAAATTATAGTTTTAAAAGGTGCTCGGTTTTGATTTATTATTGGAAACGCTGAAAACGTCAAAAAACCAGCCAAGTGCGAGTCAGAACCGCACTCATAGGGTTCCGTACCATCATACTAGATGGCGCTAGTTTCGTCACGTTTAAAAAACACGATTTTTGTATGAAGACTTTCGCTTTTTCTAAATTTTTAGTATTGGTTGTTATAGCGGCAATAGAAATACATCATCTGTGGAAATTTCAACTGTCTAGCTATCACGGTTTATGAAATACAGCTTGGCGACAGACGGACGTACAGACAGACAGACAGACGGACGGACAGCGAAGTCTCAGTAATAGGGTCTCTTTTTTTGCCCTTTGGGTACGGAACCCTAAAAAGAATCATGAAAATCGGTTCACAACCTGCGAAGATATTGTGTAACAAACATATAAAAACATACAGTCGAATTAAATAGGTACCTTCTTTATCGAAGTCGGTAAAAAGGAGTTGTAAATACTAAACTAATATATCCTGTGGTATAATAAAAAGTTTATTTACTTGCAAGCCAGCTGCCAGAAGCTAAACAAACGCATAAAATTAAAAACCCAGGAGTGTAGAACTTGTCATGTAGCCAGTTCTAGTATTACGTGAATAAAAAACCAGCCAAGCGCAAGTCAGAACCGCACACAATGGGTTCCGTACCATCATACTAGATGGCGCTAGTTTCTTCACGTTTTTTTTTCTTTTTCTAGTTTTTAGTACCTATTAGTTGTTATAGCGGCAACAGAAATACATCATCTGTGAAAATGTCAACAGTCTAGCTGTCACGGTTCATGAAATACAGTCTGGTGACAGATGGACAGACAGACAGACGGATGGACAGCGAAGTCTCAGTAACAGGGTCCCTTTTTTTACCCTTTGGGTACAGAACCTTAAAAACCGGCTAAGTGCGAGTTGGACTAGCTCTCTGAGGGTTCCGCAACACCACACCTCTCCACACAACTACATAGTATAATGACAATGATACCTATTTAGATTTAAAAAAGACATCAACGCGAGCGACAAAAATATGCTTTTTTTTTCATTCAGTTCTGATTCTTTAGCGCGAGTGCGACTCACACTTAGCCGTTTTTTTTTTTTTAGTATTTTTAGATACACAATCACACCTAGTTTCACGTTTGTATGTATTATCGTTTTTAAATAAAAAATACTTCTAAATTAGTTATAAGTTAGTACAAACAGAAATACACATTAAGTCAAAATTAGAACTGTCTACCCATTACGGTAGATGAAATACAGCCCGCTGACAGACGGACGGACAGACAGCGGAGGCTATGTTATAAGGATATATATAAGGCTATATAATGACCCCTTATTAGTTGTTATAGCGGCAACAGAAATAAACATTATGTGAAAATTTTAACTGTCTACTCATTATTATATCAGCTCATATACATCCCCACCGAGGGGCTCGAGCCTTCCCTGAATCAGGGCGATTAGGCCTTAGTCGACCACGCGGGCCCAGTGCGGGTTGGTCGACTTCACACACAACCTTCGAGTTTCTTCGCAGGCGTGTGCAGGTTTCCTCACGATGTTTTCCTTCACCGTTACGGTTACTCATTACGGTTCATGAAATACAGCCCGCTGACAGATGGACGGACAGACGGACAGACAGCGGAGGCTTAGTGGTAGGGTCCCGTTGGGTGTAGAGAACCCTAAAAACAAATACGTCGATGCCTAAGTAAGATGAAGCAAGGCCGATGATGCTAAAAGCGTCAAACATTACATTGCTCGTTTATTGACATTTGATCTTGATACAGGATGTAATTTTCATAAAGCGCAAGTTGTTACAAGAATAGGCTCTGCATATAAAACTGAACAACTCTATCATCATCATCATATCAGCCGAAAATCGTCCACTGCTGGACAAAGGCCTCCCCCAAGGATTTACACGACGACCGGTCCTGCGCTGCCCGCATCCATCGGCCTCCCGCGATCTTCACCAGGTCGTCGGTCCACCGCGTGGGAGGCCTGCCTCTATACTAAATTAAAAATTAAAAATTTGAATGCCGTCCGCGCGGCGTAAAAAATTTAAACCCTATTTTTTTGTTTTTTTTTGTTTTTTTTATTATAACAGCTCATATACGTCCCCACCGAGGGGCTCGAGCCTTCCCTGAATCAGGGCGATTAGGCCTTAGTCGACCACGCGGGCCCAGTGCGGGTTGGTCGACTTCACACACAACCTTCGAGTTTCTTCGCAGGCGTGTGCAGGTTTCCTCACGATGTTTTCCTTCACCGTTACGGTTACTCATTACGGTTCATGAAATACAGCCCGCTGACAGATGGACGGACAGACGGACAGACAGCGGAGGCTTAGTGGTAGGGTCCCGTTGGGTGTAGAGAACCCTAAAAACAAATACGTCGATGCCTAAGTAAGATGAAGCAAGGCCGATGATGCTAAAAGCGTCAAACATTACATTGCTCGTTTATTGACATTTGATCTTGATACAGGATGTAATTTTAATAAAGCGCAAGTTGTTACAAGAATAGGCTCTGCATATAAAACTGAACAATCTATCATCATCATCATATCAGCCGAAAATCGTCCACTGCTGGACAAAGGCCTCCCCCAAGGATTTACACGACGACCGGTCCTGCGCTGCCCGCATCCATCGGCCTCCCGCGATCTTCACCAGGTCGTCGGTCCACCGCGTGAGAGGCCTGCCTCTATACTAAATTAAAAATTAAAAATTTGAATGCCGTCCGCGTAAAAATTTAAACCCTATTTTTTTTGATTTTTTTATTATAACAGCTCATATACGTCCCCACCGAGGGGCTCGAGCCTACCCTGAATTAGGGCGATTAGGCCTTAGTCGACCACGCGGGCCCAGTGCGGGTTGGTCGACTTCACACACAACCTTCGAGTTTCTTCGCAGGCGTGTGCAGGTTTCCTCACGATGTTTTCCTTCACCGTTAAAGCAATCGGTAAGTATATTGTACGTAAGTTTTTGAAAAACTCATTGGTACATTGGCCGTCCAGATTTGAACCCGGTACCTCTGGTTAGATGGACCGAGTCGTTACCGGTTGAGCCACCGACGCTTCTTTTTTTTGCTATACGCTATTTTTTTGAATAGTCGGGTAAAAATGTATCCTATGTCACTCACGGGATCAAGACGAATCTAACTACACCTTGCACTCCAAAATCCATCAAGCCGTTTATACTACGGATATTTCCTTTACCGCCTCTTAAGGCCGCCAACGACCAACTTTGTAACCACTTTTTTTAATATTTTTTTTTTATTAAAAATTTGAGTGCGTTTGACTGCAACTCACCTGATGGTAAGTGATGATGCAGTCGAGGATGGTACACGCAAACTCAAATAATGCCTATTCACTCTTGCCTTGAAGATCCCCAAATTATAGGAACTTTACTTTAATTAAAGATTTTTGTAACGAAAAGAAAAATTGTTTTGTAATTTACAGGATATGGGGAGTGATTTTGATTTCCTCTAACTCTGTTACAATACACAGAACTAAAGAAAAAAATATACTAATGCACACTTTTATTATAGTTGTAACCATGGAACTGCTGAAATTTTAATCCAAACATTATGATAATTTATGAACTTCTTAAAAAAACAATACAAAATGATTTTGTTTTCTTTCTTTTTTGGAAATTCTTCTATTTTATTTATAAAATTTTCGCACAATAGGGGATCGGACTACTAGTCATTTGAGTTACATTTTATGATCTGTCAAAAACGAAATTTTGTTCTAAAAATGTTTGAAATACCCACAAGTGACGTCATAGATTTTTAGCGTCATTGACGAACTAATTTTTTGAATTTGATCATTAAAAAATTGAAGACGTGATAGAAAAACAAAACAAGTAAGGTTTGTTGAAACTTCAAGAGGAGAGCAATTTAGGAAATCATATTTTAGAATTTATTTTTGATGCAGTCCGATCTCCTATTCGTCTGCAGCGATTGACGTAACAGCCACGTTGCAGTACGAGCTTGAAATATCGTGAATCGAGTTGCTAATTCTAGGGACGGAGGAGCCTTTAGAGGAAAGAATAGCACACACTCTCCATACAGAAAGATGAAACGTTTTTCCATCTCGTGTGTTTTTATACATAACTCATATTGACCATTATTTGTTTATTTTTCATCAATGATTTAAAAAAATGAAACCTATAAATCTAGTTTTTTTTATTTAGTCAATAACATACCTATTTAAAAATCATCATTATGATTGGGTAATATTCAGAGATGGAAAAACGTTTTCTCTTTTTGTATGGAGACTGTATAATCATTTAACTAATCAGAGTTTACGAGAACATTTCAAAAACTTTATTTTTTCGATCAAATAACATGCATGAGTAATTAACTAATGGCAAATCATGATTATTAAAACCAGTAAATTGCGAGTCAGAACCGCGCTCAAAGGATTCCGTGTCATCATACTAGATGGCGCTAGTTTTTTCACGTTTCAAAAAACACGATTTTTGTATGAAGACTTTCACTTTTTCAATTTTTAGTATTTGTTGTTATAGAGGCAACAGAAATACATCATCTGTGAAAGTTTCAACTGTCTAGCTATCACGGTTCATGATATACAGCCTGGTGACAGACGGACGGACAGTGAAGTCTTAGTAATAGGGTCCCGTTTTTACCCATTGGGTACGGAACCCTATAAAAACGTTATAATCTATAATCAGAAGAGCGTCAGCGGTTCAACGGTAACGAATTGGTCCTCCTTACCAGAGTTCCCGGGTTCAAATCCGGACGGCCAATGTACCAACCAATGAGTTTGTCGAAACTTACGTACATATACCTACTTACCGATTACTTTAACGGGCGGTGAAGGAAAACATCGTGAGGAAACCTGCACATTTGATTTCAGATGTGTATGAAAGGTCGCGTTGCACACGCCCGTAGGTGTTATTCTAAAAATGCCCTACACGTGACCTCGGGTGTTGCTAAGTGCAACACCAGGCAACCGCCCGCCCGCGCCGTCTATCCCTCGGATAGCACGTTTAATTGTGCCACACGATAAGAGAGAAAGAGAATCAGAAATTAAATTCTCCTGCGTCAAAAAAAGTTGTGTCGATGTGACCTGTAAAATTCTGAACTGAGTGCCCTACCTGACCCCAAACAAAGAAGTATCCGCTTCAAAACACCCTGTATAGCACTATAAACTATGCGGAATCACCGATCCTATATATTTTTTGTATTTACACAGTCAATATAATGACTTTGTTGGACTTTATACAGGTACTTCTAACATATACATAGAAGGAAATAGGTATCGTAAAGATATTTTTATAATTTATTATATCCGTCTGCTACTCGATCACCTACATCTATAAAAACCGGCAAAGTGCGAGTTGGCCTCGAAGAATTCCGTAGAATTGTGCAAAAAAACATCTTTTTCAATCTTCTTCCAAAAAGGAGGAGGTTCTTAATTCGACTGTATGTTTGTTACGCCATATTTTCGCAGATTATGAACCGATTAAGTTGGTTCTTTTTGTATTCGATAGGGTATGCTCCCGATTTAGTTCCATATAAAATTTATTAAAATCAGTGTAGTACTTCATTAGAAAATTAACAAAAACCAAAAATGATAACGCAAAATTGTCTAAGTTTTACCGATGGAAGTCGGTTTTTTAACGTGTTCAGAGTTTCAAAATAATAATAATTATTTATTGTTACATAGCGGTAATAATACCACAGATTACTAAATAGTTTGATAATACACACTCTTTATAAATTTCAACAGTCTACCTATTACGGTTCATGAAATACAGCCCGCTGACAGACCGACGGAGGGCGGAAGCTTAATAATAGGGTTCCGTTAGCACCCTTTATGTACGAAACCCTAAAATTAAATGTTGTTCGTTGGTACGCAAATAACTTGAGAACGGTTGGACCGATTTCGCAACTTTTTCTTTGAAAAGGTTTGTAATAGTCCAGAAAGGTTTTTAGGAAGAAAAAACTCCACAGGCCGCTTCACCCCGCACCCTTGCGGTGGTTATACCGCGAGAAATAGCTAGTTTGAAATTAAGAATGGGTCGAAAGTGGCCCGAAATGGTTCGAGTAATATATAATAATGTCGCCGGGATTTTGTCAAAACCGCGATATTACAATATCACTTCACTGCATACTACATTCAGGTTACATTATAAATACATTGTCAATCGGCTTACAATTTCACGACCAATTCTTGTATCTCCGAATAAAACCGATGATTTCTTCTTCTGCGAAGCATTCTGCTTCGCGAGGCTCTTTGACTATTAAATCAATCAAACCTGACCGAACCTAACATCGCTCGCTTCACTCGCTCATTTATTTAATGTTATTCACTTCGCTTAGTATTATTGTAATATCACTAGTGAGATTACAATGACACTAGTGAAATTGTAAGCAGTATGTTACGGTTCACAATCTTTCGACATTTAATATAACCCACGGCCTTGTTGCCCTTTTCTTTTTGAACTTGGACGACACACTACCGTGTGTCTAGATTATTAAAACTTTGATTATACACGGCAATCAACTGATAATGTGAGATGAACATGCTTGACACCTAATTTCAACCAAAGTGTAGGTAATAATCACATGGGTATGATTAAAATACCTAACTAACTTAAATTATTTAGGTATTTTAAATTTACTAGATGCTTTGTGAATTTCCTGAGATTTTTCGGGTGATAGTGATGTGACAAAATGGAAGTGATACATCGATAAAATCAAAACTTTTATGAACGTTTTACGACCACTGGTCAACATAGCACATTACGTTAGAGATTTCTTCACGATGCTGACCAAACGGAGAACTTCGAAACGTTTCGTTCTCGGCGACACTGCGGACGACAAGTCTCAGACGTACGACGAACAGGATGAAGGCACAGAGGTCATACCCACGAATCTCCTCCAGAAGTTTCAAATGACATTGGACGCGGAGCCAGAAGCCGAGACGAAAGATGGGAAAGTCAAAACTGAGCAAGATGGCAAGTTTTTACGGCTACCCACGGCCACTCTTACGTAAGTATATCGTTTAAGTATCACCATATCAGCCGAAGGACGTCTACTGTTGGTCATAGGCCTCCCCCAAGGATTTCCACGACGATCGGTTCTGCGGTGCCCGCATCCGGCGAATTCCCGCAACCTTCACCAAGTTATCGGTCTACCGAGTGGGAGGCCTGCCTACGCTACGTTTTCGTGTACGCGGTTGCCATTCGAGAACTTTACGGCCCCAACGGCCATCTGTTCTACGAGTAGGCCTGTCAACGCTACGTCTTCCGATACCTAGTTATACCCCCCAACTTATACAATTATAAGTTGGGGGGTATAACTAGGTTGGTTTTGTATTTATGTTGCCAAAAGATGTTTACCTGTTAGATTACTACACAGATTTTTTAAGCTATAACATGCATATCTGTTTATGTATTTTAGTCTTATTTCAGAATTTTGTTTTTCTTCGTCAATTTTAAGGAAATCCTTCATAAGTATCTTTTTATTGGCTTGTGGCCTCACTAAGTGTATTCTGTAATTGCATTTGACTGCGGCGTGACAACAAAAACAGGGTTATGTACTTATAGTATAGGGTGTTAAAAAAACGGCGTAGGGCCTATTAACTGGGGGTTCTACTCATCATACTGAACAACTATCCTCAAAGAATCTACGGTCAATTCTCGAAAAAAATAGACCCTCCACATAAATGCACAAAATTGGTCGATTAGCTGATCGATTTGTATAAAGTTTTTTTGCGATTTCAGCAGTCATAGGACAATAGTAAAGTTGTTATCATCATCATCATCATATCAGCCGAAAAACGTCCACTGCTGGACAAAGGCCTCCCTCAAGGATTTCCACGTCGACCGATCCTGCGCTGCACGCATCCATCGGCTTCTCGCGATCTTGTAATAATATAATATAATATAATATAATATAATATAATATAATATAATATAATATAATATAATATAATATAATATAATATAATATAATATAATATAATATAATATAATATAATATAATATAATATAATATAATATAATATAATATAATATAATGTAATGTAATATAATATAATATAATATAATATAATATAATATAATATAATATAATATTACACAATGTGTAAAAAATGTGTAGAACTCGTTAACTGGGAGTTCTACTCATCAAATTCTGCCAATCTATAGTCCCTAAAATTGGACACTCCATACAAAAATGCACAAAATTGATCATTCAGCTGAGTAATTTTGTATGAAGAGTTAAAAACTGTTTTTGTGATTTCAGCAAAATCATAGAACAAATGTTATTCGGTATGATGTTATGAAGCTTTAACCGCCTCCGTGGCGTTATGGCGTCAGGAGGTCGCGGGTCCGATTCCCGGCGGAGTCTAACAATGTACTTATTACTCAGTTCGGTTGGTGGAAGGGCATTTTTTAAGCCCGCCTGGCTAGATACCACCATCTTGTCTAAGTCTTGCCGCCAAACATAAATTTTACAGCATTGATGTGTTCCGGCTTGAAGAAAAGATAGCCATTGCGTTAGGGAATCTTGTTAAGCCCGCTTTCATCTTCGGCATCATCATCACTTACCTACCATCAGGTGAGATGATGCCGAGGGATTATCAATTGTAAAAAAAACGAGTGTGCTTTAGACCACAGGACTGAAGTTAAACTTAATCACCGTTCGCGTAACGCATTCACCAGCTTACTCCCCAAGTCAAGCGTGCTTAAAGAGTTTTCACTTTAATAATAACAAAAAAGTTAACGGGTCCTACACGTCCTACACAATTTTTTTACACCCTGTATTATATACCTACAATTATATGACAAGTAGTCTCACGTCGTAATTTAAACATCTGTTTTTTGTGTGTTTGTGCTAACTGCTAAGTTAACTTGTAATCCAGCAGCGTCACTTTTTGCTTTGCTATTTACATTAATATGTACATCCTAATAAGTTTTTTTTTTAATTTTTAAAAGTAAAATTAACATATCTTTTTGTTTTCGGAAATTAAATTGTGATATAGGGAAAATAATATATAATTTTGTTTTTGACAGGTCTAGCGAGGAAACTAAAGAGTATTAAACATTTTTTGGTATCTTGTCGTGAATTCACGATTTTTTAGGTCGTTTTTATTTAATATCCTTACTAATATTATTTATTAATGTAGAAATGTGTTTGTTACCTCTTCACGCCTCAACGCCTCTACCAATCATGACGAAATTAAGCATGCTCGTAGCCCGTCACATGGAGAAGGACAGAGGCTATATTATATAACCCGATTTCTTATGTGTTTCCCGTGGGAAAGCTATTTGTTATTAACTCTCTCTTTTTTGTTAGTTTATTTCACGTCGCAATGAAAGGAAGGGTTAACGTGATATTTTGCACAGAGACAGTTGAGGCGGTCAAAAGTGACAGACTATAATAACTAGCATAGCCTGAAATATTCTCATCTGGAGAAAACTCATTTGCATGCTCGTGCATGTCGTACGCAACGGAGCAAAGAATTGATGTGATATTTTGCACAGAGATAGTCAAGGCGGTGGAAAGTGACAGACTACTAACTAGCATACTCTGACATAATTCCAGAGGGATCTTGAGAAAATTTATTTGCATACTCGCGCTTTTCGTATGCACCGGAGCTACGAATTGACGTGATATTTTACACAGAGATAGTTTCGAGGAAGACTATTTAATTAACATAGCCCGAAGTAGTACCCGAGGGATCTGAAGAAAACTCAATTGCATGCTCGCGCATGTCGTACGCACTGGAGAAACGGATTGACGTGGTATTTTGCACAGAGTTAGTTTCGAGGAAGGAAGTGGCAAAGACTATTTAATTAACATAGACTGACGTAGTTCCCTAGGGATAATATGGAGAAAACTTATTTCCACGTACGCATTAAGCGGCTCGCGCACCACGCACCCTCGAAGACAATCATAAAGTGGTTTCTATTCATAAAACAAAACAAATGTCTCATTAAATTCACTGTCCAGTTTTTTCGAACTTGCCTATTTGGGAAAATGCTTTGTGAGAAAAATACCTACTTCCTATATCGTCCACTAATCATCGGGTGAGATGATGCCAAGGGCTTCATCATTACAGCTCATATACGTCCCCACCGAGGGGCTCGAGCCTACCCTGAATCAGGGCGAGGCCAAGGGCCAAGGGCAAGGGCCTTAGAAGCGTCGGTGGCTCAACCGGTAACGACTCGGTCCATCTAACCAGAGGTACCGGGTTCAAATCTGGACGGCCAATGTACCAATGAGTTTTCAAAAAACTTACGTACATACTTACCGATTGCTTTAACGGTGAAGGAAAACATCGTGAGGAAACCTGCACACGCCTGCGAACAAAACTCGAAGGTTGTGTGTGAAGTCGACCAACCCGCACTGGGCCCGCGTGGTCGACTAAGGCCTAATCGCCCTGATTCAGGGTAGGCTCGAGCCCCTCGGTGGGGACGTATATGAGCTGTAATGAAAGGGCCAAGGGCTTACAAATTTTAAATTAAAAAAAAATATATGTATGTGTGGCGTGCGTAACAGCAAAGATTAATTATAAAGATTATTAAAAGGATTCTGTTCTCTGGTATATAGGTAGGTACTTAAAAATTATTCAATAATAACTAAACTCATTGATGACCTTGATATCGAGCGCGAACGGCGGGCCCTGTCAGTGCGGTGCAACATGCTCTCACGCAGGTTCGCTCGATGTAGTCCAGAGGTGAAGGTGACCCTCTTTAGGGCCTACTGTCAAAGCTTTTACACCTGTCAGTTGTGGGTCAACTTCACCAGACGTGCGATGAGCAGCATTAGAGTGCAGTATAATAATGCATACCGCATTCTAATGAAATTGCCAAAGTACTACAGTGCGTCGGGCATGTTCGTCGACGCCAGGGTCTCAGATTTCTTTGCTATACGCAGATCGAGAATTGCGACTTTTTGGTCTGATGGAGTTCTCCGTGCATTGTCCGAGTGCTTGGATAGCCCATTGGATAGCCCAATGATGCTTGGATAAGCAACCAATATTTTAAATTGTTGGCTTTCCGTTCACCGGGACGAGAATAGAAAGTAACATAGCGTAATATGTTGTGTATATTTGTATGGGTATTTTTTGCCTGAAATAAAGATTTTATTATTATTATTACTATAAACGAATTAATTAAAAATTAAAAAAAACTATTTGGCCAGTCAGGTAATATTGTATCCGATGTCACTCACGGGATCAAGCGACGAATTTAACGAACCTCGCACTCCAAAATCCATCAAGCCGTTTAGGCTACAGAGCGTGACAATAAATATAAACATAGATATTATATAAACTGAAAAAACATAACCCTCCGACTGGCTCAGTCGGGTAAAAATTGATCTTGTTTCGTTTTAAAAAAGTGGCCAATTGTGTGACGGGCCACGCGCAAGGTTCTGTAGATAGAATTTTCAATAAATAGATGTATACTATGAAAAACAAGGTTATTTTTGCAGTTTGTGTACAGAACAATTTGTATGGAAAACCTATGAACTTTTTTCAAATACAACGCACATAATTAGGTTTTTTTAAAAATAATTTGACTTTTTTTGGGTGCACCTTACTTCATGGTAATTGTCGATACAGCCGAGTATGTAACACGCAATCCTATTCACTCTCGTCTTGAAGATTCCTAAATTATACAAATCGGGTAATACAGACACAGGCACAGATTACTAATTAGTTACACAGGCAGGGAATTCCACGCCTTGGTTGACCGATCGCATAATGAACGAAGAAGCAAAACGCGTGGGTAAAGGTGTCACATTACCGACCAATTGGTGGAATCGCCCTCCGCGCCTGGTCGTCCCGTGATGAAATTGAAGGTATAGTGAAGGTATGAGGTCGTGAAGCTCCATCGCACACTTTCCGAAATTAATCCTGTAGAACACCGATAGACAGGCGACTTTGCGGCGATGCTCGAGGCTTTGGAGCTTGTTTTTTATACAAATTCCTCGTCGCCAATGAGTCTCCTAGTGCGTGGGTCCATAGAATCCAAGGCATCTAGCTGGTAAATAGCCGATTGAGTGTGAACAGTAGTCCATACATTACCGAACTTGAGCTTGGTATATTAGAAGCTGTTCTGGTGTGAAGTATAAAGTCTCACTTTCGAGAGGATACTGAGTTTTTTGGCAGCCGTTTTTGCCTTGGATCCAATGTATCTCCCGAAATTCAGATCGGATGTTAAATCTACGCCAAGGAGCTCAAGATGGTCAAATTCATCTCGGTGAGTAGGCTTTAGGGTAAAGGACTATTTTTTGCAGTGAATAGACACACCTGCGTTTTAGAGGCATTAAACCTAACAATATTGGCATCGCAGAGACTGCCTTGAGTGTTAGGTTCACGTGCTCAATCATGGCCTCTCTATACTATATCCGGACCCCTAGCTCGAGCACTAGACCATTATCTCTCCGCAACAGTGCTGTCGTCTGCATACCCTAATGTCCCGGGTTTCAGGTTTAATATGCAGCATGAACAAAGTAGCGGAGAGAACTGAGCCCTGAGGTAGCCCTGAGGTATCAAAAGCCAATTACTCCTACTCGTAAACCAAGAAAGGCTACAACAATATTACTAACAAAAATATATGAACCTAAAAATAGTTTTCACACACCTGCATTATTTTGAAACGACCTATCCATCGACACCCCACATAACATCGAATATAACGAGGATAAAAATCTCACTGTATATGCGTGTAGGGGATAGGTATACCTAATATATTTAAAGATTTTATTTTACCACTTTATCGGTGTGATAAATATGTACCTATCTTTCTAGTAAGTAGTAAGAATCTCTGAGCTATACCGATGACAGATAGACGGACGGACATGGTTATATGTAAAGGTACTACTAGTAGATGCCCTAAAAAGTAGGTAAGTATACCTAAGTATACGTTTTTGGAAATTCAGTCACCTTTTGGCAAGTGATGATAAATGATGGATGAATTACATTTTTTTTTCTCAGTCTCGTTTTCAATAATTAATTATGGTAAAAACATTAAAAGAATGTAATGTGCTCTAACTTACCAAAGGAAACAAATTGTTAGATTAAAAGATTTCAAAATTTTTATTCAAAATAGGTGCATACACTCTTTCTGATGGTCATACATAAGATAGCAATTACAATACATAATGTCAGATTGTGAAAAAATATAAACAAACAATCATCGATTAGTTAATAATGTCAATAAAATCATAGTTATAAAACAAATAATGTCATTTGGACATGAGAGCAATATGACACGAGAAGTAATCGTCATCACCTTAACAGCTGAAGGTCGTCCACTGCAGGAAATAGGCCTCCCCAAGGATTTCCTTGACGACCGGTTCTGCGCTACCCACATCCAGCGGCTTCCCGCGACCTTCACGAAGTCATCGGTCCACCGAGTGGGAGGCCTTCCTACGCTACGTTTTCCGGTGCGTGGTTGCCACTCGAGAACTTTACTACCCTAACGGCCCTTTGTTCTCTGAGCTATGTGCCCCGCCCACTGCCATTTAAGTTTAGCAATTCTGAGAGCTATGTCGGTTACTTTGGTTCTCCTACGGATCTCTTCGTTGTTGATTCACGCTCTATAGCGCAAAGCACATAGCACGAGATGTAATACATGAAAATTATTGAATTTGTCGTTAATGCCTTTGACAAGAGTAGGCCAGTTCACACGGACAGCATCCGTTTATGAGTATAATGCCATCAGTTAACAAGGCTAAGTAAGCCAGTATCTGTATACATACTTATTTACCAATTTCTATTTATACCCAACTGCCCACAAAAAGGAATGTATTGTTTTCAGTTGTATTGTATTGTATGTTTGTGTATGTATTTATGTTTCTTTATTCCACAATATCTACGGCTTGATGGATTTTAGAGTGCGAGCTATCATTAGATTCATCTTCATCCCGCGAGTGACAAATGATATATTTTACACTACTTCCCAAAAAGAGGGGTAAGTCGTATCTTACAGTTTTTTATTTAAAGTTATTATTTTACTTAGACTAGTTTTCGGCCAGTATAACTCCGACACCTATAGCAGCATACATAACCTTTTTACAGTAGACAGTGGTTTTCCTGCTATTTATTAAACAAAGTGATATATTCAAGGTTATAGGTGTCGTAATCGTAGAATCAAATGTAAGAATGAGTACTGAAATAATTGTATGCATCGACTTTTAGTAGTAAAGTTAAGTATTCTTTGCTTTTATTTAGCATTATATAGCTTTATATGTAATTGTCCTGCGCTGCCCGCATCCATCGGCTTCCCGCGACCTTCACCAGGTCATCGGTCCACCGCGTGGGAGGCCTGCCTACGCCTGTCGTCGTGGAAATCCTTGGGGGAGGCCTTTGTCCAGCAGTGGACGATTTGTGGCTGATATGATGATGATGATGATGTAATTGTAGACTTTGTAGATACGTAGGTGCTAAAAATGTAGCGAAAAGTTACGTCTGGTGAAACGGTACTGTTTAATTAATCGAAATACTAAAAAAACCGGCCAAGTGCGACTCGGGGTCACACAAACAGGGTTCCGCATCAAAACTTTTACGAATAACAGAACAAGACCTCTCAGTACATTCTCTGTTCTAGGCAAATAGGGGTCTATTTATTCTGGAATTTAAAAATTTCATTTTTCCTGTGGGAATGAAAGGACTTTTTTCTCATAGATTTTATTTACTTATTTATTTATTGTTTATTGTACACAGTAAATGAGAGATACATAAGTAGAAAAACATAAGATTTACAATTGGTATGCTTAACTCTGTAAGAGTTTTCTGCCAACAAACCAGTAATAATAATCTATGAACACACCTTCATAAACTGTGATGTTTTCAAGATTTTAGGCCTAGTAGATTCAGAGACAAGTTGGGAGGGGGGTTTTGAGGGGAATGGTCAATTTTAATAACTTCAAAACTATTTATCTTAAAATTATTTAATAAAATATATATATTTGAGATTCTCACAACAATCCCTTTCATTTGTTAAGGCACACAATATGTATATTTTGAAAAACTTTTGTTAGAAATTATCTAGTTTACTCCCCGTAATTCACTTATTTACGTTACATGTCCGTGTTTGGGTCACAGTATTTTCCTAACAAATTGGCTGTGACAGACGGACGGACAGACAGACACACGAGTGATCTTAAAATGGTTCCGTTTTTACCTTTTGAGGTACGGAACCCTTAAAAACAAGCGAGCTTTATATTAGTCGCGATGTGTATGGCCATGTTTCCTTAGCCTTCGTGAATGAAAAAAAGGTGGCATGGCCATGTTTCCTTAGCGTTCGTGACTGAAAAAAACATTTTTTTTCCTGTTACACACTTCTGTCCCGTTTCACGAAATCACTCCTAATACATAAATCACTCTCACAGATTGCAGGAAAGCGAGAGGAAAGAGTTACAACATCAAAAAATTACATATAATCTTTTACAGGAGAATCAGAAATCTGATGTCAATTTCTTTATAAATATTGTTTTACACACATTCTACCTTACTACTATTATAAATGTAAAAGTGTGTTTGTTTGTATGTCCTTTTTACATCGCAACGGATAAACGTAAGATTTTTTATACGCTGAAAATAGCACAGACCAACATAGTTCCTACGGGACTAAAAAGAAAGAGTTTTTTTGTTGATTTCTTTCACGTCGCACCGGGGCAACGGATTGACCTGTTTTTACACAGAGAAGTTGAGGGAGTGGGAAGTAGGGTTGCCAGAAAAATTCAAGAAGAATATAGGAGATTTCCATTTAGGGGGTCAAAAGAAAACAGTATCCAGTTAAAATATATAGTAGACTTTATTTTTTCATGTAATTATATTTTTGGGAACTTAGGGCCATTTGAGTTTATTATAAATCGCTTTTTCCGCCGGGTAGGCCCAGTTAACTTTGATTCCCTATCTGCATCTTCTTCACTTCCACTTTCAGCATTTAAATCACTTATTTTGTAAGTATATTTCACACAAAAGAGGCGAACCGAATAATAAAGGTACAAAGAACTGGTGCTAGGACATCATACAGACAGAATGATATTTGACATTGACACTTGACAATGACATGACATGACATGACTCTTAAAAGTTGCGTTCAGAAACACAAACAATGTGATTTTTACTTATGATATGATCTGCTCAGTTTTGTTTAGAATTTCGGGGTTCGTTTCTGAACGCGTGTTTTTTTAACTCGATTTAAGTATAGTATGACAGACACGTCGCTGTATGGCTAAAATATAGTAGATTTGTCTACTATATATTTTTTCAACAGTATATAGTATCTTGGCCCAAAATATAGTAAGATACTATATTATATAGTAGATCTGGCAACCCTAGTGGGAAGTGACATTTGACTACAAATTAGGCCTCCCAAGAATTTTGAAGAACATTCGTTTCAACGTCGCTACGGAGCAACGGATTGACGTGTTTTTGCACAGAGATAGTTAAGATGATGAAAAGTGACATTTGACATCTAATAGGGAATTTTCTTATGACATATGTCACAACGTTCAAATAAATTTCAATAGATGGCGCTGATTTGCCTTGGTAATTTTTCTTTTAAGTAAAATCTTTTTTCGTAGGTACTTATAATAAACAAAAAACTGAACAGCAGCAATCATTTTGTTTGACGTTTCTACTTTTGTTTATTTGTATTGATTTAAAGCAAATGAGTGTATCACAGATCACTGCACTTACATGAAAGTAGCAAGCTGGTGTATTTAGGTACGTGTTCCCTTGTGGAGTAAATACGTAAATACGTGCCTTGAAGAACAAATGATAAGTATGTTACCTTTTTTTTTTAAACTAAAACAATAACTGTTTTTGTATGTAAATCATATTGTTTTAGGAAAATGCGTGGGCCATGTATTGTGTATGGGTGTAACAAAGATGGAGTTCACCAGTTACCAAAAGATGAAACAATAAAGGCCCAGTGGATTACAGCTGCTAAACTAGACACCAAACTAAAGACTGGACGGAGCATAAAAACATATACTTACGTTTGCTCTGAACATTTTCAAGACAATGATTTCTATTACACACGGCCACTGTTTGGTAAGTACTTACCCCTTCACCCATAGCATAGAAAAAAAGAGCTTCTAGTCTGTTTTCTAATCCTTTCTGCATGCTGCTTGTTAAGTTGGTTTTGTATTGCAACATATACCTTTTGGTTTTTACTAATCATAAGTCATTTATTAGTTCCTTTTTTATGTAAAAATTCTTATTTATGCACTTGTATTTTTTAGCTGGTGATAAAGGAAACAAGATATTAAAAAAAGGATCTGTTCCATCAATCTTTCCTTGGACACTTCCTCAAACAAGGGAAGCTGATGTCGTTGAAGTAGAAGCAACAACAAGTTTTAGTATTGATGATTCTGAAGATCATGATGTTAGGTTTGATCCTAGTCTTGTAGTAAATGACTATTCTAAAAACAGTTATCCAATAAGATTCGTTGAAGAAATACCATTTATTGAAGTAGAACCAAATGACATAACTGAAGATCCTTTGGAGTTAAGCGATGCTGAGAAACAATCTGATACATCAACTAGTGACTCCTTTTGTCTACAACTAGATCATATAGATTCTGATTCTGTAGCTATGGATATTGAAGTAAGTGGTTTGGAACCCATTATTGGATCTTGCGCATCCCCTGTTCGTGAAATTAAAAGTTATAATGATATATCTGTACAAACTATCAACAACTCACCGGCTTTTAGTGTACATACATATAAAAATGACAACAAGGCGATACATTTCTATACTGGCTTACAATCATACAAAAAAATGCTTTTTGTTTTCACAAGCCTGGGCAACGATGTTCAACATTTGAAATATTTTTATGGCTCTCCACCTTCTTCTTTAGACCCGTTAGAACAGTTCTTTTTAACATTAATAGTATTACGGAGACATAAAACGTTTGAAGAATTGTCAATGATGTATTTAATATCAATAAAAGATGTATCAAATTTAGTAATAACTTGGATTCGATTCATGTCATTAGTGTGGAGAAAAATAGATTTGTGGCTTGGAAAGGAAACTGTAAAATCATATATACCGTTTGATTTTAATGACAAGTTTCCCATGACCAGAGTCATCATAGATGCTACAGAATGTCCTATAAAGAAACCTGGTTTGCCAAGGGCCCAACAGATAACTTTCTCATCTTATAAAAATAAAAACACAGTGAAGTTTCTATTAGGTATAACACCGAGTGGTTTGATAACCTATGTATCTCCATGTTATGGTGGCTCTGCGAGTGACCGACAAATCATTGAGAGGAGTGAAATTTTAAACAGGTTTGATCCTAACGATGAAATAATGGTTGATAAAGGATTTAACGTACAAGACATTTTTATATCATATGGGGTAAAAGTTAATATGCCAGCATTTTTCAAAAAAGGGAACCAAATTGGCCCTGAGATGCTAAAGAAGAACCGGAAAGTTGCAAGTAAGAGAATTCATGTAGAAAGAGCTATTGGGCTATTAAAAACATATAGAATATTGATTGAGCCTATGAATAATACAGAAATAATATTGTCAAGCGACATTGTTTTTATATGTGCCATGTTAACAAATTTTAGAACTAATATAATAAGTAAAAATGCATAGGTTTTCATTAAAAAATCTTTAATATTTTTATATTGTACAAATGCTTTTATAATATAACCTATTTATAAAAGTGATTTATATTTAGGGTTCCTTACTCAAAGGTCACCCAAAGGGCAATGGAGCGTGCTATGCTCGGAGTTTCTCTGCGTAATCGATTTAGAAACGAGGAGATCAAAGAGGAAAAGCAAAGTCACCAACGTAGCTCTCAAAATTACTAAACTTAAGTGGCAGTGGGCGGGGCACAGAGAACAGATGGCCCCTGGGGTAGTAAAGTTCTCAAAGGCGATCGCGCACCGGAAAACGTAGCGCAGGTAGGCCTACCACTCGTTGGACCGGTGCCTGGTGAAGGTCGTGGGAAGCCACTAGAATTGGTTAGCTCAGAACCGGTTGTCGTGGAAATCCTTGGGGGAGCCCTATATCCAGCAGTAGACTTTCTTCAGCTGATATGATGATGACTCAAAGTGTTCCAATTGAACCTTATTACTAAGCTTACGCTGTCCACATGTTCAACTTAAAAGGCTGTACCTATTGAACCGTAACAGGTAGCAGGCTGAAATTTTCAGTGTTTTTTATGTAGGGTAAACTAACAAATAATAAATATTAGAAAAATTAAAATTATAATATAAGAAAAAATATTTTTACAGTTTTTTGTTTTTGCTCTATCGTGAAAACAGTAAATATACACGTGTTAAAATTGTCGATTCTAATACTAATTCTTAAGTAAATCAAATATTAAATAAAAAAGAAAAAGTAAAAATTAGAATACAAGAAAAATTTTACAGTTTTTTGTTCTTGCTCAATCGTGAAAACGGTAAATATTGATTCTAATACTAATCCTTAGGTAAAACAAATATTAAATACTGGCCAAGTCTGAGTCGTTCTCGCGCTAACGATTCCAAACTTAATAAAAAGTCTACTGCTCTCATTGATGTCTTGTTTAGAGAAATCATTGTTGAACTCACGCCGAGAAGTGTGTTGGTAAGGACAGAGCGCGCTAAGGAGTGCGCGAGTCCAACTCGCACTTGGCTGGTTTTTCAGTAATCCTACTAATATTATAAATGTGAAAGTTTGGATGGATATATGTTTATTATATCACGCTACAACAGTTGAAATTTGGTAAGAAGGTAGAGAGATTAGGAACTGGATTAACATATCTATAGGCTACTTTTTTACCATGCTCAAAGCTAGTCTTGGATACATCATTCATCTTTCTTAACATAAATGTGTTAGTTACTAAATTTTAGGACTAATGTAAGTAATAGGTAAAAATTTATAGGTAAAGCCCATTCGCTTAGATAGTGTCATTCGCCCTTTGTAAATACCGACACAGCGCGTGCCGCCGCGTGTCAAAGAACGCCGCCTTGACCTCAAATAATGCTGACACATGTGTATAACTTGATTTGTGTCTGTAAATTGTCTATTAAAGTAGATTTAATTCTTGCATTTTGTCTATAAACTAATGACACTATCTGAGCGAATTGACTTAAGATACTAAAGTTAACATTTTATTTCATATTGTACAAATACTTGTCTAATAAAACCTGTTTATAAAAATTTTCATAAAAGTGGTTTAATTTATCAGTCATATTATAGATATATAGAAATCTTTTACAGTGTAGACAAAAAAATAAGCTGTATTTCTGTTTGTACACATCAGTTGTCCTTGTACTTGGTAAATAATCACTGTTTTTGTCCAATTTAAAAAGTCCACTTTCTTCACATAGATGTAAGTAGGGTATATTTTCTCCAGTAGCAGCTTTGTTTCTTGCTGTATATGGGCACTTTACTTCAATGACTGCATTGTCTCCTACAAGGCCATCAGGTGTGCACCCAAAATATTGCAAATCTGGGTGCACTATGATTCCACATTTCGTTACAGTGAATCCTGTTTCTAAACAAAATTTTTGGATAGCAAATTTTTCGTTTTTTAATCCATGTTGAATTGCTAGTGATGTGAATTCTTCATCTTTTAGCAATGCCTTGGCCAGCTTTTCTTTGTTGTTGTTTGGGAATTTACTCCCAAAATCAGAACTCGGGAGTCTTAATTTTCTTTTCTGCTTCCAGAGTTTTCGGTCATTTTTTGTATTTTGCTGTAATTCCTCTTATTCGATTTCATTTAAAGTTAATGATTCCAGGTATCTTTTTTCCTCCGTCTTATTGAAGTAATCATGGTCTTTGTAAAGAGCTTTTTAATTTGCTGGTTTTCTCAGCTGAGCCATGGGCATTGTAACATTTTCTTGAGCACAAAAATTTATTGTCTGATTTATAAAATGTTCAGCATATTTATGAGAGCTTGAGCTTGATTCTTGAGAGCTCCCGGGTCGTGGGTCAAATTCAGCAATCTTCTTTGCATTCTTGATTTTTAAATTCAAATCTTCAGCTTTGACAGGATTACCTGAGTAGATTGCTGTTGGGTGATGGAATGTCTGAAGGGTTGATGTGGAGCTTGTACTTCTTTTAATGTTTTTGTTATCAGTAAAATCAATCAGACCATATACTAACACTAGTACATGCTTACATTGAGCATATGGGCCCATTCCAGCTGCACACTCACATTGGCCTTCCATTATCACATTGTCTTTTGCCTTTATGGTCACATTATATGTGACAGACTTTCTCATTTCTGAAGAGCACAAAGCAGTTATAAAATACTCGCTGCCAAAGTAAGCTACACGACTCATTTGCAAGTTTTTTGAGTTTTTTGAGCTTTTTAAATTTTCACGGTCGGCTAGCTGACTACAATGCTGTAGATCTTGCTCACATATAATTGGCAGAACACTATCTGAGATGACATCACGAAACAGATCAGCATTGGGTGTTTTAATATGGTACGATTCCTCTGGATCGTTAACTAAGCCACCAAAGATGGTGTCATAATCCATTAATCTGCAACCAAAAAATATAAACAGGTTAAAATAAAATTTCACTCATTTCAAATAAAGGTAAAATAAATTGTACAGCCACACTGAGCATACTTTCTTGTGAAGTCACACAAATTAACAATAAATACTCTAGGCTATATACAGTTATACTACCAAGTTTCATTAAAATCTATAGAGCCATTTTTGACATAAAAAAAAACACTGAGATATAAAAAGAACATTGTCCTAACCCAAATTTCACCTAAATCCATTCAGTAGTTTGGGAACTAGAGCAATGGACGGATGTAGACACACACACACACACACATTTTTTGTTTTTCTGCATCAAAATCTCAACTTTGATTTTGTTTGCCTTCACAATACCTTCGTCACTCCTTTCTCACTCGAAAGTAAACAATAATTAGGAATACCTGTAGGTAATGTATGATTGTTGAATACTATCTTTATTTTCTATTACACCTAGCAGATGATGACCTTACACTTCCAAGATGTGGCATAGCTGTTGTGGTGAATCAGACTGCTGTTAACAACCCATAAACGTCCCCACTATAGATCACTTTCTTTCTAAACTCGGGAAAGTCAGGCCATACTCTACAAACAGGGACCAACAGGTTGGTGCAAACACCATTTTCAAAAGTTTTTTAAGCCACCTGTAAGATATTCAACTAGACTTAACGACTGCCATGTATTGAAATCAACTGGAACCAACAGCTTAACATGCCTTGCACAGCACGTAAACTGTTGAGAAAAATGCTATGAACAGTCAACCCATCCAGATAGTGACCGTGCTTCAGGTCAGTTAACCTACGTGATTGACCCAACCAAGCTGTACAAACCAAGTTGTACTGAGCTGTACAAACCAAGTTGTACTGAGCTACGAATGCTTCTCAATCAATTATGCTGAATCAAACTGTATTTTTAAGCGGGCCATACATGTTTTTATAACAATTAAAAACGCCCTTGTTTTCCAATATTAAAATGGCTAAAAGTCTCCTAAAATATACTAAAACTAACCGAAGTTTAGCAAAATACACTAACCTTTGGACAAGAGCAGCTTTTTTCCCAGTAGTTTTGGCATTACGTTTCCGCAACTCCTCTTTAAGTTGCTTGAGTGTCCACGATCCATAGTCCTTCGCCATGACTTCCAAACAAGAAATCTATGTCTCACTATTAGGCACACAAACTCTGAACACACAGCTATGAGTCCTGTCTCTGAAACTGCAAAGTACCCATTGATGTGCACAAGACCACAACTGAAATACGGAGAAACCGAAGCTCGACGCGACGCACCAGGAGTTTAAAAATTACACAAAATTAGGAAGAAACAAGTGGAAAATAAAACCAACAAGTATTTCGCAGTCATGAACTGGAATAAACACCACGGTCAACGACACTCGTCGATAACAGCAGTGACCACAGAGTGATCACTCTTTTTACCGAGGATTCTTTCTATCAAAAATACTGCTAAAATCTACCGAAACCTAAGCCGTATTTAAATACTATCTTTTGATGTTTTTTTAATTTAAAACAAAATAGTTTTTATTGACTTACTAGCAAGCAGAACATCTACCTACACCTACAGGTTAGCTTGAAAATTCATATATAATTCTATTGCTCGAAATTTACTACAAAGGTAGAAATGTGCTGAAATTGGTCATACTGATGACATTATTGTGTTCTCAATATCAATGTTGCCAATTTTCTAATTCCCAATGTTGATCAGCGCCATCTAGTTGATTTTTGTAAAAGTGGTGGAAAATTCCCTATTAGCCCTCCCGAGTAATTTGATGTGATTAATGAGTATCACATTGTCCAAACGACCGCCGTGTAGGAGTAAATCGTACACAATTTATGAATAGGTCAAGAAGCAAAATATCCTCTTTAGTAAAAATGTCATAAAAGCAAAGTCTCTGACGCATTATGTATTTTGGTCAAATTTGACAATCTTTCAATCTCTGATTGTTACTAGCTGGACCTTGGATCCGGGAAAATACAGTAGAAAATATTTACGCCTGAAAAAGCTTGTTTCTCCCATAGGCATCGGGGATCTAAGGAAAACTCATTTCCACGCCCTTTCGTTGCAGCTCGCACAACATTTTATAAGGGGGTGAAGTCTAGTTAGTCTAGTTAATTAAAACCGAAACAGCAGTTCTCAATCATTAAAATAACTAATAAACACCCTTAATTTTATTCATTCCTACCTTTAATGTCAATTTGATTTTACTCAATTTTCTAAATAGTATACAAACTTTTTACAGAGAGTTAGTTTTTTTATTATAAAAAAAAACTAATTACATAAACTTTATGGCGTATAGCATAAAAAAATAAGTACCTATACCTGCAATCACAATTGAAACCACTATGTACTTTAATATACAAGTAGGTACAGCTTTGCTTACACCAAATATATACCTACAAGTGAATAATTTGCCGCAATTAAAGAAAACCTGTTTAACCTGTATAGGCTTGTTCATTTCGTAAGTTAAATGATCATTGACAGACCATCAGTGATGTGTTGAATGGAAGCTCCTTCACTCTTCTGTAATGGAAGGAAGTGATATTTTAACTGTTTTGTAGTTTTCAAAATTTTTGAAAATCCACCGGTACGGACAAGTTTTGATTTTTGTTTACCAATCTTGTAAAAGTTGAAGCACATATAAATAAAACCAAAATAACGTAGGTAAACCCTATTCTAAAATTATAAGTGAATTTACATTTTAATATTTGCTCAATTTGCAGCGCTCTGCGTGTAGACTAGACGATTTATTATCAATTATCGATAGTAACTTTACTTTGACCTCCTGCACAACTCTACTAAATGAACATAGCGGAAAAATATCATGCAACCTCCTTGTGCAATGTCAGTTTTCCAGAAGTTAAATAGGTTCATTACAGTACTGGCAACTCCAGTTCTTTATCCCTCTCAAACAACAGTCGATTGACGTGTGAAAGTGAGATAGCATGATCGCATGATCCGTCATTGCATTTCTATTGGTGTTTTGTACGACATACGATACGTCAAATCGAAAATGAAAACAAAAATGTATCGGCGAAGAAGTAATGGTTTTTAATTGTTTTTACACATAAAAACGTGTTTTAAACGCTGTCTTGGAGTGCGAAAGTTATTAATGTTTGTTTTTATTTAAAAAAATGTACCCGTCAATTAATGGATTGTACTCAGAAACTACGTACAGGTTAGAAAATAATATATATTTTTCTTATTAGTTTTTCTTATTTGTGGTAATAATTATTATTTACTGATCCTTTGGATGATTTCTCTTAGTTTTGTATAATGTCCACGTTGTCATAAAGGACAAAAATCAGTTTATAATGAGAATCTACAGTAAGTATGCCACTTGAAAAATCCGATTTCACTTTAGATTTCTCAAACAAATTAATTATTTACGTAAGCAATAAACCCTCTATTTTCTTCCGAAGTCACATATTGCTTTAATAAAACATTCTTAGTTCTTTCTTAAATTTTTAGGGTTCCATAGTCTTCTGGGTAATGGGGTATACATACAACATTTTCACGCCGACAAAGTGGTAAAATAAAATCTCAAAAAATAATTAAGATTCCTCCCCATTACCTGCACCCCCTACACGGTAATGGTGGGAGTGAATTTTTTTCTTTTCCATCATTGGAAAGGTCGTTGAAAGTTGAGGCAGGTGTGTGAAAACCTTTTTCCTTTTTTTTTAAAAATCCATTTGCGATATATTAAGCTTTAAAG
This sequence comes from Coleophora flavipennella, assembly GCA_947284805.1. Taxonomy (NCBI): domain Eukaryota; kingdom Metazoa; phylum Arthropoda; class Insecta; order Lepidoptera; family Coleophoridae; genus Coleophora; species Coleophora flavipennella. The sequence continues at coordinate 6,161,055 of OX369302.1, forward strand.
TGAAAATTTTTGTTAGAGTCAAGTCTCCCCGCCTGCTAGCAAAACTGCTATTTCAGGAAAAAATAAAATTAAAAGGACATGTAATCAATTTAAAAGGAAAATAATCATGTCTAAGTAGACTTTATTAGTTTTGGAGTAATAGTCGATCAGCTTAAGATGTACAGTTGCATTTGTAAAAAGTAAGCTAAGTGTCTTGGTAAGCCCGCTTCCAACTTCGGCATCCTCATCACTTACCATCAGGTGAGAAGATGTCAAGGGCTTACCAATTGTGGATTAATTTTTTTTAATAGATTTTCCATACAAAACATTCTTTTTAACTGCAAAAATAATAAAAACTATGGAACTGTACTCTGCACATGGTCCAACACACACTTGGCAATTTTTTTTGTCATGCATTGTATTATTCCAAGTTGAACTAAAATAAATTATGATAAGTAACATACACTCCGCGGCACAGAAACTTGGTCACCAAATTTTTCTCAGTCCATTTGCATACAAAGAGGGTGCCCAAATAACAACAATAATTATTTTTAATCAAGAAAAGTAAGGAAATTTTGAATTGCAGTTGATAGGTTAGAGCCTTGGCTACAAATTTGTCGAAGAGCCCAACATTCTGCAGAGCCTCGGGAACTCTGTAAGTTGCTCAAAACAAAGAAGATGATTTTATTTCCCAGAATGAATGGGAAATTTGCTAATTTACTGTGCGTTCTCATCTGAACAATTTACGGAGTACCCGAGGCTCTGCAGAATGTTGGGCTCTTTTACAAATTTGTAGCAAGGCACCTAACCTATCGACTGTGCACTTCGTAGTTTCCTTACTTTTCTTGATTAAAAATAATAATTGTAACTATTTGGGCACCCTCTTTGTATCAAAATGTATTGAGAAAAATTAGGTGGCCAAGTTTCCGTGCCGCCGAGTGTATTATGTAAATCAATATTATTTGCAACTTCCATGAATTATAAACTTGATTTCCATTCAGTAGAAGAAAAAAAATAAATATGATACAATCTTGAATTGTATGCTTTAGTATGGGCAAATCACATGTGGTAAATATATATATATCAAAATAAAGTGCCAGATGTGTTTATTTATCATAGGTGATTATTATGAAGTTGGCACTTTGGCAGCCTTTGCACTTAATTGGAACTGCACTTTATAGCACTGTTCGCTCGTGCACTGCACTTAATTGGAACTGCACTTTATAGCACTGTTTGCTCATGCACCAGATAGATATCTTTCCATAACTGTGCTATCATCTGCATACCCAATAATACCTGGTGTCAGCAGATCGTTTATGTGTAGCAAGAAAACATCGATTGCCAATAGTCAACAAAATTAACAAATGTAAAAAATACCAAAAGATGCCTTTGGACCAAGCATTAAAGTGACGTGCCAACCCATTTATAAATAAAATCGGGGGCGAAAAATCGGTCTAATCTCTAAGAAAACGTGTTTCTCTGACATAAACTTATTTATTTCTAAAATCTGTTTTCGTACAAAAAAAAATAGTTTACATGCCTAGGAGACTCAGAGCATCGTTTGGTTATCCACCAGGTACTAATTATCATATCAACTCCAAGATGTCCACTGCTGGACAAATGTCTTCTCCAAAAATTTCTATATTGACCAGTTCTGAGCTGCCCGTATCCAGTGAATTTTAATAAAACAAGTGGAAAGTTAGATGGCCTTATTATAAAATAGAAAAAATAGATGACCTGTTTTTCAGACATAAATTTTTACTAAAAATACTTACTCTAAATTATTTCTGAATCATTGCTCATCATCATCATATAAGCTATTACGTCCCAACTGGGAATACCTTGAATTACGGCAATCTGGCCTTAGTGAACCACAAAGGCCGAGTCAACTTCACACACAAGCCTTTGAGTTTCTTCGCAGAAGTGTGCAGGTTTCCTCACGATGTTTTCCTTCACCGTAAGAGCGTCGGATAAACGTACATATGAAATCAAAAAACACATTGGTACGTAACAGGATTCGAACCATGATCGCCTGGACAGGAGGTAGCGGCTAGGATCCTAGCCATTACGCCATCGACTATCTTGAGCTTGTCAACGCTAAAAGTAATGAATTTTTAGCACACCCAGAGCTTACATCAAAAGTATTTACTCTGTCTTTTAACAGTGTTCCATTATACTTCAGCTGTCTCAATTTCTCTTTTTATTAACACATTTTTATTTTTTTTATTAGCTTAGTTGTATGTATTAGGTACTTATGATTTAGGAAAGAAAATCTCAATGATAATAATAAATCTTTAATAAAAAGTTAGAGCTACCTTACAAAAGTTTACAATGACCCCACACTAGGGAATGCCTCTACTTATCGTGGTGGCCCTATATACGATTAACAAGTTCTTACAATTACGCGGCTGTCATCATCATCATATCAGCCGAAGAACGTGCACTGCTAGACATGGGCCTTCCCCAAGGATTTCCATGACGACGGGTTCTGCGCTGGCCGCATCCAGCGGCTTCCCACGACCTTCACCAGGTCATAAGTCCATCTGTATCAATATGGAATAAAATAATTTAGAACAATTGGAATGAAATTTTTATTAAATGCTTAATTAAATTGCTGTCCCAGAAGTAAGTCTGTTTCTCCAGCAGGGCCTGTAACCAGGGTTCTAAATGAAGTAAGTCTGTTTCTCCAGCAGGGCCTGTAACCAGGGTTCTAAATTATTAAGATTGTTTACTTTGATAATTGTCATGATAAATATCCGAAAATTAACTATAAACAGATAATTATCGGTGTTGATTCTTATTTTTGGCTCTTTAATTCTTTACTAAAAATAAAAGTACAATAATATTATTTGAAAAAATAACGAAGCAACTTTTAATTGTTGAAGTGTAAGGTTAATCAACGAATTCGTTTTTGTGACTTTTTTCTGAGTTTGAGGTTTGACGCGTTTCGACACATCACGAAACGTCAAATCGTGTTCGGATAAACATGGCAGGACATAGCGCGGGCCTAACGTTAAGTTAAAGATAACTTTAATATTAATGTTTTGTTTTTGCAATTAATTTTATAATTATCAAGATAATTATCAACATTAGAATTATCCTCTTAGCTGTGAAATTTGCCTAACTTTGGCAGATCTGTGCTAACCAGCTTCCGGTATGGCCCACAGACAGGGGTTTTTGGATGTTACTTTAATTTATCTGGAATTTGTCTAATTCTATAAAAAAATATAATTATTTCTGATTAAAAAAATAATAAAAATTAAACAATTATACAAAATACTAACATTACTTCTGCTTAGGTATTACGTTGTAGCTGAAATATTATCATTAGCACCAAAAGTAGTACCTATTTGGAACTTTGAATTTTTGGTCGAAAATGTAGCTACTGCTAAATAAACTTGAATTTTATAAGTTCTACATGGAACAAAGTACACAACCTTACACAAAAAACAGTGTACTTGAAATATTTCGAGTACCATGCCAAAAAAACAAGGAACTTGGCTTTGGAAAAAGTATGAATTTGAAAACCGCCACCCGGTATAGACACAGACTGAGGGTGATTTTTTGCCAGCCGATTTCATAGACAATCCATTGAATATACATATTAGAGGTAGCGTAGACAATAAAATGTTTTTTGCAAAATCTAGACCAAGAATGGTAACCATTTCCCGGTACGCCACACATGCGGAGTAACTGTCAAAAACCGTAAGCCGGTATGGCTCACATACGAGAGGCTTTCGATAATTATCATGATAATTAACAGTTATAATTGTCATTTCAAACCCTGCCTGTAACCAAAAAGGCTTGATGAATTTTGGAGTGGTGTGAGGTGTCGATAGATCCTATTTAATTTCCTCAATGTCATAGGATTGATTCATTTGAAGCTGTTGATTAATTAACAAATTTATGTTCCTAGGCCGTCCATGTCTCAAGGCACCGTGATCCACAGCCACCGTTTCCAAGAAAAAGACTTTACTGTCGCCACGCCTGAGGAGTTCGTGCGACGGTTCCAAGGGACCAAGCCTATAAACAAGGTACGGAATATATTTACTAGCCAGGATAAAGCTATCATTACTATTGATAAGCACCTCCATACTGAAAATGTAGTCCATACCATCGCTTCCAAGAAAAAGACTTTACTGTCGCCACGCCTGACGAGTTCGTGCGACGTTTCCAAGGGATAAAGCCTATAAACAAGGTATGGAATAGATTTATTGGCCAAGATAAATCTATCGTGATTATTGGTAAGCACCTCCAGTCCTCCATACTGAATAATGTAGTCCATACCACCGCTTTCAACAAAAAGACTTTACTGTCTCCACGACTGAGGATTTCGTGCGATGGTTCCAAGGGACAAAGCTTATAAACAAGGTACGGAATAGATTTATTAGCCAGGATAAAGCTATCCTAATTATTGGTAAGCACCTCCATACTGAAGAATGTAGTCTATAATTTGATCTTAAAACGTAGGTAGTTGCTCAGATCAGATCGTCCAACCTATTTTTGTAGTTGGACTAAGAACCCCATTCACAGTCCCATTGTCCAATCCTTAACCCTGGGTGGTGGAACTACAAAAAAAGGTTGGACCAAGACCCGTAGTAAAGGCCCGTAGTCCAACTAGTTGATCAAAGCAGTTGGACTTCTGCTCTGCACGGATCAGATAAACTTAAAAATTATCTATTGACATCGGGAATACGGCTTCATACCGAACTTGTGCAACCCCTGGAAGTCGCTATAAAATTGATTAAGAATCAATATTGATCTGAAGGTAGTTGCTGATTGTTTGGCTAAGCAGCGTTTAGTTAGCTTCGCTATAATTTCACTTCCCAAATACCGCAATTTCTGAAGGCTCAGGGCCGGACCACACGGTGCTGTGCGGCACCTGAGCGGTGCCGCTGCGGCGTCCTGCGTATAAAAATCTAGGCATGCCACACGGTGCATGCACGTCGGACAAGACGAGGCGGGGAGGGGTGTAAGCGGTGCAGCGCCGGTAATAGGAGCAACAACACATGTCTTTCCCGATCCATTTTTACTAACAGACTGTACGTCCAACACTTCCTCGCCGCTGCGGTGCCGTGACGGCGCCGTACAACGATGCGGTGCCGCACCGCCCGTGTGAACGCCTTTGCGGCGAACTTTTTACGGCACAAAAGCTAGGTTTATAGGTTTTTTTTATTCAAAAAGTTGTTATTTTTGTTGTTCAGTGTTTCATACAAAACAGATTTCGGCCATTGTTTGTTTGTTTTAATCAATAATTTAAAAAAAACGAAACCTATAGTTTACAAAAATGCGGAACTTCTGCATTATTGGAAAGCGGAAGCTTCCTCAACACTAGTGCTAACATACGTTTTGTCTTATCTGTTGGCAGGTGTTGATAGCCAACAACGGTATCGGAGCTGTGAAATGCATGCGCTCAATCCGAAGATGGTCCTACGAGATGTTCAAGAACGAGCGAGCCGTGCGCTTTGTCGTCATGGTGAGTTGTTTTTTTTAACTCGACTGCCCATTCACATCAGCTCATATACGTCCCCACCGAGGGGCTCGAGCCTACCCTGAATTAGGGCGATCGGGCCTTAGTCAACCACGCGAGCCCAGTGCGGGTTGGTTGACTTCACACACAACCTGCGAGTTTCTTCGCAGGCGTGTGCAGGTTTCCTCACGATGTTTTCCTTCACCGTAAGAGCGTCGGATAAAAGTACATATGAAATCTAAATTAGAAATCACATGGGTACGTGGCAGGTTCGAACCACGACCTCCCGGACAGGAGGCGGCGGCACCAGCCATTACGCCACCGACGCTATGCCCAAAGAGAAGGTAATGTTTTTGGGGTGTATGGTGTATGTATGTCTGTTTCTTAGGCTGAGCCTAAACGGCTAGATGCGTTTTGAATTCTAGGTCTCATTTACTTCGTCTTGATCCCCTGAGTGACGCACAAAGAGTAACTTTTAAATACTGAAAATGAGTAGTCGCTCTTCTCAAATAAGACAGCGCCCCTAGTGAACTAAACCAAAATTAGTACAGAAATATGAAAACTAATTTAAAAATTTGACTGGTTTCAAGAACTCGCACACTCCGGATTGTTATCACTTGAGCTCTAACCATTCGGCTATGTATTAGATGATCTTAGTTGCGAAATTTTTGACTAGGTTCGAACTCGCGCACATCCCAATGGCTTGTGGCGCCATCTATCGAAGAATTTGTAAACTTGTAGCACGACGGCCGTCGTCGGAACGGCAGGTAGGTAGTGCGAGGGTTTTAAAAAACGTACGTGCTTACAGATGAATAGAATTTAATGTAATGATGAATTAAAAGACCCGACGTGGGTCTTTTAGAGAGTATCAGGTATTAAATAATTATTTTATAAACAATATGTTTGGTGGTGAAAATGTATTGGAGAAAGCAAAATGAATAGATTTTGAATCACATGTCACACTATGATTTCCAAAATGTGACACATGGATTCTTTTGTGCCAGCGCATGCGAAATCGAAGAAATAGATCTAATGAAAGAAGAACGAACAACAGCAACGCGTTGCCGCGTTACAGTACCGGGGGGAGGGGAGGGGAGGAGTTTTCAAAAAGGCATATAAGGGCATGCGAAATAGATAGAATGAAAGAAGAACGAACAACAGCAACGCGTTGCCGCGTTACAGTACCGGGGGTGGGGAGGGGAGGAGGTTTCAAAAAGGCATATAAGGGCATGCGAAATAGATTGAATGAAAGAAGAGCGAACAACAGTGTCGCACAGCAGGTAGTTAGTTAGGTAGGGCGTAGGGAGTGGGTTCTTAAAAGATGCCGTGCGTGTTCAGATAATTTAATGAGGATAAAATATAAGACCTAAAAAGAACATAAGAATTAGAAAATGATACACTTAAATTTAAAATAGAAATCACAGAACATAAATAAATCTTACCCGAAATGGGTCTTTTAGGAAGTACAGTAATTAGATAAATATAAATTAATAATTTGTGCTGGTTAAGATGAACGATGATGGTTTTCGGTTTTTTAAATCAAATGTCACATAGTTTGACAGCGCATGCGCGGAAAAGAAGAAATAGATGGAATGAATAGAGATCGAATGAAAGAAGATTATATAACTGCGCACCACGCTACAACAGCAACGCGTTGCTGCGTTACAGTACCCGGGGGAGGGGAGGGGAGGGGAGGGGAGGAGGTTTCAAAAAGGCATATAAGGGCATGCGAAATAGATCGAATGAAAGAAGAACGAATAACAGCAACGCGTTGCCGCGTTACAAACTGCAGTTTTTCATACAAAGAGACAATGTTCTGAGTGAAAAGGCCCTGGTGACGCGGGATACACTTTAAACGCAGTCGGCTGTCGGGTTTTTTAATTGGTTACGGCTGACAAACTTTTGAAATCATTAATGAAAACCGTGGCGTAATGGTTAGTCCATTCGCTTCACACCAGGAGGTCGCGGATTCGATTCCCGGTGGGGTCAACTCGTAAGACTCGGTTTGGTTAGTGGTAGATCATTTTCTAAGCCCGCCTAGTCTTGCCGCCAAACATCAGTGTTAACAACATTGTTGTGTTCCGGCTTTAAGATAATATAGCCAGTTCTCCATTGCGTTGTGGAATCTTGGTAAGCCTGCATCATCTTTGGCATCATCGTCACTTACCATCAGGTGAGATGATGCCAAGGGCTTACCAATTGTTAATAAAAAAAACTCACCTGATGATCAGTAATGATGATGTCATTATAACTTAGGAACACCCAATACTCCCATCTTTATCTCCAGATTTTCGGGCTAGTGGCAAAACCTGGACTGCTACTTATTTTGAGAAGATAAACACATATTTTTAACTTTAGGAATGATTTAAAAATAAAAACCGATTGCATAAAAACTTAACCCCTATTTTTTGGCCAGTCGGGTAAAAATGTATCCTATGTCACTCACGGGATTAATACAAATCTAACGACACCTCGAACTCCAAAACCTATCAAGCCGTTTAGGCTCCAGGGGGCGTGGCAAAGAAATAAATAAACATACATACAAACGTACACTCGAAAGACATAACCGTCCTTCCGGCGTAGTCGGGTAATAAGAAATTCGCAAAAAGAACAAAAACTGGTCATCACAAAAATGATGGTCCAGGATGGGGATCGAACCCTAGACTCTCAGTCTAGCAGACCACCAAGCTCACTAGACCACTTGACCGTGAGGTACTCAAATAACTATCTGATTTCTCAACCACAGGTAACTCCAGAGGACCTGAAGGCCAACGCCGAATACATCAAGATGGCGGATCATTACGTTCCCGTCCCCGGGGGTTCAAACAACAACAACTACGCCAATGTGGAGCTGATCGTCGATATAGCTGTCAGGACTCAAGTACAGGTGAGTAAGCTACGAGTAGACCAGTAGACCAGTACACCGTGTTGAATGAGTAGTGTTGCAGCCTCGACGCGCCCTCCAAGCGTGTAAGCCAGCACAAACAAAAATTCAGACTTGGAGGGTAGTCAGGGTTCATAAAAAACTGTTACCACCAGACCGATGTACTAAAACCGGTAAAGTGCGAGTCAGAACCGCGCACAAAGGGTTTCGTACCATTATACTAGATGGCGCTAGTTTCTTCAGTTACGTACTATCATACTAGTCTTAGTAATAGGGTCCCGAATTTAACCCTTTGGGTACGGAACCCTAAAAACAAATGACGGAGCAAACAAAATCACGGCGAAATCCTATACGTTCGAGAACCAAACTATAACCAATCTGTATCAATTTGGATGACGCGGGGGTGAGCTCGGTATATAGAGAGCGTCAGGGAGTGTCCGTCCATACTGTATGTTAGTACTAATATATATATATATATATGTACTTTGCTATTGGTATAGATGTTTTATGCACATTTATAAATATGTATTTTAAAAAGAAAACCTCGAAGCGATTCGATTAGCACACTTGCGCCGCCAATAGAAATAAATAATTTACTCATTCATGGAATTTCATCTAAATCATTGAGTATTTTGCGGATATAGGGGGGCAACAACTATTGTTTAATTGTTATTTTATAATGTAAATGTTAATGTTATTTTTTGCAAAACTGTTTAAAGTGGCCACTTTTGACTATATCGACAACATAACTTGTTGCCAATAGGTAAAGTTAAACAATAATGAAAAAAAAACCGGCCATGTGCGGGTCAGAACCGCACACATAGGGTTCCGTACCATCACACTAGAAGGCGCTAGTTTCTTCATGTTTAAAAAAACATATTTTTTTTGTATGGAGACCCCCCCTTATTTTTTCACTTTTTCTAATTTTTAGTATTTGTTGTTATAGCGGCAACAGAAATAAATACATCTTTTGTGAAAATTTCAGCAGTCTAGCTATCACGGTTCATGAAATACAGCCTGGTGATAGACGGACAGCGAAGGCTTAGTAATAGGGTCCCGTTTTTACCCTTTGGCTACGGAACCCTAAAACACCTTGTACCCCTGTATGTGCGCAAAACATCGATATACTAACCTTAAGGTATACTAACCTTAAGGTATACTATACTAAGGTTAGTATATCGATGGCGCAAAATACAAAATGATTTCGATTGAAGTCACAGACTTATATATTGAAGTCTTTAAGAATGATTAAATTATTTATTTCTATTGGCGGCGGTATTGTGCTAAAATAGTTAGTCCATTCGCTACACACCAGGAGGCCGCGGATTCGATTCCCGGCGGAGTCAAACTTTGTAAGACTAGGTTTGGTTGGTGGTAGGGCATTTTCTAAGCCCGCCTGGCTAGCTATCACCATCTCATAAGAATAAGTCTTGCCACCAAACATCAATGTTAAGAGCATCGATATGTTCCGGCATAATGATAAGATAGCCTGTTCCTCATGGCGTTGGGGAATATTGGTAAGCCCGTTTCCATCTTCACTGACCATCAGGTGAAATGATGTCAAGATCTTACCAATTGTAGATAAAAAAATACAGTCTCGGGTTGTGGTTCCCGTGTTTGCTGGATCGATATGTAATGATATATCGATATGCCGCAGCCAAATTGTAGAATTAGCCTTTTTGCAAAACGGTGCGCCGCTTGTTAAACTACTGAGTAAAAAACTCCGAATAAAACCACATTTAGGTGAGATTAGCATGTCTTCGTAAACTACTGAGTAAAAAACTCCGAATGAAACCACATTTAGGCGAGATTAGCATGTCGTCGTAAACTACTGAGTAAAAAACTCCGAATAAAACAACATTTAGGTGAGATTAGCATGTCTTCGTAAACTACTGAGTAAAAAACTCCGAATGAAACCACATTTAGGCGAGATTAGCATGTCTTCGTAAACTACTGAGTAAATAACTCCGAATAAAACCACATTTAGGTGAGATTAGCATGTCTTCGTAAACTACTGAGTAAGTAACTCCGAATAAAACCACAATTTAGGTGAGAGTAGCATGTCTTCGTAAACTGCTGCGTAAAACACTCCGAAAGAAACCACATTTACGAGGGCAATTCAACAAATATTTAGCCTACAAAAGAAAAACGAAAATTTTAAGAAAGTAGAGATTTATTTTTCGACATAGTCTCCTTTCAATTCAATACACTTGGCCCAGCGATGCTCCAACTTTTTTAACCCGTCCAAAAATACGATTTCCCGAGGTCTTCAAAATAGGTCTCTGTGGCGGCGATGGCCTCATCATTCGACCCAAATCTTTTGCCGGCGAGTGACTTTTTCAGATTTGGGAACAAGAAGAAGTCACAGGGAGCCAAATCTGGCGAATACGGTGGATGGGGCAGCAATTCGTAGCGCAATTCGACCAATTTGGCCATGACGACGGCGGAGGTGTGAGCTGGCGCGTTGTCGTGGTGGAACAGCACGTTTTTCTTTGCCAAATGGGGCCGTTTTTTTTTCAATTCGGCGTCGAATCGGCCCAATAAGTCGGAATAGTAGAACCCCGTGATTGTTTTACCTTTCTCGAGGTAATCGATGTAGATCACACCTTGTGAGTCCCAAAAAACACTGGCCATCACCTTTCCGGCCGATGGAACAGTCTTTGCCTTCTTTGGAGCTCGTTCGCCGGGTAAAGTCCACTGTTTCGACTGTTCCTTAGTCTCTGGTGTGTACCAGTGAACCCATGTTTCGTGGACGGTCACAAAACGACGCAAGAACTCCGCCGGATTGCGTTGAAACAGCGCCAAACATGTCGCCGATGTGGTCTCACGGTTGCACTTGTTGTCTGGTGTGAGCAAACGCGGCACCCATCGCGCCGATAACTTTTTCATACCCAGTTCTTCGTACAGACTATGATGCACTGTCCCTTCTGCGATGCCTACAGTCTCAGCTATATCGCGAATCTTCAATCGCCGGTCTGCCAACACGAGATCGTGGATTTTTTTTTACGTTTTCCTCCGTAGTAGCCGTTTTTGGTGCACCTGGACGTGGCTCATCAAAAACCGACGTGCGGCCACGAGCAAACTCGTTAACCAATTTTTGACGGTCGCCATCTAAGGAGAAGAGTCACCGTACACAGCATCCAATCGCTCTTTGATTTCGCTGCGCGTTTTCCCTTCCAAAAACAAGAATCTAATCACTGAACGATATTGTTCTTTTTCCATTTTTGTAAAACCGACCGACACGCTCGCTTCCAAAGGCTGTCAAAACAAAACAAATGGAGGGAAATGATTGAAAACTTCTTAGCAGACTTCAAAAAGTATTTACTGCACGATAGTAAAACTCTTTTGTAACAACAGCGCCATCGGGCGGCGAGGCTAAGTAATAATTGAATGCCCGACGTAGGTGAGGCTAGCATGTCTTCGTAAACTACTGAGTAAAAAAACTCCGAATAAAACCGAGTCGGACATTCCCTCTCGTATATCTACCAGATACGCTAAAACTACCAGGTTTATGATATAGCGTCCCCACTTTCCTACCCTTGGGCATACAGTGAGGGCCGCTATTCCTGCCAACACCGTAAGGTGAAGACAAGGACCAGTTACGTTAGGTCTTGCCGCCAAGACGCTTGTCCCGGTACTCTGCAAGGCGAGTGCCTCGTGGAAGAGAACCACTACCTACTGTCCAGGTAGGTCCCGGAGCTGTAGGCACGCTCACCTCCCGCGGCTTTCGCGAGTCGGACATTCCCTCTCGTATATCTACCAGATATGTTAAACTACCAGGTTTATGATATAGCGTCCCCACTTTCCTACTCTTGGGCATACAGTGAGGGCCGCTATTCCTGCCAACACCATAAGGTGAAGACAAGGACCAGTTACGGTAGGTCTTGCGCTAAGACGCTTGTCCCGGTACTCTGCAAGGCGAGTGCCACCGAGTCGGACATTCCCTCTCGTATATCTACCAGATACGCTAAACTACCAGGTTTATGATATAGCGTCCCCACTCACCGACAGCTAGGTCATAAAGTGAGGGCCGCTATTCCTGCCAACACCAGACGGACAGACGTTTAAGTTAGCATGTCTTGTTCGAGTCGGTTGTATTCGAAGTTATGTTACTCAGTAGTATCACAAAGCGGCGCGCCGTTTTGTAAAACGACTAATTCTGCGATATGGCTGTGACCACGGATAAGATAAAAAAGGTTGGATTGGCAATAGTCACACTTATGTTTTAAAACCAGCGTCGCCGCCTGTCTCCCACACATCAACTCCACTACACAAGCAATAATAATACGTATACACGATGTTACAGCGCCATCTAACCTGTAACTCATTTTCTACGTTCATCTCGTAACGCCTATCTTACTATCGATACAATATGTAAATTCTATTTGTCTTTCACATAAATACCACAGAGGGCGCCTGATTAACATTAATATATAAAAACACTGTACTGAGTTGTTCGTCCATTCTCAATCTGTACCTACCGAACAAAATATAAAAACGTATCTGTACTTCGAGAAGTGTTTCAATCTCTTGGTCCCCAATTCTTCACACGAATTGCGCGCACTAATAAACAAAACACATTTAGAACACAGGGCTGCAATTGTGTCTCACACCATTTCGAGAGTCTGTACTTTACACACAACCACACGCAAATAAAAAGTATGAACGCTTGCTTCGGTTAAGTATGATTGTCTAATCATACTTGAGGCGCGCCTGCCCAGCGCACATTTCCAATCCAACCTTATTTATGTGATCCGTGGCTGCGACAGATATATCCTTTCAAAGATAATCTATTATTTTATAATATTTTGTAGAGCAGTGTTCTCAATCTTTTTGAGTACGCGACTCCTTTAAAATTTAAAAAATTCTAGCGACCCCCTGGGGCCATAAACAAACAAAATTTTTGTGATTTACCCCAAAATATTATTATTATTATGTTATAGCTGATGTATCTATTATCTGTGTTAGTGTCATGTCACTGCACTAAATTGGATTGTCTTTTTACCATTTGTCCAGCCAATCTGTTTTTAAAACTATTCACGGAGGGGGCATCAACCACACCCTGAGGCAACTTGTGCCAGATGTTTATTTATCTTTTATATCGTCCCATATTCAGTTTATATATGTCCCATTTTTTATTGTAGTTTACTAGAAACACTATTTTTTTCTTTTGCTCGCGCCCCTCCGAGTAAGGCTTCGCGACTCTCCTAAGGGTCGCGACCCACAGTTTGAATAACACTGCTCTAGAGCACAGGCATTTTTTGACATGTGCCTTGAATTTATTTTCTGTCAATATAGTTATTTGCATCTTCTAGAATTTTATTTCAGAATCTTCTACAAAGTCTTCTTGAGAATACCTACTTTCCTTTGCTCATACGTCATAATCCTTGTATCCCCAGGCTGTGTGGGCGGGCTGGGGCCACGCCTCAGAGAACCCCAAGTTACCTGAGCTTCTGCATCGGGCCGGCGTGGTCTTCATAGGTCCCCCGGAAAAGGCCATGTGGGCCCTTGGCGACAAAATTGCATCATCCATAGTAGCGCAGACAGCTGATATTCCCACGCTGCCTTGGAGCGGGAGTGGTAAGTTTTGATTTACTTTTAACGTCTTGATATAACACGCCGCCTCTGTGGCGTAACGGTTAGTCCTTTCGCTTCACACCAGGAGGTCGCGGGTTCGATTCCCGGCGGGGTCAACTTTGTAAGACTCGGTCAAGCATCTAAATCTCAAGTTCGTTTTTTTTGCTATACATACTACCAGTGTGAGGCAATCGATCCCCTTCAAAATCTCAAGTTCGTTTTTTTACTATAACAATCCCTTCTTACTTCTTACACAATACAATGGTGTCGATTCGAACAAAACATTCGACTTAACTAAACTAAACTAAACTTTAATACGGTTAAAATAAGTTTAGTAGTTTTCATGTGCTATTCGGTTTTATGTACGAACTAAATTTAGTTGCTTAGTTTGACAAGACTAAACACGATCAAATTGAATTCACAGCTATGTTAAAGTATGAACGAAAGAATGAACAATATGACCTGTTTACCGTAAGCGAAAGAGCTGTCTCTTTTCTATAGCGCTGTCTCTGTTGCATATGTTATTTATGCTATTTATGTTTTTTTTAATTTTTTGGCTTGGCATCAAGGATTTTTGAGTGAAGTATTCATCATCATCATCATCATCATATAAGCCGAAAAACGCCCACTGCTGGACAAAGACCTCCCCCAAGGATTTCCACGACGAACCGGTTCTGCGCTGCCCGCATCCAGCAGCTTCCCGCTATCTTCACCAGGTCATCGGTCCACCGCGTGGGAGGCTTTCCTACGCTACGTTTTTCGGTGCGCGGTCGCCACTCGAGAACTTTACTGCTCCAACGGCCATATGTTCTACGAGGTATGTGCCCTGCCCACCGCCACTTCAGTTCAGCGATTCTATGAACTATGTCGGTTACTTTGGTTCTCCTCCTATTCTCCTCATGAGACATGGTCGCTTACTATGGGCCAAGGCTCAAGGTCACCCAAAGGGCAATGGAGCGTGTTATGTTCGGAGTTTCTCTGCGTGATCGAATTAGAAATGACGAGATCCGCAGGATTTTATTATTTTTTATTTTTATTCACAATTGGTAAACCCTTGACAACATCTCACCTGGTGGTAAGTGAAAATATAAGCAAAATGAGACCCTATTACGGGCCTTTTTAGAGGTGGACATCTTTCGTTGATTGATAAGATAATGATTGCAGATCTGAAAGCGGAATACAACAGCAAGAAGATCAAGATATCATCAGATCTGTTTGCTAAGGGTTGTGTTACGACCCCCGAACAGGGCTTGCAAGCGGCTTACAAGATTGGTAAGTGCACATTAATTTTATAACCATATCTGCAGTATTTTTTTATAGAATATATTACTGTCTCTGGGTACAAAAGCCCTTTTGAGACAGTCCTTATTAATTAGTCTTCATTAGTTTTTTGATTTGCAATGCTTAGTGCCGGTGAATTACAATTCTTCTCTGGAGTTCTTGACAGCATTTGCAGCTGCCTCATTCTGAAGTGGGACACCCGGTCGCAGTAGGGTGTCTATAAAACTGCATCCATTGCAAACTGGGTTTTCACGTCCTCCTTCATTATTTTTACTGTTTTGATTTTTTCATGTACATGTATCAAGTAAGTACTACATAAATTACAAATGTTTTACAATATGTATAGGTCGACTTTACTTACCTAAAGTTGCAGTGCCCTAGCCGGGTGTCATATAAATACAATATGTAATTAAGTACACTTAAGATCTTCTGTACCCTGTATACGACAGCAATAAATTATTGAGTATTGAGTATTGTTCTCTCCATTGCTCACGTGCAACAGACGATTTTCTCCAAAACGCACCACTTTTTGAAGCAAATTCTAGCAAAAAACAAATAAAGCTATGAATGCGTCCACCGCAAATTCCGCCAAAAACAGCAGTACAGTTTTTTTAAAGAATATAATAACGTCTCTGGGTACAAACCCTTTTGAGACAGTCTTTATTTTATTTGTTTAATAATCATTTCTTTTTTGAATTGCAATGCTGATGCTGGTGCATTACAAACCCTTTCTGGAGTTCTTGACAGCATTTCCAGCAGTCTCATTCTGAGGTGGAACACCCGATCAAAACATCTTTAAAATTTCACCCAATGCAAGTCGAGTCTTCACGTCCTTCTTAACTTTATTTTCTTGTTCTTTACATTGCTCAAGTGCACCAGATATTTTTTTCTATAACTTTTTTTCACTTCTTGAATCAAAATTATAGCAGAAAACAATGCAAAAACAATAAAATAATACTACGATTGCGCTCACCACAAATCCCGCTATAAAACTCTGCAGTACAGACCTGCATCAATGTTGCCAGTGAGTCACTATCTTATTTTATTAGTCCCTATTTAAAAAATCATGTCACTTTTCTAACTTTTTCAAGATTCAAGGTATTTATTCAAAATAGGTGCAAATTACACTCTTTCCGATAGTCATAAAATAATAATAACAATGTAATTTGTGAAAAATCGAGATATAAACAATCATTAGTTAATAACGCCAAAATTCAATCCTTGATATACCAGATTATGTCATTAGAACATGAAAACAATATAACACGAAAAGTTATACATAAAAATCATTGCATGTCGCTAATGCCTTTGTTCACACGGGCAGCACCCGGTCACGAGTATAACGCGAGAGTCAGCCATCGCTCCCATTAACTATATTAGAGGGAAAGGAACGACCCGGCTCCCGATGCTCTTTATTCGATTTATTCGAAGTTTGGTCACTATTGTTACTGTTTGTCGTAGGTGTGATATCACTTATCCTTTTTCCTACTTTCAGGTTTCCCGGTGATGATAAAGGCGTCGGAAGGTGGCGGTGGCAAGGGCATCCGCAAAGTGGAGAACGCTGACGATTTCAACAACATGTTCAGACAGGTGAGATAACTTATAATAAATCCAATAATATTTATACTACTAATCAGCCTGCTTTGGCATGTGATGATAAAGACCATCATCACATCAGCCAAAAGATGTCCACTGCTGGACATAGGCTTCACCTGAACCACACCCTGGACACTGCATACAACGGTTCTAAAACAAATCACGGAGCAAATAAAATCACGGCAAAATCCTATACGTTCGAGAACCAAACTATAACAAGTTTGTATCAATCTGGGTGACGACGAGGGGGTGAGGTTGGAATCTAGAGGGCGATAGGGAGTATTCATACTTATGTTAATACTAATAATATACTATGCCCGAACAGCGCCGGCCCTAGCCTTTGATCAGGGTAGAGCGAGAATGTCTCTTAGCGCCCTTTGGTCGACGCTTTCACTTTCCGTAGATTGTAATTTTAACCGCCTCCGTGTCGTAATGGCTAAGTCCATTGGCTTCAGATCAGGAGGGCGGGGGTTCGATTCCCGGCGGAGTATAACTTTGTAAGACAGTTTGGTTTGTGGAAGGGCATTTCCTAAGCCCGCCTGGCTAGCTACCACCATATAAGGCTTGCCGCCAAACGTCAATGTTAACAGCATAGATGTGTTCCGGCTTGAAGTTAAGATAGCCATTTTCCCATTGCGTTCATTTTTTTTTCATCTTCGGCATCGTCACTTACGATCAGGTGAGATGATGCCAAGAGCTCTTACTATTTGTAAATAAAAAAACTTAGTTTTTATGTCCCCTTACGGATTAAAAAAAATATCTGATCTGGCAACACTGCCCTCGCACCTCAAAGGGCGCCATCGAAAGTGATCGAGGGAGTCTTACTGGACACACAAAATCGCAAGTGTGTCAAACATATTTTGAGTTACAAGTAGGTCAAAAGTGGCCCGAAATGGGTCGACTCACGGCCTGTGTCGCCCTGTTCTTTCCGAACTTGGCTGACATACTCTCGTGTGTCTAGAACTGTGTTTGATAATATTTAGCTACCTGATCCGGAAATTCAAGCCTAAATCAATAAATTACATCAAAATTTGTTTTTTTTTTAAGGTGCAAGCAGAAGTGCCCGGCTCACCGATATTCGTGATGAAGCTAGCTAAGTGCGCCAGGCATTTGGAAGTGCAACTCTTGGCCGATCAGTACGGTGAGTTCTCTCTCTCTCTCTTGTCGTGTGGCAAAATTAGCCGTGCTATCCAAGTGATTTCAGCGTCATTTAATAGAGCTCTGTAGTGCATCTAATATGTTCGCGGATGCCCGTCCAGATGACTTTCACGCTACTACAATGCGGAGAAAAACTGCCTCCATGCTACTCAGATTTCGGGGGCCGAATCTAACCCAGTCTCACGTGGGAGAGAAGGAGGGTCACGACAAATATCAGGGTTTTTTTCCACAAGCGTGTTTCTCAACTATATTATGTCTAAATAAAAGCAAATATGTTTTTTTTAAATTCACAACTAAGCACAGTTCTCGTGTGGCGACCGCGCACCGGAAAACGTAGCGTAGGCAGGCCTCCCACTCTGTGGACCGATGACCTGGTGAAGGTCGCGGGAAGCCGCTGGATGTGAGCAGCGCAGAATCGGTCGTTCGTCATTGGAGGAGGCCGACGTCCAACAGTGGACGTCCTTCGGCTGATGAAGCACAGATTAACGTATTTGCACTAAAAATACGAATTTTGAAAAATCTTAGGTGTGATTAGGGACGGGAGGGGAGGGGGGAGTAGGTCGAAAGGCCGACGTCCAACAGTGGACGTCCTTCGGCTGATGAAGCATAGATTAACGTATTTGCACTAAAAATACGAATTTTGAAAAATCTTACGTGTGATTAGGGTCGGGAGGAGAGGGGGGGAGTAGGTCGAGAGGCCGACGTCCAACAGTGGACGTCCTTCGGCTGATGAAGCACAGATTAACGTATTTGCACTAAAAATACAAATTTTGAAAAATCTTACGTGTGATTAGGGACGGGGGAGTAGGTCGAGCCAAATCTCACAACATCTAACCAAGGAGGGGGAAGGGTGGTCGAAAATAGCCAAAATCGCCTCACGTAATTAATAGATGCCCCCTCAACTACCAATTTATCTGTGCCTTATTACATCGGTTCTTCTTTCGGCTTAATCAAACTTTTGCTGTGAACTTTTTTAATCTATCTATCTATTTTGCATATCAACATTATACTACGATAAATGTAGTAACAGCGAAAACTGTAATTGTTGAAAAAGTTATTTATTGAGCTTCGGTGGCGTAACGGCTAGGGCCGCTACCTTCTATGTTTGTAAGAATGTGTGGATGTATGTTTGTTACTCTTTCACGCAAAAACTACTGAACGGATCTGGCTGAAATTTGGTAGGTAGACAGATTAGGACCTGGATTAACACACAGGCTACTTTTTTCCTCGCTCGCGAACCACATGCGGCTCGCGCACTACACACCCTCGAAAATTCATAGAAACATCCACGCGGGTGATGCCACGGGAAACAGCTAGTTATGAATAAAAAAATAATCCCCAGACACCAATCCCTATATTATCGAAGAAACAGATGTATTATCTTAACCTCTGAGCACCTCGATCTCAACATATGCTTATTATAATGTTTGCCATTGCGCAGGTAATGCAATATCCCTGTTCGGCCGCGACTGCTCCATCCAGCGGCGCCACCAGAAAATCATCGAGGAGGCGCCCGCCGCCATCGCGAAGCCGGACGTGTTCATCGAGATGGAAAAGGTAATCTTAGGCGATAGCCTTAGCTAAAATATACAGTGTAAACTCTATATAGCGACACTCAAGGGACCGGGCATTTTGTGACGTTATTGAGTGTTTTCGTTATACAGAGAGAAATTAGCGTCAAAGTATACCAACTGGAGCCAGAAAATTTTTGACGTTTCAAAGAGTGAATCTTTAAATCGAGTGACGTTTTACAGAGTTTACACTGTAGTTGGAAAAAACTAAAAAACACGCTTTTAAACCACATCGAACTATAAAATGAAAAATAATTCTTAATATAAGCTGAAAACAATAATGAACGAAAAATACTAGCATTATTGTGAAAAAAGCGTGGGGCCTTTGTGTCATATTTTCAGTATATCGAGCAACACACGCTTTATTCACAATAATAATACTATTTTTCGTTCATTATCGTTTTCAGCTTATATCAAGTTTTTTTTTTTTTAGTTTGATGTGCTTTAAAAGCGTGTTTATTTAGATTTTTTAAACTATCTTTTTCATTAGGGAATGCATTTGCATTGCTTTTGTAATTACAAACCGAAAGTATATTAGGAAATTTTGGCCTTAAGAGTCACTTCGCTGAGATATTTTGAGATAGAGAGGGACATTCCAACGGCCATCTGTTTTACGAGCTATGTGCCCTGCCCACTGCCACTTAAGTTTAGCGATTCTGTGAGCTATGCCGGTTAGTTTAGTTCTTCTGCGGATCTCCTCGTTTCTGATTCGATTCCGCAGTGAAACTCCGAGCATAGCACGCTCCGACCGACGACCTGGTAAAGATCGCGGGAAGCCGACGGATGCGGGCAGCGCAGGACCGGTCATCGTGGAAATCCTTGTGGAGGCCTTGGTCCAGCAGTGGACATTTTTCGGCTGATATGATGATGATGATGAGAGAGTGAAATTATTGTTTTGACAACCTCTAACTTCAAATAACTCAGCAACGAGACGCTTTAGGCAAAGTATATATATTAGTACTAACATACAGTATGGACACTCCCTGCTGCTCTCTAGATTCTAACCTCTTGGTTATAGTTTTGTTTGTTTCGTCATTTGTTTTTAGAAATGTCATTTCTCGCCCGTTGTATGAAGTGTCCGGGGTGTGCTTCAGACCAGCATGTCCTGGTATATTTTCGGTTTGTATTTGTATTCGCTAACGAATAATATAGGTTCAATCGTGCGCCGTAAGATTTTGATAAAATGTATATAAATATATTGTCACTATACAGGGTATAGGACCCGTTAACTGGGGGTGCTACTCAGCATACATAACAACTTTCCCCAAGGAACCCATAATCAATCAATCAGAATAAAGTGCCTTTCTACATTTTTATAAGTTTTGACCTCCGAGTGTTCCTGGCGAACGATTAGGTTGATAAGGTTTTGACCCTGCGAGTGTTCCCGGTACGGTGTCGGTGACGGTTATAGTGTCGCGAGTTCAATGATTTTTTCCTATCTCAAAAATGCCCAACGCACCTAAAGAAGTATTCTCTTCAAAAATTTTGACCCTCCATACAAAAATGCTCAAAATTGGTCGATCACCTGATCGATTTGTATGCAGAGTTTTTTTTGCGATTTCAGCTAAGTCAAAGAACAAAAGTTGTTCAGTATGATGAGTAGACGTCCCAGTTAAGGGGACCTACACCAATTTTGTTACACTCTATATATTTTTGATCCCAAACAAAAATGTGGGTTGGTACATTTTTGTTTCAATACATAAATGTTTTTCGCATTGCAGGCAGCGGTTCGTCTCGCCAAGATGGTGGGCTATGTGAGCGCGGGTACTGTGGAGTACCTTTACGACCCGGCTTCAGGGCAGTACTACTTCCTGGAGCTCAACCCTCGTCTACAGGTAAATGAAACTGATGTCACAAGCTCATAATACTTATACAGTTTTTTAAATTAAAAATTTCATTGCGTTTGGCTGCAACTCTTGTGGTGGTAAGTGCCGATGCAGCCGACGATGTAACACGCAAGCTCGAATAGCGCCTGTTCACTCTTGTCTCGAAGATTCCTTCATTATAAGCATCGGGGAAAACACACGCTGGCAGGGAGTTCCACTCCTTGGGCGTTTGAACGAAAAACCAAAACGCTAAGTGCGTGTAGGTGGAACATTAACGACAATCACCCTCCGCGCCTGGTAGTCCGATGATGAAATGGGAGAAGGGGGAATGAGGTCGAGGTAGAACTTTCGCCTATAATATATGAAATCAATTCTACACATTAACTTTTTTTACTAGACCGCCTAAAAAAGAGTAATATTTAATGGAGTGTATGTTTGTTTGTTCCTTTGGCTGGGCATGTTACCTAAACGGCTTGACGTACTTTGGAGTGCGAGGTTTCTTTAGATTCTTTTTGATCCAGTGAGTGACATAGGATACATTTTTACCCGTCTGACCAATAATAGAGGGTTAATGTTTTGATACAGTCTGTTTTTTTTCAGTTGGTTAAGTTATCCCTACTATCCCTACTAATATTATAAATGTGAAAGTAACTCTGTCTGTCTGTTACGCTTTCCCGCAAAAACTACTGAACGGATTTGGCTGAAATTTGGTAGGTAGACAGATTAGGACCTGGATTCAGACATAGGCTACTTTTTACCACGCTCGCGAGCCGCTTGCGGCTCGCGCACTGCGCACCCTCGAAAAGTCATAGAAACGTTGTCCAACGCGGGTGAAACCGCGGGAAACAGCTAGTAATATTATAAATGCGAAATTAACTCTGTCTGTCTGTCTGTTACGCTTTCCCGCAAAAACTACTGAACGGCTTTGGCTGAAATTTGGAAGGTAGACAGATTAGGACCTGGATTAAGACATAGGCTACTTTTTACCACGCTCGCGAGCCGCTTGCGGCTCGCGCACTGCGCACCCTCGAAAAGTCATAGAAACGTGGTTCACGCGGGTGAAGCCGCGGGAAACAGCTAGTGTATGTATAAATACTTAATTGCACACAAGGAATAATTACAGCATGGTTTTATCGGACTTAAGTGTACAAAGGCGGTCTTATCACTAAAATCTATTTCTTCCAGACAACCCTTGGCATAGGAGATACATGTTATCTTTTATCTTTTGTGGACAAAAAATTATAAATCTTAAGGCGAGTTATTTGATTGGAACAGTCGTCTCTGTCTTTTTCTTTCCGTGTAAATAGTAAAAAAAATAACTACACTTTTTAACTTTATCATTGGTTTTTCGTTTCAATCAATAACAACAGTGAAAATATAAAAAATAATAACATGACTCGCTCTGTCTTTTTGGGTCCCAAAATCTATAATTCAATTTCGGCTGACATTAGATACGCACCGAGCAACTCTGTGTTCTTAGCCAAACTAAAAAGCTTTTTGATAGCACAGGCTTATTATACTGTTGACGAATTTTTTTTGAATAAAATACTGTAATAACAGCGAAATGCTTTATAACATTTAATTAGGTTAAAATAAAATATAACTAACCTATGACTAATCTTATGTTTAAAATGACTTGTAATTTGCTTTAAATTATTAATAAATATTGAAATTGAAAATTGAAATTGTATTATCATAACAAGTATTGTTATATATTTAAAAAAATGTACTTCAACAAAATATTAGTCATAACTAGAGTTGAAAGTAACGGTGTAGACCTATCTTTGGCATTTCTTTGGCATTTTTATCTTTGGCCAAAACTGCTCAATCGTGTTTCTAATAGCTTTTCACTTTAAGGAACATCATAAACAATAAGAGTATTCTTTTTCAACCTTGGGTTTTCTATCGTTTAGGATTGACGTCAAAATACCGCCTTAACTTAACTTAACTTGTTCTAACAGGTGGAACATCCTTGTACTGAGATGGTTGCAGATGTAAACCTTCCCGCTTGTCAGCTACAGGTTAGTAATCTAAGACTATCTGTTATTTTATTCACTATTGGTAAAACCTTGGCATCATTTTACGCGATGGTAAGTGACGATGTTGCCGAAGATGGGAGCGGGCTTACCAAGATTCCCCAACAAAATGGGGAACTGGCTATATTATCTTCAGACCGGAACACATCAGTGTTGTTAGCATTAATGTATGGCGGCAAGACTTAGATAAGATGAAGGTAGCTAGCCAGGCGGGCTTAGAAAATTCGCTTCCACCAACCAAACCGAGTCTTACAAAGTTAGACTCCGGAATCGAACCCGCGACCTCCTAATGTGAAGCTAATGGCCTTTAACATCACGCCACGTAAGTGGTCTAAACGACTGTGTCCCAAATTGTATCTCGTCTTTTATTTTGGTGAATTTTAATAGTAATTTATGAAACTTACATAATACCTAGTTATGAACAGTTTCACCGGAAAGATGCGCACCGGCAGACGTAGCATAGGCAGGCCTACATGGTGGACAGACGACCTGAAGTTCGCGGGAAGACGCTGGATGCGGGCAGCGCAGGACCGGTCGTCGTGAAAATCCTTGGGGGAGGCTTTTGTTCAGCAGTGGACGTCTTTCGGCTAATATGATGATGATGATAAAACTCCAAAAAACTTGTCTAGGTTCGTTACAAAAAGTCTTTAAAATATACATTCACCTCGGGTATTCTCTGTTAGTCTCAAGTATTTCATGATTTCCCTAGATCGCCATGGGTCTCCCTCTATACCACATCAAAGACATCCGCCTACTCTACGGCGAATCCCCATGGGGCATGACTCAGATTGAGTTGGACGAGCCTAAGCAGAGACCCTCGCCTTGGGGACACGTCATCGCTGCAAGGATCACCTCCGAGAACCCTGACGAAGGTACGAATGGAGTCATCATCTCAAGTATCCTAATAAGATACCAAAAAGTCTCATCATTATCATTCCATTAACCTGATAAAGGTACGAATGAAGTCTTGTCATTATCATCCCAAGTACCTGATAAAGGTAACAATGAAGTCTCATCATTATCATTCCAAGTACCTGATAAAGGTAACAATGAAGTCTCATCATTATCATTCCAAGTACCTGATAAAGGAACGAATAAAATATCATCATTATCATCACAAGTACCTAATAAAGGAACGAATAAAGTCTCATCATTATCATCCCCAGTACCTGACAAAGGTACGATGAAATCCTATCATTATCATCCCAAGTACCTAAAAAAGGAATGAATGAAGTCTCATCATCATCATTCCCAGTACCTGATAGAAGTACCAATGAAGTCTCATCATTATCATACCAAGTACCTGATAAAAGTAACAATGAAGTCTCATCATTATCATCCCAAGTACCTGATAAAGAAACGAATGAAGTCTCATCATTATCATACTTAGTACCTAATAAAGGAAGGAATGAAATCTCGTCATTGGGTTGGGTTGGTTGAAGACTGGGTTGCCTGGAAGAAATTGCTTTAAGCAATAAGGCCGCCTACATTGTACAATTTAAAATTTTACTATTTATTCTGTACTTGTATTTTGTATTTTTTGTAATTGTACAATATAGCATATTTGATTGATTGATTGAATGCATCATCATATCATCCCGAATATCTGATAGAGGTACCCATGAATTATCATCAATATCATCCCAAGTACCTGATAAAGGAACGAATGTAGTCTCATCATTATCATCCCAAGTACGTGATAAAGTTACGAATGAAGTCTCATCATTATCATACCAATTACCTGATAAAGTTACGAATAAAGTCTCATCATTATCATACCAAGTACCTGATAAAGTTAAGAATAAAGTCTCATCATTATCATCCCAAGTATCTGATACAGGTACGAATAAAGTCTCATCATCATCCCAAGTATCTGATAAAGGTACGAATGAAATCTGATTATTGTCGTCTCAAGTTTTAACGCTGGCATATTTCTCAACTGCTTTCGTGTTTCGCTAGACGGATTTAATTTGAAATATTTCGGGAATCACTTATATGAGTTTTTTTCCTTCCGCAGGGTTCAAACCATCTTCTGGAACCGTTCAGGAGCTGAACTTCAGATCTTCGAAGAACGTATGGGGATACTTCAGTGTGGCTGCTTCTGGTGGTCTTCACGAATTCGCCGATTCCCAGTTTGGGCACTGTTTCTCTTGGGGCGAGACCAGGGAGCAGGCTAGGGAGTAAGTAGACTGCTTAGTAGACCGAGTCTTAGTGCATTGACTAAACATAGGTAGCATGAGGCGTAGACAAAGCTGGTTGTGGGCGCCCTACGCGAGATAATAGTTTCGCTGTCACTTTCATTCGCTCGGCGTTAGAACGAGATGAATGCTTTATTTTCTCGTGTATCGTGCGAGATACGTTACCGTTCAACTAGATTTCTAGTTTGAGCACTGTAGGCCGCTTAGTAGAACAAGTAGACAGGTAGACAACCACAAATTATGCGGAGGTGGACCGAGCTAACAGAACATGTGCCTCTATCAACCAAATTTAATTATTACTTTTTCACTCTTAATGAACTTTTGTTACCCCCCCCCCCCCTACCTAGGGGCTCGAGCCTTCTCTGAATTAGGCGAACTGGCTTCAGTCGCCCACGCGGGCCCAGTGCAGTGCGGGTTGGTCGACTTCACACCAACCTTAGAGTTTCTTCGCAGGCGTGTGCAGTTTCCTTCACCGTAAGAGCTTCGGATAAAAGTACATATGAAATCGAACTTAAAAAAACATTGGTACGTGGCAGGAATCGAACCACGACCTCCCGGACAAGAGGTAGCGGCCCCTTGCCGTTGCGTCAACGACGCTCTATCTATATATACGTACATACTTACATAATAGATGTTAATTGTAATTAATAAATCGTTGCTCTCTGACAGCAAATTATGGAATATTTCGTTGCGAATTCATAACAATAGTTTTTCCATGTGTGAACTATTGTAAGAATCATAATAGTCATTTATAATACAAGGGTGGTAAAAGGGTCAATAACAAACGAGTGATATTTGTGAGCTCGAGCCGCAGGCGGGGGTTTATCATCGTCACGAGTTTGTTATTTCCTTTTACACCCATGTATCATACGAAGTTTTTCCATACAGTTGTGAGAAAACAGGTAAAATAAAAAACGACCGTGATAGAAAAACAAAATACATGGGTATACATACGTATCAAGTTTTTGACAACCAAATTTCATTTTACGCGACTTGTGGCTCATTCGGGGTGTAAACTCACTTTGTGTTTTCTTATACATACACAAAAGTATATTTTTATTACACATTTATTACTACTCATAATTTTATTCGTTTTCACAACTAAAACATCTCAATTCAGTTTTACGAAAATTTCGCCACAATTTAGCTAGCACATGTACGCATGCGTAAGTTTATTTTTAATATTATCATAAATGGACTACAATAAGGCTTTGGATAATATTATTATAAGCATTAAATCCTTTTTGGAAAAGATGACCTATTCCGTGGTATAACCTATGCGCTTCATTCATATATATTCTCCTTTCTTCACAAAGATATAACCCAAAGAGAATATAATTAGCTAGTGTTATGTACTAATAGTCAGAATAGTCATTTATTGGTAAAGGATAATTTATTCGTACATCATTTAAGTAGGTAAACACACAAAGCCTCACCTCACGAAGGAACAACCAATCTCTTTTAAAATTCTCCTATTAAAAGTCTCAAAGAAGATTCTGTATTTTTGGTTATTATATTTTTAATTTGCTAGAAATGTCTTGTTCCTCCGAGCTAGAAATTAACAAAAGTGATCAAGTAAAAGCACGTGTGCGGTAAAATCAATTTGGCGCACACTTGACTGGCATATAAAGCGCCATTTTCCTAACAACTGTATTGAAAATTATTAAAACCTATTACTCTCGTTTTTTAACATTAATAAAAACATTACCACAGGAACCTTGTCATTGCTCTTAAAGAGCTCAGCATTCGCGGTGACTTCCGCACCACGGTGGAATACCTTATCACCTTGTTGGAGACTACTGCCTTCCAGGAGAACAACATTGACACCAGCTGGCTGGACGCCTTGATAGCTGAGAGGGTGAGTAGACTAGTAGAAGAAAGCCAGAGTAGAATAAGGTAGAGCTCCAGTAGATCATGAGTAGACCAAGAGTAGTAGAATATAGCCAGTAAAATAAGGGTAGAGCTCCAATGGATCATAAGTAGACCAAGAGTAGTAGTAGACAGCCAGTAGAATAAGGGTAGAGCTCCAGTAGATCATGAGTAGACCAGGAGTAGTAGTAGACAGCCAGTAGAATAAGGGCAGAGCTCCAATAGATCATGAGTAGACCAGGAGTAGTAGAATATAGCCAGCAGAATAAGGGTAGAGCTCCAGTAGATCATGAGTAGACCAGGAGTAGTAGTATACAGCCAGTGGAACAAGGCTAGAGCTCCAGTACATCATGAGTTAACCATGAGTAGAGCTCCAGAAAATAAGGCTTCCAGCTGGTTTTTCGCCCTGATTTCTGAAAAGATGAGTATACCGGTAGACCGCCAGCAACCTACAAATGAATGGCAGTAGACTATAAGTAGAAGGAGAGCGCTTTAGAGTAACCGTTAAAAATTTAGACACAATATAAACTATCTGGTTAAATGCAGTTTTTGTTGAAAGGGGGTTACAACATTAGACCGTGAGTGGACCATTAGTAGACCTCAAATCGAGTTGCTAGAAGAAGACTGTCAATCGATTATACAGAATGTAACAAAATTGGTGTAGGGTTAACGGGGGCTTCTACTCGTCATACTGAACAACTTTTATTCTATGACTTAGCGGATATCGCAAAAAAAAAACTTTATCTACACTCATGTCGTAAATCCTTCATTTACTTATCAGAAACGCTAAGCAAATGATATACCTTTCGATGGAGCCGTGACTAAGGATCCATACAAATTTCATTTCGTTATCGCAAAGTTGTAACAAAATGAAGTTTTTTTTTTAAAATTTTTACGCAGATGCTTGCTATTTGAGCATACTAGCGTGTTTCGGAACGCAACCTTGGCGGCGCGCATGCGCGGTGCGATATTACTGCAAATTTATTTTCGCGCCATTAACGTTTGTATTTTTCCTTATGCAGTTTGTATAATATGTAATTCGTTATTCATTGTAATAAGTAAGTCGTTATTACAAGTTTTTTTACTAAAAACCCAGTAAAATGTCTGAAACTGATAGTGATATAGACGAAAATTTTACACCCCCGGATATTCTTGAAACAGCAACTAAAATAACCTTTAATAATTGTACCATACAAAATGTCAATAATTATTACAATAAACAATGATTACTTTATTTTGTCTTTAATTTAAATTTGTTGTATGAGTGTAGATAAACTATTGTATGCAACTGTACATAATTAGTATTTAACACTCGTGTATACTTTTATGAAACTCGCTGCGCTCGTTTCATAAACCACACTCGTGTTAAATACCCCTCATTATGCAACAGTTGCATAAATAGCTATTTATCGCTAAAATCGATCAATTTTGTGCATTTTAGTGTGAAGAGTAAATTTTTTTGAGAATTGACTATGGATTCCTTTGGGAAAGTTGTTCAGTATGGTGAGTAACCCCAGCTAACGGGTCCTACACCATTTTTTTACACCTTGTATAAGACGTGTTTTCGTAAATTGTGTTGAACCTAGCTGTTCCCCGCGGCTTCACCCGCGTGGACGACGTTTCTATGACTTTTCGAGGGAGCGCAGTGCACGAGACGCTAGCAGCCCGCGAGCGTGAAAAAAAAAGTAGCCTATAGGTTAATCCAGGTCCTAATCTGTCTACCTACCAAATTTCAGCCAGATCCGTTTAGTAGTTTTTGCGTGAAAGAGTAATAAACATACATTCAAATATTCTTACAAACTTTCGCGTTTATAATATTAGTAGGATTCACATTGAATCGTTGATATTCATCATCAGGTCCAATCCGAAAAACCAGATGTGATGTTAGGAGTGATTTGTGGCTCCATCCTGATCGCAGACAGCATCATCACGGCTCACTTGCTCGAGTTCAAGAGTGCTTTGGAGAAGTAAGTACTTTATTGAAGCGATTAGTTCAATTTTCACCGACTTCAATATAATAGGTGTTTCTCAATTTCACTGTATTTTTGTTTGTTACGAGTTTTCTTCGCGCATTGTGAATAGATTTTTGTGAATGATTCTTTTTAGGGTTCCGTACTCAAAAGGAAAATCAAAATCAAAAATATTTATTTTAAATACACACACTTTTAAATAGTCTAAAAAAAACTAATTACAAATAATGTCATGATTCAGATTACAGTCTCAGGTAATGGTATTTGTTATAGAATATATGTTATAGAATCAACACATATTATTTATATTCTGGGTAAAAACGGGATCCTATTACTAAGACTTTACTATCCGTCCGTCCGTCCGTCTGTCTGTCACCAGGCTGGTATTTCATGAACCGTAATAGGTACAGTTGGAATTTTTACAGATGTATTTATGTAGCCGCTATAACAAAAAATACTAAAAACAGAATAAAATAAATATTTAAGGGGGGCTCCCATACAACAAACGTGATTTCGTGAAGACACTAGCGACATCTAGTACGATGGTACGGAACCCTTTTGTGCGATTGTGACTTGTAGTTGGCCGGTTTTTTTTATTTGATAAATTATAACTTCAGGGTGATCCCAAATAAGTTTTATCAAAATTGGTTCAGTATTCTTTTTAGCAAATTATCAATAATAAGACACAGAGTTGTACCTGATTATTGTGATTAAGTCTATGTTTGTAATGTGTCTGACGGTTGTTGATTATTACCTATTGTATCCAGTTTCCAGAAAAAATATTAAAAAAAATACGGTGAAAATATTATGAGAATATCATGGTTTATTACTTACTAGCTGTTTCCCGCGGCTTCACCCGCGTGGACCACGTTTCTATGACTTTTCGAGGGTGCGCAGTGCGCGAGCCGCAAGCGGTTCGCGAGCGTGGTAAAAAGTAGCCTATGTCTTAATCCAGGTCCTAATCTGTCTACCTACCAAATTTCAGCCAAATCCGTTCAGTAGTTTTTGCGGGAAAGCGTAACAGACAGAGTTACTTTCGCATTTATAATATTAGTAGGGATTAGGGTGCCTTATACCCAAAGGGTGACCAACGGGACCCTATTACTAAGCATCCGATGTCTGTCTGGTATGACGGTACGTAATCCTTTGTGCTTGGCCGGTTTTTTAACTTACTTTTCGGAGATTCAGTGTAGCTTTCGGAGGTTTTATTAGTATCCGTATTTATTTACTGATTGTGTCTTTAGTATCCTGTCATGCCGTATACCTGAAGGTAGCAGGATGGCGGTTAGTGCAGGACTATATATAGGATTTAGTTCTTTTATTTTATGTATGAACACATTTTTTTTCACCCAGGGGTCAAATCCAAGGCTCATCCCAATTATCAAACTGCGTGGACGTGGAACTGATCCACGAGGGGTACAAGTACAAAGTCCATGTGACCAAGAGTGGACCCACGTCTTACTTCTTGGCAATGAACGGAAGTTTCAAAGAAATGGAGGTG
This sequence comes from Coleophora flavipennella, assembly GCA_947284805.1. NCBI lineage: Eukaryota > Metazoa > Arthropoda > Insecta > Lepidoptera > Coleophoridae > Coleophora > Coleophora flavipennella. Next base: position 6,191,971 of record OX369302.1, read on the forward strand.
CACAAGTTGACTGATGGCGGTGAGTAGACCACTAGACCGTAAGTGGACCAATAAACTGTAAGTTTTTTTTAACCAGAAGACCACACTTTAGTAGATTATAATCCAGTTAAATGCCCAATAAATTTTAGTCTTTTTATCTACCTGGCCCTTTCTGTTACTCAAGGTTGCCTGGAAGAAATCGCTGAAAGAGATAAGGCTGCCTTTACTCTTATGTTAATTTTGTTATTATTTTCTGGTGCGCATTCCTCATTAATATTATAAATGTGAAAATGTGTTTATTACCTCTTAACGCTTCAACGCCTCAACCAATCTTGAGCAGCGGATTGTTGTGATTTTTTGCACAGTGATGGTTAAGGGGGGTGGGAAATGACATAGACTACTAATTAACACAGCCCGAGATAGTTCCCGAGGGATCTGGGGTAAACTCATTTCCGGGCTCGGGCACGTCGGTGTCGCAACGGAGCGACGGATTTACGTGATTTTTTGCACAGAGATGGTTGAGGGGATGGGAAATGGCACAGACTACTAATTATCACAGCCCGAGATAGTTCCCGAGGGATCTGGGGAAAACTCGTTTCCGGGCTCGGGCACGTCAGTGGCTTAACGGAGCAACGGATTGACGTGACTTTTTGCAAAGTAATAGTTGAGGGGGTGGCATGACATAGATTTTTAATTAGAGTCCCGAGGGATCTGGAGTAAGCTCCTGTCTATGCTCGCGAGCCGCCAGCATAGACACAGAAGGTCATAAAAACGATGCCCACGCGAGCGAAGACGAGGGCAAAAGCTAGTAAATATTTGCTGACTTAAACAGTCCAGTTAGGTAGGCCTTACTTTAAGAAAGAGATCAATCGTCAAATCCCAACTCGGGTGAGCAGCGTTCGGGAAGCTTCGCAATATCTTCACGTCCCAAATACCTCAGTGTCTTAAGACCAATGTCTTTGACCAGTGTGTGTTGCCAGTGATGACATACGAAACTGAGACATGGTCGCTTACTATGGGCTTTATAAGAAGGCTCGAGGTCACCCAAAGGACAATGGAGCGTGATATGCTCGGAGTTTATCTGCGTGATCCAATCAGAAACGAGGAGAACTAAAGTAACCGAAATAGCTCTTAGAATTGCTAAACTTAAGTGGCAGTGGGCGGGGCACATAGCTCGTAGAACGGATGGCCGTTGGGGCAGTGAAGTTCTTGAGTAGCGACCGCGCACCGGAAAACGTAGCGTAGGAAGGCCTCCCACGCGGTGGATCGATGACCTAATGAAGGTCGCGGGAAGCAGCAACTGAACTGTTCGTCGTGGAAATCAATGGTAGACATGGGTAACTCAGCATAATTGCTTGAGCTGTAAATCAGCTCACAGCTCAAGTACCTGAACCGGAGCTGCGAACCGGCTCGCAGATCAGCTCAATTTGAATCACTAGATCACGGGGCGTTTTTCGATGCTATGACTCCCGTGAGCTATACCTACAGCTCCGCTCAAACGAACGAATCTGCGCGTCTGCGCGGCGCGCGCTAGCTAGTAGCTACTTACCTACTACTAGCTCCGCGATGTATAAACCTGTTTTTTTCGCAATATTCTTTCTCTTTCGTTCTGCTGGGCGCGTGGCGGCTTATGAAATGAGATAGAGTAATTTCCTTACACAGCTACATAGGTGAGAGGCCAAAGGTCAAGGGCAGGATTTTCGTTTGTTTTAGTCATTTGAAATCACTTATTTGAGAATTATTGCGCGCTCACGCACGCACGACTCGCGTTGTAGTGTTATTGATTTACGACTGTTTACGAATTAGTTATTACTTTTTTTTATTTAAAAAAGTGTTCACATATTATACATTTAAGTTTAATCTACATAAAAAACTCATTTCCCACCGAATATAAAATATAAAACTATAAAACCGCATGAAAATCCCTTCAGTAGTTACGTAGATTAGTGTAGCGTAAACAAACAAAACAAAGAAAATAATCTGTTTCTGTTACTGTTCTTTTTATCGCCTCCTCTCAATTTTTGGTAAATATATTCAATGTACAGACAGACACGCGTATTCCACTGTTTAATTAACTATATATAATGCAAAGAGAATATAATACACTACGAATAAAACAATGATTGAATCTGTAATGAATGTTTGATTCAGAATGAACTGTATGGAGCTTGACTCACTCTCACTCATCACTTCACATTAACCATTGAACGTCGTACACCTATATCTGTGAGCCGTGACCTGTTGATTTTGCGTTTGAGCTGCAGCTCAGCAACTCAGTGGGTTCGATCTGCATATTTGAACCGGTTCAGAGCTGAGTTACACACCTCTAATCAATGGGGGAGGCCTATGTCCAGCATTCCTATGTCCTTCGGCTGATATGATGATGAAACTGAGCAGATAGCCAGAAGACTAGATTGACCATCAGTAGACTGAGTAGACTTAGAAAACTAACTTGACTACCAGTAAGCCGTCAGTAGGTTGTTTAGATTGTCAGACTCACTAAATTATTAGTAAACTTCAAAGAATATCAATATAGTGAATATATAATATTTTCTTTTTTTTGACAGGAACACTACTCTCAATCGACGGGTCATCATTCACCACTTACTTGAAAGAGGAAGTGGACAAATACCGTATAGTAATTGGGAACCAAACCGTGGTCTTTGAGAAAGAGAAAGACCCTTCCAGGCTCAGGGCGCCATCTGCTGGGAAACTCATCAACACATTGGTGGAGGATGGCGGCCATGTTGAAAAGGGGCAGCCGTATGCTGAGATTGAGGTGAGTAGACCGCCTCCGTGACGTAATGGTTAGTTCATTAGCTTCACATCATGAGGTCGCCGGCTCGATTCCCGGAATAGGTTGGTGGTAAGGCTTTTTTTAAGCCCCACTGGCTGGCGGCCCTCGTCTTATCATTTTTTTTTATTCACAATTTGTAAGCCCTTGGCATGATCTCACCAGATGCTAAGTGACGATTATGCCGAAGATGAAAGCGGGCTTGATGAACGCAATAAAGAACTGGCTATCTTATATGCAAGCCGGAACACGTCAATGTTGTTCACACTGATGTTTGACGGCAAGACATAGATAAGATGGTGGTAGCGGGCTTAGAAAATGCCCTCTACCACCAACCAAACCGAGTCTTACAAGTTGACCCCACCGGGAATCGAACCCGCGACCACCTTGTGTGAAGCGAATAGACTAACCATTATGCCATGGAGGCGCTACGGTCTAAATCTTGACGCCAAACATCAACGTTAACAACATTGAAGTGGTTCTGCTTGAAGTGAGGATAGCCACAGTTCCCCATTTCGCTGGGGAATTTTGGTAGCATCTTCAATTACCATCAGGTGAGATGATACCAAGTGCTTTCCAATTGTAAACATAAGTAGAATGTCATGTCAGTTTGAGGTGAATTGGACATCAGTAGAACTTTTTCTCAGTAGACCACATGTTGAGTAGATGGTCTACCTCAGTAGATCAACTTTTGAGAAGATCGTGGGAAGACAGTAGTTCGATTCTAAAAAGAATCATTATTGCATAGAGCCGGATTAACAGCAGGTCCGAGTGATAGTGATGTATGCTAAGTATTTCTCTTGCAGGTGATGAAAATGGTGATGACCCTTTCCGCTCCTGAGTCTGGGAAGGTGACATGGTGTCTGCGACCTGGTGCTGTGTTGGACCAGGGCTCTCTGCTTGGCACTTTGGGTAAGACAAATCTAGAAAATATATCATCTTTTGATATACAGGTGTAACAAAATTGGTGTAGGTCCCGTTGACTGGGGCTTCTACTCATCATATCGAACAACTTTTGTTATATGACTTTGCGGAAATCGCAAAAAAAAAAAATCATACAAATCTATCAGCTGATCGACCAATTTTGTGCATTTTTGTATGGTTTGGCCAACTTTTTTTGGGAATTGTCTAGGGGTTCCTTGGGAAAAGTTGTTCAGTATGATGAGTAGAAGCCACAGTTAACGAGACCTACACTAATTTTGTTACATTCTGTGTAATATCTAGACTACTTTAAGAAAACAATTTTTGTATGTGTTTGTCACAGAACTGGACGACCCATCTCTAGTGACCACGGCGCAGCCCTACAAGGGGCAGTTCTCCATAGAAGACAACACCACGTTGTCCGAGAAACTCAACTACGCCCACGTCAAGTACCGAGCTATACTGGAGAACACGCTCGCAGGTTTGTGTTCTCCCCTTCTATCGTGTCGACGACAAGTCATATGTGTCCTGCCCAGCACGTGCTATCGGCGGCGTCCAGGTGTTAGGGCACATTGGACATGCAATAAGATGGCCATTATTTGTGGAGCACCACACCTACACCACACCCTGGACACTTCATACAACGGGCCAGAAATGACGTTTCAAAAAACAAATGACGGAACAAACAAAATGGCGGCGAAATTCTATACGTTCGACAACCAAACTGTAACCAATCTGAATCAATCTGGGTAACGAGTGGGTGAGGTCGCCATCTAGAGAGCGGTAGTTAGTGTCCATACTGTATGTTAGTACTAATATATATACTTTGCCTACACCGTATTTCCGAATCGTTTTTTTAATTCACAATTGGTGAGCCTTTGGCATCATCTCACCTAATGGTAAGCGACGATGATGCCGAAGATGCAAGCGGGCTTACCGAAATACCCCAACGCAATGGGGAACTGGCTATCTTATCTTAGAGCCGGAATTCATCATCGGAATCGAAACCGCGTCCTTCTGATGTGACGCTAATGGACTTAACCATTACGCCACGGAGGTGGTTAGAAGATAATCCGCCTTGAACCCCCACCTGAACCGATTGTCTTTGCTCCGGCTGACGTGAGTCTATCAATCGACCTCTTCAATCCGTTTCCTGGGGTGAGGGAGAGGAGGGAGGCACTCCAAAATCGGAACAAACGAGGTGGGCAGTGTGCATTCTTCACGCTAGAGTTCGCATCTTGCTTGGGCGACCGCACCGTCAATAGGGCCAGTGCGCTTAAGGAAGCTATTGCGACTCTTAAACCTTACGAGCGTATTCACAAAATCGTTTCCCATACAAACTTAAAATTACTACTTCTTGAAAATGCTTGGGTCGATTCTAATGAAACTTTATACGCATTTTGAGCAAGTCACGAATTTCAAGTTTGCGGATAGATTACATTTTCGAAATACTTTATTAAAAATAAAATGGCAATTACTCACAATTAATTAGTGACGCCACAGTTAAAAAAAAAATATCTTTCAACAAACTAGAATTTCGTGACATGCTTATGTGTATAAAATTTCATTATCAGTTTCATTAGTAATTTTAAGTCCATCCATTTTCAAGAAGTAGTAATTTTAAGTTTGTATGGGAAACGATTTTGTTAATACTCTCCTAAGGAAGATTCTAAACATTTTCACAACAAAATTTCGGTTTTTTTAAATGATATTAACCAGCCAAGTGTGAGTCGGACTAGCACACCGAGGCTTCTGTACCAGCACTCGTATGGAGAGGACACGAGTATAAAAATGATACCTTTTCATTATAAACGAAAGACATCAACGCGAGCGGCAGAAATATTCTTTTTTTATTTAGTTCCGATTCCGTAGCGCGAGTACGACTTACACTTGGCCGTTTTTTTATTTTTTGTTGTTATAAGCTTCAGGAGCTTAGTACTATAATCATACTAATTTTTACGCTTGTATGGGAAAGCTCTTAATTTTTCACTTTTTTAATTATAAATTATGTGTTGATAAATACACCACAATAACACATTCTGTAGAAAAAAAATTGTCAGCTGCTTCGTACGGTTTGAATTCCAAAGGCCTTTTAAAGGTCGGACAGACAGACGGACAGCCGGTTTTTTAAAAATAAAAAAGTATATTATTATGTGTTCCGACTGACGTCCGAAGTCCATTATGAGAGAGTACCTCGCTCTTGTTCCGCTTGCAACCGCCAGATGTCGCTACTTATCCATCAAATGACCGCGCAGGAGCACCCCTTGTGGCAAACCTGTGAACTACTCTTACGACATACGAGCCGCCATGATAGATTTGTGTCATTGTTGCGTCGTTTTTTGTTCCGTGCGCACGCCCGCTAGATAAAGTTTGAATATTTAGTCCTAACGAATTTTTCGTTTGAACTTTTGAGATTAAAGTAGAAAGTTCAGTTTTTCAATTTATTTTAAATCTATTTGTTGCTTATCCTTAATTTTTCGTCGCGAAAAATGAGTGATGAACACCACGTGCATCCGGTTTTGCCGCGAAAAAGACCGCGTAGTCCGAGCCCGAGCCCGGGCTCGTCGTCATCATCGGAAAGAAGTGAAAGTGAAAGTTCATCGGAGTGCGAAGAAGCTTCAAATGGTGCTAGCAACAGTGCCCTAGGTGCCGGGGTTGACCCCCAGGTCGCCGGGTGCAGTGCCCCACGTGAGTCGGTACCTATAAGCGCGTCTAAACCGAAAATACGTAAACGTGAACGTTTGAACGAGGCCGTACTGTGTAAAAGTTTTGAAGCTCTTTCCAAACAATGGGTAAAGCATATCAACAACGTTATGTCTACGAACTACAATCATATGTTAAGTAAAATTTCGTCATCAACGCAAAGCGACACACCCGCACTATCGACGGAAACACCTAAAGTTTTATATGACTCTTTGCACCCTCCTCAAGTTCCGACACCTGTCGGGACTATTGCTGATCTAGACGTCGTAATTAAAGAACCTGCAGTACCTAAAGCAAATCCCGACCGCGTTGCTAAAATAGCGAGTATGCAGAGATTTGATTCACCCGACTGGAATGCGGTGCGATATACCGACATTCAAAAGAAATATGTCGCTTACCCTTGTTTCACGGAATTAAAAGTGAACGAGGAATTAAGACGTCTTGAAGATTCATTCGCCCCATTAAGATGGTTTCAGGTTTATCGAATGCATTTTTAGCACAAAATGAATCGGTCAACTCGGCTTTACAAAAACTTATCGACTGGTCTGCCAGTACCGACGTTCAGTTATCTCCAACTAACCTGTATGAAAAGATGAAGGAATTATTTGGAAACGAGTCTAATTACAAAACGGCTTCTCATGACATTTTTCAAATTATTTGTGGGAAACGAGCTGAAGTTTTGGAACTACGCCGCTGCTCCCTTTTAAAATGTTTAAAAAACAAATACACACGTGAAGACATTGATAAAATTCCCCCCTCGAATGAATACATGTTTAACCCTGAAGCGTTGGGGGCTTATATTAAAAAAATCGGAGGTATAGATAAATTAGAAAAGCAGGGTAATCCACCACAGGCCCCTCGTCCAAAATCACCGGAACCTTCAACTTCCTTCCAGGACAAACCCTTTCGTCCCCGTCCAGGTAAACCAAAGACGGCCGAGAGAAAAGATTCAAACACTCGGCGAAATTATGTCTCATCGGGAAAGAAAAAAAAGGGGGAGGGGCGTAAGGATAAGGGTGGCAGGAAATCAGGAAATAGACATAAATGAATCACAACAAACAAGGTTTTCAGGCGGCTGTCTAAAGCAATATCTAGAAGTATGGAATCAGTTCAATCCACCAAAAGCTATTTTAAGTATGATCACAGGGGCTCGAATCCCTTTTACTCAAACACCGCCGCTTGTTCTTCCGACTCCAGAGATAATGTCACAGTTTCAAACTCCAGTCTCGTCACCAATGAATTCCGAAATCCAAAAGATGCTCCAGGACCGTGTCCTAGAACCTGCCCCACCAACTCCTTCTTTTATTTCTCCACTTTTTACCAGAACAAAGAGCAATGGAAAGAACCGAGTAATTTTCAACTTGAAAGCCTTGAACGATTACATGAACCCCAAACATTTTCACCTATTCCATCATTATCAAATGCCTACATTTCTCCAACGAGGCGATTGGATGATCAAGATAGACCTCAGCCAGGCCTACTATCATCTGCCTATAAAAGAAGAACACAGACGTTTTCTGCGGGTCAGTTACGACAATCAACTCCTACAGATGACGTGTCTACCGTTTGGACTGGCTGCAGCACCAAAAATGTTTGCCTCGATTACAAATTGGACAGCAGAAGTGCTACGGACAAAAGGTCTTCGCCTGGTGGTCTACTTGGACGACTATCTGATAGCACACCAATGCAAGGACGCTCTCAACACGCAAGCGGCTACTGCAGTAAACTTCTTACGCAGTCTGGGTTGGTGCGTCAATCTAGAGAAATCGGTCATCAGGCCGACAAGGTCGATCGAGTATCTTGGTATCAACTGGGACACGGAACACAATACAAAGTCTCTCCCACCAGACAAGGAACGCAAGATTCACAAGAGCCTCCTAACTCGACTGACATCAGGCAGTTGGACCCTCAGACAGGCGCAATGCCTTCTAGGGTATCTCAACTTTGCAACCTTCATCACCCACCGGGGAAGGTTGCATTGCCGCATGTTACAACGTCACAGCAAGCTCCTCCGTCAATTCCCTCGCAGAGCCGTGCAATTTCCCGACGACGTTCGCGCAGAACTCCAGTGGTGGCTAGAAAACGTTGCCCAAAAGACGCCGATCCACGCGGAAATGTTACCCACCAATTATGTCATCACGGATGCGTCCGACATTCAGTGGGGAGCGTTAGTAAACAACGAAAAGATACAAGGAGCATGGAATCACCAACAGAAGGGTTGGCACTGCAATGCGAAAGAAATGTACGCAGTGATTGCAGCTATCTCATCGAAAGCGACCACTCTGAAGAACTCCAACGTCCTTCTACAAAGCGACAACAAGACGGTGATATCTTACATCCTAAAAGAAGGAGGCACACGGTCCCCGCTCCTCCTCGAACTGACGAAAGACTTGTTGGCTCTTGTAGACGATCTCAATGTCGTAATACTCCCACACCACCTACCAGGAGTATACAACACCGAAGCCGATCTCCTATCACGCAACCGCATCGGCGGCGAATGGCATCTAAGAAGCGAGGCTACGACAAAGATATTTCAGACCTGGGGAGTTCCAAGCATAGATCTATTCGCCTCACAAACAGCACACGTGGTCCCAACATATGTATCCCTAGACTCGTCAGACTCGAAAGCTTATTATCACAACGCGTTCAGCAAATACTGGAATTACGATCTAGCCTGGGTGTTCCCTCCACCAGCACTGCTACCCAGGACCCTGCATCATCTCAACTCAGCGTCAGGTCAGTTCATCATAATTGCACCCAAGTGGACGAAACCCTTCTGGCGCCCAGATTTGAAGAGCCGGGCACTAACACGACCAATGAAGATCAGACGCCTGCAAGAGACCCTAGTAGACACGATATCGGGACTTCCTCCGGCTCATGTCAACAACCTGCAACTGGAAGCTTGGCTCATTTCGGGTGGGACTCATTGACCGAAGACTGGTCACTGCAAGAAAAAGAACTTCTTACATCTTGCTGGCGGCCATCAACGTTAAAAACGTATACCCCTGTCTGGCGTAAATGGTCCCTCTGGTGTCACAAAAACAATTTAAATTATCACCAGCCTAAACCAGCAGATGTAGCTAGATATTTAGCGTACTTGTTTCTTACTGAAAAATTAGCTTATCGCACTATCCTTGTGCACAAGTCAGTAATAGCATCCGTTTGCGAGACAATTTCAAATGTCAAAATCTCTTCTAATCATATAGTCAAACACATACTAAAAGCAGTGTCGTTAGCCAGATCTATGCCCCCAAAAGTCCCCATATGGGATGCTAGGATTCTAATAAGATACCTTAAAGATACTAGTGTGAATACAAATAGTTTATATGATGTATCTAGACGCACAGCCTCCATCCTTTTGCTGTGTTCAGGTCGAAGGGTTCATAACCTTACTTTACTACATTGTGATGCCCAACATTTTGTAGATAACGATGATTCAATTACCTTACATCCCATGTTCGGATCAAAAACAGACAGCTTGTCCCATCAACAGTCTAGTTGGACTTTGCTCCCTGCTCCGGACCAAAATATAAATCCCCTACTTTGGCTTAGAACTCAAATCACCTTAACTGGAGAACTGAGAGGTACTTTGTCAAATTTAGTTATCACAACCAGGGCACCGGTGAGGCCGGCGACGCCAACAATTATTGGCGTTTGGATAAAGCGTCTCTTATCGGAAGCTGGTGTCCAAGCTTCGCCTTACCAGGCAGTAAGATCAGCAGTGTCTTCTTTAAATTGGTTTGAAAACTATAATATAAATGATATATTGGCCAAAGCAAATTGGCAACATGAATGTACATTCAGAAAATTTTATCGTAGTGATATTAATTTATCAAATAATAATAACGTAGTCGCTGAAAAATCACTATCGCACTACTTCTCTGTTGTTGATTAAAAAAAATAATAATAATAATTTAGTGAACCACTTAGTGTTTTTCTAATTCTCTCCTAATCACATCCACACCTATATAATAAATCATAACGTTTACTTGAAACTGCACAATCACATTGTTGCTGTCATACAAGCCACCAGGAGATAACAAACACGTCTCTCATAATGGACTTCGGACGTCAGTCGGAACACATAATATACAAATTTTACCTTCCAATAAAATTTTTATTATGTATCCTTAGACGTCCGAAGTCCAGGTGATGTCTTCCTGGTGCCCTCACATCATTATGGGCCGAACAATGACACAAATCTATCTTTGCGGCTCGTATGTCGTAAGAGTAGTTCACAGGTTTGCCACAAGGGGTGCTCCTGCGCGGTCATTTGATGGATAAGTAGCGACATCTGGCGGTTGCAAGCGGAACAAGAGCGAGGTACTCTCTCATAATGGACTTCGGACGTCTAAGGAAACATAATAAAAATTTTATTGGAAGGTAAAATTTGTATATTATTTTTAGAGACCAATTGCACATAGTCATCTGGCCTCAAACCAAAGTATATTAAAGTTAGCTGAAATTATTTAACTGGTGTTTCTACCCATGAAACTGAACAATTTTTCCCATTGTACCCATAGTAATTTTTTTTTTAAATTGTCTCTCCCATACTAACTCGATCAGCTGATCAGCCAACTTAGTATGGGAAGTTCAATTTTTTTTTTGAGAATTGACTATGGGTTTCATGGGGAAAGTTGTTCAGTTTCATGGGTAGAAGCACCAGTTAAAATAGTTTCAGCTAATTTTGTTAGACCTTATATGTATATATAAGTAACTAAGACTCTGCTCTATGAGAAATCAGAGACAGATATAACGCCCAGACAGACAATCAGACCTGTTCGTCACACGAATATTTACTATGGGTGGCGATCGAACCCACGGCCCTAGGCCCAGCAAACAGCAGCGCTGCCACTAAACCAATGGGTCAGTAAAGTGCTTAAAATAATCACAGTAATGACACAGTATTACAATATAGCGGCTGACAGTAGCGCAACGAATGTACTTACGTAGAGCAACGGAAGGGTACTTGCGGGGCACAGCCTGCCAAACTCCGCAAGTTTGCCAGGCTGACTACAGGCTAGTATGTAATACATACGCCGGTGACGCATCGTGCGACATCAAAGGCGTTGCGCTACTGTAAGCCATATCGTAATACTGTGGTAATTATTAATTTATTGAATTATTAATTACAGGATACTGCCTTCCCGAACCATACAACACGCCGAGGCTGCGAGAGGTGGTGGAAAAGTTCATGCAGAGCCTCCGCGATCCCTCGCTGCCTTTGCTCGAGCTGCAGGAGGTAATGTGCTTAGCGTCCCCATTGCTGGGACAGGGGGTCTCTTTCACACACATCGGTTGATTCCAAATTTGTGGAGATTGTAAGGCTAGTGTTCAAACCCCACTGTCAGAAGTTTATTATGTATTATAGTATGGGATTTCCACGACGACTGGTTCTGCGCTACCCGCATCCAGCAGCTTCCCGCGACCTTCACCAGTTCATCGGTCCACCGCGTGGGAGGCCTGTCTGGGCTACGTTTTCCGGTGCGCATTCAAGAACTTACTGTCCCAACGGCCATCCGTTCTACGAACTATGTCCGCTATAACAACAAATACTAAAAATTAGAAAAAAAGGAAAAAACGTGAAGAAAATAACGCCATCTAGTATGATGGTGCGGAACCCTTTGTGTGCGGTTGTGACTCGCACTTGGCAGGTTTTTAATTGTTATTCTGTACCGACTATATTATATCTATGTAGCTGGTGCTCTTAATAAACATCTTATCTTTGTATCTATTTCCTTCGACCAGGTGCTATCATCGACCTCAGGCCGTATACCCATCTCCGTTGAGAAGAAGGTTCGCAAACTCATGGCGCTGTACGAGAGGAACATCACGAGTGTCCTAGCACAGTTCCCTAGCCAGCAGATAGCCAGCGTCATCGACCAGTGAGTACTCGAGTAGACCGAGTTTTTAAATAACCTAAGGTTTTTCTTAATAGTAATTGTTTTTTTGGTTCAGGCAACTAGTTAAAATTATTATACATATATTTAATATTTTATTTCAAAAAATATTATTATAATGTAATTTTTATATATTTTATTTTTTTAATTATGTTTTTTATGTTACAGCTTATTTGCTATTTTTTTTATTATTTTTCTTTATAGCACCGCCCCTTAACCTATCACTGTTTTCCTACCCAAAGGTGGCCTGGAAAAAATATCTACGTAGCAATAAGGCTGGCCTATTGTGTAGTATTTGTTCAATGATGTTTTTTTTCTTTTGTTGTTAAGCAATGAAGAATATTGTACTGTACCATTAAAAAGTTTAAGAAACTTCAAGTGTCAGATCAATAATCAAATGTAGATATTCGATCCTATATACAGGGTGTAATAAAATTAGTGTAGGTCCCGTTAACTTAAGCTTCATCATCATCATATCAGCCGAAATGATGATGATGATTTTTTTTCGAGAATAGACTGGGTTTTTTGGCGAAAGTTGTTAAGTATGATGACTAGAACCCCAAGTTTTGTTACACCCTGTATAAAATTTGTGTTATAAAATGAAGAAAATCAAATAAACCTAAAATAAAATACAGATAGATATTTGTAGGTCCTGCTTCGGAATTAGTTTCTATCGAGGGTTGACATTCCAATTTGTCTTCCAGCCACGCAGGCTCGCTCGCTAAGCGCGCGGACCGCGACGCGTTCTTCATGAGCACGCAAGCGCTGGTCGTCCTCGTGCAAAGATATAGGAATGGCATCCGCGGCAGGATGAAGGCAGCCGTCCACGATTTGCTCAAACAGTACTACCAGGTGGAAGCCAACTTCCAGCTCGGTAAGTCGAAAGAATCACCATCATCGTATCAGCTGACAGACATCCTCTGCTAGATATAGGCCTCCCTCATGGATTTCCACATCGACCGGTCCCGCGTTGCCCGCTTTCAGTAGCTTCCCGCGACCTTTACCAGGTGTTCTGGCCATAGATTGGGATAATCCTCTTAAAAATAAATACAACCAAAGTCAAAAGAATAATATAAAAGATAGATTAAATAAAAAAAATCTATGGATTAAAACGTGATCGCGTGTAATTCAGGGGATTAAAATAAATCTAATGTCACCTCATTCCAAAATCCATCTAGCTGTTTAGGCTATAAGCTCAGCCGAAAAAACAGACATACGTACTCAAATAAAATTACCGGCCTTCTTAGGCAGTCAGGTAAAAAACTCTACTAAGTTTCAGTTGAGATATTAAGACTGAATCTAAATGTCTCAATTGAACATTTAGATTCAGTTGAGACATTTAGATTCAGTTGAGTCATTAGGTTGAGTCATTAAGATTTAGTAAAGGCATTAAATTAGATTCAGTTAAGTCATTACAATTCAGTTGCGACATTAAGATTCAATTGAGGCGTTAAGATTTAGTTGAGACATTAAGATTCAGTTGAGACATTAAGATTTAGCTGAGACATTAAGATTCAGTTGAGACATCGTTATCAATGTTATTTTTATACAGGGTCGTACGACAAATGTGTAATGGCGCTTCGCGATCGCTACAAGGATGACATGCAAGCCGTTGCCAATATCATATTCTCGCACAACCAAGTCGCCAAGAAAAATATGCTGGTAAGCCATTTTGAAAATATCATTTAACCGATTCAGCTTTATGCTGCCACTTAAAGATTATACAGGGTACTACTTGAAGATTATACAGAGTGTAATGTAAAGGTGTGATACTTTAAGATGGGCTTGTACTCATCTAACTGAACAACTTTTGTTCTACGACTTTGCTGAAGTCGCGATTTTTTTTAAATTTTTCATACAAATCTGTCAGCTGATTGGCCGGTTTTGTATAGGGATACAAAAAAATAATTGCGAATGGATCATAGGTTTCATGGAGAAGGTTGTTCAATTTGACGAGTGAAAGCCCAGCTATAAGTAACCTTTATGTTACACTCTGTATAAGGTCCGTTTAGATGTCATGGAAGTCGCTGAATAGACTCCAGACCCGAATCGACTGATGTAAGGATAATCTATGCAGGTGGGGCTACACAGATGAGGAAAATTTACATCTGTGAGTGTGGCGCTATGGACCTCATAAGAAGGCTCAAAGTCACACAAAATGGAGCGAGCTATGCTCGGAATTTCCCTACGCGATCGAATCAGAAAAGAAAAGATCCGCAGGAGAACCAAAGTAACCGACATTGCTCACAGAATCGCTAAACGGAAGTGTCAGTGGGCAGGGCACATAGTTCCTAGAACATTGGGATAGTAATGTTCTTAAGTGGCGACCGCGCACAGGAAAACGTAGCGTTGGCAGGCCTCCCGCGCGGTGGACCGACGACCTGGATACAAGCGGACAAAAAAGTTTAACGCAAAAAAAAACGCACCCTCGAAGACAGTCATAGAAACTATGTTCACGCGAGCAGAGTCTCGAGCAAAGGCTAGTGTCTTATAAATAAAAAAAAAATGGTAATATTAGTCTTAAAAAGCATGTTAGTAAACAATTCGAAAAAAAAACCCATTATTGTTTCCATGTCCAGATGTCCACCAGACAGCCTAGAGTGGCTATCTGATAGCCAACTGCACACAGTGGTGAATGTAAGGGCAGTCATGCTTTGGCTATTGTCGTTAGAATGTTGTTGTTGCTGGCCCGCACTCTAAACAGTAGGGATGCACATTTTTTGCGAATAAGAGCGACAAAGACATCCATTCGAAATAATAATGACGGCTCAAAATAATTTTTATTTTTCTACAAAGTTTTCGTATAAAAATTTTGTTATAATCCATTTTTTTCTTACAAAGGTGACGCTGCTAATTGACCACCTCTGGTCGAACGAGCCGGGCCTCACGGATGAGTTGGCACACGCATTGAACGAGCTTACTAAGCTGAACAGAGCCGAACACAGCCGAGTAGCTCTGAGAGCGAGACAGGTACCTATATAATGTTATCACCTCTAGTCGAACGAGCCAGGCCTCACGGATGAGTTGGCACACGCATTGAACGAGCTCACTAAGCTGAACAGAGCCGAACACAGCCGAGTAGCTCTAAGAGCGAGACAGGTACCTAAATAATGTTATCACCTCTAGTCGAACGAGCCATGTTTCACGGATGAGTTGGCACACGCATTGAACGAGCTCACTAAGCTGAACAGAGCCGAACAAAGCCGAGTAGCTCTGAGAGCGAGACAGGTACCTAAATAATGTTATCACCTCTAGTCGAACGAGCCAGGCCTCACGGATGAGTTGGCACACGCATTGAACGAGCTCACTAAGCTGAACAGAGCCGAACACAGCCGAGTAGCTCTAAGAGCGAGACAGGTACCTAAATAATGTTATCACCTCTAGTCGAATGAGTCAGGTTTCACGGATGAGTTGGCACACGCATTGAACGAGCTCACTAAGCTGAACAGAGCCGAACACAGCCGAGTAGCTCTAAGAGCGAGACAGGTACCTAAATAATGTTATCACCTCTAGTCGAATGAGTCAGGTTTCACGGATGAGTTGGCACACGCATTGAACGAGCTCACTAAGCTGAACAGAGCCGAACACAGCCGAGTAGCTCTAAGAGCGAGACAGGTACCTAAATAATGTTATCACCTCTAGTCGAATGAGTCAGGTTTCACGGATGAGTTGGCACACGCATTGAACGAGCCCACTAAGCTGAACAGAGCCGAACATAGCCGAGTAGCTCTGAGAGCGAGACAGGTACCTATATAATGTTATCACCTCTAGTCGAACGAGCCAGGCCTCACGATGAGTTGGCACACGCATTGAACGAGCTCACTAAGCTGAACAGAGCCGAACACAGCTGAGTAGCTCTGAGAGTAGTAAAAGTGAGATGTTCTATTCAACAATACAGAATCACTTGTTTAGCCATTAATACAGCATGCAAATGTTAACACAGCAATAAAAGGTAGGTACGTATTTAAATCTTACATGTTCAATTTTTTTTTAAATCTGCACCACTAACCATCAGTGATCCAAAAACTTATCAAGAGAGTAGAACATATTTTGAAGCAGCCATTCGTGTAGACATTTTTGAAACTTGTTATAAGGAAGGTCTTTGTATGATTCTGGTATTTTGTTATATATAACGTAACCCATTCAGTAACAATTGTTTTTATAACAGGTCGTTTTTGGAACGTCGCTCATAACCAGCCTATTAGGGTTTCTTTTTACTCTGGCATTTACTTGTCGCGCTTGTTGGTAAAATGATTTCTCATATCGTTTTACAAATTTAGACACCTCAAATATGTAAAGACATGGTAGCGGCAAGATTTTTAAGCTCTTAAATATGGCTGAGTTGTATGGATCCTAAGTATGGATGAGTTGGCACACACATTGAACGAACTCACTAAGCTGAACAGAGCCGAACAGTGATAGTGAAAGCTGATAATAACTTACCATTAGATGAGAATGATGCCAAGGGCTTACCAATACTTAATATAAAAAATCTGCATCAACTTTAAAATATTCATAATGTTTATCTGTCTTTCAGGTCCTAATAGCAGCACACCAACCAGCCTATGAGCTTCGTCACAACCAGATGGAGTCCATATTCCTGTCAGCAGTGGACATGTACGGCCACGATTTCCATCCGGAGAACCTTCAGAAGCTCATCCTGTCTGAGACCTCCATCTTCGATATACTGCACGATTTCTTCTACCACACCAACGCGGCGGTGAGTTAATTTATGAGTAGACTAATCATTTTTTCAGTAGATTGTGGTCTTTTTAGCAGATCAAAACGACCGATGTATGAGGTCTCTTACCAGCTTGTGTTCCTCGGAGTCGGCTGTCTGTCAACAGTGGATATGTACAGCCAAGTCATCAACCCATTTACCTCGACCCTATGTTTTCTGATGTTAGTCATCAACCGAGCCTTGAAGTCCAACCTCAAGCCTCATTAAAAGGATAAAAATAAAAAATAAAATAAACATTCAAAAAACCAGCTACGGGTACTGATATATAGCGTCTCCCATAATTTTATTATTAAACTTTTCTGAACCACCTTTGTTATAGTTATGACTTATTTTATTTTTTTTATTAAAAAAAATGTGTGCGTTTGACTGTAACTCACCTAATGGGAAGTGATGATGGAGTCGAGTATAGTACACGCAAACTCAAATTATGCGTATTCACTCTCGCCTTGAAGATCTCTAAATTATGGGAAAAAAATACAGAAAAATTAAGAAAACAACATTTGAAATTTATTCCCAGTTTTATACGTATGTGTTGTGCCTCTTTCGTGTTCTAAGACCTCAGAAGCGTGAACATTGAATAGGACGTTTGCAGAATCTGAAACAAAAAAACTGTGTTAGTCCAGTTTTGGCGATATAATATTTTGATTTTTTGACTAGATTTCGACCAAGAACTGTAGTGGAATATGTATGACTATGCTACTGCCGCCTTCTGTTGACTAGAGTCTTAAAAATACTTTGCCGGTCCTTCAAGAGTCCCTCTACCATAGTACAAAAATAATAGTAGGTTATTTTTATACTACTATACCAGGCCTCCGTCACTCCATGTACTTGCGCGCTATAATTACCTACCGCCTGGCCCAGCGTTCTCGGGCCGTTTGCGGACCCAATTCAGTGCGGTTTTCACAAACGAAGCGCACGCACGTAGTTCAATTTAAATCGTTTCGTTCGTTCGTACGCGTACCTACGATGCCGTCTGGTGCCTTATGTGCTGTAGATGGGTGAATATCAAGCAAAAGAAGAGATAAACACCTAACATTTTTCCATTTACCTGTCAATGAAGAAAGGTAAGTGATAAACTATTACTATTTTTTGTCGTTTTAAAATTATTTTTAATACTAGGTATACTAAGCATTAGCTAGTACTCTTTATTACACTGTGGCATTAGCTTGCCTTTCAAACACAGATTTACATTTTTTTGTTACATAGAAACGTCATACTTATCTTAAACACTATTTTAACAACGTTTAAAAAGCTATTTTTATTAAAATAAAATTGTGATAATATGTGAGTCGCAGGCGCGGCGACCTGTCTCAACTTGTCGTGCTGTTAGCGCACACAAACACTTGTGACATAACTATTTAGTAATCTGTGCTTGTGATTCGGTTTTATGCGATTTATAACCGAGAATTCAGAAAGGGTAAGAAATTAATAAAAAAATATATCAAAATAAAACACATGTAACTCTTAAATATTTTTTTCATTTTACTTACACACTAACCTCTAAAATTATGTGTTATCTAGATGTATTGCACAATCAGCACTTTAAAAAAAAAAAAAAATTACTAGCTGTTACCCGCGGCTTCGCCCGCGTAGGGATATGAAAAATAGATAAGAACCTATTCTCAGACCTACCAAATATGCACACAAAATTTCATAAAAATCGATCGAGCCGTTTCGGAGAAGTATGGTTACTACCACTGTGACACGAGAATTATATATAATTATATACTAGCTGTCCCGGCGAACTACGTACCGCCTTACATTACACTACATTACCCTACCCTACACTATCCTACCCTACCCTACACTACCCTACCCTACCCTACCCTACCCTACCCTACACTACCCTACCCTACCCTACACTACACTACACTACACTACACTACCCTACCCTACCCTACCCTACATAAGAACCTTCTCCTGACAATAACGAACTCGACAAAAAAAGAATTAGCCAAATCGGTCCAGCCGTTCTCGAGTTATGCGCTTACCAACACATTTTGCGATTCATTTTTATATATTAGATGTATAGATAGATAGATAGATAAATGATACAATTTTAAACTACCACCTATAAGTCAAAACATATTCACAGTTCTCAATAACATAGACACAAAAAGTTATGTTAATTTAATTTTATCGAAGAGGCAGCCCTGCGATTGCTGTGGGATCGCGTGGTGTGAAGCAAGCTGACGCGATGGAGTAGGCTATTATAGCAGTAGGTATTGGAAATTTACTACTGAGTGAAGTATCTGTTACGTAGTAACTAATTAGTAATCTGTGACTATACCTTGCGCGGTTTTTTGTGTGCCCCCCGGTGCCGCAGCAGGCACGCGTAGTACGTACGCACCCTACAAGTATTGTATACTGCAAAAACTGCGCCAGTCGGACCGCGCCGCGCGCCTTGCAATTCACCATCTTTCGCGCCTCGCCCAACCCGACTGCCACCGTCCAGAGTGTGGTTGCGTCATTCGTGAAGATTCCTACCCGCTGCTATTTTTTGTTATTGTAAGTACAGGTACAATTACTCTAGGTCTCTACTCTTAATCAAATCTTTTGGTAAAGACTTATATATGTACACTTACTAAAACAAAATAAGTACACTTACGGAAACAAATTAAGAACACTTGCGGAAACAAAATGAGAAAACTTACTAAAACAAAATAAGTACACTTACGGAAACAAAATAAGTAGACTTACTAAAACAAAATCAGTACACTAACGGAAACAAAATAAGTAGACTTACGGAAACAAAATAAGTAGACTTACAATTCAACGCACGTAAAAAGAGCTCCAGTGGTCAAGTGGTGGGAATGTGTTTGCGCAGGCGGGAAACAAATGACAACTGGCGAACCAATCACGCGACAGCAAACAAGAGAGACGCGTGTTTCCCCCGTCGCGCCTCACCCCTTACCACCAATTTGGCCCGCAATTCATTCACTGCGCAGGTAGGTCGCTCGGAGCTCTTTTTACGTGCGTTGAATTGTACTAAAAACAAATCAGAACACTAACGGAAACAAAACAAGTAGACTTATAGAAACAACATAAGTAGACTTACTAAAACAAAATAAGTACACTTACTAAAACAAAATGAGTCCACTTACTGAAACAAACAACTCCATATCGAAAGTGAGCATGTTGAATGCTGTGATCTCTATGGGCTTTTGTCCTCGAGCTATCATGAATGCGAGCATCTTCCTGCAAAATAGAAGGAACACGGAGGAGCTAAGGGAAGCAAAGCTAAACTAATGCAACTGACAAGGAAAGGTGTCCGGTCAACTGTCCGGGTCCCATTTGATTTATTTTGATATATGTTAGAGAGTAGTCTAAAATAACAGACACTAACTATTTTGCTGCCCTACTTCAACCTACTGGGAGATATTGCCATTTAAAGTACTAAATAGTGACTTAACCCTAAAGTTTCGTTACGAGATTTGTTCAAGCAAATTGCTAGTTTAATGGTTGGATCATACTATGTTTGAGAACATGAAAAAATGATAAGCTCGTGTTTTGTTATAACGGCTTTAATTCATAAATATGGATATATATTATAAAATTAATAAAATATATTTATCATCATTTAATGGCTTTGGTTAGATCTTAGGGCCGCCAGGAGGCTCGAGTTTCCATACAAACGTAGTTCCGCTTTGATACAAAAACTAAATGCCGGATTGAATCTAAACTTTGCAAATATAATGAGGAGACATATATCGATGTTTGTAATTAGTTTTCGATGTACTCATATAAAACGGAAAAAAATAAGAGCAGTTGCAAACTTTCAGAACAAAACTAATTAAGCCTTCGTTTAGTTACGTTAAAATTTACTACGATGAAAACTAATTTCAAACATCGATATGTCTACTCAATATTTTTACAAAGTTTGGATTCAATTCGGAATGTACTTTTTGTATTAAAGCGGAACTACGTTTGTATGGAAACTCGAACCTCCTGGAAAATTCAATGATGATTAATATAAAATTCTGTCAAATGCGACATTTTGTCCTAAAGATGTTTGAAATACCGGGGCGTGACGTCTTACTTTTGCAACGTCATTTACGTACCTACTCATTTTGTGATTTTGGCGAGTTGAAAATTGAGGACTTGATGGAAATTTAGTGATCAAGAGTTCATTATTTTTTGAAGCTGTCATCGTGCCAATTATAAGTTGGTCAAACTGTAAACGTTATTTGAAAACTGTAAATATCATTTACGTACTAATTTTGTGATTTTCGCGAGTTAAAAATTTAAGACTTGATGGAAATCAAAACAAGTAAGGGCACGTTTATATGAATAGAATAAGTAGAATAGAATAAGTTTATTGAGACACCAGGCACATAATATATAGTTAATGGTACATAGTTACTGTTATTTTAAAAATGAACATTTAACATACACTAGACAGACATGCCAATTTTAAATAAACGAGTAGAAGTAAAAACATATAACAAATAATTTAGGTATAAGCCCGGCGACATCAAAAGGTCCCAGCTCAGCATATGTAGCAGAGACGAAGCCTCAGCTACGCTGGTGATTCTGCTGTTGTCTTGTTAACGTATATGACACGAATGTCGTCAGCGCGGCGGCTATGCGACGGCGGCCGGCCGCGCGGTCGCCGCGCGGCGGATCTGCTGTTTTGGAACTTCAAGCTATAAAGCAACTATGTAAAGTACATAAATATCGAGAACATTCGAGTGATTGGAGCGAGGCAGCTGCGGGCGGTCGCCGCGCGGTTAGTTACTTACAAAGAATTTTAACATTGTGTAAACATAAATATTATTAATAAAACTAATATAATTAATGTTAATAAAGCGTGCTATATTATTAATGCCACCGCGCGGTCGCCGCGCTAAAATTTTTCGCGTCGTCTAAATGCAGCCTAAGGATTTTCAAAGTTTCAGTAAAAAAGATATTTAGTGATCAAGAGTTCATTTTTTTTGATGCTGTCATCATACCAGTTTTAAATTAGTTAAATTGTAATAATTACAATTATTGTTTACCTGATAGTTTGGTCATGGACATTCTCCCATCCGCTAGAATAGAACAAATCAGCTGTTTCCACAGACTGTAACAAAAAAATAATCGTATTCCATAACCTTAAAATTAAAAGGATCGATCGTGTGATCGATGTGACCTTCATGTCGATGCTTGGTAGATTTTTGACCATTTTTTATTTAAAAAAATTGGTTGTCTTTAAAGTCGGTTTACGGACGATAGTTTAACGTGACAACGTCATAACAAAACATTCATGAAATAAAAATAAATATTTTTAATGAGCGTAACGGGACAATGAGCGTAACGGGACAATGAGCGTAACGGGACAACGACTCATACTTTTTCGTGCGTGCAGCCGGCGTCCATCGATTTATTAGACGTACGTCAAAAACGATTTTGTCTGTAAAGTCGGTTTACGGACGATAATTTTACGTGATCACGTGTCACAAGCCGAACGCTTGTGTGCTTTAGACTACACGACTGAAGTAAAATTTCTTTAGCTCCATCTTTAAGGAGATGTAAAATACCGCCTATAGTCCGGTGAGTTAACTCTTTGGCATTTCCTCACAGAGAATCGACCGAATTGGAACACCTCTTGTAAGATCCTGGAAGCCTGGTACTTTTATCCATTGACACACACAGATACAGTTTTCCTCACAGAGAGTCGACCGCATTGGAACTAATTTGAAACACCTCTTGTAAGATCCTGGAAGTACTTTTAATCCTTTTAACTTGACTTTGACTGATTTTGACTTCGACCTTGACCTTGACTTTGAACTTGAACTTAACTTAATATATAGGCCCCACGCCCCGGGCCCCAAGCCCTAAGCCTCAGGGCGCAAGCCCCGAGCCTACTAGTATAAGTACAAGTACAACTCTCGCTTGCACGTTTGGCTCAGGCGTAACGTGACAATGACGTCACACTGGCGTAACGTGACAATGACGTCAGGTAATAATGACTATATGACGTATAATGACGTCACAATTTTTCGTAAATGCAGCCCGTGTCATAAATTTTTAAAACGTTATCACGTCATAAACATATGATTGTATAATCTCGTTGCTAGTCTAGTAAAGCATGAATGTGCTATGCCGGAAGTACGTCATCAGTTGCACATACAAATACCTGAATATCCACTCTTCTGCTTGTAAAATAAATTGTACAGCCACGCTGTGCATACTTTATCGCGCAGCCTTCACCGTCTGTCATGGTCGGGTATACACAAATCAACAATAAACATTACACTTACTTAGGAACAAAGAATAAAGCCTAGCTATATCAGACTTAAAGAACAATTCACAAATTATTTGAGTTTGTATGGGAGGTACCATACTCAGATTTTTTCTGGAATAATGAATTACTCAGTGCAGTAGGCCTAATTAAGTCCTAATTAATCACAAATTTTCATTACCTTATTTTGATTTTTCTTGAAACAACTGACTTCCGTGTACTGTAGGCCATATACAGTTATGAAAATATACCGAGTTTCATCCAAATCGTTAGAACCGTTTTTGAGAAAAAAAGTGTTTTTTTACTATAATGGCAACCTTAAAAATCATGATAGGGGAAATTTGAAAAAAAAATCTGGAAATATAAAAATAATATTGCTTTTACCCGAATTTCACCCAAATTCGTCCAGTACTTTAGGATCTAGAGCACCGGACGGACGAATAGATACACATACTCATAAACACATTTTTTAAAAAGTTTTTTAGACTATTGGTGTTTGAGCAGCTTATCGATCCCCATCCAAATATCAACTTTATTTTTTTTAAATCAAACGTGCATGGACTTGATCGTGTGTGACCATAATGACGTCCTCATAGGCAAATCCACGGCAAACCACATTCTTTACATAAAATACCAAATCACTTAAAAATCCTGAATTATATTACCGCTGAAGCTATCCTTCGAAAAGATTTCATAAAAACTGGACAATGTCATTTGCTAAGCTTTAATAGCAGTGGGCGGAGCTCATAGCTCGTAGAACAGATGTGCATAAAGTTCTCGAGTGGTGACCGCGCACCGGAAGACATAGCGTAGGAAGGCCCCCCACACGGTGGACCGACGACGAAGGTAGCGTGCACCAGCTGGATGCGGGCAACGCAGGACCGGATGTTGTGGAAATACTTGGGTGAGGCCTTTATACAGCAGTGGACGTCTTTCGGCTAATATGATGATGGTGTATGATGGGATATTGTGACGTGATTAACATACCATGGTTTTGAGCTTGGAGGCGTATCGGCACGGCAGGTAAATGTGTATTACAGTTCCAGTGATGAATATCGCATACTTTAGATCGAATCCGGCTCCCTGCGCAAAAGCATAACTAAGTTATTCTTATCTAATATATAAAAATGAATCGCAAAATGTGTTGGTAAGCGCATAACTCGAGAACGGCTGGACAGATTTCGCTAATTCTTTTTTTGTCGAGTTCGTTATTGTCAGGAGAAGGTTTTTATGTAGGGTAGGGTAGGGTAGGGTAGGGTAGGGTAGGGTAGGGTAGTGTAGGGTAGTGTAGTGTAGTGTAGTGTAGTGTAGTGTAGTGTAGTGTAGGGTAGGGTAGAGTAGTGTAGGGTAGGGTAGGGTAGTGTAGTGTAGGGTAGGGTAGTGTAGTGTAGGGTAGTGTATTGTAGTGATTGTAGGGTAGGGTAGTGTAGGGTAGGGTAGTGTAGTGTAGGGTAGGGTAGGGTAGAGTAGGGCAGTGTAATGTAATGTAAGGCGGTACGTAGTTCGCCGGGACAGCTAGTTGTTATATATAAATTACGTATTTTAAGCTGTGTTTATCTTTCCCGGGTATATATAAACATATATATGTCTCTGGTTCCCCATAGTACAGGGAATCCTGCTTTGGGGCCAGATGACCGTGTGGGATTTATCCCTGAATTATCATCATCATATCAGCCGAAAGACGTCCAGTGCTGGACAAAGGCCTCCCCCAAGGGTTTCCAAGACGACCAGTCCTGCGCTGCCCGCATCCAGCGGCTTCGCACATATATATGTCTAAAATCAAAATCAAAACAATTTATTTCAAATAGGTGTTTACACACACTTTTAAATAGTCAAAACAAAAAAAAATACTGCATATTACAAATAATGTCATGATTCAGATTACAGTCTCAGGTAATGGTATTTGATATAGAATCAACATATATATCTTTGTCATTTACATAATCTATTATTTTATAATATCCTCTAGAGCACAAAACTTTTTTGACATGAGTCTTGAATTTATTCTCTGACAAACTATTTACATTTTCTGGAATTTTATTGTAGAATCTTATACACTGCCCCACAAATGACTTCTTAACCTTACTCAGTCTCGAAAAGGCTATATCTATTTTATTTACATTTCTTAAATTCAAATTATGCCTGTTACTGTTTTTAGGAAATAAATGCAAATTCTTACGAACGTACATGATGTTTTCATATATAAATTGACTAGCAACAGTTAAAATATTGATTTCTTTGAACTTATTCTGTAACGACTCACGTGATCGCATCTGATAGATTGCGCGGATAGCTCTTTTCTGCAGGATGAAAATAGTTTCTATATCAGCCGCATGCCCCCACAGTAATATGCCATAAGACATTATACTATGGAAGTAACTAAAATACACTAGTCTCGCAGTATCTACATCCGTTAACTGTCTTATTTTCTTAACGGCATAAGCAGCTGTCTCTGGTTCCCCATAGTACAGGGAATCCTGCTTTGGGGCCAGATGACCGTGTGAGATTTATCCCTGAATTATCATCATCATATCAGCTGAAAGACGTCCACTGCTGGACAAAGGCCTTCCCCAAGGGTTTCCAAGACGACCAGTCCTGCGCTGCCCGCATCCAGCGGCTTCGCACGATCTTCGCCAGGTCGTCGGTTCATCACAAATCCCTTGATATTATTAAAAAATAAAAAAAAACCTCTTTAACCAATAAAATTAATAACTCGACTGCATATAAATATTACCACTCTTTTTTGTTTAGTCGTCGAGCAAAAATTTATCTTATGTCACTCACGCGATCAAGACGAATCTAACGACACTTCACACTCCAGATCCATTAATGCGTTTAGGCTACATAATATCAGCCGACGGATGTCCACTGCTGGACCACGACGACCGGTTCTGCGCTACCCGCATCCAGCGGCTTCTCGCGACCTTCACCAGGTCATCGGTCCACCGAGTGGGAAGCCTGCCTACGCAACGTTTTCCGGTGCGCGGTCGCCATTCGAGAACTTTACTGCCCCAACTGCTATCCGTTCTATGAGCTATGTGCCCCGCCCACTGCCACTGTTTAGGCTACAAGCTCAGCCAAAAAACATACATACATACACCCGAAAAATGTATTCCTCTTTTTTTTGGGAAGTCGATTAAAAAGTGATTTACTTATCATTTAACTACACTTACCTCCATAATGTGGTACATGCAGTTGCATATTTGTATCATAGTTGCAATCAGAATAATCCCGAGCCAAATGTTGAATGTTTCTTGTATAAGTTCCACAAAACTGAAAAAAAAAAGTTACAAGTTAATGGAGTCGACTTCAAGTCCAATATCCTACAATGCCTCAACACGAAGGTATATAACGGTGCATTGTCTATACTCAGAGATGGGCAAACTTTTATCAAAAGGGGCCATAGATATAAGAAATTTCAGGAGGGGCGAAAAAGGTTGTGTGCGGTTCTGACTCGCACTTGGCCGGTATTTTTTTTGGGAGTGCGTCGGTGGCGCAATGGCATGAGCCGCGACCTCCTGTCCGGGAGGTTGTGGTTCGTACCCTGCCACATACCAATATGTTTTCGAATTTCGATTTCATATGTACGTTTATCCGACGCTCTTACGGTAAAAGAAAACATGCGAAGGAAGTCGAAGGTTGTGTGTGAAGTCAAACAACCCGCACTGGGCCCGCGTAGTCGACTAAGGCTTGATCGCCCTAATTCAGGGTAGGCTCGAGCTCCTCGGTGGAGACGTATATGAGCTGATATGATGATGAGAGAGCGTCCATACGGCACTGAAGGGCAGTATAGACCAGCGGTGGGCAAAGTCTGGCCCGCCAGCCTACCTATCTAAAGTAGGAATGAAAAAAAAGAAAATATAACGTTGACATATGACAACTTGGATGCTGCAAACCCTTAAAAGGATTCTCAGCGCTGATGATTCTGCCAGGCTAGACCATTGATAAATAATTTGAAATTGAGTTTTAAAAACATTAAAACATCCTATTACCTGTTTTTAATAGATTGCATTTTTTGTATGTGTGTATGAATTTATGTTTGTTCAGTTCAAATCTTGCGATCGATTTTAGAGCGACTTCCAGGGGTCCGATTGAGCTGAAATTTGGAATAAAGCCGTATTCCCGGTGACAATAGATCCTTTTCGTATTTTGAAGTTGATCTGATGATGAAATTAGGAGGTGGAATCAAGGTCCCAGGATCGTGGAAATATTTTACTGTGCTCGCCTTTTTGAATTTGGGACCATGTATTTATTCGTTTGAGCATTTGGTTTTTGAGCATAAAAACTCTTTTCAAATAAAATATTTTTTCCCCTTTTTTCAAAATTGTTAAGCCCTTGGCATGATCTCACCTGATGGTTATCTTACTCTTTGTATAATTTTGTATTTTCAATGTATGGTTTTAAAACTTACCGAAACATCCGATTCTGCTCCTTAATAACCCGGATTATACTGTCGTACATGTCTGCCTTGTCCCGTACTCGCATGGCGTCATCCACCGCTTGGCAGTAGAGCGTCATCTTGAGGCAAGCGTGGTTTATCATCAGGCCGTAGAAGCCGTCATAGCCTTTAAAAGGTTTTTTTATTATTTACCAGGCTGTGTCAGAAGGAGCGTAATGTTTTTGGGGTGTATGTATGTATGTCTGTTTCTTGCCTGATATCACATTTTAATGTACTACAGTTTGAATAATAATCCAAATTAAATCATTGATGGTTGATTATTTCCTGGATAAATCAAATAGTTAAGTGCCTAATATCACATTAATTAATTTATTTTATTTTAATGTACTACCTACATATTAATTTACTACAATTTAAATACTAATCCAATATCAATCATTGATGGTTGATCTCTTCCTGGCGAAATCAAATAAATTAATGCCTTAGCCCACATGTTAATGTATAACAATTGAAGAATAATCCAAATTCAGTCATTGATGGTTGATATCTTACTGGCTAAATCAAATAGTTTAGTGCCTTATCCCACATGTTAATGTACTACAATTTGAAGAATAATCCAAATTCAGTCATTGATGGTTGATATCTTTCTGGCTAAATCAAATAGTTTAGTGCCTTATCCCACATGTTAATGTACTACAATTTGAAGAATAATCCAAATTCAGTCATTGATGGTTGATCTTGATATCTTTCTGGCTAAATCAAATAGTTTAGTGCCTTATCCCACATGTTAATTTACTACAATTTGAAGAATAATCCAAATTCAGTCATTGATAGTAAATATCTTTCTGGCTAAATCAAATAGTTTAGTGCCTTATCCCACATGTTAATGTACTACAATTTGAAGAATAATCCAAATTCAGTGATTGATGGTTGATATCTTTCTGGCTAAATCAAATAGTTTAGTGCCTTATCTCACATGTTTATGTATAACAATTTGAAGAATAATCCAAATTCAGTCATTGATAGTTAATCTCTTCCTGGCTAAATCAAATAATTTAGTGCATTATCCAACATGTTAATGTACTACAATTTAAAAACTAATACAAAATTCATTTATTGATAGTTGATCTCTTCCTGGCTGAATCCAATAGTTTAGTGCTGATCTCACATGTTAATGTACTATACTTTAAATAATAATCTTAATTCAATCATTGATGGTTGATCTCTTCTTGGCTAAATCAAATAGATTAGTGCCTTAGCCCACATGTTAATGGTTAACAATTTGAAGAATAATCCAAATTCAGTCATTGATGGTTAATGTTTTCCTTCCTTGATTAAATACTTAAGTGCCTGATCGCAAATGTTAATGTATTAAAATTTAAATACTAATCCAATATCAATTATTCCAATAATAATTAAATTATTGATTTTGGATATTTTTCTGGCTTAATTAAATAGTTAAGTGCCTGATCGCACATGTTAATGTACTACAATTTGAATAATAATCTTTATTCTGTCATTTATGGTTGATCTCTTCCTGGCTAAGTCAAATATTTTAGTGCCTGATATCACATTTTAATGTACTACAATTTGAATAATATTCAATCATCGAAGGTTGATCTCTTCCTGGCTTAATTAAACATAATATATTACAATTTAAATACTAATCAATGTCAATCAAACTTACCCAAAAAATTAACAACGTAAAACATGGAGCAATACAGCATATAGATATACATTAACTCGAAATAAGGCGACTCGTGTCTGTCCTCCGGTTCCGTAGCTCCTGGTCTGTTCAGCTCGTGTATCATATACTTTGTCGGCTCCATTTTGAATGTGAAATTGTACAAGTTCAGAGCAGTCGCCATGAAGGGGAATGTCATTACGCAGCCTGCAATACATCATATAGAAATACATTAACTCGAAATAAGGCGACTCGTGTCTGTCCTCCGGTTCCGTAGCTCCTGGTCTGTTCAGCTCGTGTATCATATACTTTGTCGGCTCCATTTTGAATGTGAAATTGTACAAGTTCAGAGCAGTCGCCATGAAGGGGAATGTCATTACGCAGCCTGCAATACATCATATAGATATACATTAACTCGAAATAAGGCGACTCGTGTCTGTCCTCCGGTTCCGTAGCTCCTGGTCTGTTCAGCTCGTGTATCATATACTTTGTCGGCTCCATTTTGAATGTGAAATTGTACAAGTTCAGAGCAGTCGCCATGAAGGGGAATGTCATTACGCAGCCTGCAATACATCATATAAAAATACATTAACTCGAAATAAGGCGACATTAACTCGAAATAAGGCGACTCGTGTCTGTGCTCCAGTTCCGCAGCTCCTGGTCTGTTCAGCTCGTGTATCATATACTTTGCCGGCTCCATTTTGAACTTGACATTATACAAGTTCAGAGTAGTCGCCATGACGGCTAATGTCATTACGCAGCCTGCAATCCATCATATAGACATACATAAACTCGAAATAAGGCGACTCGTGTCTGTCTTTCGGGTTCAAGCTTTGTGTGAATTAGTTCAAAAAAAAAGGCTATCGTGTATTGAGAGCTACTACAGGTTCCATGCTCGGATCTTGAGATATGTAAAAAAATGTCTTAAGGTCTATCCGAGCTTTGCAAGGCATGTTAAGCCGTCGGTGGTGCCGGTAGCCATCACTAGATGGTAGCCGTGAAGCTTTGTCAGGGGCTTTATAGGTGCCTTGATAATTCTGTCCTTTGGTTTAGCTACTTACCCTGCAACTTCGCACTTTTTTCTTTTCTTTATTAACAATTGGTAAGCCCTTGGTCTCATCTCACCTGATTGTAAGTGATGATTATGCCGAAGACGAAATGACGAAGACGGAATGGTTAGCGGCAAGACTCAGATAAGGTAGTGGCTAATTTAACCAGTTGGCTGTGAAATATAATATCCTTTATATTCAAAATTTATATTAATGGCTGAACTGCTGAACTGGAACTATTACACTACAAAAACAGAAACCACTTGGGTCCCCTAGAAGGCTCGAGTTTCCATACAAACGCTAATACAAAAACTGCATGCCGGATTGAAACCAATCTTTGCGAACATACTGAGTAGACACATATCGATGTTTTTAATTAGTTTTCATAGTTATTAAATTGAAACATAACTTAACGAAGACTTAAATTAGTTTTGTGCTGAAAGTTTGAAACTTCTCTTATTTTTTTTCCGTTTTATATTAGTACATCGAAAACTAATTACAAACAAAGATATGTATCTACTCAATTTATTCGCAAAGTTTGGATTCAATCCGGCATGTAGTGTTTTTTACTAAAAGCGGGACTATGTTTGTATGGAGACTCGAGCCTCCTGGGGATCCTTAAGCACACCTCGGACGATGCATGCAACGGTCGTGAAATGACATTTCTAATAACAAATGACGGAGCAATCAAAATCACGGTGTAAATCCTATACGTTCGAGAACCAAACTATAACCATTCTGTATCAATCTGGGTGACGAGGGGGTGAGGTTGGAATATAGAGTGCGGCAGGAGTGTCCATATATAGTATGTTAGTACTTATATATCATTATATCAGCTCATATATACGTCCCCACCGAGGGGCTCGAGCCTACCTTGAATTAGAGCGATCGGGCCTTAGTCTACCACGCGGGCCAAGTGCGGGTTGGTCAACTTCACACACAACCTCAAGTTTCTTCGCAGGCGTGTGCAGTTTTTCTCACCATGTTTTCCTTCACCGTAAGAGCGTCGGATAAACATACATATGAAATTGAAATTCGAAAACATATATATATACGAGTACTTTGCCTTAAAGTCAAAGTGTAACCAATGACGTGCGGCCGATTGTACAAACCCACGACGGTGTAAGCCCACCACATCTCGCTGTACTTAAGGTTGTTCTGCAGGCTGGCTCGTATGATGTGCTTGTGTGCGTCGCTCCGTTCGTTGTACTGTTCGTAGTCGCTCTCAATCTCGTCGATCAGCTGTTTGCATTCGATGCGTTTGTAGTACATTAAGAACATCTGTCAAAAGTTTACACTTGATGTTATTTAGGGGTGTGTTCTAAATCAGTTAAATATTCCAAAACCACTCGAGTGAATCCGAGAAAAACCGAACGATTTACGGAACCGTTCCAAACACTTAAACGTCAGGCAATATTTACTCCGATAGTAATACTCGATAGCAAAATTGATAACGTAATAACAAACCTACTTAATTTACAAAAAGCTAATCTGACAATAGTAAACTTTCACCCCCAATTTTTGGCTGTTAATTTTTACCTGACATCATTCATCTGTAAAGTTGTGTGTGATGAGGAGTGACATGTTTTACGAATAATCTTGTATGGCATCGCATAATCAGTGTTGCCATAACGAGATAGCGATTTCAGACTCCAGATTGCCATTATTTATCGAGAACTTTCTGACATTGACAGTTATTGATTTATAAATTATTTTCCTTCTCTGTCGCACTCTTTCTTTCCCTCTCTTAAATCCTGAGTACCTAACCCGAAAGTTCACTGTTTTAAAACACACCTCAGGTAGGTACAAAAAAAACCGGTGGTAGGACTGGTAGGACCTTTCATTCTTAGCCCGACTGGGGGTACGGTGTTCCGGCGGGTGAGGAGAGATACCCAGCGAGGTCACCGGCTTAAGAGGCTTTCCACCTCGGTCTTCCAATATCGGAAAAGCACTGATAGCACCCCTGGCACAGTATGAAGAGTACGAACTGTCATAATACTGACCCGCTGGTGTCACAGACGTTTATATGGGGCGGTAGATACTTTCTTTACAATTCAGAAACGCCTCCTTACCACAGTGGCTTCGTAACAAGAGGACGTGGTTTCCATTTTATAAGCTTTTATTTAGTTTCACCTGTCCCTGTGTCTAATAAAATCTTGTTGTAATTAAATTTGACCCATTTTAAGGCGAGAGTGAATAGGCATTATTTGAGTCTGTTCGTACCATCCTAGACTGCATCATCACTTAGCATCAGGTGAGTTGCAGTCAAACGCACTCAAATTTTTAATAAAAAAAAAAAAAAATTCCGATTAACGATTGAGCTGAAATTTTGCATGCATATGTATATCGCGCGACAATGCAATATTAAAAGCTTGTACCTAAATGTTTTTAGAGTTTCGAATTTTTTAGTTTCACCTGTCCCGGTGTAATGAAATCTTGCAAGTTAAATTTGACCCACATCCCGATTTCCGATTGAGCTGAAATTTTGCATGCATATGTATATCGCGTGACAATGCAATATTAAGAGCTTGTACCTAAATGTTTTTAGAGTTTCGAATTTTTTTGTTTCACCTGTCCCGGTGTCTATAATAAAATCTTGCTAGTTAAATTTTACCCACTTCCCGATTTCCGATGAAATTTTGCATGCGTGTAAATCGCGTGACGATGCAATATTAAAAGCTTTTACCTGAAAGCTTTTAGGTTTTTGAAAAATTATTTACACGACTGCGCACAAAAAAAGGAGTGTATTGTTTTCAGTGTTTCTTTGTTTCGCGATATCTCCTAAACGGCTTGGGTGCGAGGTATCGTTAGATTCGTTTTGATCCCGTGACCGACTTAGTATACATTGTACCCGACTTCCCAAAAAAAAGGTAATGTTTTTATGCAGTCGTGTTTTTGTTAAATTTTTAATTAAAAGTTCTTGTTAAAGTATTGATTTGTCAACTGTAATAAAATATTTAACGACGTTTAATTCTATTTCATCTGACGAGCTATTACTAAATCTTATCTATCTAGCCAGCAGTATTAGTTAAAACATATACAGGGTGTAACAAAATTGGTGTAGGTACCGTTAACTGTTGCTTCTACTCATTATACTGAACAACTTTTGTTCTACGACTTTGCTGAAATCGCAAAAAAAAATTTTTTACTCTTCATACTAATCGATCATCTGATCGACCAATTTTGTACATTTTAGTATGAAGGGTCCAATTTTTTTTTTGAGAATTGACTGTGGGTTCCTTTGCGAAAGTTGTTCAGTGTAATGAGTAGAACCCCCAGTTAACAGATCCTACACCAGTTTTTTTAAACACCCTGTATACTACCCCATCCATTTAACAAAAATGTACATTAACACAAACTGACACTAGCATTAACTGGTCATAGCAAAAATTGTACAAATACCTATTGACCTTAAAAAACTTTTCTTTAAATTAAAAGTGTCGTAGCAAGAGTCGCCATTCATTTAATCCATTTGCGGAGTGAATCTCCTTATATGTAGTAATAGACTTTTTTCTTTGCATATACCTACTAACCTTAACAAAAAAGACTCAAATTGACAAAAACTAAACTACTCGTAAGACTTACCTTATCAAAACCCAGCATAAATGTTACTAGATTAATTAAAAAGTCACCTTAACAAAACCTCCCAGGAAAGGTCCAAATACGGTGCTGTGACGAATGATCTCTATGAAGTCTCGTCTTAGCCAACATTTGCACATGTCGATGAACATTATTAAGGCGATCGGAGTTATTGTGGCCATGGTGATTACTGTTGGTAAAATTTGTACATGTCGATAAACATTATTGAGGCGATCGGAGTTAGGGTGGCGATGGTGATTACTCTTGGTAAAATTTGTATATGTCGATGAACATTATGAAGGCGATCGGAGTTATGGTGGCAATGGTGATTACTGTTGGTAAAATTTGTACATGTCGATGAACATTATTAAGGGGATCGGAGTTACAGTGACGATTGGTTCAGTAGTCTTCAAGATATGGACTGTTATGTACTATATCAATCACTGTGTACAAACCACGTCATCGGTTTCACGCTGCAGTTGTATGATTGAATTCGGTTGTTCTCAATGCTTTTAGCGTTGTCATTTATTAAGAATTGACTGTGGGTTCCAAAGGAAAGTGCACACATAATCAGGCCTGTCGCACTCCGCGCTGTAGGCATGAAAATGTACCTACGCCAAAGTATAAATATTAGTACTAAAGCCTTCGCCGCACGGCCCCCTGAATGGGGCAAATTCAGTAGTCAGAAGAGACTACGCGATAGAAAGAGAGGCACCTTGGAGGTGAATTTAACTGTAGGTAATTAGCGATGTCTGGCCACAGATTACTAAATAGTTACTGGTCTGGCCCCCGTCACTCGGCCGAGAGTTACGAAGTAACTATTTAGTAATCTGTGCCGAGAAGGCGAGATAAGTACCTACACTACACAACGGTCGGTTGTCAACTCGTGCAGAAAGCGGAGCGATTATCGAGCAAGCGAGTGCGCAAGTTGAAACATGTTCGTCGCGCGGTCTCACAACCCTGCCGGTTGATCAGTTGCAACAACAGTAGACCAGCCAGAGCAAAATAATCTCTCACGCGCATTGATTCGGTTAATTCTTGCGTAAAAGCGCGATTGTTATCGGTGTTTGTATGTATGTTGAAGTAAACACTAAGCGCGGTTGCGAACTAGACTGTTCTTTATTACCGCGTAGCGAGAGTTGCTATTTATTTAAAGCGCCATTGCGAGTACTTCATCTGTACTTGTACTATTATTATCATCTACGGCGCAGTGCGACCTGAAGCACAGATGATTATAATATTATGAAGTCGCCTCTACAGCCAATGGCAGCGCTCGCAGTCACCTCTACCCCCGCCCAAAATCGGCGAGTTGCGTTTGGAACAAATGTACGTGTACACTCTCTCCACTGGTTTTTTTGCTTCATTTGTAGATATTGAGATTTGACCGCCAAACATAAATTCATGTGTTCCGGCTTAAAGACAAGATAGCCAGTTCCCCATTGCGTTGGCGAATCTTAGTAAGCACGTTTCAATCTTCGGCATCAAAATTTAAAATTGAAAAATATTTATTTTAGATAGGTGTTTCACACTTTTAAATTGACAAAAATCTTAATGTCTGTTACAAACAATTTCATGATTCAGATTAAATACAGTCTCAGGTTATGGTATTTGGTATAGAATCGACACATAACCATATATTTTTGTCATTTACTTAATGTATTATTTTACAATATCCTCTAGACCACAAACATTTTTGACATGAGTCTTGAATTTAACAGAAACAGTTACATTTTCAGGAATTTTATTGTGGATTCTCATACACTGCCCCACTAATGACTTTTTAACCTTACTCAGTTTAGAATAGGCTATATCTTTTTTATTTACATTCCCAGTGTTCCAACAGAAGATTTAGTCCGATGCGAGACCGGCACAGGCACCTTTTTTGAAGTGAAAACTTCTTTAGGCGCGTTGGGCATTTTTTCAGATGGGAAAAAACCATTGAACTGGCGACACCGTTACGTTACCGACACCTTACCAGGAACACTCGCAGGGTCAAAACTTTGACAACCTAGTCGTCCGCCAGGAACACTCGGAGGGTCAAAACTTATAAAACTGTTAAGTTTTCACTTCTGTCGGCACTCACGGAGTGGTTAGGTTTTTTTTAGATAGCTTGTTGTGTGTGTCGCTGGAATGGGTAGTTAAAATTAAGTCATGATTTCCTTTAGGAACTATAATTATCTTTGATATAACTGTAAATAAATAGATTACAATAAGGCTATTCTCCTTTCTTCACAAAGATATAATCCAAATAGAATCTAATCAGCTAGTATTATTATTATCGTACGGCCTTTCTAAAGGAACTAACTACTAACTTTCTAACTAGTGTTATGTAGTGTGACAAAAATAATGGAAACTGGGGATAAAAACCCTTACGGAGTTTGCCACATATGATACGTAAGATTTAGAGGTTCGGGCCTAAACGGAGTTTTAAGAAAAAAAAAGTTATGGGGTAAATTAGAATATATGTATTTTATGATTATTTTAAAAGGAAGGAACAATAAACAATATGAGTATAAAAAAAAGGTGCGATTACATTGGTTGACCGTGTTGAAAATTTAAAACAATGACCTACTTTATTTATGGGCAATTCCCGGAAATAAATTTAAAGTTACAATTTTATTAGTATATAAAAAGGTTATTTTATAGAATGCCGGTAGGCAACGATCGTTACCGTCCCTTTGGTACTTAAATAAGTTACTAAGTTCTAAAATAATTAAATTTCACTTTGGTCTGAATTACCCTATTTTTCTAACATAACACGTATCAGATACAAAACACTTTTAAAATTTAAAATAAATAATTAATGGTTAGAAACTGGAAGCAGGAAATCTTCTAGGAAGGCAGAAAAGTCAAAGAGTTAGAGTGACGCTCGGGACAAAAGATAAAATGAATATTCACTTCCCTTGGCAAGCAGCTGGGCGGGCAGTGAAAGGACTGGCTGGTGGTCAGCACAGCTCCATCTCAGGATTAATCCTCAATCAGGTATAGCATCGGGACGTCAACCTCGCAGGGGGGTGGATGAAACCCTACGGACATATATAAATCTAGTTCGCCGCAGTACCAAAAATACACGCAAAGCGGTTTCCTTATACAAATTACTTACCACAGAATAAAATAGTGGGCCTCAACAAAACATTATAAAACAATTTATCCAAAAAATTTAAATTCACATGAGTGTAGACGGGATCACGATCAACCTTTGTTTTTTCTCTTGTCAAAAAATAACAACTATTTTCAAATTCGAATTCCATAGAGCAACAACATCAAAAAAGAATTTAATTATGAAACGCAACAAAAGAGATCGGCTCGAAACGATAGTTAGCGTTTCAGTAGGTACTATCCTTACGGAGGAACAACCTATTTTTTTTTCTTTAAAAGTCTTAAAGAAGATTCTGTATCTTTGGTTATTATATTTTTTTATTTGTTAGAAATGTCTAGTTTCTAAGAGCTACTAATAAAAAAAAAATGCAAAGTAAAAGCACGTGTGCGGTTAAATCAATTTTGCGCACAGTTAACTAGCATATACATTACCACTTTTCGAGCAACTGTATGGAAATAGTAGATTGTTAATCAAGGGAAGAAAGTGACCCATTCCACTCGAGATATTTCTGGCCAATAGTTCGAGGGTGAAATGGGTTATTTCACCCGAGTTTAACACTCTATTTTTCATTTCGACTGTGAGGAAATGTATTATTTATATGATATAAAATATTAATTAGATATTAATAAATTAAGTTTACCTATATCCAACCTCCAACCTTTTCGCAATGGCCGTTTGCCACGGCCGACTAGATTGTACCTAATCGAGTTGGTCAAGACGTACATTAGTCCAGTCGTGGAAAGACAGTTATATTTTTATAAGATCTTTGCAGTTATTACGTATACAGGGTGTCCCGCGATAAAGTGCAACCCCGAAAGAGGGTGAAACTAAATCAAAAACTATCGTCAAAAAAATAGATAAATTAAAAAAAAAAAGAATATTAATTTTTTTATTGCAGATTTAAGATTTCAACGAAATCGATCTATTACTTTGGAAGAAATTGATATTTTTGCACATTAGAGTCCTTGTAAAAATTAAAATCTTAAAATCTGCAATAAAAAAATTAATAATTTAAAAAAAAAACAATATTTTTTTGACGATAGTTTTTGATCTAGTTTCACCCTCTTTCGGGGTTGCACTTTATCGCGGGACACCCTGTATAATTGCAGCGTCTTACAATACTCGCGGCTTTTGTTTTAATTTCAAATGTGTTCCATTCAGCTTGCCGTGGCCAGCTCGATTTAAGAAAAAGTTCAATTTTCAAATTAGGTTCGATTTTCAAATAACTTTGACGCGGCGCCGGCCCGGCATTCGAGTATTAGTTGATATATTATTACGAAATTCGACTTTAAGGCCATTGCAATAAGAACTATGAAAAGTGAAAATACTACAACCCAGCGGGTTATAATGAGATTCAGTCCAACATTACACCCCGGCTAAAGCCAAGCGCTTTAATGACTTGCTTTACGGAAGGTTTGCATGATATGTAATTTGGCATTGTTCAGCAGTTGGTGTGATATTAATATTATATGTCTCAAGACTCTCAAGTTATTTAGAAGTGGATACTACATATACTAATCTCTGAGTTTCTTAGTTCTTTTATTTTAGATTTTAGTAGATGAAATGAAATGAAATATAATTTATTTGCTTAGTTTTGAGTACAAAATTTGGTGTTAACAATAAATTAAAAAGTTCATTTCAAAACCTGCTCATAATTTAAGCGTGCAAATATTTAAAGGGAATTGTCTTAATTACATTATTATTCATATATTTTATGTCAAGGTATAAATTCTTTCATTGAGTAAAAACATTTATGTATTAACCATTTATGCAGGTTTTTTTTAATATTCCGCCAGACAACATTCTTATTTCGTCAGGTAAAGCGTTGTATACAATTTTTGCTGCCATAAAACAAACATTTTTCTGTGCCATTGTCAACTTATATTAGTAGGACTTAGTTTAGATCACAATTTATTTTTAACGTCACATTCTGAACAGAAGAATTTGATTTCTGACTTGACTACAGATAATTATGTTTTTTTAATCAATCATCCAGCGACCTCGTGAAGAAAGATCGCGGGAAGCCGATGGATGCGGGCACTGCAGGACCGGTCGTCGTGGAAATCCTTGGAAGAGGCCTTTGTCCAGCAAGCAGTGCACGTTTTTTGGCTGATATGATGATGATGATTTTGCCATTCGTTATTAATTGTTATTCATGTTAAGTCAGTGTTTATTTAGATCCAAATAATAAAGCTTTTGAAACGACCTCATAAGGCTCCTGAGATCAGTCCCCGTTGAGTTAGTCTATAACAATTTGTCTTACAATTTATAAGAAACCACATTTATAGGTAATTTTGCCGTCTAAGGCGAAGAAGAAAGGTGGGTTTTGGTTTTGTGCGTATACAGGGTGTAAAAAAATTGGTGTAGGTTCATACCGAACAACTTTTGTTCTGACTTTGCTGAAATTGCAAAAAAAATAACTTCATACAATTTGATCAGCTGATTTTATTATGCATTTTTGTATTGTGTCTCCAAATATTTTTTTAGAGAATTGACTACGGGTTCTTTGGGGAAAGTTGTTCAGTCAGTATGATAAGTAGAACCCCAGTTAACGGGTCCTTCACCAATGTTTTTACACCCTGTGTATGTATGTATGTATGTTCATATGTTTCCTCATATTGAGGTATTGTTAGAAGCGTCTTGATCGTCCGCTGGTTATAGGCTATGTCACATTAAATTAAATATGGCGCCCACTAGAGGACAGTCATAAACTAAAAAAAAATAGTTGATGATGCCGTGTTGGCTATCAAATAAAAGGGCTTAATCAGTACATTTTAAAAATATGCATATCGCACAGCCGTTATGTAGAATCCGCCGGTTTACAAAACAGCGCGCTGCTTTGCAAAAGGGCGGATTTTGCGCCGCTTTGTAAACTTGTGCATGTGCGTGTGTGTGTGTGTATGTGTTACGCTATATCTTTGTTGATTGTGAGCCGATTTTCATGTTTCTTTTTTTATTCGATAGGGTATGCTCCCGAATTGGCCCCATATAAATTTTAACGAAATCGGTGAACTAAAAATAATAATGCAAAATTGTACAAAATTGTTGCGATGGAAGTAGTTTTTTAGGGTTCCAAAGTCAACGAGGAACCCTTTTTTGTCTGTCCGTCTGTCCGCGGCTTAGCTCAGATACTATTAATATTAGAAATCAGTAATTTGGCATGGTTATACATATTAATCACGACGACATAGTTGTACAATAAAATTTTGAAATTTTAGTTGTTTTTTTTTTGCCAAGTGCTTTATCGTGTGGGGTATCGTTGAATAGGTCTTTCAAAACTACTGAGGGTTTGCTAAAACCACTTTTTTAAGTTCAGGTATCGGTTTCCGAAATATTAAGCTTCAAAGTGCCAATTTTTGTTCGTGTCAAGTGTCCTCCCCCCGCTAAACCGCAATTTTTTTAATTAAAAAAATGGCTATTTTTGAAAAAAAAAGTAAAAAGTAGGACATATAATCAATTTATAAGAAAAAACGATGACGGCTAAGTAGGCTTTCTTAGTGAAGGAGTAGGTAGGTAATAATCAACTAACTTAAGATGTGAAGTTGGTTTGTCAAAAGTTCATAGATTTTCCATACAAAATGTTCTATTACCAACTGTAAATATATATGTCGCAGGATTTTGATAAAATTAGGTTTTTGATCAAAAATCTAGGTTTTTGATCAAAAACCGGAAGATGACAAATTTAAAACAAATTTTATCATAAACCTGTAACAATCTAGGTTTTTGATCAAAAACCTGAACTAGTTTGGGTTAATGATCAATCTGATGTAGATTTCCGTTAACAGGGACTTCGGGAATTCCCCTGCTCCCGCTTCCATTTAGAACTCCCCGTTCTACACTCTTCCTACAGTGTTGAGTGGTCGACGGAGCCCCTTCGGGGCTCCTACTTCTGTGTTCTCATGTCAAACCTAACACTACAACTGTGCGGGGAGGCGAGCTAAGCTCGCCTCCCCGCACAGTCTCCGAACATAACGGATCCGAGTCGGGGTGCTCCGCAAGTCCGAGCTCGCTTCGCTCGCTCCCGCTTCTATTTAGAACTCCCAGTACTACACTCTTCCTACAGTGTTGATTACATCGATTAATTTGTCATAAAACTAAGCCAACCCATGTTTTTGACTAGAAATGTATCATAAACCCAAACT
The DNA here is from genome assembly GCA_947284805.1 of Coleophora flavipennella. Taxonomy (NCBI): domain Eukaryota; kingdom Metazoa; phylum Arthropoda; class Insecta; order Lepidoptera; family Coleophoridae; genus Coleophora; species Coleophora flavipennella. The sequence continues at coordinate 6,233,185 of OX369302.1, forward strand.
AGTTCAGGTTTTTGATCAAAAATCTAGATTGTTACAGGTTTATGATAAAATTTTGTTTAAATTGTGTCATCTTCCGGTTTATGATCAAAAACCTAATTTTATCAAAACCCTACGACATATATATATATATATATATATATATATATATATATATATATATATATATATATATATATTATTTTTAATAAAAAAAAAATTTGAAAACACTTCGGAACCCTTCTTCGCTTGAGTCCGACTCCGCCGGTTTTTTAGAAAATTAACAAACACCAAAAACAATAATTAAAATTTTTACTATGTTGTTGCAGTAGAAGTCTATTTTTTAAAGCGTTATTACACTGGCGATTTGCAAGCGAGCCCAAAGCGAGGCGAGCGCGCAGAGGACATGCCGTAGGTGCGCAGCGAGTTCGCCACCAACAGCGACCTGGATGCCATGTTGTACACTCGCGACCGACAACTCGCCCGCCCTGGTCACGCGGCGAAAACGTTGCGCAGACGCAGCGAGTCCGCTTCCCTCTCGCTCGCCTCACTTTGAAATCGCTCGCAAATTGCCAGTGTGATATCAACAATAACGTGTTTGTTTGGAATCATTATACTTTTTTTAAAGATTTTAATCAAGTCCTATGAATGAAACTATACTTACCAATATAGATCATGCGACACAACTCCGTTTTCTTGTTGGGATATATCAGTCCCACGACCATTGCGAACGATATTATCTTGTAAGTATCGTGAAAGCTCTTAAATTCTGGACCCGCGTCTCCTGAAATAAGTTATAGACGGTGTACATTTCATGACCTACTGAAACACTTCATTAAACATTACCTATAAATATTCTTGAGAGCGTCGGTGGCGCAACGGCAAGGGCCGCTACCTCCTATCGGAGGTCGTGGTTCGAGTCCTGCGACGTACCAATGTGTTTTCGAATTGCGATCTCGTATGTACGTTTATCCGACGCTCTTACGGTGAAGGAAAACATCGCGAGGAAACGTGCACACATCTGCGAAGAAACTCGAAGGTTGTGTGTGAAGTTGACCAACCCGCACTGGCCCCGCGTGGTCGACTAAGGCCCTATCGCCCTAGGCTCGAGCCCCTCGGTGGGGACGTAAATATGAGCTGGTGTGAGTCTTACGGCGGTCGGTTCTATTTGACATTGATCATCATCATCATATCAGCCGAAAGACGTCCACTGCCGGACAAAGGCCTCCTCCAAGGACCGGCCCTGCGCTGTCCGCATCCAGCGGCTTCCCACGATCTTCACCAGGTCGTCGGTCCACCGCGTGGGAGTGACATTGATAAAAAATTTTCAATCAAGCTTGTGACTTGTTGTTTCCTGTCTTGCGTTGCGTCTTAACTGTCTCTCAGGCGACGCTCTGTCTGATCTACTGTTTTAACCAATGAGTTTCTACATAGGGTTAAAGGTTGGCTAATCAATGGTATAGAGTAATGTAGTCATAAATTTGTTTTGAGCGCTTTTTGTTACCCTGCGAGCGCTTGGCTTTTTCTGTATTTATAAACACGGGCAGAAACCCCCGCCCTTACAGTCCGCCACCAGACGCGTATAACAGTAAATGCGTTATTCTGGCATTTCGAGGTCAATAGGTTGAGTGCCTTCCGTAATCGCCTCCCCTGCCCGGTGAAGTTGTAAAGGCCCCACGACCAACAACAAGCTTGTCCTAACGAAAAAAAAACCGGCATTTCGAGCTAAAACGAGGCAAATTCCGTGCAAAATAGGCTATGTCTATGTCACTATATTATTAGCCACATTGTTTTTGTTGTTTAAAGTAGTAAATGAAGGTTTTATTAATTAATTAACATATTTTAAAAGTATAATAAACGTTGTTTCTATACAGGGTGTAACAAAATTGGTGTAGGTCCCGTTAACTGGGGCTTCCACTCATCATACTGAACAACTTTTGTTGTACGATTTTGCTTAAATTGCAAAAAAAATATTTTTAATCTTCATACAAATCGATAATTTTGTGCATTTTAGTATGGAGGGTCCACTTTTTTTTGAGAAGTGACTATGGGTTCCTTGAGGAAAGTTGTTCAGTACGATGAGTAGAGTAGTTAACGGGTCCTGCAGCATTTTTTTATGAAGATATTTTTAATCTATGTATCTATATAAGGCATCAAGCGTGAACGGCTAGACTGATTTCGATAATTCTTTTTTGTTGAGTTTGATATTGTCAGGAGAAGGTTCATAAGTAGAGTATTGTAGTGTAGTGTAAAGTGTAACGTTATTGAGAGTTTTCGTTATACATAGAGAAATTAGCGTTAAAGTAAACCAACTGAAGCCAGAAAATTTTGACGTTTCATAGAGTGAATCGTTATATCGAGTGATGTTATACAGGGTTTACACTGTATATAAATGAGCCCTTCAAGTGGCGGAATTCCTTAAAAGGATTATGCGTAATTGGCAACTGTCAAATTTTTGATAAGCGTCAAGTGGCAGGCTGCAAGAGGTTTTTTTTTTTTTTTTATTAAAAATTTGAGTGCGTTTGACTGCAACTCACCTGATGGTAAGTGATGATGCAGTCGAGGATGGTACACGCAAACTCAAATAATGCCTATTCACTCTTGCCTTGAAGATCCCCAAATTATAGGAATCGGGAAACACTGACGCAGGCAAGGAGTTCCACTCCTGCGCTGTACGCATAATAAATGAAGAAGCGTAACGATTCGTGCGAAAAGGTGGAACATCAACAACAAAGGGGTGCAACCCCTCCCTGCGTCTCGTTGACCGACGGTGGAATGGAGCAGGGGTAATTCGACACCGCTGCAATTTAACGCGATTTCTCATACATTTTACATGAATCATACACAAGTGTCGTATATACTTAGAATCTAGATGATTTTATGTATACTTAAGTAAACACACAATATATAATGGGAAATATGTGATCAAAGAAAGTCAAGGCACGGCGTAATGAACATTCTTGACGAATAGGGGATCGGACTGGATCAAAAATAAAATCTGAAATATGATTTCCTAAATTGCTCTCCTCTTGAAGTTTCAAAAAACCTTACTTTTTTTGTTTTTCCATCAAGTCTTCAATTTTTAATTGATCAAATTAATAAAATAAGTCCGTCAATGACGCTTAAAATCTATGACGTCAATTGTGGGTATTTCAAACATTTTTAGAACAAAATTTCGTTTTTGACAGATCATAAAAAGTAACTCAAATGACTAGCAGTCCGATCCCCTATTATTTTAAATTTTTGCTTAAATCCTTCTTATGCGTTAAAATTATTCACACTTACCCTGGCATCTTGTTTTCAGCCAAGTAAATACACAAAATAACACTATTAACTATTATACACAAAATAAAACTATAGTATCACGTCACAAACACTAATCTTTCGCGCCGATATAAACATCTGAGCATCAGTACTGATTTTTCAAGTCGATTTTCTATTATAAAACCCTTGAAATTTTTGTTGACACTTTTGTGTATTTGAGAACCTACTTGTTTAGTGGAAATGGGATAGCTATTGTAATACGGCGCAAGTAAGACAAAGCAAACTGACCACCTGTATGACCTTATAAGAAGCCTTGCCACTTGCGGTGGTTGCTTTATAAGAGTTATAAGATCGTCTGCCACTTGCGAGCCTTTTTTTTAAAGCTTCTGCCGCGAGAGCGGTTAGTACTAACAAACAGTATGGACACTCCCTGCCGCTCTGTAGATTCTGACCTAACCCCCACGTCAGCTAGATTGATACAGATTGGTGCTAGTTTGGTTCTCGAACGTATAGAATTTCGTCGTGATTTAGTTTTTTCCGTCATTTGTTAAACAAATCTTCATGTGCCAACAACCCCAGAACCCACTTCTTTCCATTTCAAACTCCAAACTCAAATAACTATTTTACATCAGAATAAACATATACATGTGATGGAGTGATCCATTTCGAGTGTTGAACTTGTGGAACTCTCTTCCAGGAACAGTGTTAAGTGCTCCAACGGTGCACAGTTTTAAAAATAGACTTGACAATTTTTTTTCAAAATAAATAACCACAAGTGCAGTGATATACAGGGTGATAAAACTGGCGTAGGACCCGTTAACTGATGGTTCTACTCATCTTACCGAAGAACTTTCCCCAAGTAACCCATAGTCAAGTCTCTAGTCAAAAAAAATTGTACCCTCCATACAAAAATGCACAAAATTCATCGATTTGAATAAAGCTTTTTTTAGTGATTTTAAGCCCCAGATTTAGAAGCCCCAGTTAACGGGACCTACACCAACTTTGATACACCCTGTACAAACGCATCAGCTTGTGGAGCCGCTTGTGTGTAATAAAAAAAAAACAACAATAATAATAACCTCTCTCTATTTCCAAGATATTTTCTTCAATTTGTTGTGATTTTTTCTTTTTGAGCAAGTAGCATAAGAAAAATGACATTTTTTACACCTCAATAAATTCCTTCTCTATAAAATCAGACTAAGTATGCAGTCACAATGAATTTATTTCACGGTCTCATTTTTGTGTTAAATTCATTATAAAATCTCTGTCATTTCTTATTCTCAAAGCTCAGAATAGATTAACAGGAATCTGAATAATCGTGGCGACGGATCATTGCTTTTTGTAATTATGCTCTTTATTGAAATCCTGTACGAAAGGTTAATTTCCTTAACCCTTAGAGGCTAATCGTGGTCTTGAAGACGAATTACTTTACCCTGTAATTTGTGTGAATTGTAAGTAATTACTGAAGGCTGTTACGTTAATTTCGAAGGATGTTTGATTCCATGGCCGCTATTACGTTTTGAGGAATTTTTTCAAAGAGATTCTAAATGTTTATTCGAAATAGGTGCATGTTGCACTCTTTCTGATTGTCATAAAATAGTAATTACATTACATAATGTCACGCTTGTAAAAAAAGTTAAAACAAATTATCATTTAATAATTTCAATGAAATCATTGATATAAAACAAATAATGTCATTTGGACATGAAAACAATATGACACGAGAAGTAATACCTTAAAATTATTGAATTTGTCGTTAATGCCTTTGACAAGAGTAGGCCAGTTCACAAGGACAGCACCCGTTCACGAGTTATAACACCAGAGTCATCAGCCATCGCTCCCCTCGATCATATTAGAGGGAAAGGAACGACCCGGCTCCGGATGCGCCACCATCCGCACGAACACTTAAGCGAGCATGCACTACTCATGTCAATGCTAAGATAAAATTATTAATTAAAAGATATACTAGACTTGTCATGTCATGTCGCTTCCACGTCAATTCTTAGATTGGTCATTATTTTATTACTATGAAAAGAAATCATCTTTTCGAAAGGGTGACGCAGGCACAGATGAGATACTAGTTACTTCGACGCAGGTCCTGGGAACCCATGTGCGTTTCCTTAATGATGTCCCAGGCGTTGCAGTATCTGTGGAGGGAGAAGACAATCCTTTCTTGACACTTAAATCTATTTGCGAATTGGCCATGAGTTCATCATATCGGCTCATATTCGTCCTTACCGAGGGCACAGATGAGATACTAGTTTATTCGTAACAGATATTGCACTTCCTTATAAAACGAAAATGCCTACGCATTTATTCACCTACTCCTTCCCAAACACGGAAACATGGGTATTAAGGCGCTCGACTTAGCGGTTATAACTGCGTACACGGGCGGCGCGCGTATTGCGGCGGCGATAGTACAGGCCTCTAGGCCGCGTCAATGTGTAGGTTCTTATCTGGCCTGCTCGACCGAGTGACGGGGGCCTGCCGAGGGGCTCGAGCCTACCCTGAATTAGGGCGATCGGGTTTTAGTCGACCACGCGGGCCCAATGCGGGTTGGTCGACATCACACACAACCTTAGAGTTTCCTCGCATTCATGAGCAGGTTCCCTCACGATGTTTTCCTTTACTGTAAGAACGTCGGATAAAGGTACATATGAAATCGAAATTCAAAAACATGTGGCAGGATTTGAATCATGACCTCCCGGACAGGAGGTGGTGGCCCTAGCCGTTACGCCACCGACGCTGTTTTTATGGGCTCTTTTTATTGGCAATTTATTGTAAAGTTTAATTAGATAGATAATCCTTAACAACCCACTGCGTCCCCACTACTGGGGTCGGGTCTCTTCCCAAGCTCGGGGAGATTAGGCCATACTCCACACACGGGGCCAAGTCCGGGTTGGTGGAGGTTGTGGGGCCAGTGGCGAACCCCACTGTTCAGAAGTTTTTCAAGCCGCCCGCTTATTCGCTGGGTGCGAAGTACTAGGTGGGGGTAATATAATCGATCGCAGCGCTCATAGTGACCAAAAGTAAAAATAATGTTGACTCTGTCATCCGTCATATCTCATAGTAAACTGTTCAGACTTGGTTACCTAATTTTAATAAAACCCGGTCCTTAAAATAATATTCATTTCGATCTGAAAACTATATTTAATTTATCACTAGGGATACAGGAACAATTATATATGTTTATTATTATTGAATGAAACCATTAAAGTAGCTTTATGTTCTTGTTTTACAGTAAAACTATAACTAAAAATGAAGTAAACAAACCCTGACATGTTCAAAATAAAACACACTTTTTGAATTACTTTTACATACCTTATTTGATTTGAATGTCCAAAAATGATTTTACAACCCTTTCTCCACCCAAATCAAGGTATCACAGTTATTTTGGAAATAAATTAATAGATAATTTTGGTTTATAATAATATTTGTCACAATGTTGTGATTAAATGTCAAAACGTCAGAGCCAACAAAGTTGCGGACGCTAGGTAGCGCTGAACTCGTGCACAGAGCCAATAAGACATCTGACACAGCTTGATGACTGCTATCTAGTAACAGCAACCGACACTAACAGCTTAAAACGGCCGAGAAAAATGCACTAACAGTCAAACCCATCTAGGTAATGATAATGACCGTGCTTCAGGCCAGGTATCCTGCGTGAACAACCTAACCACGCAAATCACACTTAGCTACGACAATCGACATCTTCATATAAAAGACCAATAGATAATAGTTTTAATCAATCATGTCTCTTTCCAACAGGTGTGCAACGCAGCTTTAGAAGTATATGTGCGTCGCGCCTACACCTCCTACGAGATCACCTGCCTCCAGCACCTGGCTTTGTCTGGGGAGCTGGGAGTTGTACACTTCCAGTTCATACTGCCTACAGGACATCCCAACAGGTGAGTTTTAACGCAAAGACATTCTAGAGCTTTGGGTCATCACATGAATTACATGACGTATATCCTTAGTGAGGCGCAGAGGGCAATTCTACCCCTATGTCGTTAATATTCCACTTAGGCGCACGTAGCGTTTCGCTTCATCGTTAATCATGCGAACCGCCAAGGAGTAGTATTCCATGCCGGTGTCTGTGTTCCCCGATTCATATAATTTTCGTTTATATTCCACCTACACGCACGAAGCGTTTCGCTTCATCGTTCATCATGCGGACCGCCAAGAAGTGGAAATCCATGCCGGCGTCTGTGTTCCCGATTCGTATAGTTTTCGTTTATATTCCACGTACACGCACGAAGCGTTTCGCTTCATCGTTCATTATGCGAACCGCCAAGGAGTGGAATTCCATGCCTACGTCTGTGTTCCCCGATTCGTATAATTTTAGTTTATATTCCACCTACACAAAACTAGCCTATGTCCTTCCCAGTATCACAGGCAACATGCATGCCAAATTCATCAAGATTGTTCAAGGTGCTGAAGCGTGAAAAGTAACAAACAAACAAACAACAACATTTTCACATTTATAAATTAGTAAGGATGAAGTTAAGGATTACCTGTTATACAAACTGCATTAATCCATATTTAGCCATTAGCTGATTCCCTCGGCTTCACCCGCGTGGACAACGTTTCTATGACTTTTCGAGGGTGCGCAGGGAGCGTGGAAAAAAGTAGCCTATGTATTAATCCAGGTCCTAATCTGTCTTTCAGCCAGATCCGTTCAGTAGTTTTTGCGTAAAAGAGTAACAAACATACATCCATACATTCTTACAAACTTTCGCGTTTTGGAAGTTGGATTATTATATTGTTATATGTGAGGTTATGAATAAAGTGTCCTTGATTTTGAGTACATAAACTGTATTTTGGTAATCAAGTTTAACCTATACAATGCTTAAGGTCTGGTCGACCGGTCAGGCTGGAGTGTTGCGAACGACTGACGGCTGAGCTACGGGATAATACTACGTACATATAAATAAGCTGACTCCACATTTAATGCTACGCCATAGCCGCTACAGCGTTTATATTATTAGTAGGATTTTCGAACAAATAGACTATGACGTAAACTTCCGTTTTTCAGAATACCTCTAAACCAATCAGAGATCGAGCTGGCCGCAGAAAAGGACCAAGAGGGTATACCGGCCGAGCTGTGCACCGCGGCCATGAAGAAATGCCACCATCGGACCGGCGCGTTCGCTGCCTTCAACTCGTTCGATCATTTTGTCGAGTACGCCGACGAGCTGCTGGATTTGGTGCACGACTTCGCTAGCTCTGCCACTGTGAGGAAAGAGGTGAGACTTTAGAAGCTTCATCATCATCTCACCTGGAAGGCTTCCACGAACATAGGTCTCCTTCGTTAAGCTATACCCAGAGGCTTTCGCTCATTCGGTTCACCTGGTGTAGGGGTAGGGCGGGGCACATTGCTCGTAGAAAAGATGGCCGTTGGGGCAGTAAAGTTCTCGAGTGGCGACCACCCACCGGAAAACGTAGTGTAGGCAGGCCTCCCACTCGGTGGACCTATGACCTGGTGAAGGTCGCGGGAAGCCGCTGAATGCGGGCAGAACCGGTCGTCGTGGAGATCCTTGGGAGAGGCCTATGTCCAGCCGTGGACGTCCATCGGCTGATATGAATGAATGAATAAAGGGGAAGTCCAACAATAAAGTCACAAACAAGGTCCAGGCGGGCGAGCGACCTTATAAAGGTGCTAGATCTACCTACAAACTTTCGCCTTGGTATAATTTCTCTGTTGGTGTGGGATAGTGTTTTAAAGATAATTTTCTTTCATACAAAACAAATTTCAATAAAACGTCCGGACAATTGCTGGAGAGGAGACAAGGAGAAATATTCAAATAGTTAATGAGACAATATGACCAACGCAGCTTTTTTTTATTTTTTTTATCCACAATTGATAAGCCCTTGGCATCATCTCACCTGATGGTAAGTGAAGATGATGCCAAAGATGAAAGCGGGCTTACCAAGATTCCCCAACGAAATGGGATCTTGCTATCTTATCTTCAAGCCGGAACACATCAATGCTGTTAACAATGATGTTTGGCAGCAAGATTTAGATATGGTGGTCTAGCCAAGCTAGCTCTGAAAATGCCCTACCACCAACCAAACCGAGTCTTACAAAGTTGACCCCGCCGGGAATCGTACCGAATGGAAAGAAGAGAAGAAGTGAGAAGCGAATGGACTAACCATTACGCCACGGAGGCGTTAAAAATGGCTTCTTGCCCTTGATTCGCTGAGCTTTTTACAACAGATTAATACCAAGAGCACCGGCCTTGGCCTTGATCGGGGTAGAGCGAGAGTTTCGTTCAGCGCCCTTTGGTCGACGATTTCACCACGTAAATGGTACTTCAGTTTTGTGTTAAATAAATAATTTTGAACAAAAAAACCGACTTTAAACAGAAAACTAAGGTTCTCGAACGAAGGTCTTCGATTTCTCTGGGATACCATCATCAGATCCTGGTTTCTTTACCTCGGTACCACCTTTGGGATATCTCCTTTCCAACAAAAAAAGAATCATCAAAATCGGTTCACAAACCACGAAGTTATCCGCGAACACCTCTTCCTTTTTTAAAGTCAGTTAATAAAAGTTTACAAATTTTCAAAAATCTACTTTTATTGCAAACATTTTATTGTTATTATACTTCTTATGCATTAACAAATTTGTATTTGGTGTTAATTTCAGTCACAAAAAAAAATTAAACTCAGATCTGGCAACACTGCCCACGCAGCCTCTCAAAGGTGCTATCAAAATTTTATTTTGCGTTGGAAATAGTTTGACTTTTTTGAGCTTTTTTCCACCTGGCGCCTAGAGTGACCGCTCCTCTCGCTCTACCCAAAGGCCGGCGCTGCTTTAAGTTTTCATCTCAATTAAATGTCTCCGTGGTCTCCGTAATGTTTTAACAAGACATAGACCGCGAAAGTGCACTTATTGAGCAAAAAGGGCGACTTCATGTTCTTAACCGTGAGACCGTGAATCTCGTTCTTTTATATGCGATCTAAGGCAAAAACGAGAAAAGATGGTTTTAGGGAAGAATAGAAATATTCTAATAACTATGTTAGTGCGGGAGATTTGGAAAAGTACACCTCCGTGAAAAAAAGGGTGACTTCATGTTCGGACACATTTGACCGCGAGATCGTGAATCTCGTTCTTTTATATGTGATCTAAGGCAAAAAAGCATAAAGGAGGTTTTAGGGAAGGATAGAAATATTCTAATTTCTATGTTAGATAGAGAGAGAGAATTGGGAAAGTACACCTCCGTAAACAAAATGGGCGACTTCATGTTCGGACACTTTCAACCGCGAGACCGTAAATCTCGTTCTTTTATATGTGATCTAGGGCAAAAACGTGTAAAGTTGGTTTTGGGGAAGAATAGAAATATTCTAATAACTACGTGAGAGAGGGAGAATTAGAAAAGAACACCTCCGTGAACAAAAATGGTAACTTCATGTTCGGACACATTTGACCGCGAGATCGTGAATCTCGTTCTTTTATATGTGATCTAAGGCAAAAAACCATAAAGCAGGTTTTAGGGAAGGATAGAAATATTCTAATTTCTATGTTAGATAGAGAGAGAGAATTGGGAAAGTACACCTCCGTAAACAAAATGGGCGACTTCATGTTCGGACACTTTCAACCGCGAGACCGTAAATCTCGTCATTTTATATGTGATCTATGGTCTTAAGTTATACTTTGTTGTCAGGATCTGCAAGCGCTGCAGGACGGCAGCGAGAGCCGAGACAGCACCAGCATCAACGTTGGCTCCGACTACAAACCTATCGCTGAGGAGGAAGTGGTGAGCGATATTGAACTTTAGTGTCTACTAATGTATAATGGCTAGGGAGTTTTTTTGGCATCATCAACTGATTGATGATGATGCCGAAGTTGGAAGTGGGCTTACCAAGATTCCTCAACGTAATGGGAAACTGGCTCTCTTATCTTCATGCCGAATGGTAAGTGATGATGATGCCGAAGATGGAAGTGGGCTTACCAAGATTCTTCAATGTAATGGGAAACTGGCTCTCTTATCTTCATGCCGAATGGTAAGTGATGATGATGCCGAAGATGGAAGTGGGCTTACCAAGATTCCTCAACGCAATTAGAAACTGGCTCTATTATCTTCATGCCGGAACACATCAATGCTATAAACATTGATGTTTTGCGGCAGATGTTGGAGCTAGCCAGGCGGGCTTAGAAATTGCCCTACCACCAACCAAACCGAGTCTTACATAGTTAGACTTCGTCGGGAATAGAACCGGCAACCTCCTTATGTGAAGCTAATGGGCTAAACCATTGCGCCACGGAGGCGGTTAAAAGTCAACCAGTTCCAGTTAAATGCAAACTTGCTCATTTTGCGAACCTCCGCGTTTCGCCAACGTGAATTATTCGCCTATCCAATGTGACAAGGAATATTATGAATGTTAATGAGGAGAATACTTGAGTTTTAAAAGCTTTTAAATAACTTGCAATGTTTGTATGTATGTATGTATGTTTGTTTATGTCAAATCTTGAAATTGATGTTAGAGCCACTTTCAAGGCTTCGATTGAGCTGAAATTTGGTATGAAGGTGTATTCCCGGTGACAAATAGATCCTTCTGGTATTTTGAAGTTGATCTGATGATTAACTATGGTGGTGGAATCAAGGTCCAAGGATTGTGTTTTATTTTCAATAGAATCGTAGGATATACAGTGCTCGCCTTTTTTAAAATTTGGAAACGTGCCGTGAGCATTTGGCTTTTCAGCAATCATATCAGCTCATATACGTCCCTACCGAGGAGCTCCAGCCTACCCTGAATTAGGGCGATCGGGCCTTAGTCAAGCGGGCCCTGTGCGGGTTAATCGACTTCACACACAACCTGCGAGTTTCTCCGCAGGCGTGTGCAGGTTTCTTCACGATGTAAGAGCGTCGGATAAACGCGCACATGAAATCTAAATTCGAAATCACATTGGTTCGTGGCAGAATTCAAACCACGACCTCCCGGACCGGTCGCCTTAATAATGGTCTTTGGTATAGCAGTGAGTACCTCTCGTTTCAGACTTTGGAGCCGATCCACATTCTGATGATCGGCGTGAGGGATTCAGGCGAGAGTGACGACGTGGCCGTCTCGAGGCGATTTGGTAACTTCTGTCGCAAGCACCGGCGGGAGTTACACCAGAAGAGGATCAGGAGGGTCACCTTCATGTCCTTGATCAAGTGAGTACGTCCACCTCTGAACTGAGATGTCGTCGTCGTGCGGAAGGCGACAGACGCAGTTACAGCACTGCCAAAAAGAGGCAGATAGATAGCGTAAAGATACAGTTCTCGAGGCGTAAGCTCAGCTTTGCGTTTGTGTGAGTGATCGCCAAAAGCAGTAGAGAGGTGAGGGACCGGTTTCAAAAACCAGTGTAAACTGGTTTAAACCGTGCGCTGACAAGCCGGTATCCTACTCTACACTATTCATGTGCACTTATATGGCACATTTACACTCAGCCCTGTTGGGCAGGACAGTGAGCAGGGAAGTGGGCAGCGCGAGTCTGTAAATAGGTCAACCGCGCCGCCATTGCCACGATTGTCGGCTTTCGTGCGGAAGTCAAAGGAATCGGTTGACTGTGAGCACTCACTCGCGTCGATGTTGCCGCAGAAGTATTTAGGGCAATATGTCCGGCAGTGGCAGGAGCATTGTCAGTGGCTGAGTGTAAATCCCGGCATTCAAATGCAATGCTGAGCTTACGGCTCGAGAACTGTACCCAATAAGACTCTGTTTTTTTGCACTGTTCTTAAATCTGCGAAAAAAATAATTAAATTATTTCTTTTCGCAGGCGTCAATTCCCCAAATTTTTCACGTACCGCGCTCGGAACGATTTCAATGAAGACACCATCTACCGCCACCTGGAGCCAGCTTCGGCCTTCCAGCTGGAGCTGTACCGCATGAGGAGCTACGAGCTGGAGGCGCTGCCCACCAGCAACCAGAAGATGCACTTGTATCTCGGCAAAGCTAAGGTAACATGTAGCGCGGCACCTGGAGTCATTTTGTGCCTTCCAGTTGGAGCTGTACCGCATGACGAGCGATGCGCTGGAGGCGCTGCACAACAGCAACTCGAATATGCACCTGTATCTCGTCAAGGCTAAGGTTACATGTACTGGAACCTGAAGCAGGCTTGTGCCTTCCAGCTGGAGCTGTACCGAGATGTTGGACCTGAGTTTATAAAACTATCGCTTCAGCTGAGACGTCTCAATCTATACATATAATGAAACTGTAACGGGGCCGTGTCTGTACATGAAATATTTTTTGGAAAATAATAACTGTTCACATTGCTAACGATATAGGGGCCAAAACATTAACTTTTGGATTTTTTGTCTGTCTGTCTGTATGGTCGCGCATCACGCAAATATTACCAGGCCGATTTTGATGAAATTTTGTATGGTGGTTCCTTTTAAAGGACACTTTTTATACCGGAAAATTCAAGAATTCTCGTGGGAAAATTCAAAACCTCCACGCGGACGAAGTCGCGGGCACAGCTAGTAGACTAATAAAACTGTATTAGTGTTAGTGTGTCTTTAAAGTATGTGTGATGTGCTTCTTCGATGGTTCAACTGGTATAAAAAGTCCGAGTCAGAACTGCACACAAAAGGGTTCCGTACCATCATACTAGATGGCGCTAGTACAAAGGATTCCGTACCATCATACTAGATGGCGTTAGTTTCTTCACGTTTAAAAAATCACGTTTTTTTGTATGGAGACTTTCACTTTTTTCATTTTTTTTGTATTTATTGTAATAGCAGCAACCGAAATACATCATCTGTGAAAATTTCAACTGTATAGCTATCACGGTTCATGAAATACAGCCTGGTGACAGACGGACAGCGGAATCTTAGTAATAGCGTCCCGTTTTTACCCTTTGGGTACGGAACCCTAAAAATAAGGACGGAATGCTGCGAAGTGATAAAGTGAATCCGAAAGACAGGCGAAACTACGCCACACACACGCATATACTCGTATACCTATGATCACACCTAAATCAAACTAAAACTCAACGAACACCTGTATCTGTCCTTGTCTGTCACACGTGTATTTGTGTTTCTTACTCTTATCAATGTTTGTTCTCTACAGTGGAGCCGGCCAATGAAGACCGCTACGATGTTCATTTTTTTTAAATTAACAATTGGGTACTTGACGGCATCGAAATCAAAATATTATCCCCATCCCTACTTCCCTACTAATATTATAAATGCGAAAGTAACTCTGTCTGTCTGTCTGTTACGCTTTCCCGCAAAAACTACTGAACGGATTTGGCTGAAATTTGGTAGGTAGACAGATTAGGACCTGGATTAAGACATAGGCTACTTTTTACTACTCTCGCGAGCCGCTTGCGACTCGCGCACTGCGCACCCTCGAAAAGTCATAGAAACGTGGTCCACGCGGGTGAAGCCGCGGGAAACAGCTAGTATAAAATAAAATTCAGTAAATGGCTCTCCTTCTCAAATTTCAGAAAACTTACATGTTTGGTTTTTCGCATCATTTGCATTTTTTCATAAATCAACAACACTTATTAAGTACTTACGTCCACGGCAATGAAAAATATGACGTCATAGTTCAATATTTCAAACATTTTTTTAGAACATGTTCTCGTTTTTGACAGTTTTTAAAAAGTGAGTCAGATGACTAGTAGGCAAGTATCATCTCACCTGATGGTAAGTGACGATGATGCCGAAGATGGAAGCGGGCTTACCAAGATTCCCTAACCCAAAGGGGAACTGGATATCTTATATTTTTAAAAAGTGAGTCAGATGACTAGTAGGCAAGTATCATCTCACCTGATGGTAAGTGACGATGATGCCGAAGATGGAAGCGGGCTTACCAAGATTCCCTAACCCAAAGGGGAACTGGATATCTTATATTCAATCCGGTGCTTGGCGATGGTGGTAGCTAGCCAGGCGGGCTTATAAAATACCCTTCCACCAACAAAACGGAGTCATACAAAGTTTCACTCTGCCGGAATCGAAACCGCGACCTCCTGATGTGAAGTTAATGGATCATACAAACTTACACTCTTCCGGGAATCGAACCCGCGACCTCCTCATGTGAAGTAAATGGACTTAACCATTACGCCACGGAGACGGTTTAAATAAGCATAAAGTATCGTATTTCGGTTCCAATAACGAGTTTAAAAATGCGGTACTCTATCTTCGTAGTAATCATATCATAAAGTACCGCATTCTTCAAGTAGTTATTGTTGAAAGCGAAATGCGCGGCATTGGCGAACAACTTAATATTTAACTTTATGAAATCATCTTTACAGTTGAATTTTCCGTGAGTGTCGGGCGTCAATGCACATTTTCGTTTATTGCGAGCTTAGTGCACATTGTAGGAAAATTTCGTCTTATCCGTTTTATCAATACCTTTATTCTCTTATTGTAGGTATTTATTTCATGCGCCTAACTTATGTAATATAATAATCACTGAAAACTACAAAGTTTTACAAAATAAAAAGTATCGAGCGAAAACTAATAAACCGTGTTTTTGTTTTAGCCATACGCGAGAAGAAACTTCAAAGAAACAGCTGTGTAGTTTACACGTTCAGCGAGCTTGCGACCGACTCAACATTTTCTGGCGAAAAAATTTTATTGCTTTTTGAACGTCATAGCGGTGTTCATAGGCCGGCTCTACTTTAATTTGTTTAAAATCGGTGTGTGTTGTTGTCAAATAAAGATATGTCTGTTGTCTAATTCTACATGTTTTTGTGACAGGTGAAGAAAGGCCAGGAGGTGACCGACTACCGTTTCTTCATCCGCTCAATCATCAGGCACCAGGACCTGATCACCAAGGAGGCTAGTTTTGAGTACCTGCAGAATGAGGGCGAAAGGTAAATTTCATTCGCTTACTTAAGAACAAAGGTAAACCATTTTCTAATTTGATTACCCGAGGACTTCGGAAATGTTGTATTACTAAAAAACGTCTTCGCTATAAATACTATGTATGTAAGAATGAGGAAAATAAAAAGGCATATCTCGATTACAACAGACTCTTCAAAAAGTGTATATACAGGGTGTAAATGTGCATTCCCGCCATATTTACAGAAGTAGTAGTTTATAATACTACAAATTGTTTCAGCATATACAAAAAATCTGATATTTGAAGGACTTCGAGTTATGGTATGAAACTCTTTTGGAGTTCATGTAAGAATAAACCAGTTTTATGTAAGATCGCAGTGGAACAAACCGTACGAGAACATAACTGACAGACGCGAGCGGTTTCGACTAAACAGTTCATTCCTTCTTTCCATGATTCATTCATGCGTATAGCTGACTACACAGTCAGCTGATTTCAGATTTCCCTTCCTACTTTAGGAGGACCTACAAAAATACTAAATTTCCGCATTTACACTTTTATTACTTTGAGATAGCTGTGTAAAGTACTTTATGTGCGTTTACAGTATTTTTGGCGTAGTTAAAAGTCTGAAATCAGCATTACACATTATTGTTATTTACAAAAAAATACACAAATTTACAAAAACTTACAGTTTCAAACGCTGCCAGAACTCTTTCACGCAACACATCAACACTATCAATTTCTTCCGTGTACACTAAACGTTTCACGTCGCCCCACAAGCATTATGTCCCGGGTCGGTCTCGGACTGTTCGGAAACATTTCCACGAACATTTCACAGGCTTGTCGCAAACGGCTTGTTTGCACGGCGGCGGCGCGACGGCGCCTACGGCGATGCGTAAGCGTGGCGCAGAGGTCACTGAGCGAGAGTCGACTCGACTATCATTCACGGCAGCGCGGCGGCAACTGAACTGATTGAACGCAGCCAAAGGGAAGACCGACTCGTTTGAACTATGCCGACACAGGCCGCCGCGCCGGCCGCGCTCCGCTGGTATTAGTGATGTACGCGGTCGATAAAATGTAGTGCTGCCAAAGCAGTAAAAATATGAAATCATTAAAAATAATTAAAAAAAATAAATTATTTTTTTATTGATTCGTACTCAGAATCAGATGTATAGTTACCTCTGTAAATATGGCGGGAATGCAAATTTACACCCTGTATAATGCAAAAAAGCATAAAAATGAGAGTTACATTCTAAATAGTAAAAACCTGCCGAAAGCCACGTGGGACGTAATAAATAGTGAGGCAGGTAAGACGAGACCAGATATTATGTATTTAGAGACAACAGTTGTTGATGGCATTACAATTAGTGACCCAAAAATAATAGCTGAATCATTCAATGACTTTTATATTAAATTGACTAACAAGAAAAATAACCACATAGTTTCTACGGAAATTAATAACATACAACCAAACTCGATTTACCTGTCTCCCATAGATGAACAATGTATCAAAAATGTGATTACATCACTAAATAAAACTACCTCTGAAGGTTGTGACAATATTTGCACAAAGGTCGTTAAGTCATGCAGTAATCAACTATGTAGGATTTTGGCTTATCTTGTAAATCTCTCATTACAGACGGGGACATTTCCAGATGACCTTAAACTGTCTGTTATAAAGCCTCTGTATAAGAGAGGTTGCAAATCGGAAATGGGCAATTACCGACCAATCACGCTGGTACCTATCTTCTCCAAAATCTTTGAGAAGGTCATGCACATGAAGTTAATGAATTTCTTCACTAGTTTTAATATTATAAATAGGAACCAATTTGGCTTTCAAAAAAATAAGTCAACTACCCTTGCTATATTTAATCTAATAAAAGATGTTTTACAAAAGAAAAATTCGAAATTATTTACAACGGCTCTTTTTTTTTGATTTATCTAAGGCTTTCGACTTTGTTTCGCATAGGCATTTATTAGGTAAACTAGAAAGCAATGGGATTCGAGGCCCAACCTATGAATGGTTAAAAACGTATTTACAAAATCGAAAGCAATGCGTTTAAATCACTAAACTGGATGAACAAGGCATGACTAAAAAATACCAATCTGGGTTCCAGAAAAATGAATTCGGAGTACAACAGGGTAGTGTACTTGGACCACTATTATTCTTAATTTATATTAATAATCTACCTGACTTGATCAATCATAAAACTATCTTATTTGCTGACGACATTGCAGTAATAGTTGCAACTGATAAGAAAATGACATTACAGAGACATGAATCAGAAGTAAATAATACAATATTTAAAATAGTTCAATGGCTACAAAATAATAATTTATAAATTAATTTAAATAAAACATATTATATTACTTACAATAATTCCAAAAACTCATTACATATTAATTACAATGGACAATCATTACAGAGCACTAAAAAGACTATGTTTCTCGGTATTATCATAGATGATAAGTTAGATTGGAAAGGTCAAATTGAAAGGGTATGTGCTAAAGTGAATAGTTTTACTTTCGCCCTTTACAAATTAACAAAAGTGGCATCAAGACCTACAGCAGTAGCAGCCTACCATGCTTACGTCGAATCTGTGCTTCGATATGGCCTAATAATGTGGGGTAATAGCACAGATGTGAACAAAGCTTTCATTTCGCAAAAGAAATGCATACGGGCCATATTTGGTGTAGCGACTGACACTTCATGTAGACCATTATTTAGTAAGCTTAATATATTACCGTTACCTTGCTTGTACATATTCTAAATGGCTAAATTCGTTAAAATAAATTGTAAGGTATTCTATAAAGAGGCTAGAGATGGAGTGCAAAGAAATAGGAGAAACCCCAACAGATTAACTGTAGAGGACATACCCCAGAGCACTAGTTTTCAAAAAAACTGTTTTTGGAAGGGACAAAGAATATTTAACAAAGTACCTGATGATATTACATTATTACCATTTAACAAATTTAAGAACAAATTGCATGCGTGGCTGCTTCAAAATATGTTTTATTCAGTCAATGAATTTTTGACACATAAATAGAAATTATTGTTACAACTATATTTAAACATGACATGATGTGAATTTATTTAAAATATTGACATGTTTTCGTACTCTATATGTGGAGTGAAATTAATTGTTTGTTTGTTTGTTAATCTATTATTTTCTTGCTTTTTTTAATGTTTCTAGTTATAAATTTGCATGCTATAACATAAAATGGCTAAACAAGAGAATCTACGGTCTTTAAACTTACATCAATTTTGTACCTTGTTTAATGGCAAATAAAGAATACTTGTATTTGTATTTGTAAACTGACCGAAAAAAAACTGGCCAAGTGCGAGTCCGAAAAGCGCACATAGGGTTCTGTACCATCATAGTAGATGGCGCTAGTTTAAAAAACACGTTTTTTGTATGGAGACTCACTTTTTCTAGTTTTTAGTATTGTTATAGCGGCAACAGACATATATCATCTGTACAGGATGTGATCTTATATGTAGTGTACAGGATATGCAATGTCAATGTCAGTGAGTGTCCTAGAGGTGGTCCCAAATGAAATGCAATGGTCTTGTCAGATGGATCTCTAATTGAACACTAATTTAAAAAATAATAAAATTATGCTAAGTCGTCGTGCGTCAATGCACTCTAAACTGGGTCGCGGGCAAAGTACACTGTAGACCGCGACTGTTTCCAAATCTTAGCAATATTATTTAAAAACCAATAACATACATACGTATATCATCTGTGAAAATTTCAACTGTCTAGCTAGTCAGGCGGACTGAGCGCCCTACTCCTAACTAAACCGAGTATTACAAAGTTACACTTAGCTGGGAATTGAACCCGCGATCTCCTGATGTGAAGCTAATGGACTTAACCATTACGTTACGGAAGCGGTTAAAATCCCCCCGCCACCCCCCCTGCAAAAATGCTCTATTTTTTCCATCACCTGTATATTTAATTCGTCATTTTACATACGGTCAGGCAAATTGTATAATTCGTCCTTATGTAAACTGTCAGGCAATTTGCAATAATAGGTTAGGTCAGGTTTGATTGATTTAACTGTCATGGAGCCTCGCGAAGCGAGTCTCCCCGCCCTCGTTATTATATTATAATTTGCCTGACATTTGCCTGTCCGTATGTATAATGACGAATTATACAGTATGCCTGCGACATATATACGAACGAATTATACAATTTGCCTGACAGTATGTCATGTAAAATGACTGCCTAGTAATTTGCTTGCTACAAATATATGGTTATGAGCAAGGGAATGTTTAGCACGTTGGATATGCTTTGTAAATAGTCTTCTTGTGAGGATGGTGCCATCTATCGAGGTGAAGATGCAACTCTCCATATAGTTTTGACCGATGGTTTTGTCTTGAGCTGTTAATGTAGTTGTTAGTGGCGGGTACCGCAAATGCCACCACAGTTTTAATTAATTATATGGGTCTTAGTTACCTGAAATAAACAAATTAAAAAATATATGTAAATAGGTAATTTGTGTTAAAAACAACGTAACTGTATTACAGGGTGCTCCTAGAAGCGATGGACGAGCTGGAAGTGGCGTTCTCGCACCCTCTAGCAAAGCGCACAGACTGCAACCACATCTTCCTCAACTTTGGACCCACTGTCATCATGGACCCGGCCAAGGTATGACTACGACGTAAAGAAAAAATATTTGATAGAAAAAGATAAAGATAGAAATATACAAATAACGTGATGTTAGATAGAAAGGGGAGACCGCGCTTTTTCCCACCTTCCCGAGGGACACTTTTGAACGCTTGACCGTGAATCTAGTTAAAAAAGAAGAGTTCTTGGTTCGGCTGGTTTTTTTTGTGTGTATATGTTGCCGGGATATTTTCAAAACCGCGATATTACAATCTCACTACACTAAATTCAGTTAGATTATAATATGGCGGTAAATTGTCATTCGGTTTACAATTTCACGGCCCATTCTTGTATCTCCGAATAAAACCGATGGTCTCTTTTTCTGCGAAGCATTCTGCTTCCCAGAGGGGAAGCTCTTAGTGACTGTTTAATCAATCAAACCTTTGTGTATTGAAAACTAATTACAAACATCGATATCAGTACTACTACTCAGTATATATATTTATAAAGTTTGGATTCAATCCGGCATGTAGTTTTTGTATTAAAGCGGAACTACGTTTGTATGGAAACTCGAGCCTCCTGGAGACTCTTAAGCATTCACTTCTTGTCTTTTCAACCGACTTCCAAAAAGGAGGAGGTTCTCAATTCGACTGTATGTTATCTTCGCAGATTGTAAACCGATTTTCATGATTCTTTTATTACTCTATAGGATACGCTGCCAGGTTATCAAAATCGTACATAATTAGGTTATAAAAGTACTTTTTTAGAAAATTAACAAAAACCAAAAATAGTAAATTTGAACGTTGAATCTATAATTGAATTGTTTCAGATCGAAGAGTCAGTGTTAGGCATGGTGATGCGGTATGGACCTAGGTTGTGGAAGCTGAGGGTGCTGCAGGCGGAGATCAGATTTACGCTGAGAATCGGTAAGTTATCACAAAGGGATAGCTCAACCTCTCAATAGGGATGACGACATCGGGTCGTCATGACGAGGTCAGGAAAATTGTATGATTCGTCCGTATATAAACAGTCAGGCCACTTGTAAAATGCTGTACGCCGATTGTAAAATGAACAAGCGAATGTATAATTAGTCATTTTACAAATGGTCAGGCAATTTGTGATAATTCGTCCGTATATAAACGTTGAGGCGAGCGATGTAAGGTTCGGTCAGGTTTGATTGATTTAACAGTCAAAGAGCCTCGCCGCCCTTGCCATTATATAATTTGCCTGACCGTATAAATGGCGGATCATACAGTATGCCTGTGACACATATGTGGCGCCAATATAAATCTGAGCACTTCTTTAAAATAGATAATAATCTATTTTTCAACCTCACGATGTTTTCCTTCACCGTTAAAGCAATCGGTAAGTATATGTACGTAAGATTCGAAAAACTTATTGCTATATTGGCCATCCTTATTTGAACCCGGAACCTCTGGTTAGGAGGACCGTGTCGTTCGTTACCGGGTGAGCCACCGACGCTCCTATAATATCTTTCGACGCGATGTCTTTTCAAGGTTTGACGGAGTAAAAAAATCAAAGATTAAAGACGTAGCTGAGAAAATGAACTGTTTAAAATATGAACTGTATAATTACACTATATCTGTCTCACTTTCACTGCAGCAACCAATATGAGCAGCATTTGCATGACATGGAATTTACCTCTGGAGATAATGTGAACTCTAAATAAACTGTATAAAAATTACACTATATCTTTCTCACTCTTACTACAGCAACCAATGAGAGTAGTATCAGAATGTACAAATACGTGTACAAAACACAAGTAACAACTAAGAGACAGAATATCCCTCTGGAGATAATATGAACTCTTTGTTTTTAAGGCGACGCATTGGAAATTTTGGTCGCAGGGATCTCGATTTTTCTCAGCAATTTAAAAACATATGAAAGTGATATTTTGTAACCTGATTCTTCATTTCAATTTTGTCAGTTACAAAAACACTAATTGTTAACTTTTATAACAGAAAACAAATATACAAGAAACCTCTTTTAAAACAGAGATTTGCATTCTACAAGCAAACTAGACCGATTTAGTGCCTCTACGTTTTTTTAGTCGATTAGTCTAAACACACACCAATTTGCCAGTTGCATTTTTCAATATTTTTGTAGTTTTTAATTTAAATGAAAAAACATTAAAAAGTGCAAAAGTGTGGTTATTCCCTTTACTCTTTACACGTAAAGAAAAAGACAGAGACAACTGTTCCAATCAATGCCTTGCCTTAACCACACCCTGGACACTTCATACAACGGGCCAGAAATGACATTTCAAAAAAGTAATGACGGAACAAACAAAATGGCGGCGAAATCCTATACGTTCGACAACCAAACTGTAACCAATCTGTATTAATCTGGATGACGAGGGGATGAGGTCGCAATCTAGAGAGCGGCAGGGAGTGTCCATACTGTATGTTAGTACTAATATATATACTTTGCCTTAACTATCCTATTCTCTGTCACCAGGACCGGGAGCCCCCACGAAGAACGTTCGCCTGTGCCTGGCTAACGGATCGGGCTACTCTCTGGATGTGTACACCTATGAGGAGGTGTCAGACCCTAGGACTGGCGTGGTGAGTGGTGACATATTTGTCTTCTTTGATTTGGAACTGCCTCCGTGGCGTAATGGTTAGTCCATTAGCTTTCACATCAGGAGGCCGCGGGTTCGATTCCCGGTGGAGTCTACCTTTATAATAAGACTCTGTTTGGTTGGTTGCAGAGAAAAAAAAATGCACATGGAAGTTTTAAATTGTTTTCTAGGGGTACATACCTTTTTTTAGATTTTTATGTTCAAAATATTAAGCTTACAGCCCACACAATAAAATATATATTTTTCTCAAAAATGACGCAAAGGGTGTTTTTCAGACAACACAACAATATGCCATATGTAGTATGTCTGAGTATATGTGGTTCCTGTCGTATAAAAAAAATGTATAAATTATTTTTTATTTGGATAAAAAAATAGATTTTTTTTATTTTTTTATGCACAATTGGTAAACCCTTGACAACATCTCACCTGGTGGTAAGATCTATGTTTATACTCGTATAACCAAGTCACGTAATCGAGAAATATTACAGGCTATATTATGCCATCAGTGGTATATCTAGAAAAAACCACGAAAAATTGCAATTTTGCAAATTTATTATTAGTTATATAGACTCACTTTCAACCACCTCCGTGGCGTAATGGTTAAATCCATTAGCTTCACATGAGGAGGTCGCGGGTTCGATTATAACTTTGTAAGACTCGGTTTGGTTGGTGGTAGGGCATTTTAAGCTCTACAACCGCCCACCACCTTATCTAATTCTTGCCGCCAAACATCAATGCTAACAACATTGATGTGTTCCAGCTTGAAGGTAAGAAAGCCAGTTCCCCATTGCGTTGGGGAATTTTGGTAAGCCCGCTTCCATCTTCGGCATCATCGTCACTTACGATGGTCAGGTGACATGATGCCAAGGTCGTATCAATTGTGATTTAAAAAAATCAGACCACATATGTACACTGCTATCTTTTAAATTTTAGAAGAATCACTTTGTGAAAAAAAATTTAAGAGCTAATGCTCTTGTCGGTGGAGCAATCTCCATTTTTTTCTGTTCTTTGCCATCATCTTTACCTCCCGATATACGACACGACAGCAACCTTTTCCTTAATTTGTTCTAGGTAGTTTCGCCTTGGCCTTCCTCTACTTCTCTTTCCCTCTATCTTTCCTTCTATGATTGTTCTCAGTAAACTGTCGTGTCGTACTAGATGTCCCAGCATATTTCCTCTTTTGTTTTCTATAGTCTTTATAAGTACCTATGGAACTAATTTGAATGTTATCCAACAGATAATGTTCCACTCTTACGGCGCCAAACAAGGCCCCATGCACGGTTTGCCCATCTCCACACCATACGTCACCAAGGATTACCTCCAGCAAAAGCGGTTCTTGGTAAGTTTTAGGGTATTTGTCGGCAGTGCGCCGTTCTCTCTTATCCTGTGGCACAATTAATCGTGCTATCCTAGGGATAAACGGCGGTTGCGTGGTGTAGCATCATCACCCGCGTTCACGTGTAGGGCATTTAGATTTACACCTACGGACGTTTGCAGCGTGACCTACATACAGGTTACACGCCTGCGAAGAAACTCGAAGGTTATGTATGAAGTCGACCAACCCACACTGTGCCTGCGTGGTCTAATAAGGCCCGATCGCCCAAATTCAGGATAGCCTCGAGCCTCTCGGTGGGGACGTATAAGTATGAGCTGATATGATGGTGGTAATGAGAAATTCTATAGCAGCACGAACTGTCTTTAATTATTTTTTTGAGAATTGACTATGGATTCCTTGGGGAAATTTGTTCAGTACGGTTAGTAGAACCCCCAGTTAATGGGTCCTACTCCAAATCATTTTTACTGTCGAGTTTATTTATTAAAAATGACATAAATGTTGACGCGAAAGTCAATAGTAAAAATAATCCAGTAAATTTGTGTGAAAATTCATTTCTGGCGTGTTTAAAAAAAAGGGAATATATTATTTACTTGGCTATTTATTTACAGGGTGTAACAAAATTGGGGCTTCTACTCATACTGAACAACTTCCCACAAAGAACCCATAGTCTTCATTAACTTCAACCTAAGTTTCAATTTGTTTTCATCATTTATTTACGACAACCAAATCAAATTACCTATCCTTCTCAAATGGACTAGAGTTGAGCGAGCGAAGCGAGCGGTAATAGGTTCGGTCAGGTCCTGGGTGGTAAATCGGATTTAATAAAAAAATTAAACTGTTTTGCTTAAATCAGAAAAAAACGCATTTTTTTAAGTAAATAGCGGTACGTTATAAACTTAAATTGTTGCTTAAATTATTCATTATTTTGTATTTTTCTGTGCAATCAGTAACTTTGATAGGAATTGGGATTGTTACAAAAAGTATTTCTTTTTATTAACGATTAAATACTACCCTTTCGAAATGAGCTTATCAACTGTGTGGTTTGAATAGTGTGTTTTCCCTCCAGGCGACATCGCAAGGCACGACGTACGTGTACGACCTGCCGGACATGTTCAGGCAGGTGGTGGAGCGGCGATGGCGGGAATGCATTGAAGAGGGCAGCGTTGATGGTAAGCGACTATTACACCATTTGATCTAATTTTACCCTCCTTTTTAGGGTTCTGCGTCCAAAGGGTGCCAACGGGACCCTATTCCTAAGCATCCGCTGTCCGTCCGTCCGTCAGCGTCAGCGGGCTATAGTTCATGAACTGTAAGACAG
Organism: Coleophora flavipennella; assembly: GCA_947284805.1. Classification (NCBI taxonomy): domain Eukaryota; kingdom Metazoa; phylum Arthropoda; class Insecta; order Lepidoptera; family Coleophoridae; genus Coleophora; species Coleophora flavipennella. Next base: position 6,259,065 of record OX369302.1, read on the forward strand.
TTGAAACTGGTAGACAGTTGAAATTGTATTTCTATTGCCGCTATATCAAGCTTCAAGGCGAGAGTGAATAGGCATTATTTGAGTTTGCGTGTATCATCCTCGACTGCATCGTCACTTACCATAAGGTGAAATGCAATGAAATAAAATTAAAATGGGCAAGAAGCGCTTTTTTTGTAAAATGGTTCGGAATTGTAAAAAAAACTGAGTGTGAGTAGGACTAGCTACTTACACTTAAACAGTTTTTTTACCCTTTTATAATAAACAGGATATGGCGGCTAAACATGTAAAGGATCCATTTTTGAACAAAAAAAAAACCGAGTTCAAACAGGAAACTAAGGTTTCCTCGATTTCTCTGGGATGCCATCATCAGATTCTGGTTTTCTTATCACGGTACGACCCTTGGTATATCTCCTTTCCAACAAAAAAAGAATCATTAAAATCGGTTCATAAACGACGAAGTTATCCGCGAACACACAAATATGTACATGTATATAATAATATGTATATGCCATAACTTGTTAAGATGGGTCAAATGACAATATTCAATTCAAATTATTGAAAGACTGTAAAGCCATCACTATGAAAAAAAAAATATAACTGAATTCAGTTAAATTATAATATGACGGTAAATTGTCAATCGGCTTACAATTTCACGGCCCATTCGTGTATCTCCGAATAATACCGATGATTTCTTCTTCTGCGAATCATTCTGCTAACTCTGCTAACGCGGAGGGGAACTCTTGACTGTTTAATCAATCAAACCTAACTGAACCTAACATCCTAACATCGCTCGCTCATTTGTTTATTGTTATTCACATCGCTTAGTGTTATTGTAATGTCACTAGTGAGATACCAATGACACTAGTGAAATTGTAAGCAGTATGTTATGGTTCATCAACTTTCGACAGTTAACAATCTCGCTAGGTAGATTATAATCTAACGGTTTTTACAATTTCACGGCGACATACATACTTATACCCGAAAAACATTACCCCCCTTTTTAGGCAGTTGGGTAAATATGCCATAACTTGTAAGATTTAAGGTCATAAGATGGGTCAAATGACAATATTCAATTCAAATTATTGAAAGACTCTGTAACGCCATTACCATGGAAAAAATATACAATATACTTAAAGTAATAAAAAATCTATTTAATTGAATACAATTTTAAAAATATTACCTTTTTTGATATAGAAAAATATACTGTAGACACTGTTTTTGGCATTAATAGTTAATATTGAATGAAACCAACACACAAAAATCGGTGACTTTAAGGCCTTTCATTTTAATTGAACACATTTTTTTGAATTTATTTGAAAGTGATGAAAAGTAATAAAAACATGTGAAAATCAAGAATTAGGCGTTCGGATTCAACGTAACAGCCGCGTTCAAGCCCGCATTGATTTGAATTTAAAATGAATAGACTTACGTTCTATATTATTTAAACATGTATCAACCTGCCCGGATTGAGTGATCTTAGCGCCTTAACGGATTATTAATTTATTTAGACGCTATTTACAGCCTTAGAGATTGATTAAGTGAGGCCTCTCAGATAATCGTCTTTAATGCAAGTCTAAACGGAATCGCATGAAACATGCAAGCAAGACATGAAAACACAGGGATAGCATAAGATACAGGGTGTAACAAAATGGGTGTAGGTCCCGTTAACTATGGGTTTTACTCATCATACTGAACAACTTTCCCCAAAGAACCAATTTTCATTTCTCAAAAAAAAAATTGGAACCTCCATACAAAATTGGTCTATCAGCTGATAAACATTTTATTTTTGCGATTTCATCAAAGTCATAGAACAAAAGTTGTTCAGTATGATGAGTAAAAGCCGCAGTTAACGGGACCTACACCAATTTTGTTACATCCTGTATTTTTTTTTCGTCGGTCGTAGCAACTGGCGTGGTCGCGTACGACACGCAGGTTAACTGACTATTAAGTACGGTCATTATCAAAATGGGTTTGACTTATATCTGCCGTTTCCGTGCTACGCAAAGTACGTTAAGTACTGTTTATTTGCAAATTTTTCGGTTTTTAATTATTGCACCGCCCCTTATTCTATCGCCGTTTCCTTACCCAAAGGTTGCCTGAAAGAAATTGCTACCTAGCAATAAGGCCGCCTATTGTATAATAGGCTTTCTTCTATATTGTTAATTTCTTTTTTTATGTTGTGATGCAATAAAAAATATTGTATTGTATTGTTAAGCAGTAGGTGCACCTTGCTATCACCAGATGGCACTCATTAAGACGTGTCAGGCCCTATGCGACTTGAAAACTTCCGACAGTGGAGATCGCCACAAGCCCTACAGCTACCACATAATATCCGGACTTGGCCCCCATGTGTGAAGTATACCTTCCCGAGTTTGGGGGAAGACCCGTGACTTATCAGTGGTAACGTTATGGTTCGTTAAGTTTTTGAAGTAAAACTTCTTTACGCACGCTTGACTTGGGAAGTAAGCTGGTGAATGCGTTACGCAAACGGTGATTTCTAGAGTTAAGAAAAGTGTGATCAGGTGAGGCGAACGGCACGCTTGACTTGAGGAGTAAGCGACGGTGATTAATTTTTATTTTAATCGTGTGGTGTAAGGCACACTAGTTTTTTATTTATTTATTTAATGTTTGTCAACAGGTCCGCCACCAGACAACGTGATGACGTCAGTGGAGTTGGTCGTCGAGCCTGACGGCGAAAGACGAATAGTTGAAGTCACAAGACTGCCTGGACAGAACAATGTAAGCATCATAGACAGGAGAAAAGTATATACAGGCTGTATGAAAATATATACGGGATGTAACATAAGATATACGGGGTGTATTGATGGGTATAGGAAAAAATCGCATAGAAAAGAAAATGAGATTTTTTTTAGTATTTATCGAAGATTGTATAAAATTGACCATTTTAAAAGATTTTTTTCTACTTTATGACTTTTTTTTGAAAATTACACATAACTAACGGGCTGTAACAAAATATATACAGGTTTAACAAAATTGGGGCTTCTACTTACCATACTGGAAAATTAGAAAAATACGTTGTACGGGGTGTAAAATAATTAGTGTATGACCCGTTAACTGGGGGTTCTACTCATCGTACTGAACAACTTTCCACAAGGAACCCATAGCCAATTCTCAAAAAAAAAATTGGTCCCTCCATGCTAAAGTGCACAATATTAATCGATCAGCTGATCAATTTGTATGAATAGTATTTTTTTTCTATTTCAGCAAAGTCATAGAACAAAAAATGCTTAGTGTGATGAGCAGAAGCCCCAGTTAACAGGACCTACACCAATTTTGTTACACCCTGTATAATTAACAGAATTTTTAACCCGTTTTCCCCTTTAGGTCGGCATGGTAGCCTGGCGTTTGACCCTCTACACCCCAGAGTGCCCCAAAGGCAGGGATATTATCGTCATCGCAAACGATTTGACCCACTACATGGGGTCGTTTGGACCACAAGAGGATTGGGTGTTCTTCAGAGCGTCGCAGTATGCGAGGGAGCTCAAGATTCCTAGGGTGAGGTGTTATAGATTACAGACATTATGATATGCAAGTCAAGTCCATACGATATGTATTAGAATGAGAGAAGTATTAAGATTCTTCTCTCATCCTAATACATATCAGAGCGTCAAAATATATACATATCAGAACGTCGCAGTATGCGAGGGAGCTCAAGATTCCTAGGGTGAGGTGTTAAAGATTACAGACATTATGATATGCAAGTCAAGTCCATACGATATGTATTAAAATGAGTGAAGAATTAAGATTATTCTCTCATCCTAATACATATTAGAGCGTCACAATACATACATAACAGAGCTTCATAATACATTCAGAGCGTCGCAGTATGCGAGGGAGCTCAAGATTTCTAGGGTGAGATGTTATAGATTACAGATATTATGATATGCAAGTCAAGTCCATAAGATATGTATTAGAATGAGAGAAGAATTAAGATTCTTCTTTCATCCTAATACATATCGTATGGACTTACATATCAAGTCGTTTTACAAATTTCAAAACGAGACAACTGTACTACAATTAAACTATTTAAATATTTTTATGGCTTTGGCTTCAAAAATTCTGACATAATTTCAATGTATATTTAAATATTTCATGGTCGTATAAAAAGTATTGTATGCCACTGTACGCAATTAGCCATTGTTACACTCGTGCTAGCACTCATGTTACAATGGCTCTCATTACTTGGCAGTGGCATAAATTACTTTTGGAAAATATACAAGCTCAATAACCACATGTAGTTAGCCATATTTTTTTTGAAAGTTATAGTATTGTTTTATAAATAAAAGCCACCCTATGTAGGGTAAGTCAAGAGAAGAATTAAGATTTTTCTCTCGACCAAATAAAAGTTTTCGCGTATTGATGACAGGTTCTTTGAGAAGTAATATGTAAATAAGTTAATTAAGTGGTAGTGGGCGGAGCATATACCTCGTAGAACAGATGGCCGTTGGGGAAATAAGTTTTGGAGTTGCAATCGCGCACCGGAAGACGCAGTGTAGGCAGACCCACCCGGTGGTCCGACGACCTGGTGAAGTTCGCGGGTAGCCGCTGGATGCGGGCAGCGCAGGATATGCAACTGTTATTATGATAGACACTCTAAACAGAATGGCTGTACCTGCCAAATGTTTAACAAAAGTGTATTACTAGATTATCAGCCAGGGATCTAACCTAATGACTACACAAAGTAGTTTCCTTATATTTTGATTTATAAAAAATCGTGGCAGTTTGAATCACCTCTCTATATGAAAATGTACTGAAAAAACTAGGTGGCCCTTATTTTGTTTCGAGTAGAATATATTTTTAGGGTTCCGTACCCAAAGGGCACAAACGAGACCCTATTACTAAGACTTCGCTGTCCGTCCGTCTGTAACCAGGCTGTATTTCATGAACCGTGACAGCTAGACAGTTGAAATGTTTACAGGTGACGTATTTCTGTTGCCGCTATAACAACAAATACAAAAAATTTGAAAAAGTAAAAAAAATAAGGCGGATATCCATACAAAATACGTATTTTTTTAAACATAAAGAAACTAGTGCTATCTAGTATGATGGTACGGAACCCTTTGTACTAGCGCCATCTAGTGTGATGGTACGGAACCCTTTGTGTGCGGTTCTGGCTCGCTCTTGGCAGGTTATTTTAATTTGAAATAACATTCCCATACAGATCTACATAAGCGTAAACTCGGGCGCTCGGATAGGTGTCGCCGAGGAGGTGAAGTCCGAGTTCCAAGTCGCTTGGATCGACAACGAGAGGCCCGAGAGGGGGTTCAAGTACCTCTACTTGACCCCCGAGGCGTACTCCAAGTTGGGGCCGCTGAACTCTGTGAAGACTCAGCTGATTGAGGACGAGGAAGAGTCGAGATATAAGATCACCGATATAATTGGTAAGTGCAAAAGAAAATTGTTTTAATATTCTATGGGCTATCTGCCCCCTGAATTACAAGGCAACGACATTAATGACATAGTCCGGTTTATATCAAGGATTGAATTTTGACGTTATTAACTAATGATTGTTTATTTCTTGATTTTCGACAAATGACATTATTTTATTATTATTTTATTACTATCAGAAAGAGTTTAATTTGAACCTATTTTGAATAAGTATCTTGAATCTTGAAACGGCTCGATTTACGGTTATACGTAATCGGTAAAGTAATCGAGACTTATTGCGAACAGGGGCCACTTAGAGCCTGCGCGCACTTGCGATTTTAAGTTGGCCGATAGTTCAGCCGCAATCGTAATCATGCTCAAACTGTCGGTAACGTTTAATCGTCAAGTGGGCACACTGCCATATTACTCCATAATGATCCTCTGACCGATCAAACTATCGGCCAACTTAAATTCACAAGTGCGCGCAGGCTCTTAGGGAAATTAGAGCCAAGGGGTGGGGGAGGGGCACAAAAATTACTAGATAAAAGTTTTAAGACTTTATTTATTTAGGTACTTACTTCAATTAAATACATTGCACGCAATAGATATGTACTACTAGCTTTTGCCAGCGGCTTCGCTCGCGTGAACATAGTTTCTATGGCTGTCTTCGAGGGTGCGCAAAAAGTAGTCTATATGTTAATCCAGGTCTTAATCTGTTTACCTACTAAATTTCAGTAAGATACGTTCAGTAGTTTTTGCGTGAAAGAGTAACAAATATCCATACATACATCCTTACATTCAAACTTTCACATTTGTAATATTAGGCGGAATAGTAATTTAGGTATGCAAAATCAATTAGTTTAATATAAAACTTATTGATTTTGGATAAAATAAAATTATAAGTAAAAACATTAAAAAAAATAGACTAGTGACAATAAAAAATTACAAAAAACTAACAAAACATTACCCAATTCGATGTTTCTCAAGCCGATGACAGAGAATGAAATAAGAGTAGAGGTTCTTTCATTAAAAAACACCAACTCTGTAGGTTACGATGAGATCAACACTAGAATAACGAAGACGTGTATTGATGAAATTGTTCCTGTCTTGACTTATTTAATCAATTCCTCGTTCTCAACTGGAACATTTCCTGAACCCTTGAAAATTTCAATAGTGAAGCCACTGTTTAAAAAAGGCAGTAAAGAAGAAGTCAAAAATTATCGCCCAATTACGTTAATCCCAATTTTTTCAAAGATATATGAAAAGTGCATGCTTAAGAGACTTCTTGAATTTTGTGAAAAATATAAGCTTATTAATGATGAACAATTTGGATTTCGGAAAGGAAAATCGACTACACTAGCTCTTTTCTCTCTACTTCAAATTATTCTGACTAATGTTAACAAAAATTTTATGACTACAGGGCTATTCCTTGATCTTTCTAAGGCATTTGACAGCATTCAGCATGACATACTACTTTCCAAATTAGAAGCGCTTGGTATTAGAGGTCCTACGCTTGAATGGATATCATCATACCTAGTTAACAGACAACAATGTGTAGTTATTAAAAAATCAGACAGAAAAAACAACATATTATCCTACTCCTCTAAATATAAGACAAATAAATATGGCGTTCCTCAGGGAAGTGTGTTGGGACCAATCTTATTTATACTATACGTAAATAGTATTACTGACATAACTAATCATAAATGCATTTTATACGCTGATGATATTTCCATTATAGTAACTTCTGACAAAAAGAGTACTTCAATCAAGGAACATGAAAACGACATTAATAATACATTAGAAAAAATAATAGACTGGCTTGACATTCATAATTTGAAAATTAACTTGAATAAAACTAATTATATACAATTTAATAAGTCTCTTAATAATAAATATAATTACAATTTAGACATTCAGTATGAAAATTATACAATCAACGAGGTTAATAAACATACATTTCTAGGAATAACTATAGATCAGAATATAAACTGGAAACCACAAATAGATAATGTATGCTGTAAAATAAATAGATTTGTGTATGCTCTCAAACAGGTCAAAAATTGCACTAACATGAAAACGGCTTTATTAACATACCGTGCATACGTAGAGTCAGTTTTACGTTATGGTCTTATAGCTTGGGGAAATAGTACTGACATGAATCGAGCCTTTATTGCTCAAAAAAAATGTATTCGCGCTATGTATGGAATCCCACCCTTCGTATCTTGTAGATCACTCTTCAATAGACTTGGTGTTTTGCCGCTACCCTTGCTCTACATTTATGAAATTTGTATATTTGCACGGACAAATAGCGGACTATTTAAAAGAGCATGTGATGGAAGTATCAGATCCCGCAGGGACCCAGAAAAGCTAGTGTTTCAAGAAATTCCCAGGTCATTTGTATATGATAAAAGTTGCCTGACGATGTGTATTCGCATGTATAACAAAATACCACATGAAATTAAGGATCTAAACAATAAACAATTCAATAACAAATTACTTAAGTGGCTGAATGACACAGACTGTTATAATATTAAAGACTTTTTAAATTTGTAGATTATTTTAGTTGAAGATTGACATTATTTTGTATGTTTGTGACTAAGATTAAAATATTTTGCATGCTATTTTAAATACTAGCTAAACATGAGTTCTATATACATATGTTAAGATCTTTTTATACCATGTTTAAGGCAAATAAATTATTATGAATTATGAATGAATATGTATGTCTTATTTTATGGAATATTGAATTCTTTTGCGGGCTGCATGGATACCGCCAACGGGCCGCGGTCATTGCATCGCTGACTCTTGACTATAAATATATCCAAGTCGCTTGGTTTCAAGTACTCTACTCTACTTAAGGTAGGCAAAACCTCAAGGCATTTGGGGGTGGGGGCGAAGGGCTTTCCGTTTCTTTGCGGCCTTTTTTGTACCGCGCTGCCGCCAGCGCACCATTACAAGCGCTGATTGCGTACTAGTCGTGTGTACTTTCTGATACTGGTGATGTAAATTATTTTTTCTACTCCCATTTGGTAATTTTCTTTATACATAACCTCAAATCATATCACATAAGTATTAATTCCTACAATTCGTTTTACAATAATCATTTCAAAACAAGACAACTGTAGAACTTTTTAAATATTTTTATGGCTTTGGCTTCAAAAATTCAATTTATGATTCTGACAAAATTTAAAAGTATTTTTATTTATTTCATAGTCGTAGAAAAAGTATTGTTTGCCACTGCACGCAATTAGCCATTGTTAGACCCGTGCTACAATAGCTCTCATTACTTTTCAGTGGCATAAATAACTATTGGAAAATATACAAGCTCAATAAAAACATGTACTGAAATGCCGTGCCGCGTCACCGCTTGCTGTCACTGTTGGCGAATTATTCAAAAATTATTATTTCTAAAATGGAAGAAAAAAATCGAGATATCCATTTTTTTTTAGAAAGATAAAGCATTGTTCACTGATTAAAAGCCACCCTAACAGTCAGATTTAGCTTTTAAAAATGTCGGATTTAGCTTTAAAAAAAGTCAAATTTAGCTATTAAAAATAGTTTGTAGATCTATGGGCTTATAAAGAAGCAATCTACGGAAATCTACGGATTTTTCAGCGTCACCCTACTGATTTTCAAAAATCTGATCTGGCCACACTTGCTCTTGCTGCTGCTCCTCTTAGGCGAGAGTTTTTTTGGCGAGAATTGTGGTAAACGCATTCGTTGTTTTTTTTTCATTGTTTGATTTTTTCTTTAAAAAAGTGGTGCGTTTTGAAGAAAAACGTCTGGTGCACGTGAGCAATATGGAGAACAAAAAAGTAAAATGAAGAAGGACGTGAAGACTCGACTTGCACTTTTATAGACTCCCTACTCTGTGACCGGGTGTTCTATCTCAAAATGAGGCTGCTAGAAATACTGTCGAGAACTCCAGCGAAAATTTTGTGATGCACTGGCACTAGCATTTCAAATCTAAAAATAAATGAAGACGAAAATTAAAGACTGTCTCAAAAGGGCTTGTACCCAGAGACGTTAATATATTCTAACCAACCAACAACCTCTTTGACTTTTTTGCGCCCCTTGCCACCTGGCGTCTAGAGCGCCCGCTCCTCTCGCTCTACCCTAGGGCCGGCGCTGACTGTGAATAGTGTCGGCTTATTATTAATCGTTCAGGCGTTTACACATATATTTCTCTTCTTAGGCAAAGACGACGGTCTAGGAGTGGAATGTTTACGCGACGCGGGTCTGATTGCGGGGGAGACGGCTCAGGCTTACGAGGACATCGTCACTATTTCTGTGTGCACCTGCCGCGCTATTGGCATCGGCGCCTATGTGCTGCGGTACGTATTGACATCGGCTCCTATGTGCTACGTACGTATTGACATCGACTCCTATGTGCTACGTACGCATTGACATCGACTCCTATGTGATACGTACGTATTGACATCAGCTCTGATGTGCTGCGGTACGTATTGGCAGTGGCTCCTATTGCTCCGGTACGAATTTACATCGGCTCCTATGTGCTGTGGTACGTATTTACATCGGCTCCTATGTGCTGCGGTATGTATTGACTTCGGCTCCTATGTGCTGCGGGTATATAAATCGGCGCTTATGTTCTACGGTACGTATTTACATCGGCTCCTATGTGCTGCCGTACGTATTGACATCGGCTCCTATGTGCTGCGGGTACGTATATACATCGGCTCCTATGTGTTGTGGTACGTATTGACATAGGCTCCTATGTGCTGCCGTACGTATTGACATCGGCTCCTATGTGCTGCGGGTACGTATATAAATGGCGCTTATGTACTACGGTACGTATTTACATCGGCTCCTATGTTGCTGCGGTACGTATTGGCAGTGGCTCCTATTGCTCCGGTACGTATTGACATCGGCTCCTATGTGCTGTGGTACGTATTTACATCGGCTCCTATGTGCTGCGGTATGTATTGACTTCGGCTCCTTTGTGCTGCGGGTATATAAATCGGCGCTTATGTTCTACGGTACGTATTTAAATCGGCTCCTATGTGCTGCCGTACGTATTGATATCGGCTCTTATGTGCTGCGGGTACGTATATACATCGGCTCCTATGTGTTGTTGTACGTATTGACATCGGCTCCTATGTGCTGCCGTACATATTGACATCGGCTCCTATGTGCTGCGGTATGTATTGACATCAGCTCCTATATGCTGCGGGTACGTATATAAATGGCGCTTATGTACTACGGTACGTATTTACATCGGCCCCTATGTTGTTGCGGTACGTATTGACATCGGCTTCTATGTGCTGCGGTACGTTATTTACATCGGCTCCTATGTGTGCAGTACTTATTGACTTTCAATTTTGTTACTTGTACGTGAGACTTAAATGAAACACGCGAACCGCCACGGCATGGTGCGTCATAGACAACGTCATAAAGGAGTAACTTGGGAACATCGAAAAGAATGGAGTATACAAAAAATTTAAGTTGGAAAAAATATATATTTTTTTTCTATATCAAATTATTTGTATCGTAGAACAATGTTGGGAACACCAAGTTGGTCACGAGTTACGCCACTCATGTCATAAAACCCGCACTTGAGATGGAAATTTAAAACTTTTTTGTCTTTCCAGACTTGGCCACCGAGTTATCCAGGTGGAATCGTCTTACATCATCCTTACCGGGCATGCGGCCCTCAACAAGGTAAACACTTTAAATATCTTTCCGATATTCGCAGAAATTATCATTAACGTTTGAATCCGCCATTAAACACCAAAATATTTATTTTATGTGAGTTAAATTATTTACTACTCGACATATTGCTGCAACATATTGTTGCTATCAGTCGTCCAACCCGCACTGGGCCCGCGTGGTCGACAAGGCCTTCTCGCCCTAATTCGGTGGGGATATGAGCTGATATGATGATTATGATGATATTGCTGCACTTGTCATTTGTGTTTTGGTATTTCTAGGTGCTCGGTCGTGCGGTGTACGCGTCGAACAACCAGCTGGGAGGCGTCCAGATAATGCATAACAATGGCGTGTCGCACTCGGTGGCGCCGTCCGACCTGGACGCCATCAGGACTGCCGTGCTGTGGCTCTCGTATGTGCCCAAGGTAAGACCAAAGTATATACAGGGTGTAAAAAATTTGTGTAGGACCCGTTAGCTGGGGCATCTGCTTAAAATACTGAACAACTTTCCCCAAGGGACCCGTTGTTAATTTAAAGAAATATTCGACGCTCCATACAAAAATGTTCTGATTTGGTCTGAAAATCAGCTGATCGTTGTAGAACAAAAGTTGTTCAGTTTGATTAGTAGATGTCCCAGTTAACGAGACCTACACCAATTTTAAGGGTTCCGTACCAAAAGGGTAAAAACGGGACCCTATTACTAAGACTTCGCTATCCGTCCGTCTGTCACCAGGCTGTATTTCACGAACCGTGACAGCTAGACAGTTGAAATTTTCACAGATGATGTATTTCTGTTGCCGCTATAACAACAAATACTTAAAAAAAATAAAAGTGTTAAAATAAGGATACAAAAAACTCCACACATCCATAACTTCATACAAAAAACTTGTTTTTTTTAAACATGAAACTAGCGTCATCTAGTATGATGGTACGGAACCCTATGTGTGCGGTTGTGACTTGCACTTGGCCGGTTTTTTTATTCACAGTTGGTAAGCCCTTGGCATCATCTCACCTGAGGTAGGGGTGGATTACATAAGTGGCAATAAAACTGGTATTCTCGATCACAATCAAATTTTGTCATATCAACAGCATGCACATTTGGTTACAATTATTCTTAAGAAAAGTTATCCAACTACAATCACTCTGAAAGTTATGAGACATCTCTCGAACCTAGACAAGAGTGCCCAAGCCTCCCAGTGGTAGGGAGGTTCGGGCACCCCTAAGGGAAATTTGGGTATTGTAGTGAATATGCCCCTAAATTATATAATATAATCATGAAAGCATGCTAAGACAAAACAACAAAAAAAATACAAAAATATTTAACATTAGGTATAACCGATAGGGGCTTATCGTCATCACAACCACTCAAAGTTTTTGTTAACTCCGTGATGATTGAGCAGGTGTAGACCACGACTTTCCTGGGTTTTGAGCTGGACGTGGGCTTAACATGGGCGCCCCATATTGATAAGCTGTGCGAGAAACTGTCTAGCGCGTGTTTTGCACTGAGGCGGCTGTCACGAGTAGTCCCGCGCGAAACAGTGCGCGCTTGCTACTTCGCCACGGTTCACTCCCTGCTACAGTACGGAGCCGAGCTGTGGGGTTGCGCCGCGGAGTTTGAGCGTGCTTTCGTGCTGCAGAAGCGCGCTGTCCTCATTTCGCACTAACCTCATTAGTCATCTCCCAGATGGCCATGAGCGTGCGAAGTAATCTGGATCAATACCCAACACATAAGGATACCCATGCATATAATACAAGAAACGCCAGTAAACTCAGGCCCACCCCTCACCGACTTACTAAGTCCACAAAATTGACGCATGTTATGGGCCCTAAACTGTACAATCGACTACCGGAGAACATAACTAATGCCCCCAGTCTGAGGAGCTTCAAGTCGTTACTAAAACGTTGGCTCGTCGAGCAGTCGTTTTATAATATCAACGAATTTTTCAATTTAAAATTGAATTCCTAGACTACATATTCGTATGTAACCTAAAATTAGTAATTAATGTTGGATCTTGACATTATTTTGAGTTTTTGACATTGACATATTTTTTTTATATTTTTTATTTTATTTTCTATTTTGACATGTAATTATTAGATATTATGAATAAATGAATTATGAATTATCTAATGAAATGTAAATTTTAGGCTTCGGCGTTTGGTTTTACAGCATGTTTGGGTGGATATGAATTTAGAAGAAACATTCTATGGGGCCACCTGTTTAACATATCGTTGTAGCTTGTAAATGGGTTTATCATACTTTTTATCAATAGTTTCAATTTACCCTGCCTTTGAAACCTCTTCAATGGCAAGCATGGGTATGCCCAAACCTCCCTCAAAGTCAGTGCCCGATGCTCCACATATATATTTTTTTCAAATAAATCACTACAAGATTTTTTCAGTGTATTATTTTACCGCGATTTATAAATAATCTCAAATACACAAGGAGACCATAACAAAGAAATTCAGCATTTTTTATAGACTGCCTTGTTATTCACCTCCAAATCACAACAAAACATTTAATTTTGCCACGCAAAATCATCAACCACTGTGACTTTGACAACTAAACGAAACGACGGAAGAAATTTGGTTAACGGGTGTTGCCAGGCACTAATGAAAACTTCCAAAGTAGAAATTTAAAAAAATCTATACGATCCGAGTTATGAGGGGGTTTCCAAAGACTGCCCAACGGTCCCCTTCCTCCCATAAGTGACGATGATGCCGAAGATGGAAGCAGGCTTACCAAGATTTCCCGACGCAATGGGGAACTATATCTTATCTTCGAGCAGGGGTACATCAATGTTGTAAGCATTGATGTTTAGCGGCAAGACTTAGATAAGATGGAGGTAGCTAGTCAGGCGGGCTTAGAAAATGCCGCCTGACTAGCTACCACCACCAAACCGAACCGACTCTTACAAAGTTAGACTCCGCGGGGAATCGAACCTACGACCTCCTGATAAGAAGCTAATGGATTTAACCATAACGCCACGGAGGCGGTCAAACATGAAACTAAAGTAACATTCTTTTTCCCCCAGGACAAGCTCAGCACGGTCCCCATGATGCGTCCGGGCGATCCGATCGAGCGCCCCGTGGAGTGGGTCCCGCCCAGGACCGCGCACGACCCGCGCCTCATGCTGACCGGCGACGGGACCAGGGCTGGATTCTTCGATATAGGCTCGTTTGATGAAATCATGAAGCCTTGGGCACAGACTGTTATTACTGGTGAGTGAAATGGTTCATCTACACCTCGATAGATGGCAGCGACATCGCGCCAACGTACATTGTATGGAAAGGAAAAACTGCCTTCACCTAAAAGGGAACCTTAAAACAAGCCACGAGAGCACAAACTATGCATCAACATCTAGAACCCACTATTAACATTTCTTCGCTACTTTTATATTTTTTATTCACAATTGGTAAGCTATTGACGTTATCTCACCTGATGATAAGTGACGATGAAGTAAGGTAGCGGTCTTACCAAGATTCCCCAACGAAATGGAGAACTAGCTATCTTATCTTCATGTCGGAACACATCATTACATCATCCTACTAATATTATAAATGTGAAGGTTTGTATGTATGTTTGTTACTCTTTCACGCTTCAACCACTGAAAGGATCGGGATGAAACTTGGCACACATATAGGTTAGGTCCTGGAATAGGACAAAGGCTACTTTTTACCCAGGGAAAACGTCTTATTCCCACGGGAAAATCGAAAACAACGCGGGCGTAGCCGCGGGCGGACGGCTAGTACTAAGCATAATTAATACAAGTGCCAGCCGTACACGATTGGTCCACGACCATCTCGCCTGGCGGAGATATCTCCCTTTACTGTTCTTACCGAGTGGGTCACACCGTTCCTACATTGGTGACCTCGACGTGATACCGCTCAATCGAGATATCCGCCTGTGTGACGCAGGAATCGCTTGTCACGTCACTTTAATATCACACCCCGGACACTGCATACAAAAGTCGTGAAATGACGGAGCAAACAAAATCACGGCGAAATCCCATACGTTTGACAGCTAAACTATAACCAATCTATATCAATCTGGGTGACGAGGTTGTGGGGTCGGAATTTAGAGAGCGGCAGGGAGTGCCCTTACTGTATGTTAGTACTAATATATATACTTTGCTAATGTGGTAAATATTAGGTCACGGTAATTATGCTGAGTTGGGGCCCTGTGGTTGCAGTGGCACCTCATGAATATATGTAATTATTATTATTTTATATATATTAGTTAACCAACCCGCACTGGGCCCGCGTGGTCGACTAAGGCCCGATCGCCCTAATTCAGGGTAGGCTCGAGCCCCTCGGTGGGGACGTATATGAGCTGATACGAATACGAAAATTATTTTATATTTACCTCAACTTTTGTTACGTATTATATATTTTGGTGTGGTGTTACTGAAACCAATAAACGTATTTCTTTCTTTCTTTCTAATTTTTAACAGTATTCAACAATTATCTTTCGATGCTATTATATAAACTAGACTAGCTGTTTCCCGCGGCTTCTCCCGCTCCGATCCCGGTGAAAAAATCTCTATACTTATTCTCAGACCCACCGAATATTCATAGAAAATTTCATGGAGATCCGTCCAGCCGTTTTGGAGGAGTATGGCAACTAGACAATAGACAGATTTTTATTTGACTCAAACACACACCGATTACACAACATAAAAAAGAAGTAAAACACATAGAAACAGAAGAAAAACAAAAAAAGTTAACACAAAAAACAAATAAGACCAACGGAATCGGTGTAGTGCGATGTCAAAATGGACTTTTCTCAGCTGGTTTTCAGAAAAACTAATACGACACGAGAATTGTAAATACAGGGTGTAACAAAATTGATGTAGGTCCCGTTAACTGGGGGTTCTACTTGTCATACTGAACAACTTTCCCTAAGGAACCCATAGTCAATTCTTAAAAAAAAATGGACCCTCCATACTAAAATGCACAAAATCGTTCAATCAGGTGATTGATTTGTATGAAGAGTAAAATTACGTTTTCAGCAAAGTTGTAGAACAAAAGTTGTTCATTATGATGAGTAGAAGCCCTACCTACACCAATTTTGTTACACCCTGTATATAGATTCGTTTTTGGTTGGCAGGGCGCGCGCGTCTCGGGGGCGTGCCGGTGGGCGTGATCGCAGTGGAGACCCGGACCGTGGAGCAAACACTGCCGGCCGACCCGGCTAATCTGGACTCGGAGGCGAAGACCATACAGCAAGCCGGTCAGGTTAGTAACTGCTCCTTGTTTTGTACTTACTACAAACTAGTTGTCCCAGGGAACTTCGTATACCACCTTACACTACACTACCCTACCCAACACTACACTACGCTACACTATCCTACCCTACCCTACACAGCCAGTTGCCCATTGCGTTGGGGAATCTTAGTAAGCCCGCTTCCATCTTCGGCAACATCGTCACTTACCACCAGGTGAGACGTTGTCAAGGGTTTACCAATAGTGCAAAAAAAAAAAAAAAAAAAAACACTACCCTACCCTACCCTATCCTACCCGACCCTACGCTATCCTACCCGACCCTACCCTACATAAGCACCTGACTATAACAAACTCAACAAAAAAAGAATTAGCGAAAAGAAGAAATAGGGGTTCATTTATATATGTTTTTACCCTTTGGGTACGGAACCCCAAAAAGAACATTAGCTAATGTTGTCGCAAGCTTCGACCAGCACACGTTTCATCCCATGGGCTTTCCCGCAAGAATTCTCTAGCCGGCCAGCGCAGACCCTCTATGTAACCTAGGCGGCTGTATAGTGATTGAACATTAACCCTGGGTTTCCCCTCAATCCTCAGGTGTGGTTCCCGGACTCGGCGTACAAGACGTCGCAAGCCATCAACGACTTCTCTCGCGAGGGTCTGCCCATCATCATATTCGCCAACTGGCGAGGGTTCAGCGGCGGGCAGAAGGGTGAGTTGCGCTTGCATTTATTTATCACCATCTTTTTTCAATCTTTTATGCAATGTCCCTGTGTAAGTATGTAAGGTTTCCGCTTCAAAATTTGCAAGTTGAATTTCACCTCCCGGTTTCCGATTGAGCTGAAATTTTGCATACACGTTTAGTTTGGATTCAGTTAGCTAAGTGACGTCATTCGAAATCCAATATTGCGGATTCTCATAGACGGCGGATCAGTTATTTTTTATGCAACCCCATGATATGGGTTTTAAATGAAACGGTTTGATGTGAAAAAAACGAAATAAATTAAATTATTTTTTAATTAAAGCTTTTATACCTAAATGTTTACCATAAGACGAGGCATTGATTGGAACATTTGTCTCTGTTTTTTTCTTTACGTGTAAAGAGTAAAGAAGATAATCACACTTTTGCACTTTTTCAATGATTTTTTCGTTTCAAACCACAATTAATTTAAAAAATCCATTTAGCACATTGAAGTGTAAGTTTAGACTAATCGACTAAGAAAAATTAGAGGTTTAAATCAGTCTGGTTTGCCTGTAGAATACAAATGTCTGTTTTAAAAGAGTTTTCTTGGATATATTTTTTTTCTGTTATAAAAGTGAACGAATCGTGTACCAGCCCTTTAGGACCATAAAGCAACTGATACAATGAAATCATTGAAATGAGGAATCAGGTTACAAATTGTTCATTTCATATGTTTTGTAATTGCTGAGAAAAATCGAGATACCTGCGACCAAGGTTTCCAATGCGTCGCCTGTTTTACGTTTTTCGAAATGAGCTTATGCGTTGGGTAGTTTTGACGTACTTCTATTAAATTAATACGAAAGTGCTTAGATCCTTGATTTACAAATATTTACCTAAATCTATCTATCGATTTTTCCTTCTAGGGATGCGATATTACCTATTACATTAATTGTATGTTATATATGCACCGTTAAATTGTAAAAACCTTTAGATTATAATCCAACGAGATCTATCTCGCAAGATTCTGAACTGTCGAAAGATTGTGAACCGTAACATACTGCTTACAATTTCACTAGTGTCATTGTAATCTCACTAGTGACATTATCCCGGCGACATATATACAGAGTGTAACAAAATTGGTGTCGGTCGCGTTAACTGGGGCTTCTACCAATCATACTGGACAACCTTTGACCAATTTTGTGCATTTTAGTATGGGGGGTCCTAACTATGGGTTGCTTGGTGATCCGAGCGTCAACTCCGCCCGCATGGAGATATATGCCGACCCTGAGACCAGGTATGGTGAGTGGAAGCCCCAGTTTACAGCTCCTACAGCAATTTTTTTTACACCCTGTATAGGATTCTTGTGGAATATTTTATTTGTGAATCATTTTCTTCCTAAAATTTTTTAAGGGTGGCTTCTTTAGAAGAATGAAGATAAAAAAAACTTTTTCCCTAAGCATCATATACTCAATTCGTGTAATTTTTGGACTTGTTATCTGAACTGATCAGCTGATAACAAACTCTGTATGGAACGTCCAACATTTTTTTCGCGATATGTGTATAGGTTCTTTGAGGAGTCACGTGAGCAAGTCAAGGTCTACCAATAAGAAGTAAAAGACATTTTTTAATTTCATTTCAAAACACAGTTAGAAAAAAAGAAAGATGTGCAGTTTATTCGGCAAAAAATTAATAGAAAAATAATAACAGTATCTTAATAGGGAACATGCATGAATTTTAGATTTCGATAAAAATAAATGAATATAAGAGTAGATGTCAAGAAAACACACTTGGAAAAATTTCAACACAAAAAGATTTTTTTAACTATTTTTTTAGGGACTTCAAAAAAGTGAAATTGTAAAAATGCTGCAAAATTAAAATAAAAATTATTTTTATAATCTCCATAGTATTTGTGTAACTTTCTTCCATTACATCATATACGTAAAATACTTATTTAAACTGTTAAAAAATATTTCACCTCGTGCTTCATACATTTGACTGCGAAAAATGACAGCAGTGACGTCACTTCTGCGCTTCTCTTTGTATGGAGCGGTTTCGGCTGGTACTCCGCGACATACTTTTCAAACTGCAATATCTCGGTAAATAATGGGAATAACGAAAACCTGCTTTCACAGATACTTAAGTTTTTTAATTCTCTTTTTATATCAATCAAAAAATATTTTTATGCATCTTCCCTATTGTAATATCTTGTCTTACAGATATGTACGAACAAATCCTAAAGTTCGGCGCCGAGATCGTCCGTGCACTCCGTGGGGCCACGGCCCCCGTATTGGTGTACATTCCGCCTGGCGCCGAGCTGCGAGGCGGCGCTTGGGCCGTAGTGGATCCGAGCGTCAACTCCGCCCGCATGGAGATGTATGCCGACCCTGAGGCCAGGTATGACCCAAATATAAATATATAGGTATGACCTACACTTTTCTACTTTCTCGATCCCGTAGGACGGTAGGTACGTACGTTCGTAGGGTACAGCTCGCGCCAAACTTTATTACGGCTCTGAAGTTGTCGCAGGACGCGTCGCAGTAGCAAACTTTGGGTGTTAGCAGGAGACGTAAAGGTACGTAGTACTCGGTTGTACCGGCGCAGTAAGCACTCGCATCATAGTTCAGATCAGGAATAAATTTTGGCGCGAGCTGTAGAGGAAGTATTGTTATTATTTTATTTATTTTATTTTTTAAGGAAAACTAGGTTACATTATATAATCACATAAATAATAAAAAATAATAAATTATTATTAAATAATCTATATAAAATTCAATCCCTACTAATATTATAAATGCGAAAGTAACTTTGTCTGTCTGTTACGCTTTCCCGCTTAAACCTCTCAACCGATTTTGATGAAATTTGGCACAGACAATCTTTAGACCCTGAGAAAGGACATAGGCTACCTGATTTTCCACGCTCGCGAGCCGCTTGCGGCTCGCGCACTGCGCACCCTCGAAAAGTTATAGAAACATTGTCCACGCGGGTGAAGCCGCGGGAAACAGCTATAATCAATAAATAATATTCAATGATCCAATTTAAATCCATATTTTGTAAGCCTTTCTCATGTCACCTGATGGTAAGTGACGATGATGCCGAAGATGGAAGCGGGTTTACCAAGATTCCCCAACGCAATGGGGAACTGGCTATCTTATCTTCAAGCCGAAACACGTTAATTTATTTATTTACACTTATAGTACACCAAAAACAATGTTGTTTGGCGACAAGACTTAGATAAGATGGTGGTAGCTAGCCAGGCGGGCTTAGAAAATACCCTTTCACCAACCAAACCGAGGTCTTTGTATAGATGCTTCTCTTTCTACCCTCATTCTCAACGATCCCAAACTGCCATACGTCTTGTTGTTGTGCCGTTTGGGACAACTTATTCCAGGAGGCGAAGGAGAAAGATGACGTTATCAGTGAAAAGTGATGTCGGCTTTCACGCAAACATCAAAACCGTTGGTTTCCTGTATGGATTCCTACACTATTCCTTTACCACCCTTTTTAGGGTTCCGTAGTCAACAAGGAACCCTTATAGTTTCGCTATGTCTGTCTGTCCGTCTGTTTGTCTACGGCTTATCTCAGAGGCTATTAGCTCTAGAAAGCTGTAATTTGGCATGGGTATACACATTAATTCATCATCATTTGTATCAGTCGAAAAACTTTAAAGGATTTAGATGACGACCGGTCCTGCGCTGCCCGCATCCAGCGGCTTCTCGCGATGTTCACCAGGTCGTCAGTCCAGCGCGTGGGAGTCCTGCCTACGCTACGTTTTCCGGTGCGCGGTCGCCACTCGAGAACTTTACTACACCATCGGCCATCTGTTCTACGAGCTATGTGCCCTCCCGACTAAAGAAAATTCACCCCCTCTTTACATACAGAGGAGGTACACTAAAATAAATATTTTTCAAAATGTTATTGTACCATTTTGTCGGCGTAGTTAACATGTATTTTTACGGATCTCCTTATTTCTGATTCCATCGCGTAGGGAAAACTACATATTAATTACGCCGACAAATGGTACAATTTCGACAAAATTTTGAAAAAAAAATATTTAGGGTACCTCCCCTGTATGTAAAAAGGGGTGATTTTTTTCTGTTATATGAATTGAGGGTTTCCTAAGACCATTTTTCAATTCAGGGATCGGTTTTTTTTAATTTTTTTTTTATTCACAATTGGTAAACTCTTGACAACATCTCACCTGGTGGTAATAAATCGGTTTGCGAAAAATTAAGCTTCAAAGTGAAAACTTTTTTGTAAGTGTTTGCTAAGTGTGTCCCCCCTTCTCCCTACTAGCTAAACAGCTATTTAAGGACATCTGATTAAAAAAATAGTAGAACATATAATCAATTTAAAAGGAAAACTATCACTTAGTTTGGGAGTAGTAGTCGACCAACTAAATATGTGCAGTTGTATTTGTGAAAAGTTCACAGATTCTCCATACAAAATGTTGTATTATCAACTGCAAAAAAAAAATAGTATTTTAAAATATTTTATTATTTTATTATATTTTTTTTTTAAAATATTTTATTTTTTCGTGCTCTCCTGTAACTAAAGGTTGTCTGTAAGAGATTGCTTTTAGCAATAAGACCGCCTACTGTACACTTCATTATAATAACTTTATGTATTAGCTTTACGAAACTGTTTTAGTGTACTATAAGTGTAAATAAATAAATAAATTAATTTATTTATTTTTTTGAGAAGACTCCGGAGCCCTACTTTGCGCGTGGTGCGCACTTGGCTGGTTTATTTCCCAATCAGTTATTTTTAGTTGGCGCGGGGCGAAGTTGCCGGATGCCGCTGAATGTGGGCATTACAGGACTGGTCCTGGTGGGAATCAATGGTGGAGGCCTGTGTTCCACATTTATGTTTTCGGCTGATATGATAATGATAACGAAGTGATGCCACAGCTCCTGTTGATTTAAATAACTGTTTTCAATAACTTTCAAATAAGTGCGAGTCGGGGCTCGCGCCCCATAGAGTTTCGTATAAAAGTTAAAAAACGCTGCGAACTGTCAAGTTAGCGCCACTTTTTGAAACGTGTGTGTGTGTGTGTGTGTGTGTGTGTGTGTGTGTGTCTGTCTTCGACGACGTCTCAAACAATACTGCGATTGATTAGAGCAGCACGGGAAAACGCAAAATGTGACCTTACAATTTTTCTTGTTTACTTAATTCAATCATACTAGATACCGGACATTAAAGGCAGTAAAGTTCTCGAGTGGCGACCGCGCACTGGAAAAAGTAGCGTGGGCAGGCCTCCCACGCGGTGGACCGACGACCTGGTGAAGATCATAGGAAGCCAATGGATGCGGGCAGCGCAGGACCGGTCGTCGTGGAAATCTTTGGGGGAGGCCTTTGTCCAGCAGTGGACGTTTTTCGGCTGATATGATGACGATGATATTGATGATACCAGAAATATGCCATTTATACCTTGGATAGCACGGTTAATTGTGCCACACGATAAGGAGAATAATCTTACTATCTACACTATTTTTAATTTGAGATTTAATTGCTTGCAAACTATTTCCTATCGTAATCACTATGGATGTTTGCTTTTCAAAAGCGTGGCATACATATACCAGCTGTATGGGACAGGTTTCCGAAAACTGATCGGAGTAGGGAGGGGTTGTACCCCTATGTTGTAGGTGTTCCACCCCTTCGCACTAAGCGTTATGCTTCCTCATTTATTATGCGGACAGCGAAGGAGTGAAACTCCTTGCCTGCGTCTTTTTTTCACGATTCCTATAATTTGGAGATCTTCAAGACAAGAGTGAATAAACATTATTTGAGGTTGCGTGTACCATCCTTGACTGCATCATCACGTCCCATCAGGTGAGTTGCAGTTAAACGCACTCAATTTTTGGTAAAATAAAAATAAATGATAATAAACTAGGACTTAGTTCTGGTGTTCATGCCAAGTAAGAAACAGGTTGTCGGCAGCGCGCTGTGCGAGGCGAGCACGCCAGTGCTGCTACTGCGTTTATCTCCCTCCCGCACCATTGAAACGTAACGGCCTGCGTGGCGTAATGTTTAGTCCGTTCGCTTCACACCAGGTGGCCGCGGGTTCGATTCCCGGCGGGGTCTAACTATCGAAGACTGTTTGGTTGGTGGTAGGACATTTTCTAAGCACGCTTGGGCTAGCTACCATCATCTTATACGAGTCTTACCGCCAAACATCAATGTAAACAGCATTGGTAGCCCGCTTCCCATTGCGTTGGGGAATCTTGGTAAGCCCGCTTCCATCTTCGGTATCATCATCACTTACCATCTGGTGAGATGATTGCCAAAAGCTTAATACTTGTGGCTTGTGGATTAAAAAAACGATTCGTAAAATAATCCTTATTTTCCAGGGGAGGCGTACTAGAAGCGGAAGGAATAGTAGAAGTGAAGTTCAAACAGCGCGACATCTTGAAGACCATGCACCGGATGGACCCTGAGCTGCAGCGATTGGCAGCTAGGCTAGCTGGTGAGTCCCATTTTAAATTCCGTCTGAAATTTGTGTGTGTGTGTGTCTGAAATATATACACACGAAGAATGCATAAGGATAAACCACGAGGCACACAAGATACATTAAAATAGAATAGGAAAAGTTAGGAATAATTGCAGATTTTGAAATAATGACCCCGAAATCTGTTTTTAAAGATGCTTAGGGCTTCAGACAGCCTGAAGTAAAACTTAATCACCGTTCGCGTAACGCATTCACCAGCTTAATCCCCAAGTGAAGCGTGCCGTTCGCCTCGCCCGATCACACATTTATACAACGCTAAAAATCACCGTTCGCGTGGTTCGCGTCAAGCGTGCATAAATAAGTTTTACTTCAAAAAGGTATATATATAAGACATACGATGACAAAAATATATGGGTAGTCAGTGTTTCTTCTATCAACGCTAATCTTGTTTAACAGTAACAAAATGATGACCAATCTAAGAATTAACGAAAGCGACAAGATATTACAAGTCTAGTATTTCTTCTATTCAATTTTTTATCTTAGCATTGACATAAGTGGTGCATGCTCGCTTAAGTGTTCGTGCGGATAGTGGCGCATCGGGAGCCGGGTCGTTCCTTTCCCTCTAATATGATCGAGGGCAGCGATGGCTGACTCTCGCGTTATACTCGTGAACGTATGCTGTCCGTGTGAACTGCCCTTCTCTTATAATTAAATAATGTAATTCAATAATTTACATGTACTAACTCTCGTGTCATATTGTTTTCATGTCCAAATGATATCATTTGTTTTATATCAATGATTTTATTAACATTATAACTTGTGATTGTTTGTTTATAGTTTTTCACTATCGGACATGTAATGTAATCGCTATCTTATGACCATTAGAAAGAGATACACCTATTTTAAACAAACATTTTGATATCTTGAAATCTATTCTATTCTATTAACCGACTATCTAATAAGGACAGTAACGTTTTCGTGTGTTATATATCTGATTTGACCTCGCCTGTAGCTTAAAAACGGCTTGATGGATTTCATAGTCATAAGTAGGATACATTATAGTCAATCGAGTTTTTAATTTTTGTTTAAATCGGCAGGTTAATAACGGTTTTTTTTCCTTCTTATATTTCAACAGAACTTAAGGAGCAAGTAAATGAAATATCAAAGAACTTCGACCGGCGAGGCTCCATAGACGACGTTCTTATCAAAACAGAAGCTGGGAAGCAAGGTACTTTACAAAAACAATGTGATCTATCAATTTTTTTCAGTGTTCTTTTCTCATCATCATCATCATCATATCAGCCGAAAAAAGTCTACTGCTGGACAAAGGCCTCCTCCAAGGATTTCTACGACGACCGGTCCTGCGCTGCCCGTATCCAGTGGCTTCCCGCGATCCTCACCAGGTCGTCGGTCCACCGCGTTAGGGGCCTGTCTACGCTACTCGAGAACTTTACTACCCCAAGGGAGACAGACTTCAGTTTATCGATTCTGTGAGCTATGTCGGCTACTTTGGTTCGCCTGCGGATCTCCTCGTTTCTGATTTGCGGATCTCCTCATTTATGATTCGATCGCGTAGGGAAATTCCGAGCATAGCCCGCTCCACTGCCTTTTGGGTGACCTTGAGCTTTCTTATGAGGCCCATAGTAATGTCTCAGTTCCGTATGTCATCACTGGCAACACACGCTGGTCAAAGACCTTATAGTCTCGAGACATATCTTTCCGTATCATGTAAATCCCAACAAAACATAAATGTGAAAAGGGATCCAAGTTCGATACAAAAAAAAATGGGTAGGTACCAATGGTTCCCAAATCATAGCTACGTAACTTAAATTTATTGTGGCCTTCTCCATATAATAGAGAGTAATAATAATAATAAGAAAATTTGTTATGTTCTGTGATACTAATGTTGTAACTTGGCAACGAGCTAAAAATGTCGATACGCACAAAACAAAACCTCGACACTGTATCTTAACAATGGCGTTCTGTGCGTTCAGATATTTTTCGCTCGTTGCGTGTGAAGAATATAATGAAAAATCAACTGAACAGATGACAAATTACATGTTCAGATATTAATAGCAACTCCTATTGAGGATTTTTTTTTTCACAATTGGTAAACCCTTGACAACATCTCACCTGGTGGTAAGTGACGATGTTTCAGAAGATGAAAGCGGGCTTACCAAGAATCCCCAACACAATGGGGAACTGGCTATCTTATCTTCATGCCGGAACACACCAATGATATCAACATTGATATTTGGCAGCAAGACTTGGATAAGATGGTGGTAGCTAGCCAGGCGAGCTTAGAAAATGTCCTACCACCAACCAAACCGAGTCTTACAATTGACCCCGCCGGGAATCGAACCCGCGACCTCCTGTGGAAAGCCAGTGAACTTTGCCTCTGAGCTACGGAGGCGGTTAAAAATAATTATAAACGCCTCCGTAGCGTAGTTAGGCCATTCGCTTCACACCAGGAGGTCGCAGGTTCGATTCCCGGCGGGGTTAACTTTATAAGACTCGGTTTGGTTGGTGATAGGGCATTTTCATAGCCCGCCTGGTTAGCTACCACCATCTTATCTAAGTTTTGCCACCAAACATCAGTGTTAACAGCATTGACATGTACCGGCTTGAATATAAGATAGTCAGATTCCCATTGCGTTGGGGAATTTTGGTAAGCCCGCTTCCATCTTTAGCATCATAGTCACTTACCATCAGGTGAGATAATGCCAAGGGCTTACCAATGTGAAATAAAAATAAAAATTGTATCGAGTTTTCGAAGTGTGATTAACACTGGACGTCTCCTGGCTGATGATGATGATGATGTAGATAATGATTTCTTCTTTTTTTCACAGCCGAGAGCCGCGTCCGCGAATTTGAAGCAGAGATCACGACAATAGAGAAAGCTCTCAAAACACGTGAAAAAGAACTAAGCCCTATTTATCACGAGGTAAGTTCAGTTTTAATAGAGGCTGTGCGGGGAGGTTGGCAGACTGATAATATGGATATAATTTATCCACCTCCGTGGCGTAATAGTAAAGTCCATTAGCTACACATCAGGAGGTCGCGGGTTCAATTCCAGGCGGATTCTAACTTTGTATGACTCGGTTCAGTTGGTGGCGGGGCATTTTCTAAGCCCACCTGGCTAGCTACCACCATCTCATCCAAGTCTTGCCGCCAAACATTGATGCTAACAACATTCGGTTTGAAGATGAGATAGCCAGTTCCCCATTGCGTTGGGGGGAATCTTGGTTAGCTCGTTTCCATCATCGGCATCATCGTACTTACCATCAGGTGAGATGATGCCAAGAGCTTACCAATATTTGAGGAAAAAAAAATTGACTGCGTCAAAAATAAATTATGAAATGTTAATCCCATTGAAATTGCAAAAATCTTACTTATTCTGTTTTGAACTGCGTCTTTAATTTTTAACTCGACAAAATCACAAAAAAACAGTACAGTCACGGAATTTATATGTTTAGCTGATTCATGTCTCTATAATAGGGATGACGAATGCTGGTGATCTGAGTTACTTTTTATTATCTGTCAAAAACGACACTTTGTACTAAAAATGTTTGAAATACCTAGGCGTGACGTCATAGTTTTGCAGCGTCATTTATGTACTCATTTTGTAATTTTGGTGAATAAAAAATCGAAGACTTGACAGAAAACAAAACGAGTAAGGTTTTCCGAAGTTTAAGTAAATTAGTGAGAGCAAATTTGTGATCAAGAGTTCATAATTTAATTTCTGATGCTGTTGTCATCCCTATGTCCCTGTTACATCCACATTCTATCTGATGGATTTCATCATATCAGCATCGGCTCTTATACGTCCCCACCGAGGGCTATCCTACCCAGTGCGGGTTGGTCGACTTCACACACAACCTTCGAATTTCTTTGCAGGCGTGTGCAGGTTTCCTCACGATGTTTACCTTCACCGTAAGAGCGTGGGATAAACGTGCAAATGAAATCGAAATTCGAAAACACATTGGTACGTGGCAGGATTCGCACCACAGATAGATTAAAGATTTAAGTAAGATAGATTTAAGTAACGTCACAGAAGATCGGAAGCTAAAGAAAATTTAATGTTGATGTAGTTTAAATGTCGATGTAGTTACTTCTTGGTAAGTAATTAAAAAATCTGATAGATTATCAAAATAAATTCTGTGTGAACTATTAATTTTAAAAATGTAGGTACTGATAAACCGGCTAAATTAAAGTTTCGTGAATCTTCTAAACAATTTATTTCGTGTCTGTACACCAATGACGCTGAGAAACTATGACGTCACGCGTTCCTATCCTTATCCTTACTAATAATATTATAAATGTGAAAATGTATTTGTTTGTTACCTTTTCACGCTTCAACGCCTTGACCAATCTTTATGAAATTTGGCATGCTGGTAGCCTGTGTCACGGGCAAGGACATGGCTACTTTTTATCCCGAGAAAATAGTATAATTTGATGCAGTTCCTGAGGGAACTAAAAAAATACTCAATTATTGTGATTTTTGGCACAGAGATGGTTGAGTTGGTGGGAAACGACATAATTTACTAATCACCCTTAAAGACAGCCATAAAAACGATGCCCACGCGGGCGGAGCCGCGGGAAAAAGCTAGTTTCATATATTTTTGGAACAAAGTTTCGATACAAAGTGATCGTAACGCTCGGGGCCGTTGCCTCCTGTCCGGGAGGTCATGGTTCGAATCCTGCCACGTACCAATGTGTTTTAGAATTTCGATTTCATATGTACGTTTATCTGATGCTCTTACAGTGAAGGAAATCGTGAGGAAACCTGCACACGCCTGCGCTGAAACTCGAAGGTTGTGTGTGCACTGGGACCGCGTCCCTCGGTGGGGACGTTAACGAGCTGATATGATGACAAAGTAACTCAAATGACATAATAGCGGTCAACATTCCATTTGGTCTCTCTCTTAAGTTATCATGCTGGTTCATTATCATCATCATCATCATCATCATAATCATAATCATCATATCAGCCGAAAGATTTCCACTACTAAGCGAAGACCTCCCTCTAGGATTTTCACGACGACCGGTCTTGCGCTGCCCGCGCATCGAGCTGTTAACTGACCATAAGCACGATCATTACCAGGATGGGATTTTAGTGATAGTGGCATTTATTTAGACCTTTTCTTATATCGTTGGTGCCGGTTTCTATCACTAGATGGCAGTCGTTAAGCCGTATCAAGAGGCTTTATAGGCGGCTTGAAAACTTCTGACAGTTGGTTCTTTAATCCGTTTATGAAGACATCTTGAGGTTTTGAATGTATTCGTTTTTCAGATCGCTGTACAGTTCGCGGAGCTGCACGACACTGCCGAGAGGATGTTAGAGAAAGGCTGTATATTCGTAAGTATAATGTTCAAAATCCACTGAGATCTGTGTACAGTCGCCATAAGATATATCGTAGCGGGCGAGGTGTTCCGATATATCTGAGCAGTGTTGAATTTCAATAAATTATGTACAATAGAGTTGCTATTATTATCTGAACATCTAATTTGCCATAAATATCTAAGCAGCAGATTTTTCAATATGTTCTTCGTACAAAATGCTACGAATTGAAGAGTCTGCTGTTCAGATATTTATGACAAATTAGATATTCAGATATTAATAGTAACTGTTAGTGTAAAATAATTTATGGAAATTGCTACGATATATCTGATGGCGATTGTACTGGGTGGCTTGAATACATTGGGGTCAGACAGTGGGGTCTACCACTTACCCTTTTACGTCCTCCTATCCGAATTTGGCCCCCATGCGGAGTATCCCGAGTTCGCGAAGGTAAAGAGACCCGTGCTACAGGAGTGCGGCAGTTGATTGTCAGTTAATGATTAATTCGCGAATCGCGAACGTATTTTGTATGACGTGTCTACGTAACGTCAGGGGATCTTAGCTCACAGGTACCATGGAATGAAATACGTTTTTACGATATACACAAGGCTGTAGAGCTTTCTTTATTCATCATCATCATCATATCAGCCGAAGGAAGTCCACTGCTGGACATAGGCCTTCCCCAAGGATCTCCACGACGACCGGTTCTGCGCTGCCCGCATCCAGCGGCTTCCCGCGACCTTCACCAGGTCATCGGTCCACCGAGTGGGAGGCCTGCCTACACTACGCTTTCCGGTGCGTGGTCGCCACTCGAGAACTTTACTGCCCCAACGGCCATCTGTTCTACGAGCAATGTGCCCCGCCCACTGCCACTTAAGTTTAGCAATTCTGAGAGCTATGTCGGTTACTTTGGTTCTCTTACGGATCTCTTCGTTTCTGATTCGATCACGCAGAGAAACTCCGAGCATAGCACGCTCCATTGCCCTTTGGGTGACCTTGAGCCTTCTTATGAGGCCCATAGTAAGCGACCATGTCTCAGTTCCGTACGTCATCACTGGCAACACACATTGGTCGAAGACCTTGGTCTTAAGACACTGCGGTATCTGGGACGTAAAGATATTGCGAAGCTTCCCGAACGCTTTCTTTATTCACTTCCGTAAAATATAGCTAGCTAAATTATACTCTTGCCGTGGAAATCACACATAAAAGGGACCTCTGCCACACCTCAGTCACTGACGATCAAATGTATGAAACAAACGCGTTCCTACGCACACAGTCTAAGCTCGTGTAGGTGAACGCGTACCACGCTTTTGTGAGTGAGATATGACATGCAAGGGTTGCGGTTGAGGCTACTGAGCGTGGGTGGGCGGCACTTTCAACGGGAGGCAGGGAGTGACCATACTGAACGCTAGTACTCTTTATTGTACTGTGCCTCTGCCCTGGCGCGCGGCCACAAATAGAGATATTACTTTTGATAAAGGACCTCTGTCCTGACTCGCGGTCTCCAATGGAATGAATCTAAAATTTTTCGGAAATCTTTCGAGCGACTTACTAGTTTAAATTTGAACTTGGGTTTTTAATACGATCCGCGCTGACATGTATATATAAAAGGAGTCGCGTGTGTGTAAATGTAAATATATACGATATTTACATTTGCAAGCTTTTATTAAACTTCTTATGTTTGTTAAGGTCTCTTGCAAACAATTTTAAAGCACCTACTAGTCCGATTGAGCTTAAATTTTATTTGGTATGAAGATGAAGCCGTATTCCTGGTGACAGTAGGTCCTTTTGGTATTTTGAGATCTGATGATTAACTTTGGAGGTGGAATCAAGGTTCCGGATCGTTTTTTGTTTTCAATAAAAAGAATCGAAGGAAATACTGAGCTCGCCTTTTTATATTCACATTTGGCACACCGAGTATTTAGAATTTTTGAACATAAAAACTCTTTTCAAATAAATGCTTTTTAGGTTTTCCGATGTTATCTGATGGTGTATTTACTGTTTGTTTGTAGGATATCATTCCATGGAGGGAGTCGAGGCGAATCCTGCACTGGAGGCTGAAGAGGTTGCTCAGGCAAAATGAGCAGGAGCGAAGGTATTTTATATTTTGTGCTGAACATTAATTTTACAGGAAACACATCTTTAATGTTTTGTGAATTAAATTATTATTATAGTTGATTCGAAACAGGTACAATACTGTGGACTCGGTGGACCGACGGCCTGGTGAAGGTCACGGCAAGCCGGTGGATGCGGGCAGCGCAGGGCGGGTCGTTGTTGATTTACTTGGGGGAGGCTTTTGTCCAGCAGTGGACGTCCTTCGGCTGATATGATGACTATACTGTACAGTTTTTGAAGGTCATATTTAGGCCACTAACCAGCTAAGTCGTAGCCGATCTTGCGCCGTCTCATTGAATCGTGTGAATGGAACCGTATTAAGGTTTTTTTTTTTTTTTTTATTCACAATTGGTAAGCTCTTGGCATCATCTCACGTGATGGTAAGTGATGATGATGCCGAAGATGGAAGCGGGCTTACCAAGATTCCCCAACGCAATGGAGAACTGGCTATCTTATCTTCAAGCCGGAACACTGATGTTTGGCGGCAAGACTTAGATAAGATGGTGGTAGCTAGCCAGGCGGGCTTAGAAAATGCCCTACCACCAACCAAACCGAGTCTTACAAGTTAACCCCACCGGGAATCGAACCCGCGACCTCCTGGTGTAAAGCGAATGGACTATCCATACGCCACGGAGGCGGTTAAAATTGCAAGCAATAATATGTCAACACCAGATGAAAATAAAGCTGTATATGAATTGTTTATATGTTCGCAGTTCAGCTGATGTTGCAATTATATGTTCAATTCGCAAAAAAAAACTTCTTAAGGGTCCTCAGGAGGCTCGAGTTCCCATACAAACATAGTTTCGCTTTAATACAAAAACCTTTAATACATTAACGCGACACTGGGCAAACGAAGCGATGGTGAGCTGAGAGTGGGGCAATTTGGATATTGAGTAAGAAATGCACGTGGCCAGATGCTGGCCGACTTTATGGAGAGGAGAGCCTCTTTATGATGAACTCCTTCTTCAAAAAGTCAAAACAGCGGAAGTGGATATGGTTGCATCCCAATGGCGTAACGAAGAACGAGATAGACTTCATCTTGTCGACAAGGAGGCAAATATTCAATGATGTCTCCGTGATCAATTCAGTCAAAACAGGAAGCGATCACCGGATGGTCAGAGGCACATTGAATCTAAAGACCAAGCTAGAAAGAGGTCGACTGATGAAGTCTACGCTACTACCGGCGCCCATCCAGCTCCAAAACCCCGAGAGCTTTCAGCTCGAGTTGTACAATCGTTTCGAATGCCTAGGAGACTGCGAGAATGTGGACGATTATAATGACAGGTTCGTGGAAATTGTCCAAACGGTCGGGTCTAAGATTTTTAAAACTCGCCGTTCAAACAGTACCAAAAAAATCTCAGACTTCACCAGCAACCTCATGGAAGAAAGACGCTGTTTGGTTGTGCAGTCCTCCGAAGACGCTTTTTTTTTATTCACAATTGGTAAACCCTTGACAACATCTCACCTGGTGGTAAGTGACGATGTTGCTTCTCAGTATCGTCAACTAAACAGGCAGATCTCTAAGTCCCTGACTCGCGATTTACGCCAATATAATACAAATTATATTAAAGAGGCGATTGAGCACAACAAAGGCTCAAAAGTGTTCGCGAGAGATCTGTCTGTCGGACAAAGCCAACTGACCAAGCTGAAGACTGAGGATGGCAGGACCATATCGTCTAAGACTGAGTTGCTGGAAGAAGTTGAGAAGTTCTATGGACAATTGTACAAGACCACACGTTTGCCTGTCAGCGATCTGGCTGAAGGCCCAAGAGCCAGACTAACCCGACACTATACCGAAGATATCCCGGACGTCAGCCTGTACGAGATTATAATGGCTCTCAACAGCTCAAGAACAACAAGGCACCGGGTGATGATGGCATTACGGCTGAACTTGGATCACCGGTACTAAAAGCTCTTCAGAAGTTATTTAATTCCGTTATACTCGAGGGATAAACGCCTAAGGCATGGCACAGAAGTGTGGTCGTGCTTTTCTTCAAAAAGGGTGACAACACCCTGCTGAAGAACTACAGACCCATCTCACTTCTGAGCCATGTCTACAAGCTGTTTTCGAGAGTCATTACGAATCGTCTCGCACGCAGGTTTGACGACTTCCAGCCTCCCGAACAAGCCGGTTTCCGAAAAGGCTTTAGTACCATAGACCACATACATACGCTGCGATAGATTATACAGAAGACCGAAGAGTACAATCAGCCACTATGCTTGGCGTTTGTGGACTATGAGAAGGCCTTTGATTCAGTCGAAACCTGTGCCAAATTGACCATCGATACATCGAGGTGTTGAAGTGTCTGTATAAAAACGCCACCATGTCGGTTCGCCTCCAGGATCAGAACTCGAAACCTATCCAGTTGCAGCGAGGGGTGAGACAGGGAGACGTTATATCTCCGAAACTGTTCACCGCCGCCCTGGAAGATGTTTTTAAGCTTCTGGACTGGGGTGGACTCGGCATCAATATCAACGGCGAGTACATATCCCACCTCCGATTCGCTGACGATATCGTGGTCATGGCTGAGACTATGGAAGACCTAAGCACAATGCTCGATGGCCTCAGTAAAGTCTCTCAACAAGTGGGCCTTAAAATGAACATGGACAAGACGAAAGTAATGTTAAATGTCCGTCTCGCACCCACCCACTAAAGGTTGGAGTCTCTCCACTGGAAGTTGTTGACGAATATGTATACCTGGGACAAACAGTCCAGCTAGGCAGGTCGAACTTCAAGAAAGAGATCAATCGACGAATCCAACTCGGCTGGGCAGCGTTCGGGAAGCTTCGCAATATCTTCACGTCCCAAATACCGCAGTGTCTCAAGACTAAGGTCTTTGACCAGTGTGTGTTGCCAGTGATGACTTACGGAACTGAGACATGATCGCTTACTATGGGCCTCATAAGAAGGCTCAAGATCACCCAAAGAGCAATGGAGCGTGCTATGCTCGGAGTTTCTCTGCGTGATCGAATCAGAAACGAGGAGATCCGCAGGAGAACTAAAGTAACCGACATAGCTCACAGAATCGCTAAACTGAAGTGGCAGTGGACAGGGCACATAGCTGGTAGAACAGATTGCCGTTGGGGCAGTAAAGTTCTCGAGTGGCGACCGCGCACCGGAAAACGTAGCGTAGGCAGACCTCCCACGCGGTGGACCGATGACCTGGTGAAGATCGCGGGAAGCCGATGGATGCGGGCAGCGCAGGACCGGTCGTCGTGGAAATCCTTGGGAGAGGCCTTTGTCCAGCAGTGGACGATTTTTGGCTGATATGATGAAACTTATAAAAAAAACTTATGTCTCATCAGGGTGCAGGCAGCCAGTGTTACTCCAGTCGATAAGATGGATCAGGGAGCTGCAGCAGCTACGCTGAGGAGATGGTTCACTGAGGACCTTGGAGAGACCCAGGTATGTTTCAGAACACATGTTCCGTCCTAAGAGTCGTCTTATGTTCTTATTCTCAGCTGTCTTTTCACAATTCGACTGTGTGTTTTTTGTATGTTTGTTACGCAATGTTTTCGCAGATTGTGAACCGATTTTCATGATTTTATTTTTTATTTGATCTATATGATCTGTATGCTGCCAAGTCGATCTCATATAAATTTTATCAAAGTCGGTGCAATACTGTTTTAGAGAATTATCAAAAACCAAAAATATAAATGCAAAATTGTACCAAGTTGTTGTGATGGAAGTCTGTTTTTTTAACGTGTTCAGCGTTACTAATCATAAAAGGTACGCGTCTCTAATAACGCTTCCCTTCCCCCACAGTCCCACCAGTGGGAGCACGACAATGAAGCAGTGTGCAAGTGGTTAGAGGCGCAAGCGCAGGACGACAACTCGGTTATAAACCGCAACCTGCGCGCCATCAGGGAGGATTGCGTCTTGCAGTCCGTCAACGAGCTGGTCATGGTGAGTACCTCCATATGAACCGCAACCGGCGCGCCATCAGGGAGGATTGCGTCTCGCATTCCGTCAACGAGCTGGTCATGGTGAGTACCTACATATGAACCGCAACCGGCGCGCCATCAGGGAGGATTGCGTCTTGCAGTCCGTCAACGAGCTGGTCATGGTGAGTACCTACATATGTACCGCAACCGGCGCGCCATCAGGGAGGATTGCGTCTTGCAGTCCGTCAACGAGCTGGTCATGGTGAGTACCTACATATGAACCGCAACCGGCGCGCTATCAGGGAGGATTGCGTCTTGCAGTCCGTCAACGAGCTGGTCATGGTGAGTACCTACATATGAACCGCAACCGGCGCGCTATCGGGGAGGATTGCGTCTTGCAGTCCGTCAACGAGCTGGTCATGGTGAGTACCTACATATGAACCGCAACCTGCGTGCCATCAGGGAGGATTGCGTCTTGCAGTCCGTCAACGAGCTGGTCATGGTGAGTACCTACATATGAACCGCAACCGGCGCGCTATCGGGGAGGATTGCGTCTTGCAGTCCGTCAACGAGCTGGTCATGGTGAGTACCTACATATGAACCGCAACCGGCGCGCTATCGGGGAGGATTGCGTCTTGCAGTCCGTCAACGAGCTGGTCATGGTGAGTACCTACATATGAACCGCAACCGGCGCGCTATCGGGGAGGATTGCGTCTTGCAGTCCGTCAACGAGCTGGTCATGGTGAGTACCTACATATGAACCGCAACCGGCGCGCTATCGGGGAGGATTGCGTCTTGCAGTCCGTCAACGAGCTGGTCATGGTGAGTACCTACATATGAACCGCAACCGGCGCGCTATCGGGGAGGATTACGTCTTGCAGTCCGTCAACGAGCTGGTCATGGTGAGTACCTACATATGTACCGCAACCGGCGCGCCATCAGGGAGGATTGCGTCTTGCATTCCGTCAACGAGCTGGTCATGGTGAGTACCTACATATGTACCGCAACCGGCGCGCTATCAGGGAGGATTGCGTCTTGCAGTCCGTCAACGAGCTGGTCATGGTGAGTACCTACATATGTACCGCAACCGGCGCGCTATCGGGGAGGATTACGTCTTGCAGTCCGTCAACGAGCTGGTCATGGTGAGTACCTACATATGTACCGCAACCGGCGCGCCATCAGGGAGGATTGCGTCTTGCATTCCGTCAACGAGCTGGTCATGGTGAGTACCTACATATGTACCGCAACCGGCGCGCTATCAGGGAGGATTGCGTCTTGCAGTCCGTCAACGAGCTGGTCATGGTGAGTACCTACATATGTACCGCAACCGGCGCGCTATCGGGGAGGATTACGTCTTGCAGTCCGTCAACGAGCTGGTCATGGTGAGTACCTACATATGTACCGCAACCGGCGCGCCATCAGGGAGGATTGCGTCTTGCATTCCGTCAACGAGCTGGTCATGGTGAGTACCTACATATGTACCGCAACCGGCGCGCCATCAGGGAGGATTGCGTCTTGCATTCCGTCAACGAGCTGGTCATGGTGAGTACCTACATATGTACCGCAACCGGCGCGCTATCAGGGAGGATTGCGTCTTGCAGTCCGTCAACGAGCTGGTCATGGTGAGTACCTACATATGTACCGCAACCGGCGCGCCATCAGGGAGGATTGCGTCTTGCATTCCGTCAACGAGCTGGTCATGGTGAGTACCTACATATGAACCGCAACCGGCGCGCTATCGGGGAGGATTACGTCTTGCAGTCCGTCAACAAGCTGGTCATGGTGAGTACCTACATATGTACCGCAATCGGCGCGCTATCAGGGAGGATTGCGTCTTGCATTCCGTCAACGAGCTGGTCATGGTGAGTACCTACATATGAACCGCAACCGGCGCGCTATCGGGGAGGATTGCGTCTTGCAGTCCGTCAACGAGCTGGTCATGGTGAGTACCTACATATGTACCGCAACCGGCGCGCTATCGGGGAGGATTGCGTCTTGCAGTCCGTCAACGAGCTGGTCATGGTGAGTACCTACATATGAACCGCAACCGGCGCGCTATCAGGGAGGATTGCGTCTTGCAGTCCGTCAACGAGCTGGTCATGGTGAGTACCTACATATGAACCGCAACCGGCGCGCTATCAGGGAGGATTGCGTCTTGCATTCCGTCAACGAGCTGGTCATGGTGAGTACCTACATATGAACCGCAACCGGCGCGCTATCGGGGAGGATTGCGTCTTGCAGTCCGTCAACGAGCTGGTCATGGTGAGTACCTACATATGAACCGCAACCGGCGCGCTATCGGGGAGGATTGCGTCTTGCAGTCCGTCAACGAGCTGGTCATGGTGAGTACCTACATATGAACCGCAACCGGCGCGCTATCAGGGAGGATTGCGTCTTGCATTCCGTCAACGAGCTGGTCATGGTGAGTACCTACATATGAACCGCAACCGGCGCGCTATCGGGGAGGATTGCGTCTTGCAGTCCGTCAACGAGCTGGTCATGGTGAGTACCTACATATGAACCGCAACCGGCGCGCTATCGGGGAGGATTGCGTCTTGCAGTCCGTCAACGAGCTGGTCATGGTGAGTACCTACATATGAACCGCAACCGGCGCGCTATCAGGGAGGATTGCGTCTTGCATTCCGTCAACGAGCTGGTCATGGTGAGTACCTACATATGTACCGCAACCGGCGCGCTATCGGGGAGGATTGCGTCTTGCAGTCCGTCAACGAGCTGGTCATGGTGAGTACCTACATATGAACCGCAACCGGCGCGCTATCGGGGAGGATTGCGTCTTGCAGTCCGTCAACGAGCTGGTCATGGTGAGTACCTACATATGAACCGCAACCGGCGCGCTATCAGGGAGGATTGCGTCTTGCATTCCGTCAACGAGCTGGTCATGGTGAGTACCTACATATGAACCGCAACCGGCGCGCTATCAGGGAGGATTGCGTCTTGCAGTCCGTCAACGAGCTGGTCATGGTGAGTACCTACATATGAACCGCAACCGGCGCGCTATCGGGGAGGATTGCGTCTTGCAGTCCGTCAACGAGCTGGTCATGGTGAGTACCTACATATGAACCGCAACCGGCGCGCTATCGGGGAGGATTGCGTCTTGCAGTCCGTCAACGAGCTGGTCATGGTGAGTACCTACATATGAACCGCAACCGGCGCGCTATCGGGGAGGATTGCGTCTTGCAGTCCGTCAACGAGCTGGTCATGGTGAGTACCTACATATGAACCGCAACCGGCGCGCTATCAGGGAGGATTGCGTCTTGCATTCCGTCAACGAGCTGGTCATGGTGAGTACCTACATATGAACCGCAACCGGCGCGCTATCGGGGAGGATTGCGTCTTGCAGTCCGTCAACGAGCTGGTCATGGTGAGTACCTACATATGTACCGCAACCGGCGCGCTATCAGGGAGGATTGCGTCTTGCATTCCGTCAACGAGCTGGTCATGGTGAGTACCTACATATGAACCGCAAAAAAAACAAAAACAGATTTGTAAACAATAAAAAAATATGACTTCGTCACAAGCCTAATGGAACCAAGTCACTAACCCAATTTCATTGACAATTTATTTTCTTTGCCAGGAACTGACGCCAGCCCAGCGCGCGGAGTTCATCAGAAAAATAACCGCGTTAGATTTAAATCAGTAAAACATAGCTTTACTTAGTTCAAATTAGTACGGGATATAAAGTTTAAATGAACAAATTTATTTATTTATTAATGTAGCGAAGATTTAGATGAAATTATTTATATAGAGAGTGCTGTATATTTATATATTTTGTTATATAAATATATTAAATATGAAATGAATTCTTACATAATAATTTCAAGTTAAACAAAAACAACTTTTAATTATTTTACGCCATACTTTATTGAATTAAAGCGTACGTTGTTTAAAAATTTCCTAAATGAAAGAGCGCCCTCTATTAGAAATACGAAGGTTTTTTTATAATTAAAGGGTCCATTATTATGAATGTAATAAATCTTGGTTAATTGTTTGGTGTATGTATATGTATGTGGTTGTATAATTTCCAAATAGTTTTTTTATTATTATAAACCTTGTATAAAGAATGTAGATATTTATTTAATTGTGTATAATTTTAACGCTGTTAAAGAGCTTTGTAATAAACATCAGGAAACATTTGTCTATGATGGAATCTCATTTGGGTGGGTATGAATAATTTTATATCACCTTACAGTGTGATTTCATATAATTGAATATCTGTTTTGTTTTTTATTTATTATGGCTATTCTAG
The DNA here is from genome assembly GCA_947284805.1 of Coleophora flavipennella. Taxonomy (NCBI): domain Eukaryota; kingdom Metazoa; phylum Arthropoda; class Insecta; order Lepidoptera; family Coleophoridae; genus Coleophora; species Coleophora flavipennella. Next base: position 6,298,078 of record OX369302.1, read on the forward strand.
TTCGAGCTCTGTATATTATGATGAGAGAGCACATTGGGTACACTTTCGGAAACATTATTTACTTTCAAAAAAATCCACCTTTTTGTTCAGTAATAATATGTGTGATGGACGGACTAGAAAATATACATTCCTATTTTTATAGATATGTTTCATGTAGTTATTTGTGTTTTAAGTATCTTACCAAAGGATTTCTTTTACAATAGTTGGGAAACACAATAAAATGTATATTACAATAAAATATAACTCGCAAACTTTAGACGGCTCTAAAGTCGTTCGCAAGACGCGTCGCAGTATAGTTCATTCGCTGAATTAAAAGATGTTAGCGTTATTATTATAATGTCGGAGGTGGCGCAATTGAACTCAGAGCGGCTCCTTTGACGCAAGCCGGTAGCATCGAGCGGCATTTATCAAAGGTGCAGCTTATACCGCGAACGAACTATACCGGCGCACGCAAGTACTCGCATCACGGTTCAGATCAGCAATAAAGTTTGGCGCTAACTATATTTGTTTGTAGAATATTTATTTGAAAATGCAATTATGAAAAAAAAAAACAAATAAAAGCTCGAATTGTTTAAAAAAACATTGTATTTTATTTTACTTTATAGTTACTTATATCTTCACATAATGGCAATCTCATATTGCAAAATGAAACTCAAGACAATTATTGTTCGCTTACAGGCTGCGGACTTTGACCTCGTTCAACCTACAGATATTTAAAAAAATATTAATTCAATTAATTAATTATTTATTCAAAAAACAGAATCTTTATGTCTATGTTCTTAATGTCTCTCGAAAATTAATACATTCAAAATCAAATCGAATCAAAATAATTTATTTTTAAATAGGTGCTTACACACATTTTTAATTAGTCAAAAAAACAAAAAAAATACTTATTGTCTATTACATAATGTCATGATACAGATTACAGTCTCAGGTAATGGTATTTGTTATAGAATCACAGTGGTGGTCACATAATTAAGAACGCTTCATAATCAGACATCGCTTTAAAGTGTATATGGTCTTAATAAAGATATTTAAACCATTTTGAACAATATTGACTATACTGCTGGTTAGTATATTTATGAGGCCAACATAATCCAAAAAGAAAACTAGGAAATGATATTTAATATTCAATTTAATTAGCTGTTGTTTTGGTATTGTTCACATAGAAGTTGGCAAAGGCTGGACAAATAATTAAGAACGAGTTAAAACTTTATAATAAAACCAACAATAACTTTATAATTTTAGTTATTCATTAATTTAAAGTGAATTTAACAGCGTTTTTCTTAATGAAATCAACTTGTTTTGTAACGTTAGTACTTTGTTGGATGTGTGCTACCGTGGTAACTGCATGACAGTGGCGGCGGCGGCGCGGGATTGATGCTATGAACCTTTGTCAGGTTCCAACTAAAAAACAAATGCATTGTAAAGTTCATTCATGTTACCGCACACTTTGTTCGACAATTTGTTTTTAACTTGATACCACAGAATTTCTATGGGATTAAGATTAGGCTATTTGGTGGCCAGTCTAACATAGTTACCATGTGCCTATTGAGGAACGTTTTTATAGAGTTGGCGGTGTGTTTTGGGTCATAATCGTGCTGGAATGTCCAAATTACTGGGAGATTATCGTCAGCGTATGGCAGCATACATTCTTCAGAGTAATCTGTTTATATTGGTATAGGTCCGTGTTACATTGTATCAGGCTGGTAGGTCCCATGCCATAACCGGCAAAGCAACTCCAAATTTTCAATTTTCCACCGCCATGCTTTACCATATTTTTTGTATATTTTGGGTCGAATTCCTTATTTGCAGGTCGGCGTATGTACTGCTTGCCATGAGAGCATATTCTATTTATTTTGGTTTCGTCAGAAAAAAGTACATTCTTCCGTTGCTGTTCTGTCCAGTTTACATAATTCCTTGCAAACGCAACTCGGGCCTGTCTATGGCATGGTGTCAGCATGGGTACCTCTCTGGTTCATCTCCCAAATAACTGTGCCTCCACCAAACGTCTTTGAACAGTGCGCGCCGACACTGTTTGAGGGTTAATTTCAATAAAAACTTCATTTTTATCTGATTAGAGCCTTTAAATGGGTCCTGCTTAGCAAAGTGAACTATTATTAAATCGTGTCGAGGAGACGTTTTTCTTGGTTTTCGTTTGCGGGGATTATTAGAAGTAGCTTTATGGGTATTAAAATGTATCACAGCCTGGTACACCATCGTTTTAGAGCAAGCCAAATGATCCAAAATTTTTTTGTAAAACCTATTACGACCACGCTACTTTATTATTAGTTCTCTAGTAGCAGAGTCACAAAATTTATTTTTTCCAATGGTTTTTTAAAAATAATTGCAAAAAACGAGAAAGGAATCAATAACTGCGCAAAACTGCAATAAAAATAGTAAAGAAGAGCATCGAATTCCATTTTCAATCTGATAAAAAATAAAAAAAATATTTCGTTCTTAATTATTTGTCCAGCTAGTGTTCCTGCAAATAAATGAGTTCTTGTGATTTAATAAATAAGTAAATAAACATGCACACTGTTTTGACAATATTGTGATACTAAATAAAACAGGATAGTCATAGCAATATTCTACAACAATAATAAATCATTTTTATAAACTTATTATACAATTTATTCTGGTGACAAAACTGAATTGGCCTCGTATCTTTTATCGTTCTTAATTATATGACCACCACTGTATATCTTTGTCATTTACATAATCTATTATTTTATAGTATCCTCTAGAGCACAAGCATTTTTTGACATGAGTCTTGAATTTGTTCTTTGACAAACTAGTTACATTTTCTGGAATTTTATTGTAGAATACACTACACTATACACTGCCCAACCAATGACTTTTTAACTTTACTTAGACTCGAAAAGGCTATATCTATTTAATTTACTTTTCTTAAATTCAAATTATGCCTGTCACTGTTTTAGGAAATAAATGTAATTTTTTACGAACGTAAATAATATTTTCATATACAAATTGACTAGCAACAGTTTAATATTTAGTTTTTTTTTGTTTTAATATTGATTTCTTTGAATTTATTTTTTAACGACTCACGTGATTGCATCTAATAGATTGCGCGGATAGCTCTTTTCTGCAAGATGAAAATAGTTTCTATATCAGCCGCATGCCCCCACAGTAAGATGCCATAAGACATTATACTATGGAAGTAACTAAAATACACTAGTCTCGCAGTACCTACATCCGTTAACTGTCTTATTTTCTTAACGGCATAAGCAGCTGAACTAAGCCTTCGCGCTAAAGTTTCAATGTGTGGTCCCCATTGAAGTGAAACATCCAAAGTTATACCAAGGAACACCTTAGTATTTACAAATTCTAATTTATTACTGTAACATTACACTATTATTGACCTTTTTTACATTAGGCAAACAGAATTTTATACATTTTGTTTTCTTAGCATTTAATAATAAGTTGTTCACAGTAAACCAGTTCAGTATCTTTGAAAGAGTGTTGTTTACTTTGTCAATTTCGTTTTCTTTCCTATTCACTTTAAAAATAAGAGAAGTATCATCCGCAAACAACACAATATTTGACAGATGTTGCACCATAAAAGGCAAATCGTTTACGTAAACAAGGAAAAGAAAAGGCCCTATTATGGAACCCTGGGGCACACCCATTTTCACTATAGATCCAGATGAGTTCGTGCCATTTATTTGTACTTTTTGTTGTTGTCTAAATACGAATTTAAAAGACAGAGAGCCCCATCCTCTACACCATAATGCTTCAATTTCACAAGTAATGTTTGGTGTTCAACACAATCAAATGCCTTAGATAAATCACAAAACACTCCCATTGCATTCTGCGATTCCTCAAAGGCATCATAGATGTTGCGAATAAGTGCTACTCCTGCATCGGTTGTTGATCGACCTTTAGTGAAACCAAATTGTTGGTTATGCAATAGTTTGTTTTCTGTAAAATATTGTAGCATTTGGTTAAGCATAACCTTTTCAAACACTTTACTAAGAACTGGCAGCACAGAAACTGGTCTGTAGTTGCCCGGATCAGTTTTTTGAACCAGATTTATATAAAGGTATCACTTTACTAAGCTTCATGAGATCTGGAAAGACGCCACTATCAATGCTAATATTAAAAAGACAAGCTAAATATGGCGCTAACGTATCGATTACATTACTGATCAAGCTTACCGATAATCCCCAGAGGTCTTCGGTTCTTTTCACTTTAAGAGTTTTAAAAGTTTTTACAATAGTTTGTGGTTTAATTACTCTGGAGGAGAACTTTTGTTCACAAATACTAACATTATCCTTTAGCAACCTTTGAGCATACATAGCTGATGAATTTAGGGCTTCAGTAGTCTTAAGTGGAATATTTGTGAAAAAAGTTTCGAAGTCTTTGGCTACATCGGCATTCGAACTAATTTTACCTTGATCTGTTTGCAAAACATTCTTTGTCGCGAGGTTTGACTTTACCTGTTTCTTTGCTAATAATATTCCAAACAGTTTTTATTTTATTATCTGACAATTTTATTTTTCTAGCTAGATAATTAGATTTTGCTACGCGGCAAATCTGTTTAAAAATTTTAGAATATTGTTTCACATCATTTTTAAAGGTCTCATCAAAAGTGTAAGTTTTTTGGTCATAAAGGTCAAACAAAGTTTAGCGACTTTTGTATATACCTATAAGTAGCCCATTCGCTAAATTTAAATTTGATGTTACTAGTTGTGGAGTTCGACTTAAAAATACTTTGAAATTCCCTATCCAGTACTGTAAAAAAATCACTGTAAAAACTGTTCGCATGCACTTCATTATCAAAGTCTGGTATGGGCAGTTTTTTATCTAGCACTTTTTTAAACTTTTCTGTTCGACTAAGAGTGACCGGTCTCGTTTCAATTTTGATTTGTTCTGCAGTAATACATGCGGGAAAGCTAGCCATTATTCCGCTATGATCTGACCTCAAACAATTAAAAACCTGTTTATAAATAACTGCAATTACAAAATATGTTATCTATACATGTGGCAGAGGTCTTTGTTATTCTTGTGGGTTCCAGAAATTTATAATCTAAATCAAATGAATTCTCGAATGCAATCGAATATTAATTATTATATCAGCTTGTACATACACCTATACGTCCCAACCGAGGGGCTCGAGCCTTCCCTGAATTAGGGCGATCGGGCTTTAGCCGACCACGCAGGCCCAGTGTGGGTGTCGACTTCACATTCAACCTTCGAATTTCTTCGCAGACGTGTGCAGGTCAGTACTCAGTAGAGACCACAGAACAATGAGTAACAGAAATAGTGTAATTGAATCTTATATAGGGTGTAAAAAAATAGGTGTAGGTCCCGTTAACTGGCGACTGACTGACTGGCTAGTATGATGGTACGGAACCCTTTGTGTGCGGTTTTGATTGCATTTGGCCGGTTTTCTTATGATACCCAAAAAAAAACATTTCGGGGATAGAGCTACCGCCCCCCGTGTTCTACGATGTGTCAGAGTGGATTGATGGAGGGAAAGTGTTCGTTGCACACGAGTCAGATGAAAAATAATTGTGAATATATTACAAAAATATTGACAAAAATACATTTGCTTTTGTAAATTAAGTTGCTGTTATAACAATATAGTTATTTATGATAAGTCTTCTTAATTTTTTTCACTTTATTATTGTTAGGTATGCACGCACTCTTCGCGTCGCGGAGCAAGCGCCGTATTAATTAGACAAATATGCAACAAATTATTATTTATTAACTTTCTATTTGCAAAAGATGATATAAAACCATATTTATGAATTAATACTATGTGAAAACTAGAAGGGCAGTTGGGGGCAGATCCCGTCGTAATTCACGTCGCCGGTAGCTGTGGCATACTATTTCCTACATCTGTTTTCACCACTCGCCGCTTGCTGCGCCGCAGGTGGCTGTGGCCAGAACGTAGTGACTTATATCCTCTTTGGTGGCCAGACGATGAAGATGGTGAAGATGAAGATTGCTACGGTAAAAACAGTCGTCGCAGGCAGAGATTTGTTACCATAGATGGGTTACGCACTTACAAACAACATCTGAAAATCGAACCCATTTACACACAAAATGTTATGTTACCCTGGACACTTCATACAACGGGCCAGAAGTGACATTTCAAAAAAGGAATGACGGAACAAACAAAATCGGTGAAATCCTATACGTTCGACAACCCAACTGTAACCAATCTGTATTATACTGGGTGACGAGGGGGTGAGGTCGCAATCTAGAGAGCGGCAGAGAGTGTCCGTACTGTATCTTACCGAATGCTACTAAGAAAAGAGATGCCAATTGGCATCATTTTATTTACTTCACTTTTTGGACAATGTAACCTATCTACCTTCCCATAAATAGCATATCTCTGGTCGCAGGATTACTTTTCAAGATTTTGCAACATTGGACGTTCCAGGCCGTCAAGAACAAGTAAAAAATACATGTTTTAATTAATCATTCGTGTAATAAAAAATAATAATACAGTTTGCTGTACCACTTGCTTGCGGCCGAGTGTACGGTTACATAACGTATGGCTTCTTCGGATTCTCGAACCATATGACGAAGGTCCGTATTTGTGTCGGGCGCAGCGTTATTACGTAGTCCGGCTCGTTGTCGTCTATCTGATCTGAAGACGGAGTTTCAGCGTCTCTGAAAAATAAGTGGAGAAAGAGATGGTGGATGCCGTGTTTTACCTTTTTTTTGTAGGTAGGAATTTACTTAATTCCTGACAAAATGGTCTCATGATGAATCTTTTAGCAGCCTTTTTTCAGGGCTAGCCTTTAGAAAAAAAAACATAGCGCTTAGTAAAAACTTTAAATTCATCAACTTTTTCTTGGTTAAATGAAAAAACATTTAATTAAGTAGTTAATGGTACTTAATTAAATCTATTCATCATATCATATCAGCTCGTATATACGTCCCCACCGAGGGGCTCGAGCCTACCCTGATTTAGTCGACCACGCGGGCCACTTGGTCGACTTCACACACAATCTGCTAGTTTCTTGTGTGCAGGTTTCCTCACGATATTTTCCTTCACCGTAAGAGCGTCGGATAAACGTACATATATGAAATCTAAATTCGAAATCACATTGGTACGTGGCGGGATTCGAACCACGACCTCCCGGACAGGAGGCGGCCCTAGCCGTTACGCCATCGACGCTCTTACTACAAAAACTAGGTACTAATATTATATACTATGTCTATGGTTAGGTTAGCAAAGAGAATACAATCATTTGCCATTAATTTTAACCCTAAATGAGAATGGATTGACTGACTCGGTGGCTCAGTGGTTAGTGCCCTTGACTACTGATCCGAGGGTTGTGGGTTCGATCCCTACCCAGGGCAAGCATTTGGGTGATGAGCAGATTTGTTTGCTCTGTGTCTGGGTGTTAAATATCTATTTAAGTATATATTTAAACGTATATAAGTATGTATATCAGTCTCTGGTAACCCATAACACAGGAAATCCTACTTTGGGGCCAGATGACCATGTGTGATTTGTCCCAGAATATTTTTTTTATTTTATTTATGTAATAAACTACGTTTTATTCACCCTGTTCTTTGCGAACGATTGTATATTATGTTGTTGTTCACGATTTCTACAAATGCGAATTGACCATGGGTTTCTTGGGGAAAGTTGTTCAGTTTCATGAGTACAAGCTCCAGTTAAAAAAGTGCAAACCTTTGTTAAGACCCTGTATTTTTTTGCGATTTCACAAAGTTCATAGAACCAAAGTTGTTCAGTATGATGAGTAGAAGCCCAAGTTAACGGGATCTGCACCAATTTTCTCGATTTGACCTTTTTTTGGTCTAAGAGTGCTACAATGGAGGGGCATTACTAGCTCAGATTTCAACCGTATTTGTGGCACAATGATTAAGTACATTAGCTTCACATCTTCATCACGAGTTTAACTTTTCCGTATTAAGTACGACTATTTCTCAGACAAAAACGACTACAAAGTGACAAGTTAGTTTTAAATCCGGCCACCTCACATTATAAAAGTAAAACACTAAAACATTTTTTTTAATATTGCCACCAAGTAGCCTTAAGTCAGATCCGCCTTTGCTTCTCTACGACTCAGTTAATAATGTCAATGTTTTTCAACTACCTCCGTGGCGTATTCACAGTTCACACCAAGAGGTCGAGGGTTCGATTCCCGGTGGGTTCAACTTGAAAGACTCGGTTTGGATGATGGTAAGGCATTTTCTAAGCCAGCCTGGCTAGCTACCACCATCTTATCTAAAGTCTTGCCGCCAATCGTCAGTGTTAACAACATTGATGTGTTCCGGCATGAAGATAAGATAGTCAGTTCTCTATTGCGTTGGGGAATCTTGGTAAGCCCGCTTCCATCTTCGGCATCATCGTCACTTACCAACAGGTGAGATGATGCCAAGGACTTGAATAAAACATTGATATAACACAAATAATGTAATTTAGACCTGAAAACAATATTCACGAGAAGTAGGTAATACATTAAAATTATTGAATGTCATTAATGCCTTTGACTAGAATATAGGTCAGTTCACACGGACAGCACCCGTTCAAGAGTATAACGCGAGAGTCAGCCATCGCTTCCCTCGACCATATTAGAGGGAAAGGAACGACCGGGCTCCCGATGCGCCACCATCCGCACTACCTTTTCTTTCGATTATCAGCTCTTGTTCCTCGCTCTCCGTAGTCATTGTCCATCATCTCGTAGTCTTCAGACACGAAATGATCCCCGTAGTCCTGCGGCGAAGCCTGCCTTCGCTTAGTTCTAAGTTTGTCTCTTCGAGGAGAACGAATCGGTCCTTCTGGAGAAAAAAAACATGAGTGATCAGATCAGACAATTTTTACCCGATTGGTGAGGGTTATTTTTTTGGAGTCGATGTATGTATGTATGTATGTATGTATTTCTTTGTCACGCCCTGTAGCCTAAACGTATTGATGGATTTTGGAGAGCGAGGTGTCGTTAGATTCGTCTTAATCCCGTGAGTGACATAGGCTACATTTTTACCCGACTAACAAAAAAAAAGGCATTGCGTTTTTATGTAGTCGGGTTTTTAATTTTAAATTACTCCTAAAGCTATTTTCAGATATGTGAGCCGTTTTACATTAACTTGACTTGTAAAGTACTGGTTTTTATTCTGTTTGTTAGTCTTGAAAGCTAAATTAGAACCATTTCTTGGTTTCCGATTGAGCTGAAATTTTGCATATACGTTAAGTTTGGAGGAGAATGCATGTTTAGCTTAGTGACGTCATTCTAATTAATCAAATATGGCAGACTCCCAAAGATGGCAGAATTTTTAATTTAAAAGGGTTTGCTGAGAAAAATACGAAATAATTAAAATTATTTTCGTAATAAAGCTTGGACCTAAAAGTTTTATGGTTTTTCGAAAATTATTGGAACATTGTTAAGAATTTTTTCTAGCTTGAAAACTCAGTTGCAACTGAACTGAAATCTAGAACAACCTGGACACTTCATACAACGGCCAGACAGAAATGACATTTTAAAAAAAGAATGACGGAACAAACAAAATGGCGGCGAAATCCTATACATTCGACAGCCGAACTGTAACCAATCTGTATCAAAAAAGGGTGACGAGGGGATGAGGTCGCAATCTAGAGAGCTCCATACTGTATGTTAGTACTAATATATGTATATACTTTGCTTTAGACATTAATACTTACCTCTTTCAGCTTTTCTTTCTTGATATTCCTCTCTCATCCTCTCATATTCCTCCACAGTCCTTCTCCTTTTGTTTATAGCCCTATCTCTGTTTGACACTAAGAACGGCATGGACATCTTCATTGCTTGTCCTCTCCTATTCATCTGTCTATTTCTCCTTCTAAAGCCTGTCTTACTTCTGAAAGTCACTCTTTCTTCTGTCTGTACTCTCTCCGTAGAAGGAACTTCGTCGTTTTTCTTTGTACCTCTGTATTTCTTCATCTGCGATCTTCTGGCGTTGAATATTTCCATTTCGTCTGCACTAGAGATGAAAGCCTTGTGTCGTGTGTTTGACTTGTAGTACATTTCGTAAATGGATCTTGTTACGCCATCGTCTGTTGTGTCTATGGCTGATTCTATAAAAACGCTAAACACGTTAAAAAACCGACTTCCATCGCAACAACTTAGTACATTTATGCATTATTAGTTTTGTTTTTTGTTAATTTTCTAATAAAGTACTACACCGATTTTGATAAAATTAATATGGGACCACACGGGAAGCACTAGCTTTCAAATAAAAAAAGAATCATCAAAATCGGTTTACCCAGTCAAAAGTTCTAAGGTAACACACATTAAAAAAAACACAGTCGAATTGAGTACCTCCTCCTTTTTGGAAGTAGGTTGAAAATGTAGTTGTGAAATTGCAGTTAGTTTCTTGTACATATTGCGTGTACCATCCTCGACTACATCGTCACTTACCATCAGGTGAGATATATTCAAACGCACTCAAATCCCTACTTAATATTATAAATGCGAAAGTAACTCTGTCTGCCTGTCTGTTACGCTTTCCCGCAAAAACTACTGAACGGATTTGGCTGAAATTTGGTAGGTAGACAGATTAGGACCTGGATTAAGACATAGGCTACAGTTTACCACGCTCGCGAGCCGCTTGCGGCTCGCGCACTGCGCACCCTTGAAAAGTCATAGAAACGTGGTCCACGCGGGTGAAGCCGCGGGAAACAGCTAGTAAATAGAAAAAAATAAAATACGCTATTGAAATTATCAGAAGTGCGAAGGCGGTTTTATCTCTCAGAGGGATCCCTTCCAGCCAATCTTTGGAAAACACAGGTTCAGTTTGCGTGTGGGTTTAACTATTGGTGCAATAGATCATCATCATTATCAGATCAGCAGAAAGATGTACGTAACTTGACATAGCCCCCCTCCAACCGTTTACGTACTATTATTATTACGGCCGGCCTAGAGACCAGGAAAGAGGCTTGTAGGTAGGGAGCGGCAATACACACAACATTTTTAAGACTGCAGTGACTCGAAAAACTTTCCTACATAATCGTAACCTTAGAACAGATGGCCGATGGGGTAGAAAAGTTCTCGAGTGGCGACCACGCACCGGAATACGTAGCGTGGGCAGGCCTCCCACACGGTGGACCGACGACTTGGTGAGGGTCGCGGGAGACCGCTGGATGCGGGCAGCGTAGGACCGGTCGTTGTGGAAATCCTTGTCCAGGAGTGGACGTCTTTCCGCCGATATGATGATTAAGCGTAACTATCGCCACTTTGACTCGCTATTTCTATGAGCTATATCGGTAACTTGAATTGATCTATAAGAATGGGGGATCGGACTGCATCAAAAATCAATACTGAAATATGATTTCCTAAATTGCTCTTGTCTTTAAGTTACAAAAAATCTTAGTTGTGTTATTTTTCCATCACGTCTTCAATTTGTTTAATTGATCCAATTCACAAAATAAGTTCGTCAATGACGCTAAAATAAAAATCAATGACGTCACTTGTGGGTATTTTAAACATTTTGAGAACAAAATGTCGTTTTTGACACATCATAAAAAGTAAGTAAAAAGACTAGCAGTCCGATCCCCTATTGACTTAAACGGGCTGTACCATAAAGGTGCAGTGATATTTTAAGGTGGGCTTGTACTCGTCAAACTGAAAAACTTCTGTTCTACAACTATTCTGAAATCGGATTTTTTTTTTATTTTTCATCCATAATCTGTTAATAGCTGATTGGTTGGTGTTGTATGAAAAATAAAAAAATCGTGAATTCAGTAATGTTAAAGAACAAAAGTCCATTTACTCATAATTTGTAAATTACAGTTTAAAGTTATTCTCATAAAGGTCAAAATTACACAATTTTACATACAACTATATCAATAACAATTTAAAAAATAAAAAGAATATTTCACCGTTAGGTTCGTCAGTCAAAAGGAACACCTCTGATCCCTCCCGGCGCAAAGGTGCCCATTATACTCGCCGCGTTGCCACGTTGTATCGCAATGGACAGCCTCTGCACCAGGAAAGAGCAGGATCGTGGGTCACAACCATTATTATGCATCCGGCGACCTATGTCCCTGACTAATTCCTTTGCTTCAACAGCCCATGGTCCACTCGTCTAAGTTGTTCAGTTTGACGAGTACAAGCCCAATTTAGAGTATCACTGCACCTTTATGTTACACCTGTATATAGTCACGAAAAGGTGTCTCCAAAATGCTGCTAAAACCGTCTAAATCACGCCGAGGTCTTGTATTAGGTCGGGGAAGAAGTTTTATCGTATCTTGTATGCAAATTCAAAGAGGACGAACAAAACGAGCTGGAAACGCTTGAACCAAGTTTGTGCTACTGATTGATACTGCATTAGGTCCATAAAATAAAAACACAAATTTTATTCGCGGCCTGTGTTGCATTTTTACCTTTTTGTAGATAAAATTTCAAAATGTAGCGAATTTCTCGTTATTTCCACTCGATTTTATGTCTATGGACAGAAAAAAATATTTTTTAAATGGCGGGTTTTTTTAAATTAAAATTTCGAAAGTTCACTTAATTAATTTTACTACAACCAGCCAGGTAGAAATAATACAAGCAAAGAGATTTGACTACAATTTTATAGTTACAAAATACGAAGAAACTTTATGTACCTAAAGTTATTCTACAGTTTCCGTTTGCACATTAAAGTTCTTACCTGGCACAACACTTTTTGGTTTCTCTTTCCTTTTTGGCGATCTCTTTCTATTTGATGGGAAATCGTACTCGTCTGAATTCAGGGTCTCCTCTGAATCTCTTGCCCAGGCACTGAAAAACCTTGTTGGACCTTCTCTCTTCAAGTTCGAAACCAGTCCTGCTTTTCCCATATAGTTACTAGTACCTTCAAAATCTAGAGATGGCTTGTACATCTCTTTCATAGCATTAAATATATTGGTATTATTTTTGTAGTTGATAACTGTAAACTCTGGTTCGATTTGATAGTGTCTAGCGTTTCTGTCCGTGATGTAAGTACTTCTATTGTTACTAACAAAAGTACTGTTTACACCTTCTCTGAATGTTCCATTGATAATGTTTTCATTGATGTTTTGCTTTATAGTATCGTTGACTCCCAATATTCCGATCTGGCGTTTTCTTCGGTAGCCTTCTTCGTAGCTTCTCTGGATTTTAGATCTTCCCTTTTGGCTGTGTGTAGGGTAGCGTCTGTGTGTGAAATCGGTGTCTTCTTCTGAATATGTTGCTGAAAAATAACCCGTATAAAATAGGTCGAAATAATTCGTCTTATTAGGAATTAATTAAAAACCCGATTCGTCTAATAAGGAATAAAAAAAATAGAAACCCAACTGCATAAAACTTAATCCCTCTTTTTTGGCTAGTCGGGTTAAAAATGTATCCAATGTCACTCACGGGATTAATACAATTCTAACGACACCTCGCTCTCCAAAATCCATGGAACCGTTTAGGTTACAGAGCGTGCCAAAGAAATAAATAAATAAACATACATACACTGGAAAAACATAAACCTTCTTCTGGCGCAGTCGTGTAAATATGGTGTTTCTACGTGGTCTACTGGCGGCAGCAGCTAGTGCAGGGAGTATGATAGATTCAATATTTAGTAAGATCGTCGTTACGTATCCTTCATCGAGAGCCTGACGGCAACGATGTCTCTGTTAATCGATTTGGTAGAAATATATTTTGTATTCACAACTTTTAAATTTGAACTTGAATAGCTTATGAATAACTAATGTATACTCGTTAGTTATTCATTCTTACTGATATTATAAATGTAAAAATGTGTTTGTTAGTTACCTTTTCACGCTTCGACCAATCTTGATGAAATTTGGCATGCAAGTAGCCTGTGTCACTGGCAAAGATATAGGCTACTTTTTATCCCTTGAAAATAGGATAGTTCGATGCAGTTTATAAAAGAACTAAAAATATACTCTTTTTTTGATTAATTTCTCTAACATCGCAACGGAACAATGGATTGTTGTGACTTTTTGCACAGAGATGGTTGAGGGGGTGGGAAATAACATGATTTTAATTAGCATAATATCCTAACATTGTTCTCGAGGGATTACACTTTTTCGCGAATGCAGCCCGTGTCATCAACTTATAAGACGTTATCACGTCAAAAGGTAAATACAAAAGTTATAAACACGACTTCACAGAAAGTTTTCTTAAAGAATTCTTGTGAAATGTATCCAAGTGAACGGAGTGTAATTCATGAGGAAACCTCAGAATAAACTGAAATTTGTTCTGTACTCTGAGGAGGAAACCCTATTTCAAAATGGTTTTCGAAATTATGACACCACGATTATCCTATCTTATAAATGGGAATCAGACTTACGAGGACCTGCTCGAGCACCTGCTGCAGCTCTGGCAGGTTTTAATACCTCTTCAGACTCTTTTTCCTCCACCACATCCTCTGGGAGAACGTCATCATCAGCTCCGTTGTAGACGTATCTGTAACATCTCAGTTCTTTGACTCAAGCCAGGCTTATTCAAGTTACGAAGGCCGCACGGACCGAGAAAGACACAGAATGTATAGGTGTAAAAATAAATATAAATTAAGAACTTTAAAAACTTAAGTATTTAATTAACTTTAAGTATTTAAACGAGCGACATAGAAAAAAACGAGTGAGCTTTAGACCACACGACTGAAGTAAAACTTAATCACCGTTCGCGTAACGCATTCACCAGCTTACTCCCCAAGTCAAGCGTGCCGTTCGCCTCGCCTGATCACATTTTTCGTACCGCTCGAAATCACCATTCCAAGTCAAGCGCGCATAAAGAAGTTTTAGTTCAATTTAACTTTAACCGCCTCCGTGGCGTAATGGTTAGTCCATTCGCTTCACACCAGGAGGTCGCGGGTTCGATTCCCGGTGGGGTCAACTTGTAAGACTCGGTTTGGTTGGCGGTAGGGCCTGCCTGGCTAGCTACCACCATCTTATCTAAGTCTTGCCGCCAAACATCAGTCTTAACAATATTGATGTATTCTGGCTTGAAGATAAGATAGCCAGTTCTCCATTGCGTTGGGTAATCTTGGTAAGCCCGCTTCCATCTTCGGCATCATCGTCACTTAACATCAGGTGAGATGATGCCAAGGGCTTATCTATAAAAAATAATGGTTTATGTATAGGGTCCTTTGGGAAAGTTGTTCAGTTTCATGAGAAGGAGGAAAGTCAGAACCCATCACCCCTAATCCGGAGATGGGCATAGCAAACTGCGACAGAGTTCATTTATCATAGGATTAGTCGATTTCTAAGTCTATGGTCCATACTTGTGTATAATAGATGTTTACGTACCATTATTTTAATTTAAATGTTTATTTGGTTTAATACCTTATACCAAAGCTATTAAATTAAGACACTGCGGTACTTATGCGGTACAGCAGTGTCTTAAGACCAAGGTCTTTGACCAGTATGAGTTGCCAGTGATGACATGTGGAACTGAGACATGGTCGCAAAGGGCAATGGAGCGTGCATGCTCGGAGTTTCTTTGCGTGATCATGTGCGACATAGCTCTCAGAATTGCTAAACTTAAGTGGCAGTAGGCGGGGCACATAGCTCGTAGAACAGATGGCCGTTGGGGCAGTAAAGTTCTCGAGTGGCGACCGCGCACCGGAAAACGTAGCGTAGGCAGGCCTCCCACGCGGTGGACCGATGACCTGGTGAAGGTCGCGGGAAGCCGCTGGATGCGGGCTGCGCAGAACCGGTCGTCATTGGGGGTGGCCTATGTCCAGCTTTGGACGTCCGTCGGCTAATATGATGATTGATGACCAAAGCTATTGTTTTGTCCCCCACGATACAGGCCTAGCCAGTGTGGGGACCACTACTTACTGTATTATCGTATAACTGTGTTTCTGGTAACGAAATAAATTTATTTATTAAAAAAAAAAGAACTTGAAAAAATCCTTCCCCTCTCACCCCGCCGCGTCTGTCTGTCTGAACTTGATAAACTCAAAAACTACCGAACGGATTTTCATACTACAAATGGACGGAGTGATTCACTAGGAAGGTGTGTAATACTTAATAACAAAAATCAAGTTTAAGGTTTTCACAGTGGAATATAAGCAATTTCACAATTTAAATTTAATTGCGTGTGTGGCATAACGGCTAGGGCCGCTTCATGCTTTCCGGGGGGTCTTGGTTCGAATCCTGCCACGTACCAATGTGTTTTCGAATTTCGATTTCATATGTACGTTTATCCGCCGCTCTTACGGTGAAGGAAAACATCGTGAGGAAACCTGCACACGCCTGCGAAGAAACTCGAAGGTTGTGTGTGAAGCCGACCAGCCCGCACTGGGCCCTAGTGGTCGACTAAGGCCCGATCATCTTATTCAGGGTAGGCTCGAGCCTGGAGACATGTATGAGCTGATGGGATGATGAATTTAGTTGTTGAAGCTCTGTGAATTTTCTCGGATAAAGGTAGCGAGATCTTGCCTAGTACTCCAGTCCATCTGTCTGGCGTCGTCCAGCCACTGGTTCCCAGCAAGGGTCGTCTCGCGCACCATCTTGATCCTCATCTGGAGGAAGATCTGGCGAAGCTGCACTGTGATGTGCGAGGATCGGGTTGAGTAGTCTTCCAGCCCTTCTGGTTTCTCGTGCTTGAATAGACCTGGGCAATTTAGTTACGGGCCTTTGAAATTTATAGTCTACCTTCATCGTGTTGTGATACCGGCTTCTTGTAAGCGAAAGTTATTGGTTGAATTACACGGAACTCACCAAGGGATCGTGAAAACTAAAAGTAACGCACGTGCACGTATGTGGTGGCCAAATATCGATAAAGATATCGAGCAGGTGATAAGCGCGTGTAGTGTGTGTAGCGCCTTGCGCCCCGCACCCCCACGCGCGCCTCCCGCCAGCTGGCCGCTATCAGCTGGGCCGTGGGAACGCATTCATATCGATTATATGTCTGTCAAGCAGCGTGCGTACCTAATAGTTGTCGATGCCTATAGCAAGTGGACTGAGTGTTTACAAATGAGTAGTGGAATGAACACAAAACATTTAATTAGACAGTTAAAATTTTTATTCAGTCGTTTTGGCCTGCCAGAAATAATTGTTTCAGATAATGACTCAAAAATAGCTTCATCAGAGTTTAGTGAATTTTGCGCATTAAATGGAATAAAATACGTTACATCTCCGATTTACCATCCCATTAGCAACGGACAAGCCGAAAACTCGGTAAGAACATGTAAAAAGATGATCAAATCTATTTTGGAAAGTTACACCTGTATTAACATGGTCGAGGATAAATTACAAGAATATTTATTTGAGTATCGTAACACACCTCACTGCTCCACGGGTGTTTCCCCCGCAAAGTTGATGGTTGGGCGCGAATTAAGAAGCAAGTTAGATTTAATTATGCCGCCTCGGAATAAAAAAAACTTTATTCGATAATATGTCAAGGGGAAAGTTGCGCTCTTTTAATATTGGACAACTAGTATGGATTAGATGTTATATAAACAGGAAACCTTTTTGGACAAAAGGAAAAATAATTAAAAAATTAGGTTGTCGAATGTATTTAGTGCAATTAAATGACAATCAAGGTGAGATTTGTAGGAGACATGTTGATCAGTTAATGCGATACACAGGAAATAAATGTGTTTTAGACAACAATACAAATTTTTCGAATGATGGATTGTTTACATCTACAACTCCATATCAATATCCTTCACATCAATCCACATCAAACGTTCAGGACTGTCAAATTCAACAAGAGTTAAGACCAGATAATATTGATGAACAAAGAGATGAGGATTCATGGCAGGATGCTATGGAGTTGGAGGGAAAAGTGGAGGCGGAGCGGTCAACGCCCGGGTCGCCTGTCGTTGTTGGTGAGGGACCGCCACACCAGCAGCTGCAGGAGGTGGTCTCTAAAAATGCTGATAATGAGGCTAATGAGCCAGTAGTTGAGCCAATAGTTGAACCAGTAGTTGAGCCTATCGATTTGCCGCTCGATCTCCAACCTCGACGTGTTTTAAGACCAAGAAATAAAGACGTTAATTATAAGGAACAGTAAAGATTATAATTATAGTGTGTGAATTCCTGCTTACTTATAATTTTAAATGTTTGTTGTCAGGTTTCCAAATTAAGGCATGAGGATGAGGAGTGATATGTATGCGCACCACCGGCAGTAATAAACCAACCTTCATCGTACACAGTGGTATTATTTATTATTATTCGGCATCATCATCACTTACCATGAGATGAGATGATGGCAAGGGGTGACATCTTACACTACCAGTCATTAATATAGGAGGTCGTGGGTTCGATTCCGGTGGGATTCAGCTTTGTAGGAATCGGTTTGCTTGATAGTAGGGCATCCTAAATAATTTTTAACATCTTATCAAAGTCCGAAACATCAGTGTTAACAGCATTGATTTTTTCGGAGATCGAGTTAAAATACCCAGTACCCTATTGTATTAAGGAATCTTGGTAGGTATGTCTGCTTCCATCTTCGGCATCATCATCACTTACCATGAGATGAGATGATGGCAAGGGGTGACATCTTACACTACCAGTCATTAATAAGTCTAAGAAAAACTACCCACACTTTAACCCGGCGGGAATCTGGTGAAGAAACATAACACGGAGTATGTGATGGGGTATATGATACCCATATTTAAAAATGTTTTAACCAAACAAAACAAAACACAAAACACAGGCATTTTCAAATTAGCCATCAAATCAAAGAAACTATAGAAACATTTTGAATTATTGAAAGTTAGTTATATCGTTTAAAAAAATATTTTGGAACACCTTAAGTTTAGCAGTCAATTTGCAGTAGTCCGGTACAATATCAGAGGTAGATTCGTCCAAATCTTCCTCCAACATGGACCTTAGTCGCATTTCTGCTCTTTCCGTATCCATTTTCAACTAAAAACTACAATAAAAACCGGAAAGTACTTATGCAAACAAAACTAAAACTGCCCGAACGATAACTAAAATATTTCCTACTCAAACGGTGCTTAAGTTATGACTGCAAGCACTTTACTACCCTCTCTCAAAACTCATTAATTCCATCTACTCAAAGCCGCAAATAGTTTGGGTGATGATTTTGTAAAGTACCCCCACTAAATAAGTGGGCGGGTATGACATACCCGGCCAGAGTCTCGCCGGGTTAAGGAAAACTTCTTACAATGTAAGATCACCTTGAGACTGAAACAGGCAATCTCTTCATTTCAAATAGGATCAGACATATATTAGAATTACAACTACTAAGTACAGTTTTGCATTATTATTTTTGGGTTTTCGTATTTAAAAAAAAAGTTCTACACTAATTTTTATGAAATTTATATGGGACCAACTCGAAAGCATATGCTAGGTAACAAATAAAAAAAAATCATGAAAATCGACTCACAATCTTCGAAGATATCGCGTAACACACAAACAAAATAAACATACAGTCGAATTGAGAACCACCCTCTTTTTAGAAGTTGGTTGAAAAGGCGTATCTATTCACAAAATCGTTTCTTAAAACTCAAACATAAGAGGAAGCGCGGTTTGAAGAATAGGTATATGAATAAAATGTTGCTGACTCCGTCCCCCAAACCTCTCGGTATATACAGCAAGAAAGGGAGAACTTCAGCACAGACCGATAATAGGTACTAGAATTGACCAAAACAGCATTTCGTATGATTACGTAGTCCCCCATTTCCTCCTCCAAAACTTGAGCAATAATCATATTTTTTCAAAAAAAAACGGTAATTTAAAAAACTAAAAAACCCGACTGCGTTTCTGCGTAATTTGGAAATGAAAAACCCTAAAACAAGAAAGTCGTCAAACCCGATTGCACTTAACTTATGGATCGAAAAATTTGCTAAGGCGATGCTTATAAGCGTTAAATTCATACAAAAAATGCCAATTTAGACCTTGCATAATAGTCTTAGGGCGCTTTAAGAAGTTTAGTGCAAACGGGCATTCGACTAATAGGGGTAGGTAAATTATAGAACAGCAGCTCACTGTACATATTTAAAAAAATATTTTTAAACACAAGAAAAATTGTAGCAGTCGGGACCCATTCTAATAAAATAATCTAATCTTTTTTGTCATATGGAGGTATAGACACTGTATGAAAAGAGTTTTAATATCCTCTGAAAATGATAAAATCTTTTTTATCATGTTTGTTTTGATTGTTTTGACAACCGATATTGTTGGTAAACAAAAATAAATAGTATCTCTCTTTCTAACTTTACTAATTTATATATTTCTCTCAACTTCCGTTCGCCTCGCTCGACCACACTTCCGTAACGCTCTCGTCACGCATCCTCGGGCTTACTCTCCAAGTCAAGCGTGCGTAAAGAAGTTTTACTTCTAAAACATGGGGTCTTTCATCACGAAAAATACTATAAAAATAAAATTGACGCCATTCGAAAACGTTCCATTTTATATTCTGTCGCTAGAACGTATGAAGTTAGGTGACTTAAAAATTATGAGAGTACTCGCATACAGAAGTCGCGATATCGAACCCAGAAACTATGCGGTATTGGTATTGGAGCGGTTAAAAGGCCACTAGTCCTGATTGCTGAAACATTAATAATTCTGTCAATACGAACTATGTTTTCTGTTGTCACTATGAACCTACGTTCGATGTCGTCAATGTGAACTATGTTCGCTGTCGCCAATATTATCTATGTTCTGTGTCGATGACTTAACGTCACCTTTGTGAAGACGGTCACAGTTGCGAAATCAGTAAATACCTCGATTCGGTTTCTCGAGAGTATTCTCCAGTCTCAAGAGCACTGCTCCACCTTTCCAGGGCTCCAGAGTGAGAATGTGGATGTGGCGCGGCAGACCATGCAGTTTGATAGCTGAAAACTAAAGACATTTTAAGTTAGATTATAAGGTTTAGGTACGTATTGTTTTTTTTTGAAAACTAAGGACATTTTAAGTTAGATTATAAGGTTTAGGTACGTATTGTTTTTTTTGTATGGCACAATTAACCATGCAATTTAACGTAGTTTGGTGCTTCGGTGTTGCACTTAGCATCACATACACATCTATGGACGTGTGCAACGTGATCTTCTTACATATCTGGAAACAGATGTGTCAACTAGGTACCCTATCATTATTTCTCACTCGTTTAGTCCTCATGATCTGCCACTTTCTCCTGTTGATCTTCTCTCCTGAAGACATGAAATACCACGGTTCCAGCAACCATCTTCTAGCCGCCTGGGCAGCTCGCTCCATGAATGTTAGGTCGTCAACTGAAAACCAGTAGGGCATAATTTGTACCCATGTTGCTGATCAGCCTGCTTTGCATGTGATGACTGATGACGATAATCAAGATGATCATCATATCAGCTCAAATACGTCTCCACCGAGGGGCTCGAGCCTACTCTGAATTAGGGCGATCGGGCTTTAGTCGACCACGCGGGCCCAGTGCGGGTTGGTTGACTTCACACACAACCTTCGAGTTTCTTCGAAGGCGTGTGCAGGTTTCCTCACGATGTTTTCATTCACTGTATAAGAGCGTCGGATAAACGTACATATGAAATCGAAATTCGATAACACATTGGTACGTGGCAGGATCGAACCACGACCTCCCGGACAGGAGGTAGCGGCCCTAGCCGTTTCGCCACCGACTGATAGTCATCATGATTTTAAAATCATCATATCAGCCAAAAGGCGTCCACTGCTAGACATGTCTTCGGCATCATCGTCACTTACCATCTGGTGAGATGATGCCAAGAGCTTATCAATTGTAAATAAAAAAAAGGACGCTGCTGCCCATCCTCCGCTTTTGTTCCCTTGGTCACCTCATTACCACACCCTAAGGAAGAGAAGCGTACCTATGTTAAGGCGACGTATTGGAAACTTTGATCGCAGGGATCTCGATTTTTCTTAGCAATTACAAAATATATGTAAATGGTATTTTGTAACCTGATTCTTCATTTCAATGACTTCATTTTTACAGTTGCAGAAACACGATTCTTTAATTTTTCAACAGAAATAAATATATCAAAGAAACGTCTTTTAAAGCAGAGATTTGCATTCTACAGGCAAACCAGACCGTTTAAACGTATAAGGAGCTCCGCGATGATATTTGCAGGCACTTAATGATCTCGCCAATTCTACGATCGGCGCACGAGATGTCTAATCTCTTACTCTCTCTCTCTTATCGTGTGGTACAATTAACCGGGCTATTCAAGGGATAGACAGCTGTTTGTGTTCGATCAAGGCAAATACGTGAGGCGCGTCAGTCAGCCAAAGACGGTCGCGGGGGTCGGGCGCTGTCCACATTCAGTTGTCAGAAACAACGCGGCCGTCGATCGGATAGGTGTGAACGGAATAGTAGTAGTTCATTGTTGGTGTAACTACCTCCCCCCATTGCCCCTTCTGTCTGGTAGCAGAGCTGTTAGGGACCATTGTAGTTTTAAGGTGCGCGGTGTTTCGCTTGCGCTCGCGTATCTCCCTTTTGAGTCCCCGGGATGGTTTGCGGTATGGACGGTTGCCTGGTGTTGCACTTAGCATTACCCGCAGCAGTCAGGTGTAGGGCATTTTTTCTGCTTTAAAAGAGGTTTTACACTTATGGAAGTACGCAACGCGATCTTCGTATACATCTGGAATCGGATGTGCAGGATTCCTCACGATGTTTTCCTTCACCGTTAAAGTAATCAGTAAGTATACCTATATAGAAAGTTTCGAAAACTCATTGGTACCTATATTGGCTGTCCGGATTTGAACCCGGGACTTCTAGTAGGTAGGACTGAGCCGTTACCGTTTAGTCACCGACGCTTTGTCTAACCCAATCAAGAAATGCCTAACTTGTCATAGGTAGGTAAGTAGGTGACTTACTTTCACTCATATAGTTCCCGAAGACAATCCTGTGTTTTCCTTTCACTACCAAGCCCACGCCATAAGCCTCTTCGTTCAACGACTCTTCAAGACCAAATCCGTCGTCCGTCAGCAATCTTCTGTGGACCTGTAAAAGTTACCAAGACATTGTTTAAAATATTGTTCTGCTTTCTAGAAATGTTCCTTGTTTTCAGTTGACAGCATTCGTAGAATATTTGCTATACTATATTATCATATCAACATCATATTAGTCGAAAAATGTTCACTGCTGAAATAATGCCTCCCTCAAGGATTTCGACAATGATGGTCCTGTGCTGCCCGCATCCAGCGGCTTCCCGCAAAAGTTCACCAGATCGTCGGTAGACCGAGTGAGAGGCCTGCCTACGCTACGTGTTTCAGTGCGCGGTTGCAACTTGAGAACTTTACAGCTCTAACGGCTGTCCGTTATCTAGTCTCAGTTCTTATAACTGATTACACGTGTGTGTGCGTATGCGTGCGTGATTGCGTAGGTGCGTGTATGATATATACGTAGGTAGATGCGTGAAATAATACCACTGTGTGCGATGAAGGTTGGTTTATTACTGGCGGTGGTGCGCATACATATCACTCCTCATGCCTTAATTTGGAAACCTGACAACAAACATTTCAAATTATAAGTAAGCAGGAATTCACACACTATAATTATAATCTTTACTGTTCCTTATAATTAACGTCTTTATTTCTGGGTCTTAAAACACGTCGAGGTTGGAGATCGAGCGGCAAATCGATAGGCTCAACTACTGGTTCAACTATTGGCTCAACTACTGGCTCATTAGCCTCATTATCAGCATTTTTAGAGACCACCTCCTGCAGCTGCTGGTGTGGCGGTCCCTCACCAACAACGGCAGGCGACCCGGGCGTTGACCGCTCCGCCTCCACTTCTCCCTCCAACTCCATAGCATCCTGCCATGAATCCTGATCTCTTTGTTCATCAATATTATCTGATCTTGACTCTTGTTGAATTTGACAGTCCTGAACGTTTGATGTGGATTGATGAGAAGGATATTGATATGGAGTTGTAGATGTAAACAATCCATCATTCGAAAAATTTGTATTGTTGTCTAAAACGTATTTATTTCCTGTGTATCGCATTAACTGATCAACATGTCTCCTACAAATCTCACCTTGATTGTCATTTAATTGCACTAAATACATTCGACAACCTAATTTTTTAATTATTTTTCCTTTTGTCCAAAAAGGTTTCCTGTTTATATAACATCTAGTCCATACTAGTTGTCCAATATTAAAAGAACGCAACTTTCCCTTTGACATATTATCGAATAATTTTTTTTTATTCCGAGGCGGCAAAATTAAATCTAACTTGCTTCTTAATTCGCGCCCAACCATCAACTTTGCGGGGGAAACACCCGTGGAGCAGTGAGGTGTGTTACGATACTCAAATAAATATTCTTGTAATTTATCCTCGACCATGTTAATACAGGTGTAACTTTCCAAAATAGATTTGATCATCTTTTTACATGTTCTTACCGAGTTTTCGGCTTGTCCGTTGCTAATGGGATGGTAAATCGGGGATGTAACGTATTTTATTCCATTTAATGCGCAAAATTCACTAAACTCCGATGAAGCTATTTTTGCGTCATTATCTGAAACAATTATTTCTGGCAGGCCAAAACGACTGAATAAAAATTTTAACTGTCTAATTAAATGTTTTGTGTTCATTCCACTACTCATTTGTAAACACTCAGTCCACTTGCTATAGGCATCGACAACTATTAGGTACGCACGCTGTTTGACAGACATATAATCGATATGAATGCGTTCCCACGGCCCAGCTGATAGCGGCCAGCTGGCGGGAGGCGCGCGTGGGGGTGCGGGGCGCAAGGCGCTACACACACTGCACGCGCTTATCACCTGCTCGATTTCTTTATCGATATTTGGCCACCACATACGTGCACGTGCGTTACTTTTAGTTTTCACGATCCCTTGATGAGTTCCGTTTAATTCAACCAATAACTTTCGCTTACAAGAAGCCGGTATCACAACACGATGGCCTCTCAGCAGGCAGCCACTTTCTATTTCCAGGTCATTTCTACATAAAAAATATGGTCTGATCCTGTCGCATTTAACTTTTTTTGGCCAACCGAATTTTACATATTTCATAACAGTTTTTAATGTACTATCCATTTCTGTTGCGTTTTTTATATCTTTGTGAGTAATAGGTAAGCAATTTAACTGTAAGGAGTTTAAATTAAGCGCTGCACAGCAATTCGAACTAGTTTGCATTTTATTACAACCAATCTTTGTGCGCGCAGGCAGAGGTGCCCTCGAAAAATAATCTGCTACCAAATTGTTTTGACTGCTTATGTATTGTATTTTATAGTTATAAGCGGATAGAATTATTGAAAATCTGATTAAACGTGTTGCCGTCATCACCGAAATTCCATTTTTTTTCCCGAAAATTGCTAGCAGTGGCTTATGATCCGTTTTTAAAATAAATGGATCCTGGCGACCATACAGATATTGATGGAACCTTGTCACACCAAAAATTATTGCTGTCGCCTCTTTATGTAATTGACTGTAATTACGCTCGCTAGCTGATAGCGATCTTGATCCGAAGGCGAGTGGTCTCTCGACGCCGTCGACTCCTACTTGCGCTAACACCGCACCTAGACCATCAGGACTGGCATCCACTGATAAGACTAACTGGGCCCCGGGATCAAAGTGAGTCAATACACGTTCTGATGACAATTCGCATTTAATACACTCGAAAGCAGCCTGCTGTTTACTGCCCCATTCCCATACCGTATCATCACATAATAACTTGTGAAGTGGACTTAATATGGCTGACGCGTTGGGGATAAAATTCCGGTAATAATTTACCATACCAATAAAGCGTTTCAGCTCAGTGACATTATTGGGTCGCGGTGCATTCATCACCGCCTCTACCTTTTCAGGACATTTATGTAAGCCGTTCCTATCTATTATGTGGCCTAAATACTTCACACTGTCCTGAAAAAAAGCACATTTACTTTTTTCCAGACGTAGCCCAACGCCCTGAAATCGCTGAAACACTTCACTTAGTCGCTGCAAATGAACAGCTTTTGAAGGACCCGTAACACAAATATCATCAAGGAAGACTGAAACTCCTTCAATTCCCGCGAGCAAATTTTCAATCGTCCGCTGAAAAATCGCTGGTGCGTTAGCCAGACCGAAAACTAAGCGCGTGTACATGAAGAGTCCTTTAGTTGTGTTTATTGTCGTTAATTTCTGAGCAGATTTAGATAATTTTAATTGATTGTAAGCTTGACTGCAATCTAACTTTGAGAATTTTTCTCCTCTGCTGAGTTTCGCAAACACCTCTTCTATACGTGGAAGTGGATATTTATCTACATGAATATCGTTATTCACGGTCAGTGAATAATCTCCACATATTCTCACGCTACCATTTGGTTTCCTTACGGGCACAATAGGCGTAGCATACTCTGAATAGCTGACCGGAACTAAAATACCTTTATCAACTAACAGATCTAATTCTGCTTCGACTTGATCTTTCAAAGCAAATGGAATGGGTCGCGCCTTAAAAAATTTGGGATGAGTGCCTTCTTTTAAATGTAATTCTACCTCATATTGATTGAAACATCCTAATTCATTCGAAAACAATTCTGAATATTTACTCAACAAGTTTTGTACATCTGTATCATTATTACACGAAGACATGTCTATTTTATTGTTTTCCGTAGTGAAGGTAAATTTAAACTTGGTCATAAAATTACGTCCTAGTAATGGTGGTCCGCCATTTTTTATGACGTAAAATGTTACCGGTTGTGTTACCTTATCGTATGTTACGTTCACAGAAAAACTACCTAGAGGAGTAATTTTATGGCCAGTATAAAAACACATCTTAATTTTACATTCATCTAGGGGCAATTGAGAAAAATATTTGTTATATAATTCCTCAGAAATTACACTCGTGCTAGAACCAGTGTCAAGCTCCATTTTAAATAAACTACCATTAATGGATACCGTTAATAAAATAGGATTAGAGTTCACGCACCTCAAATTAAAAATCTGGCACTCCTCGCAGTCTCCGCCGCATTCCTGATTTTGCTCCGAATTTTGACCGGCTACAACATCAATATTGTGTACTTTTTTTGATATTAAATTACACACCTTTCTGAGATGGCCTTTTTCGTTACACTTTTGACACCGATAGTTTTTAAATTTGCACTTTTCCGCCACATGGTTTTTTAATCCGCACACTGCACAACGATAATCGTGACCTTGACCGCTGCCCTTGTGAGCGGCCACGCCTGCGCTGCGGCCGGCCGGGCCGCGTACGCCGCCGCTGCCGCCGGAGCCGCTAGACAAGCCCACTGTACCGTCACCAGCTCTCATACTCGCACGGAACAAGGGCTCCTGTTTCACATATACGTCCGTTGTCAAAATCTTTGATTTTCGTGCGCAAGCAACTTGTTGCGCAAGTTCCACAGCTTTGGAAAACGTTAACAGGTTAGCATCTTGCTCAAAAAGGCGATCGCGTTCAGGTCCTAGGCTCAAACCAAGAACGAAACGATCACGAAGTACGACGTCCAGAGCCGCTCCAAACTCGCAGTGAACCGCGAGTCCCCTGAGTCGAGCTGCCCAAGCTTCCATACTTTCGTCTACCGCCTTTGTTGCGCTGTAGAAAATATCTTTGTCCGCAAAAGTCGATCTTTTTGGCGTAAAATGTTTGTCGAAAAGTTCTAACAATTCTTTTTAAGTGAGTTTTTCGACATCTTGGGGATGTGCAAGGTTGAGTAATAACCTGTAGGCTTCATCCGTTAAATGAGTTAACAGCACAGCTCGCTTCTTACCCTCGTCTTCGACAGAATTTAATGCAAGAAATTGTTTCAATCTGCTACAAAAAATTGCCCATTCTTGCATTTTTGGGTCGAAATTTGTTATATTTCCTATATAACTTGACATATTTATAGTTATTTACACTGCAGGTCCAAAACACAACAAAAAAACATCCGACGTTCGCCACTGATATATACGTAGGTAGATGCGTGAAATAATACCACTGTGTGCGATGAAGGTTGGTTTATTACTGGCGGTGGTGCGCATACATATCAGTGTATCTGTGTGTGGCTATGGGGGAGGGGTGTGGAGGTGGATTAGGGGTGGTATGATACCTATGTGTCATACAAATACTATAGCACGCATTGTGGAAGGTTCACGGCCTTAAGATAGGTCAAATGACAATATTCAATACAAATTATTGAAAGACTGTGTAAAGCTATCACGATGGAAAAAATATATAATATACTTAAAGTACGTAATAAAAAAATCGATTTATTTGAATATAATTTTAAATATATTTTACCACTTTTGATGTGAAAAAATATACTGTAGACCCCGTTTTTGGCATTAATTGCAAAATTTATCGAAAAAAAATAGTCAATGTTGAACGAAACTAACACACAAAAATCGGTGACTAAGACATTCATTTTAATTAAACACATTTTTTAAAACTTATTTGAAAATACAGAAAAGTACTTAATAAAAACATGTAAAAATCGAGATATGGGCAACGTAACAGCCGCGTTGAAGCCCGCATTAATTTGAACTTAAAATGAATAGACTTGCGTTCGATATTATTTTAACATGTATATCAACCTGCTCGGATTGAGGCATCTTAAAGCCTTAATATCCAACAGTGTACTTATACTAGGTGATTGTTATGACTTCTAAGCCACTAGCTTCACCAACCCGAATATTTTAAGTTAAGTATGACCTTGGTATAACTTCCCAAGATATCGGAAGAAACTCGTGCTCAGGAGGAACCCTATGAATAGATAGATAGACTGTGTCCTAAACCACTTAACCGATTATAATAAAATTCGCACACCATGTGCAGTTCGATCCAACTTGAGAGATAGGATAGGGTAGGGTAGGGTAGTGTAGGGTAGGGTAGGGTAGTGTAGTGTAGTGTAGGGTAGTGTAGAGTAGTGTAGGGTAGTGTAGTGTAGTGTATGTAGGGTAGGGTAGGGTAGGGTAGTGTAGTGTAGTGTAGGGTAGGGTAGTGTAGTGTAGTGTATGTAGGGTAGGGTAGTGTAGTGTAGTGTAGGGTAGTGTAGGGTAGGGCAGGGCAGTGTAATGTAATGTAAGGCGGTACGAAGTTCGCCGGGACTGGCTGTTTACGAGGAAAACATCAATAGCGACGAAACTCACCATAAGTTCCAGCTCCCCCTCAATATACGAGGTTCCCCCTTGGGTCCTGTCAGTCAGTACGCACATGGCAGTCGTACTGTTCGATGTCTGGGACTGGAGGCATATGCGAGATGTTACTGGGTAAAAGCATGCTGCTACTGGCTTTTTGATACGCTGGCCTGCGAAACAGTGAAAATTCTTGAGTGAATAACTTTTGTCATATCAGCTCTTATACGTCCCCACCAAGGGTCTCGAGCCTACCCTGAATTAGGGCAATCAGGCCTTAGTCGACCACTCGGGCCCAGTGTGGGTTGGTCGAATTCACACACAACCTGCGAGTTTCTTCGCAGGCGTGTGCAGGTTTCCTCACGATGTTTTCCTTCACCGTAAGAGCGTCGGATAAACGTACATATGAAATCTTAATTCGAAATCACATAGGTACGTGGCGGGATTCAAACCACGAACTTCCGGACAGGAGGCGGCGGCCCTAGCCTTTACGCCATCGACGCTCTTTATGAATAAAATCCCAAAGATAGGTCTACACCGTTACTTTCAACTCTAGTTATAACTAATATTTTGAAGTGTAAATCTTAAAAAATATACAACAATATGTGTTATGATAATACAAATTGAGTAATGTTATTATTTTTTATACTTTCATTGTAGTTTTTGATTGAAACAAAAAACCATTTAAAAAGTAAAGAAGTGTGGTTATTTTCTTTAATTTTTACACGTAAAGAAAAATACAGAGACAACTGTTCCAATCAACGCCTCGCCTTAACAGTCGGTATACCACTTTTTTCATTTGCGCAAAATAGTACAGACAAATTTCCGACGTTAGCCGAACATGTGATCAATTTATATGCGCAGAGCTTTATTTGCATGTTCAGAGGTAACATTATTGCTTGCTACTAATATAATATACTTTGGTTGGATTGGCAATAGTCACACTTTTGTTTAAAAACCAGCGTCGCCGCCTGTCTCCCACCCATCAACTCCACTACACAAGCAATAATAATACATATACACGAATTGCGCGCACTAATAAACAAAACACACTTAGAACACAGGGCTGCAATTGTGTCTCACACCATTTCGAGAGTCTGTACGTTACACACAACCACACGCAAATAAAAAGTATGAACGTGTGCTTCGGTTAAGTATGATTGTCTAGTCATAGTTGAGGTGCGCCTGCCCAGCGCACATTTCCAATCCAACCTTATTTATCTTATCCGTGCAATTGACCAATCACGGCGACGAAAGATTTTAGCGGGCTGAGTAGATACCTAATTTTTGGCGCTGTTTTCTCGTGGGCCCACTAATTTGACCCACTAGTGGGACCACGAGGGAGGCTTATTTCTCGTGGACCCACTAAGTGATTTCCGACTCATGGTATCCACTAGTGGGACCACGAGGGAGGCTTATTTCTCGTGGACCCACTAAGTGATTTCCGACTCATGGTACTAATTCATTAATTTACTTTTGTAGTACTATGCACATAATGTACCTAAGTAATAAACAAACATAAAACCATAAACTAGATTGTATCACAATTGATGCGGGTACAATCCACATAGAGCATTCAATCACTTCAGTTTTGTAGGACTAAGCATAATGCATACAAGTTTATGCAACATTTCCTGGGATAGATTCTCTTTGGTTGTATGTAATATTTATAATAAAATTAGTCATTGACATAGGAACTTCTTATCTATTTTATTGCAAAGTGACAGATGAGAAACAAATGAAAATGACTGTTTATGTTTGTCATCTGAATTGCAAATCATTTGCACGTTTTTCTGAAAAGAAAAGCCATTGAAGGAAATTAATTGATTGAGCATACTTAAGTCAGGAAAATGGATGATTTAATTTTTGTTCGAGGGGCGACAATTTTATAAACACCGAGACTATAAAAGTGGAAATTCTATATGGAAATGCAGTAAAGCAAAAAAAGAGAAGTGCCGTGGTTCAATTACTATCAAGGTATATGTATACGCATTTATTTATAAGTAGGTAGGATAATTTTACAAAATGTTTTCGAAACTTAGGGATTACTTTTTTACTTTGCCATTAAGTATTCATGTATGTGATTTTACTTTGATCCTGGGTACACAGATTATTAAAAGAAATAGCCACGTCTGTACGGCGGACTTTGGTAAGAATGCAGTGGATGAATCTATTGCTAAAATGAAAGTGGAAACTCGCCTTAGTGATACTCCAGTCCCACAAATATACAAACAAGCAATAAATGCATTAAAATGTGACGGTATACATTTTGTATCAAAAATACCTGATTTAAAAAATATTCAAACCAGTTTGTATTCACATCGCAATCGCACTAATTTTAAAGAGATTGACAAAGTGACCATCCCGTCCACTCATTCTGAATTTATTCTTTCCGATTATTATTTCGAAAATTGCCGAATTATAATATTTTAAGGGCTTACCAATTGTGAATAAAAATCAAATAAAAAAAATTTTGCTCGTTGGCCATCAGAAAATATTTAAATGAAATTGATCTAGTCAATGGATCTACTGAGAATGATCCAATTTTTTATAGACGGCACATTCCAGAGCTGTCCAGGTCCTTTCACGCAGCTTTATAGTATACATGGTGATATTTCTAAATCTGCTTCTGAAACTTCTGCTTCTCACACGTGATACCTCTAGTGTACGCTATAATGACCCATAAAGACCAGAAATCATATTATGCTCTATTCCAAATGATTAAATCTCAGACTTCCTGGAACCCTAAAAAAGTACATTTAGACGTCGAAACAGCAGCCGCAAATGCGTTGTTAGACATTTTTCCGGAAATCATGCTAAAAAAATGCTATTATCATTTCACGAAATCATTATGGAAGAAAGCAAAAGAAATGAAAATAAAATCAAAAAAAGAAAGGAGAATCATTGGGCTCTTCACAGCGTTGCCATTATTGCCTATGGTCCTGGTATCGGATGGCGTTGCGTATATTGATGATGAAAAACCCAAAACAGATAAAATGGATCGTTTTACAAGATACATGAAAAGTACTTGGTTTAAAAATGATGAGTACATATCACAGTGGAATGTGTATGGGGAAAGGGACGAATAACGTAGTAGAGAGCTGGCACTCTCAACTGAACAAAGAAGTGAAGAAGCGATATCCAAAATCGTTATTACGTTTATTGAACATCCTACGCGAGACAGAAGATGATATATCGGAAGCATCGCCTCGCCGCCAAGAATATATAGAGCAAGATAATGATATAATGAAATATCAACTCCAACTAATTCACGGAGATATTTCATTAGGTCATTTTCTTGAAAAATTGCGTTGACTAAACATTTTTTATTAACTATTATTAAGTTGCATTTGTCTTTTAAAAAGTAATATTTATTCGTTACGTGAGGAAGTTTGTGTGGCTTGCCCTTACATTTTATTTACTTTCTGATCCAAACTTCTATTGGTAAACAGTTTACAGCTAGGTAGGTATTAATTAAGCCCATGAGCAGGCACAGGCATGAATAATGTGGATAATGACTTTTTAGTGCGGCTTGATCCAAATTGTGATACAATCTAGTTTATGGTTTTATGTTTGTTTATTACTTAGGTACATTATGTGCATAGTACTACAAAAGTAAATTAATGAATTAGTACCATGAGTCGGAAATCACTTAGTGGGTCCACGAGAAATAAGCCTCCCTCGTGGTCCCACTAGTGGGTACCATGAGTTGGAAATCAATTAGTGGGTCCACGAAAAATAAGCCTCCCACGTGGTCCCACTAGTGGGTCAAATTAGTGGGACCACGAGAAAACAGCGATTTTTGGCAGATCAACACCTATTTTGATACTAAAAATAAATTGTACAGCCACGCTGTGCATTCTTGCGAAGCACTAACCATCTGTTGCAGTCGAGCTCAAACATACACAAATCAACTATAAACATTGCACTTACTTAGTCGCATAGAACAATTATGGTACCTATATCAGAATTGATGCAATATTTCCAAACAATTTCGTTTTGTATGGGAGGTACTTTACTCCGATTTTTCCTGGAATAATTAAGGCCCTATTATTATTAAGTCCTAGTTATTAGCAAACTTTCATTAAATTAATTTTTGAGTAAAAAATATATTAATTGTGACCTTTTAATATGGTGGCAACCCTAAAAAATCAAGATAGGGGAAATTAAAAAAAACGTTCTGGCGATATAAAAATAATATTGCCCTAAACCAAATTTAACCTAAATCTGTCCAGTAGTTTGGGAACTAGAGCACCGGATGGAAGTACACACACACAATCACACACTATTAGTGTAAGACAATCGATCCCCATCAAAATCTCAACTTCGACTTTTACTTAAATTCTTTACTCCTTCTTCGCTCGCGTTAGCTCTTTCCTCGGTGGCTTGAAAGTAAAAATGGTCTACTGCACAAATACCAGAGGCGCAGGTAGGTAAGCACCTAGGTTCGTAGGAGAGAATTAATTTATGTGTCAAATTTTTAGATCATTTTCTAAAGTTTGTCAGTTTCAACTCAGAATAGTGCACTTATAATATACTACTAGGTAACGACTTTGGTAACGATAACGGAAATGGAAAAACTTAGGGATAAATGGCAACCCTTAGATCTGATCGTTCTGCCTGCGCAAAGTGGTTGCGTAATGTACTTATAGCACCTGAAAAACTATTTATAGTGATAAAAAAAACGATAAGGGAAATGGCTGAGTAAGATATAAAACTGACCAAATATTCGGTTGCGTTATGGAGCAAAGCCCTTTTGTAGTGGAAATTATGGACCAGGCCCCCACCCCCCGCAGGAGCATCAAAGTTGGAAGTTGGAATCCGCCATGTACATAAAAGTCGCTATTCCTACTGCTCCATAACCGCAACCACTTTGCGCAGACCGAAACATTTAACATCAGAGGGTTGCCATTTATCCTCTCAACCTAAGTTTATCCATTTCCGTTATCGTTACGAGATTTGTCATGACCTCCTGGTCAATTAGCATCCCGCGGCAAGTGAGGTATTAAACAGATTGACTCACTTGCAGTCTCATTCCAGCAACTCCTCTTCATCATCTGCCGGCCATTGGAATCGGTGTAGAACACGCCATTGTTGGAGATATTCGTCTTGAAGACCGACACCACCTCTTTTCCCAAGTCCGTTCTAGAAGACAGATGGTCCAATTGTAAGTACTATCAGCCCTAACCAATTGTAGGTCCCCATTGCGTTGGGGAATCTGGGTAAGCCAGCTTCCATCTTCGCCATCATCGTCACTTACCGTCAGATGAGATGATGTCAAGGGCTTACCAATAGTGGATCAAAAGATAAAAAGGTAAAAAAGGTAAGGTATGGGTATAGTAAACGTCCCCACTGTTGGGGCGCTGGTCTCTTCCCAAACTCGGGAAGGTCAGGCCACACTCCACAAACGGGGGCCAATAAGTCTGAGTTGTTAAAGGTTGTAGGGCTAGTGGCAATCCCCACTGCCAGAAGTTTTTCAAGCCGCCTATAAAAGCTTAACGACTGTCATATAGTAATAGCAACCGGCACCAAAGGCTTAGCGTACCTTGCGAAGCACGGGAACGGTCGAGAATAACTTTAGGAATAAATTTAAAATTAAATACCCGACTGCATAAAAAGTGAACACCTCCTATGAACAATTGAACAAGAAAATAAAATGAATATCGTGAAAACCCTACTTAAAAAAAATATCTGTGCGATTGACGATATCTTATCTGATGGTAAGTGACGATGTAGTCGAGGATGGTACACGCAAACTCCAATAATGACTATTCACTCTCGCCTTGAAGATTCCCAAATTATAAATAGGAGTCGGGAAACACTCCATGGCTGTCCGCATAATAAAAGAGGAAGCGTAACGCTTCCTAATAAATAGGCTGAATATCAACAACAAACGGGTGGAAACTCCCCTTGCGTCTCGTTGACCGAAGGTGGCATAGAGGTGGAGGGATGGGACTTGCACTGGGTGCAGTTTTATAGAGCATCTATAAAACTGCACGTCAGTAAGTCAGTGATTGAGACCGGGTGTTACATCTCAGCACAAAATGGCTGCAAATGCTGTCAAGAACTTGTAGGTGGACATAAGCATATTTATATCTATTATCTAGTTTACTAGATCACTAGATCAAGTTAGGCTAAGCTTAACAATTTTTGTAGTGATTGTAACCACCGGCGTGTTCTGGATTCCCTGTACTCTGATATTGTGACCGCTCTTCGCGCCGCGGCGTCCCTGGGCGAGGTTGGGCGGGGTGAAACAAACACGTCAGCGAGGCTTACAAGAAGGCCAGGTCCATGTTTAATGATTGGATGATGTGTGGTCCTCTTTACAAAGATATGTGCGAAACCAGTCGGGTATTTAAATCTCGATTAAAATGTTTTGCAAATCATCAGGAGCAAATAAGTATGAATGCACTTGCTGTCAAACATAGCAAGGGGGATTTTCGTAGCTTCTGGGGGGGAACGAGGTTCCTGGCGAAGGATGTAACTAAAGTCATTTCTTCCATGTCGGGAGGCAAGTCCATGAAGTCCATGGAGGCATGAACTCAGCATCGAGCACCTTCGTCACGCCGGACCCCACATCGCTTAGAGTCTTGGCCATGTTCTACTCTCTGTGTGTGAGCCATACACCTACCTGCCCGAAGAGTACATGAAAACGATGGTGGTGATGTTGTGAAAAATAAGACTGGTGACCTTTTCGATAAGAGTGAATTGACTACGTGTCTCTTGGAAAAAATGTTCAGTATTATGATCAGATTCTACTCAGTTAACGGGTCGTAGGTATATAAATTTTGTTACACCCTGAATACAAAACTGAACAATATTTCACACTATCCACGTGTCGGGAAAGACAAGCGTCAAAACTCTGTGTGAGTGGTTTAGGAGAGAGTTTTGCGTTAACTTTTTTCCTTTATGGGTAAACACGTTAAGAACCGACTTCAATTACAGCAACTTAGCACCTATATTTTTTTTGTTGTTGTAAATTTTCTAAAAATCGAGCTTAGCCGTTTTTCATAAAATTTACATAGGAAAAACATGGTGGCAAAACCTATCAAATAATAACCGGCAAAGTGCCAGTCAAAACCGCGCACAAGGGGTTCCGTACCATCTTATTAGAAGGCGCTAGATTCTTCACGTTTAAAAAAAAAACACGTTTTTTGTATGGAGACTCATGGAGTATTTCTAATTTTTAATATTTGTTGTTATAGCGGCAACAGAAATACATCATCTGTGAAAATTTCAACTGTCTAGCTATCACGGTTCATAAAATACAGCCTGGTGACAGACGGACAGACAGACAGACGGACAGACAGACAGACGGACGGAAAGCGGAGTCTTAGTAATAGGGTCCCGTTTTTACCCTTTGGGTATGGAAACCTCAAAAAGAATAATGAAAATCAGTTCATAATAACTGACAACAAAATCGCGTAACACGGTAACATAGGTATACACAAAAAATCTACAGTCGAATTGAAAACCTCCTCCTTTTTGGAAGCCGGCCACACAGAAGATGAAGAAGAGGCGTAATAAAAGGGTCCCTTACCCAACAGACACAGGCCTGATGATCCACTCCAGTTCGATAAGCTCCCCACCGATGCCGGATGACCTGGGTGATCCAGTCGATGAAACGCTGCCTGATATCCCCGACGATGAGGCTGCGGATCACCCTGTCTATCGCCTGGTTATCGAGAGATAGATCTGTAATAAAAGGCTCACTAACCTAATAGGTACGGGCCCAATGATCCACTCTAGCTCGATAAGCTCCGCACCGATGCCAGATGACCTGGGTGATCCAATCGATAAAGCACTGCCTGATATCCCCAACGATAAGGCTGCGGATCACCCTGTCTGTCACCTGTGATGGAGAGATAGATCTGTAATAAAAGGCTCACTTACCCAATAGGCACGGGCCCGATGATCCACTCTAGCTCGATGAACTCCTCGCCGCGGTAGAGCCGGATGACCTGTGTGATCCAGTCCGTGAAGCGCTGCCTGATCTCCCTGACAAGGAGACCGCGGATCACGTTATACGTCACCCTGTCTGTCACCTGGTGATACAGAGAAGTGGCAATAGTTTTGGTCCGTTTAACATCCAGGTGGTTTTTCTCTGGCCAGTCATTTTAAAATTGAGTGAGTGCCACCTTGAAAAATTGATTCATCGGAAATTTTAGTAGGTCTCGATACGGTCTTTCCCCTATTTTTGTATTATGGTTCCTTCATCACATCACATCAGCTCATATATAAGGTGAAACAAAATTAGCTGAAACTATTTTAACTGGTGGTTCTACCCATGAAACTGAAAAACTTTCCTCATGGGACCCATAGTCAAATCGCAAAAAAAAATTGGCTCTCCCATACTTACTCGATCAGCTGATCAGGCAACTTAGTATGGGAAGTTCAAATTTTTTTTTTGAGATTTGACTATGTGTTTCATGGGGAAAGTTGTTAAGTTTCATGGGTAGAACCACCAGTTAAAATAGTTTCAGCTAATTTTGTTGACTTTATATATATACGTCCTCACCGAGGGGCTCGAGCCTACCCTGAATAAGGGCGATCAAGCCTTAGTCGACCACGCGGGCCCAGTGCGGGTTGGTCAACTTCACACACAACCTTCGAGTTTCCTCGAAGGCGTGTGCAGGTTTCCTCACGATGTTTTCCTACACCGTAAGAGCTATTGTTCTTTACCTAAATGAATTTCAAAGATATAGGTATATTGTGTAACATATCAAATTAATGAAAGGGCTTGTTAATATAAAATAAGAAAATAATATTGTTACAGAACATAAACAAATTTGAAATTCTCTCAAATTCTTATAATTTTTTATAATTTTATAACAAATTAGCTTTTGCCAGAAGCTTCGCCCGCGCAGACATCGTTTTTATGGCAATCTTTGAGGGCGAGTGGACATCAGGAACAATATCGGGCTATTCTGATAAGAAGTCTATGTCACTTCCCACCCCCTCAATCAATTCTATACAAAAAAAGAACACTTCAGTCCGTTGCTCCGTTGCGACGCCGACGTGCGTGAGCGTGAAAATGAGTTTTCCCCAGATCCCTCGGGAACCATGTCAGGATATGCTAATTAGTAAATTATGTCATATCCCACTCCCTCAACCATCTCTTTAATTTGATTCCTACAAAATGAGAGCTTTCGCTCATTTCGCCTTAGTCGATCAGTATTCCTCAAATGGGTTGAAGGTCAAAATTACTGAAATTAATTATCTAATTTGTGCTACATTCCGAGTAAGTCTCTCTGTGTCTGTCATTGTTAATATTTGCACGAGACTCGGTAGACTATAGAGGTGTGAATGTGTGTTTGTGTGCAGTTGTAACCGCCTCTGTGGCGTAATGTTTAGTCCATTCGCTGTACACCAGGAGGACGTGGGTTCGATTCCTGGCAGGGTCAACTTTGTAAGACTCTGTTTAGTTGGTGGTAGGACATATTCATAGCCCGCCTGGCTAGCTATCATCATCTTATCTAAGTCTTGCCGCCAAACATCAGTGTTAACAGAATTGATGTGTTCCGGCTTGAAGATAACATTGCCAGATCCCCATTGCGTTGGGAAATTTTGGTAAGCCCGCTTCCATCTTTCGCATCATCGTCACTTATCATCAGGTGAGATGATGCCAAGGGCTTATCAGTTGTGGATAAAAAAAAAGTTGTATACGACTCATTTTTCTGAGATTAATATATGAATTGAACCGGTCTATTATATTTGGTCGAAGCTTGTAGTTTAATAATTGTACTTCTCTAATATTCTCTATTCTCTGTCCACGCCTCACATAGACGAAAAAGCCTTGTCATGTTGCTACAGGTACTTACGGCAATAGGTCGATTCTTCTCCGGCCTGAAGCTGTATGTCCCCGACTGCAGATTCTGCTGACTCTGGTTGTAGAAGTAGAAGTTCTGCTCCACCTGGATCTTAACGCCGTCGACATGCTGGATAGACTCCAGCAGACCCGTATCCTTGTTCACCGACACCTTCAGGTACTATCGAAAGAGAACTTCTGAACCAGATTGATTTTAAACACACACAACATTTCAACATTTCAACTTTCATAGCCTGAGTTATGCCAATACAGGCTGCTCTCACAAAATATCTGCGACCGCTGCAACTTACCTCCAGAAACGCACAGTCCTTGCCAAACCCATCATCATATCAGCTCATGCACGTCCCCACCGAGGGGCTCGATCCTACCCTGAATTAGGGTGATCGTTCATTGCCATTAACATCAAATAATTAAAATAAAATTAAAAGTTAAAGGGTTTTTTGTAAATAATTTAAATTATCCCCTCTACAAGAAACGTGTTTCTTTTTGTACGATGGTACGGAATCCTTCATGTGCGAGTCCGACTCGCACTTGACCGGTTTTTAGTTTATAACTGAGAACAGAATCCTATGAGCGTGTGTGCTCATTAGGACTTGTGGCGTGCGCGCTACGTAGGCGAAGGCGCTTATATTGGTCTTTCCAGTTCTTGTTCAGTGGTGGCGACCACGGGCCGAAAAATGTAGCGTGACTCTAAATATGTTCAGCAGTGGACGCCCTCCAGCTGAGATGATGATGATGATTTTTTTATTAGAAATAGAACAGCTTACCTCATTTGAGATATTTGGAATTAACTCTTCATTTGTATCGACGTTTTTGTTAGCATTCACTCTCTTTGCGTAAGCATTTTCTTCCTGAAAAACAAGTAGAGTTGTCACATATTATTTTGTTCTAAGCTCCTTGTTGTAGGACAAGTCAAGTTTTCACACAGTTTGTTCTGTGCTCCTTCATGTAGAACAGGTCAAGTTGTCACACTTTTGTTCTGAGCTCCTATATGTAGAACAAGTCAAGTAGGCAAGCATTTTGTTCTGAGCTACTATATGTAGAGCAATTCGAGTTGTCATTCATTTGGTTCTGAGCTCCTTCATATGGAAGTCAAGTTGTCATACATTATGTTCTGAGCTCCTCCATTTAGAACAATTCGAATTGTCAAACAATTTGTTCTGAGCTCCTTCATAAAGAATAAGCCAAGTTGTCACATATTTTGATCTAAGCTCCTTAATATAGGACAAGTCAAGTTTTCACACATTTTGTTCTGAGCGTTCAAGACAACTCAAGTTGTCACACCTTTTGTTCTGAGCTCCTTCATATATAACAAGTCAAGTTGTCACACGTTTTGTTCTGAGCTCCTGTATAAAGAATAAGTCAAGTTGTCAAGCATTTTGATCTGAGCTCCTGCATGAAGAGCAATTCAAGTTGTCACATATATGGTTCTGAGCTCATTCATATGGAAGTCAAGTTGTCATACATTTTTTTCTGAGTACCTTTAGGTAGAACAAGTCAAGTTGTCGGACATTTTGTTCTGCGCTCCTTCATGTAAAGCAATTTGAATTGTTACACATTTTGTACTGAGCTCCTTCATGTAGATCAAGTCGAGTTGTCACAAATTTTGTTCTGAGCTCGTTCATATGCAACAATTCAAGTGATCACACATTTTGTTCTAAGCTCCTTAATGTAGGACAAGTCAAGTTTTCACACATTTTGTTCTGAGCGTGCAGGACAATTCAAGTTGTTACACTTTTGTTCTGAGCTCCTTCATATAGAACATGTCAAGTTGTCACACTATTGTTCTGATATCCTTCATGTAGAGCAATTCGAGTTTTCACACATTTTATTCTGAGCTCCTGTATGTAGAAAAAGTCAAGTTGTCTCGAGTGACAGTTTTGTTCTGAGCTTCTTCATGTAGAAGAAGTCAAGTTGTCACACATTTTGTTCTACTTCCTTCATGAAGAACAAGTCGAGTTGTCACACATTTTGTTTCGAGTTCCTTTATGTAGAACAAGTCAAGTTTTTAGCATTTTGCTCTGAGCTCCTTCATATAGAAGTCAAGTTGTCATGCATTTTGTTCTGAGCTCCTTCATATAGAAGTCAAGTTGTCATGCATTTTGTTCTGAGCTCCTTCATGTAGAAAAAGTCAAGTTGTCACACATTTTGTTCTGAGCTCCTTCACGTAAAACAAGTCAAGTTGTCACACATTTTGTTCTAAGCTCCTTCACGTAGAACAAGTCAAGTTGTCACACAATTTGTTCTGAGCTCCTTCATGTAGAACAAATAGAGTTTTTACACTTTCTTTTTAGCTCCTTCATGTAGAACAAGTATAGTTTTCACACTTTTTTTTTAGCTCTACATATCTACTTTCTCTCTCCCTCTCTCTTTTTTAGTATAACTTATAATTAATAATGTATATAATTAACTTATGTCCACTATAATAAATGCTTCTTTGTACTACTGCAAGAACAAAAGTATTACAGGGTTTTCAATGGAAGGAAAGCAGATAGTTTTGACTGACCCGTTGGTCCAGTGGCAGCGTTACTTTCTGCTAGGCCAAAGGTCGTGGGTTCGATTCCCACGCCGGACAAAAATTCGTGTGAAAAACAAATTTGCTTCTTCCATGTCTGGGTGTTAAATATACAGGGTGTAACGAAATTGGCGTAGGTCCTGTTATCTGGGGCTTCTACTCATCATATTGAACAACTTTTGTTCTATAACTTTGCTGAAATAACAATAAAAAAAAACTGTTCACACAAATTGATCAGCTCATCGACTAGTTTTTTTTTGCTTTTTTGTATAGAGGGTCCAAATTTTTTTTTGACTATTGTTTATGTGTTTCATAGAGAAAGTTGTTTAGTCTGAGTAGATGAGGCGCCGGGTCGTTCCTTTCCCTCTAATATGGTTGAGGAGAGCGATGGCTGACCCTCGCGTTATACTCGTGACCGGGTGTTGTCCGTGTGAACTGGCCTACTCTTGTCAAGGCATTAATGACATTCAATGATTTTAATGTATAACTTCTCGTGTCATATTGTTTTCATGTTCTATAGACAAAGGTATTTTATTTTTTATCAATGATAGTATTTTGACAATATTAACTAATGATTGCTCATTTTTATAGTACTCGTATATTCTTTAGGAAAATAATCCCTACTATATATAATATATAATATTATAAATGCGAAAGTAACTCTGTCTGTCTGTTACGCTTTCCCGCAAAAACTACTGAACGGATTTGGCTGAAATTTGGTAGGTAGAGAGATTAGGACCTGGATTAAGACATAGGCTACTTTTTACCACGCTAGCGAGCCGCTTGCGGCTCGCGCACTGCGCACCCTCGAAAAGTCATAGAAACGTGGTCCACGCGGGTGAAGCCGCGGGAAACAGCTAGTAAATTATATAAAGGATTTTATACAAAGGAGACTTTTGAGTTAAGAAGAACTGCATTATAATAATTTTTAAAATTCATTGCCATAGTCAAAAAAGCGACGGTGGCTTAATTGGTAACGACTCAGTCCTCCTATCCAGAGGTCCCGAACCGGCTTCATGTAAAAAAATAATACTAACCTATTGATTGTAGAAAATTTTACTGGTAAGCTTGCCGTGTTAGTTAGTCTGCCTGTAAGGTTTCCGATTGAGCTGAAATTTTGTATACACGTTAAGTTTGGAGAACAATGCATGGTAAGCTAAGAGATATTACTCTAAATCCAATATGGCGGAATTCCGAAATTGGCAGATCAGTTATTTTTTATGCTCGCCCATGATATTGGTATTTAATGAAAGGGTTTGCTGAGAAGAACACGAAATTATTTTCAAAGTAAAGCTTGTTGTACCTAAAAGTTTTTAGGTTTTTCAAAAATTATTACTCTTTCAACTAAATGAAAACTGTGTAACAAAATTATTACTTGTTCAACTAAATGAGCACCGTGTATCAAAATTATTACTCTTTCAACTTAATGAGAACTGTGCCACAAAATTATTACTCTTCAACTAAATGAGAACTTTGTAACAAAATTATTACTAAAGAGACTAAATGAG
Source organism: Coleophora flavipennella (assembly GCA_947284805.1). Classification (NCBI taxonomy): domain Eukaryota; kingdom Metazoa; phylum Arthropoda; class Insecta; order Lepidoptera; family Coleophoridae; genus Coleophora; species Coleophora flavipennella. The sequence goes on from OX369302.1 coordinate 6,340,866, forward strand.
AACTGTGTAACAAAATTATTACTCTTTAAACTAAATGAGTACTGTGTAACAAAATTATTACTCTTTCAACTAAATGAGAACTGTGTAACAAAATTATCACTCTTTCAACTAAATGAGAACTGTGTAAGAAAATAATAACTCTTTAAACTAAATGAGAACTGTGTAACAAGATTATAACTATTTAAATTAAATGAGAACTATGTAACAAAATTATTACTCTTTCAACTAAATGAGAACTGTGTAACAAAATTATAACTCTTTCAACTGAATGAAAATTGTGTAACAAAATGAGAACTGTGTAACAAAATTATTACTCTTTCAACTAAATGAGAACTGTGTTCAAAATTGGTGTAGGTCCCGTTAACCGGGGCTTCTACTCATCATATTGAACAATTTTGCTGAAATCGCACAAAAAATTAACTCTTCGTACAAATCGATCAGCTGATCGACCAATTTTGTTCATTTTTGTATGGAGCGCCCAAATTTTTTAACTGAAAACTTTTTTAGGCTTGTAAGTATTTTTTGAGATGGGATAAAACCATTTAACTCGCGACACTGTAACGTAACCGAATCCTTTCCAGTACGACTCAACGCACTTACGCTAAACTTTGTCATCGCCAGGAATACTCGGAGGGTCAAAACTTATAAAACTGTAAAAAAAATAACTTCTGTCGGCACTCCCACAGTAGGTAGGTTTTTTACATGGATGGATTCCTTTCGGGAAGTGGTTCAGTATAATGAGTAGAACCCCCAGTTAACGGTCCTACAACAATTTTGTTACAACATGTATATGTTGTATAGGTTGGCTGGAGAGATCTCTTATGGAGATAAGCCCACCTTTGTATAGGTATATAATCTTTTATTTAGAGCACATTAAAACGATTTTCAGGTACAATTTACAAACGAAAGAAATCCCTACTTATTATTAATATTATTTATTATTAATATTATAAATGCGAAAGTAACTCTGTCTGTCTGTTACGCTTTCCCGCAAAAACTACTAAACGGATTTGGCTGAAATTTGGAAGGTAGACAGATTAGGACCTGGATTAAGACATAGGCTACTTTTTATCACGCTCGCGAGCCGCTTGCGGCTCGCGCACTGCGCACCCTCGAAAAGTCATAGAAATGTGGTCCACGCGGGTAAAGCCGCGGGAAACAGCTAGTAAACTATAAAAAAATGCCTGTACTGTGTTCTAAGTGTTTCACATGTAAATATTTGTGTGCAATAAAGAATATATACCTATATATAAGCTTATCAGCAGTCTCGGGGATTCCGTTACTCCAGCGACTCCCATCATTGCTAGTCTTATAACAGCTAGGCAAAATTCGTTTTTGCGTAAGGAAATAAAGTTTTGTTTCGAGTAAAAGTAGTGAGCTGTGCCAACCATACCAGTGCTTACTACTTACCAACTGATCCCTGACAGGTGAGATCCAGTAGGCCGCGAACCCTAGCGGTGGGAGGTTCTCCGCTTCGAAGCACAGCTCCTGGATGGCGGCAGAGCTGCGCCCCGGTAGATTGATGACGGCAGCCGGAAGAGGCACGAGTTGGTACTCTACCTCCTCATCTGTTGAGGAGCAACAGTATAGCAGCAAGAAATAACTACACGAATTAATTAAAAATTAAAAACCCCAAAAATTTAACCCCTTTTTTGGCCAGTCGGGTAAAAGTGTATACTATGTTCAATTTTTGTTTATTTTCTCACCACAAACTTATCTTGCATAATTTATACATTTTTCGTAGTTACATAAAAATATAACTTAATTTGTGGGAGACTAGAACCTAAACCTTCTAGGTCCTTTTAGGTCTCCAGGTCCCCTCATCGGCTCAAAAGTAATAATATTAGAGGTAAGATGTATTAGACGTCGTTGAGACGTTGAGAGACTCATTTATTTAAAAAAAAAACAGTGAGGTTTAGTTTTATCTGTCCATTATTAAAATATTACAAAAGTCATGCATCCCTGTGCAACTGTGTGTGTGTGTGTGTGTTTGTGTGTGTGTGTGTGTGTGTGTGTGTGTGTGTGCGCGCGTGTGTGTGTGTGTATATGTGTCGTACGTTTAGGTAGTGATACTGTTTCGGTTTGTTCATAGTCAAAAGTCATTAACCATTCGAAGACAGCTTTTTTGCAAAGGTAGTTCGAACCAAAGCACTTGGAAAAAATCGATGAGACCGTCTTTTATTTATATAATAAAGCGAAGTAAAGAGTTTTCATTATAATACTAGAGTCAGCGACTTATCTCATATATCTAAAAATTGACATTAGTTTTCTAATTCTTTGGCATAACAGATTTGTATAAAGTTCTAAAATAAGTAGGTTATCAAGAACAATACCTAAATATTTTACATCAGATACTCTCTCTCTAAGCAGCAACAACTACATTCTTGATTATTACCGAGACAGATTGGAGAGTAACAGTAAGATTCATATTACAAGCAGGTTGAGTAGATTTTTTAAACAGAAAAGATAATATCTTAATTTTGTCAGAGTTGTGAGTTAGGAGATTATTTCCCAGCCTTGTTAAGGCCACCCTGTGCCCTAAAAAAGGTTTCAGGCCAACGTTTTTTCTCGAAGACAATAGCTGTGTCATCGGTTAATATATAAGTTCTAGAGGCTATTAAAAGACCACAGACTATTTAAACGATAATTACATTGGGAAAGTTTACCCAAAAAATAGTAATTTATGAATTATTTTTTGACATGTTCAATTAGGTAATAAGAATTGACCTTTATAAGAGTGCTTAATGTACCTACTAGTTTTCGTAGCGTATGCGATAAAAGAAAATATTAGCAAATTTTTTTGGCTCCCGACCCATGGTCCAACTGCTTTGTCCAACTGGTTGTACCACGGAATACTAAATTTACCCATGGTCTAACTGTTGGAATACCTTTTTTTGAAATATTTATTTTTATGACCCGTAGTACAACTGCAGAATTTGTACACGACAGTTGTACCAAGGGTTTACTTAACTTAGTTCACTTAACTGTGGTTTTAGCAAGGATCCATTATTTTTTCTAGTAATAAATATAGCCTATGTTACTCAGCGATAATGTAGCATTCTAATAACGAAAGAATTTTTGAAATGGGTTCAGCAGTTTTTGAGTTTAATCAGTACAAACATACAAAAATACAAACGTACAAAAATACAAAGCTTTCCTCTTTATAATGTTATAGTATAGATGATTAGTTTGATTTGATTTTAATTGTGAAGTTTATGGGGCGGGGGGCCAATGGCGAGCCCACTGTCGAGAAGTTTTTAAGCCGCCTACAGGGCATCTGACACGGCTTAACAACTGCCATCAAGTGATTGCAACCGGCACCAACGTGCATTGCATAGCACTGAAACGGCCAAGAAAAATGCCACTATCAGACCGTGCTTCGGGTCAGTTAAATTGCGTGATCTACCCAACCACGCTGGTTGCACTGTGCAATGTAAAAGTAGAGTAGAAAAATAGAAGCCATGATTTCCTCACCAATAGCATCTCTTATTGTGTAGTGCAGAGCTATGGCCGGTATCTTGACATGGTGGTATGTCTTCACGCTCAGCGGGTTGTACACTATCAGCACCATCGTCTCCTGGGTCTCTGCGAACTGTTTATGTAAACAAAATCAGCTGAGCTGGTGGCACGCCAAAAACTGCTAGATGATTCTTAGTATACAATGTACTAGTAATTACATAATTTACACTGACTCATGATGAGCTGGTGACACGCCACAAACTGCTAGTAATGGTTCTTAGTATACATAGTAATTACTCACTCTACATTGACTCATATTGAGCTGATGGCACACCACAAACTGCTAGTGATGATTCTTAGTGTACATAGTAATTACTTACTTAAAACTGACTCATGATGAGCTGGTGGCACACCACAAACTGTTAGTGATGGTTCTTAATATACATAGTAATTACTCACTCTACACTGACTCATATTGAGCTGGTGGCCCACCACAAACTGCTAGTGATGGTTCTTAATATACATAGTAATTACTCACTCTACACTGACTCATATTGATCTGATGGCACACCACAAACTGCTAGTGATGATTCTTAGTGTAAATAGTAATTACTTACTTAACAATGACTCATGATGAGCTTATGGCACACCACAAACTGCTAGTGATGATTATTAGTGTACATAGTAATTACTTACTTAACAATGAGTCATGTTGAGCTGGTGGTACACCACAAACTGCTAGTGATGGTTCTTAGTATACATAGTAATTACTCACTCTACACTGACTCATATTGAGCTGATGGCACACCACAAACGGGTAGTAATGATTCTTAGTGTACATAATAATTACTTACTTAACACTGACTCATGATGAGCTGGTGGCACCCCACAAATTGCTGGTAGTTTTAAGTATGCGTAGTAATTACTCACTCTACACTGATTTATATTTAGCTGGAGGTACACCACAAACTGCAGGTGGTTTTCAGTTTACGTAGTAATCACTCACTCTACACTGACTCATGTTGAGCTGGTGGCACACCACAAATTGCTGGTTGTTCTTAACTCTTCTACTGCTGCCCCAAGTTGGCGTGAGGTAACTGGAGATAAAAGATATCATCTAATTTTTTTTAAATCATTTTAAATTGGTGAGACCTTGGCATCATCCCACCTACACATGGTTAAATAACCTTGTTTAGGATATCCTCAAATTCAAGTCTGTATGTAAGTAGGTATTCGGTGCAGATTTAATGCTCTCTTTCGACCACGATACAGGTCAACTACTAGTCATCATCATTACAGCTCATATACGTCCCCACCGAGGGGCTCGAGCCTACCCTGAATCAGGGCGATTGGGCTTTAGTCGACCACGCGGGCCCAGTGCGGGTTGGTCGACTTCACACACAACCTTCGAGTTTCTTCGCAGGCGTGTGCAGGTTTCCTCACGATGTTTTCCTTCACCGTTAAAGCAATCGGTAAGTATGTACGTAAGTTTTTTGAAAAACTCATTGGTACATTGACCATCCAGATTTGAACCCGGTACCTCTACTAGTACGGCTTGATAATCATCATCATGTTAGCCAAAATACACCTACTGCTGAACAAAAGACCTCCCCAAGGATTTGCACAACAACCGGTCCTGTGCTGCCCCTGCATCCAGCGGCATCCCGTAACCTTCACCAGGGCGTCGGTCCACAGAGTGGAAGGCCTGCTTACGCTGCCTGTGCCTGCCGCAAGCTATGCTCGGAGTTTACTTACATGATCGAATCACAAAAGAGATCTGCAGGAGAACTAAAGTAGCCGACAAAGTTCACAGAATCGCTAAACTCAAGTGAAAGTGGACTGTTGGGACAGCAAAGTTTCCCAGTAGCGACTGCGCACCAGAAGAAGTATAGGGCATTCCCCAAAAGTCCACTGTCATGTCCACTATCATGCAATAGCATGATACACTTGACAATCTTGCATCCGCTACTTTCTAACCTGTAGTTTCTGTAATACCTACAAGTATAGGTATCTAATTAATCGGTCGCCCTAGTTCAGGGCAGGCTCCAGCCCCTAGGTGGGGACGTATATGAAGGGTACAGGGGCATAACAAGAAATGTCACACAAGAGTCATTTTTAAACCGAGTGTGGCAACACTTAGGTTTTCGCGCGTATTTTTAAATGGCATAAACTAAAAAGCGCAATTAAAATCACAATCCTTCGAGGCATTGATTATCATAACATGGTACAGGTTCAAAACTAGTAATGTCCTTAGCGTAAAGGAACGTAACAAAGAGTGTCCTAAGTGTAAAGGAATGTAACAAGGAATGTCCAAACGCATGTCAAAAGGTTGATTAATACCTAAAATTGATCTCTGTTATGTAAACTAAAGTTCCTATTGATAATTTCTAAGAAAAATTGGTTTTTAACATTAATTACAGAGAATCTCATAATTGTGACATTTCTTGTTATGCCCATGTACCCTTCATATGAGCTGATATGATGATAGTTAATTAAACAGGTGTTGTAAAACTACACTAAGAATTGATAAGCTTTTGAAAGCGATTACTGTCGCTTGCACTTTCCTCTTCGTCACTGGCTCTGCTTCTTGGTAGCGATTCTTGGGCCATATATCATTCGCCGCCGTCACTAAAAATCCACGTGAACGTTTGCAATTACTTAACACCACACTCTCTAGTTTGAGGATCGTAATTTAGTGTTCATATTTAGGAGCACACAAATTGCCTCCATCTGCTCCTTTGCCAACCTCATTTTATCACAGAATTTATTAGATAGCTCCTCCTTCGACTGATCATTTTCTACCAGGAGGAAAAGAACCCTCGACTGGATAATAGACACTTTAAGGTCCTGGCTAGAACTTTGAGCGGCAGCGCCAAAACAAAGTATGGGAATCGACATGAAAAAGTATTGGCATCCTAGGAACATTATAATACATCTGTTTTGCTGCTGCAGGTGGCGCTGCCGCTGCCGCTCAAAGTCATGGTCAGGCCCTCCTATTGACGTACCTTAATACTGTAGACAACTTCTTGCTGCAAGCATCGACCCCTTCGCTCAGTAATCTTATGAAGTCATTCGTCACGTGCTGTTGACTTGTTCCTGTAGACAAAACACACACTTAGAGCGAGTTTAAATGACGCGAAAAATGTGTATAAGTATTTAATAGAACAAGCGTTACCCCACTTTTTCAAAAAATATTTTACGGCTAACATGATTATTATGTACCTTGTTTAATGGCGAATAAAAAAAAATGTAGATATTTGTAAAAATGCCACTAACATTCAAACCCCTCCAGGTAATGACCGTGCTTCAGGACATTTAACCTGCGTGATCGATCCAACCACGCAAGCCACACTCAGCTAGGACAGCATATTTTTAAAAGCTTTTGTTTAACATGCAATGTTTGTATGTATGTATGTATGTTTGTTTAGTTCAAATCTTGCGATCGGTTTTAAAGCGACTTCCACGGGCCGATTGATCTGAAATTTGGAATGAAGCCATATTCCCAATGACAATAGATCCTTTTGGTATTTTGAAGTTGATCTGATGATGGAATTTGGAGGTGGAATCATGGTCTTAGAATTATCTTTTATTTTCAACAGAATTATAGGAAATACATCATTGTTTTGAATTTGGAACCGTGTATTATTTGAGCATTCGGCTTTTGAGCATAAAAACTCTTTTCAAAAAAAGCTTTTATCTAAAATATTTCAGCTTTTTCGAAACTTATTAACGTTTAAACTTTGTTTTTGCTGTTAGACTCTTAGCTCGAGGTCGAGCACTGCACCAGAAAAGTTTGGTTATTCTTCAGTACCACCCGAGATATTGACCATTTTTGCGCCCCTGTGCCCCACGCTTGTCAACTCTCGCACCAGCAGATTTTGGTTAATCTTCAATACCACCCGAGATATTCACCAGTTTTGCGCCCCTGTACCCCATAACTATCAACTCTTAGCTCGAGGTCGAGCACTGCATCAGCAAAGTTTGTTTATTCTTCAGTACCACCCGAGATATTGAGCATTTTTGCACCCCTGTGCCCCACGCCTTTCGACTATTAGCTCGAGTTCGAGCACTGCACCAGTGAAGTTTGCTAATTCTTCAGTACCACCCGAGATATTGACCATATTTGCGCCCCTGTGCCCCTCGCCTGTCAATTCTTAGCTCGAGGTCGAGTCACACTCTGGACACTACATACAACGGTCGTGAAATTACATTTCTAAAAAAATGACGAAGCAAACCAAATCACGGCGAAATCCTTTAAGTTTGAGAACCAAACTATACTGTGACGAGGGGGTGAGGTCAGAAACTAGAGAGCGGCAGGGAGTGTCCATACTGTATGTTAGTACTAATATATATATATATACTTTGGTCGAGCACGGCACCAGCGAAGTTTGGGTATTCTTCAGTGCCACCAGAGATATTGACCATTTTTGCGCACCTATTCCCCACGCCTGTCGACGTCGACTATTAGCTCAAGGTCAAGCGGTGTACAAGCGGAGTTTGGTTATTCGTCAGTACCACCCGAGATATTGACTAGTTTTGCATCCCTGTGCTCCGCGCCTGTCGACTTTTACCTCGAGGTCGAATAGTGCACCAGCGGAGTTTCTTTAGTACCATCCAAGATATTGACCACTTTTGCTCGAGGTCAAGCAGTGCAGCTGCAGCAGCGAAGTTTGGTTATTCTTTAGTACGAGCCGAGTGTAAAGTTCTCGAGTAGCAACCGCGCATCGGAAGACGTAGCATAGGCACATAGGCAGGCCTCCCACATAGTGGACTGACGACCTGGTGAAGGTTGCGGGAAGCCGCTGGATGCGAGCAGCGCAGGACCAGTCATCGTGAAATTCTTTGTGAGGCCTTTGTCTAGCTATGGACGTCCTTTGGCTGATATGATGAGCAGCCGAGCGGTCCAGCAGTGCAGCAGCGAAGTTGGTTATTTTTTAGTACTATCGGAGATATTGCCCAAGCCAATTGCCTCTTAGCTTGAATTCAAGCAGTGCAGCAGCGAAGTTTGGCTATTCTTTGGTATCATCCGAGATATTGCCCATTTTTGCTCCCCAATGCCCAGCGCCTGTCAGATCTTAACTCGAGGTCGAGCAGAACAGCAGCGATGTTTGTCATTCTTTAGAACCACCCGAGATATTGCACATTTTTGCGCCCCTGTGCCAAGTGCCTGGAGCAGCCGCTCTGTTGTCCTGTCTCGGGGATTGATGGTAAGTTAAATATATAAGATAAAGACATGTCCTATTTCAATATATGCCTATTTCAAAGGTTTTAGTTTACCTGTGATAGCATCATGATGAAGGACCAGGTTTACAGCATGTCTCAGAAGGTGGAGTTCGAATGAATCGCTCAAGCGTGCTGCTACTGTCAGTTGCTTAATCACCTACGACAAAAAAACTTTGTTTGAAATTTATTTGGACTTAAAGATATATAGAAGTGGACTTTCGGGGAAGTTAGAAAAAATAGGAGATTTCCACTGCCCGCAATGTGAAACTTCCTAAAAAACAGAATAACCTTATTATTTTGATTGACAATTAAATACCCGACTGCTTGAAAATCTTCAAATGTATCCTATGTCTCACAGTGGTTTAAGACAAATCCAACGATACCTCGCATTAAAAAACCAATCCAGGTATTTAGGCTGCAAATAAACTTATGCGTGAGGTTAAAATTTGTAACAGGAAGCATAAAGTGGGTGTGACAGACCCATATTATATATTGGTAAAAAAATGTTTATTCATTATTGCCAGTTCCCCATTGCGTTGGGAAATATTGGTAAGCCCGCTTCCATCTTCGGCAACATCGTCACTTACCACCAGGTGAGATGTTGTCAAGGGTTTACCAATTGTGAATAAAAAAAAATAAAAAAAAATGTAAAATAGTTCGAAAACTGACTGAGAGAGTAAAATTAAAAAAGTTTATGAATTTTGATATTTATTTACGAAATTAAAACACAAAAAAAATAACACACCTCACCCCGCGCAGCTATTTGGACGCGCAACTCATTTGGACGTCGTAATAACAATTAATATTTATTGAGAGATTTATTTGCGTATTGGTGTATTAAACACAACCTTACGCTCGCCGGGTTAAATGCATACTCGTACATGGATAAATACATATACGAGTATACATACACCC